>OY726525.1:56904470-58129090 GCA_963383655.1 Bathymodiolus septemdierum | reverse complement strand
AAACCTATGTACACCAAAGTAAGTAAATAAACGTTAGACAAAACCTATGTACACCAAAGTAAGTAAATAAACGTTAGACAAAACCTATGTACACCAAAGTAAGTAAATAAACGTTAGACAAAACCTATGTACACCAAAGTAAGTAAATAAACGTTAGACAAAACCTATGTACACCAAAGTAAGTAAATAAACGTTAGACAAAACCTATGTACACCAAAGTAAGTAAATAAACGTTAGACAAAACCTATGTACACCAAAGTAAGTAAATAAACGTTAGACAAAACCTATGTACACCAAAGTAAGTAAATAAACGTTAGACAAAACCTATGTACACCAAAGTAAGTAAATAAACGTTAGACAAAACCTATGTACACCAAAGTAAGTAAATAAACGTTAGACAAAACCTATGTACACCAAAGTAAGTAAATAAACGTTAGACAAAACCTATGTACACCTAAGTAAGTAAATAAACGTTAGACAAAACCTATGTACACCAAAGTAAGTAAATAAACGTTAGACAAAACCTATGTACACCAAAGTAAGTAAATAAACGTTAGACAAAACCTATGTACACCTAAGTAAGTAAATAAACGTTAGACAAAACCTATGTACACCTAAGTAAGTAAATAAACGTTAGACAAAACCTATGTACACCAAAGTAAGTAAATAAACGTTAGACAAAACCTATGTACACCTAAAGTAAGTAAATAAACGTTAGACAAAACCTATGTACACCTAAGTAAGTAAATAAACGTTAGACAAAACCTATGTACACCTAAGTAAGTAAATAAACGTTAGACAAAACCTATGTACACCTAAGTAAGTAAATAAACGTTAGACAAAACCTATGTACACCTAAGTAAGTAAATAAACGTTAGACAAAACCTATGTACACCTAAGTAAGTAAATAAACGTTAGACAAAACCTATGTACACCAAAGTAAGTAAATAAACGTTAGACAAAACCTATGTACACCTAAGTAAGTAAATAAACGTTAGACAAAACCTATGTACACCAAAGTAAGTAAATAAACGTTAGACAAAACCTATGTACACCTAAGTAAGTAAATAAACGTTAGACAAAACCTATGTACACCTAAGTAAGTAAATAAACGTTAGACAAAACCTATGTACACCAAAGTAAGTAAATAAACGTTAGACAAAACCTATGTACACCAAAGTAAGTAAATAAACGTTAGACAAAACCTATGTACACCAAAGTAAGTAAATAAACGTTAGACAAAACCTATGTACACCTAAGTAAGTAAATAAACGTTAGACAAAACCTATGTACACCTAAGTAAGTAAATAAACGTTAGACAAAACCTATGTACACCAAAGTAAGTAAATAAACGTTAGACAAAACCTATGTACACCAAAGTAAGTAAATAAACGTTAGACAAAACCTATGTACACCAAAGTAAGTAAATAAACGTTAGACAAAACCTATGTACACCTAAGTAAGTAAATAAACGTTAGACAAAACCTATGTACACCTAAGTAAGTAAATAAACGTTAGACAAAACCTATGTACACCAAAGTAAGTAAATAAACGTTAGACAAAACCTATGTACACCTAAGTAAGTAAATAAACGTTAGACAAAACCTATGTACACCAAAGTAAGTAAATAAACGTTAGACAAAACCTATGTACACCAAAGTAAGTAAATAAACGTTAGACAAAACCTATGTACACCAAAGTAAGTAAATAAACGTTAGACAAAACCTATGTACACCAAAGTAAGTAAATAAACGTTAGACAAAACCTATGTACACCTAAGTAAGTAAATAAACGTTAGACAAAACCTATGTACACCAAAGTAAGTAAATAAACGTTAGACAAAACCTATGTACATCAAAGTAAGTAAATAAACGTTAGACAAAACCTATGTACACCTAAGTAAGTAAATAAACGTTAGACAAAACCTATGTACATCAAAGTAAGTAAATAAACGTTAGACAAAACCTAGGTACACCTAAGTAAGTAAATAAACGTTAGACAAAACCTATGTACACCAAAGTAAGTAAATAAACGTTAGACAAAACCTATGTACACCAAAGTAAGTAAATAAACGTTAGACAAAACCTATGTACACCTAAGTAAGTAAATAAACGTTAGACAAAACCTATGTACACCAAAGTAAGTAAATAAACGTTAGACAAAACCTATGTACACCAAAGTAAGTAAATAAACGTTAGACAAAACCTATGTACACCTAAGTAAGTAAATAAACGTTAGACAAAACCTATGTACACCAAAGTAAGTAAATAAACGTTAGACAAAACCTATGTACATCAAAGTAAGTAAATAAACGTTAGACAAAACCTATGTAGACCTAAGTAAGTAAATAAACGTTAGACAAAACCTAGGTACACCTAAGTAAGTAAATAAACGTTAGACAAAACCTATGTACACCAAAGTAAGTAAATAAACGTTAGACAAAACCTATGTACACCAAAGTAAGTAAATAAACGTTAGACAAAACTTATGTACACCTAAGTAAGTAAATAAACGTTAGACAAAACCTATGTACACCAAAGTAAGTAAATAAACGTTAGACAAAACTTATGTACACCTAAGTAAGTAAATAAACGTTAGACAAAACCTATGTACACCTAAGTAAGTAAATAAACGTTAGACAAAACCTATGTACACCAAAGTAAGTAAATAAACGTTAGACAAAACCTATGTACACCAAAGTAAGTAAATAAACGTTAGACAAAACCTATGTACACCTAAGTAAGTAAATAAACGTTAGACAAAACCTAGGTACACCAAAGTAAGTAAATAAACGTTAGACAAAACCTATGTACACCAAAGTAAGTAAATAAACGTTAGACAAAACCTATGTACACCAAAGTAAGTAAATAAACGTTAGACAAAACCTATGTACACCTAAGTAAGTAAATAAACGTTAGACAAAACCTATGTACACCAAAGTAAGTAAATAAACGTTAGACAAAACCTATGTACACCAAAGTAAGTAAATAAACGTTAGACAAAACCTATGTACACCTAAGTAAGTAAATAAACGTTAGACAAAACCTATGTACACCAAAGTAAGTAAATAAACGTTAGACAAAACCTAGGTACACCAAAGTAAGTAAATAAACGTTAGACAAAACCTATGTACACCAAAGTAAGTAAATAAACGTTAGACAAAACCTATGTACACCAAAGTAAGTAAATAAACGTTAGACAAAACCTATGTACACCTAAGTAAGTAAATAAACGTTAGACAAAACCTATGTACACCAAAGTAAGTAAATAAACGTTAGACAAAACCTATGTACACCAAAGTAAGTAAATAAACGTTAGACAAAACCTATGTACACCTAAGTAAGTAAATAAACGTTAGACAAAACCTATGTACACCAAAGTAAGTAAATAAACGTTAGACAAAACCTATGTACACCAAAGTAAGTAAATAAACGTTAGACAAAACCTATGTACACCAAAGTAAGTAAATAAACGTTAGACAAAACCTATGTACACCTAAGTAAGTAAATAAACGTTAGACAAAACCTATGTACACCAAAGTAAGTAAATAAACGTTAGACAAAACCTATGTACACCTAAGTAAGTAAATAAACGTTAGACAAAACCTATGTACACCAAAGTAAGTAAATAAACGTTAGACAAAACCTATGTACACCTAAGTAAGTAAATAAACGTTAGACAAAACCTATGTACACCAAAGTAAGTAAATAAACGTTAGACAAAACCTATGTACACCTAAGTAAGTAAATAAACGTTAGACAAAACCTAGGTACACCAAAGTAAGTAAATAAACGTTAGACAAAACCTATGTACACCTAAGTAAGTAAATAAACGTTAGACAAAACCTATGTACACCAAAGTAAGTAAATAAACGTTAGACAAAACTTATGTACACCTAAGTAAGTAAATAAACGTTAGACAAAACTTATGTAGACCTAAGTAAGTAAATAAACGTTAGACAAAACCTATGTACACCTAAGTAAGTAAATAAACGTTAGACAAAACCTATGTACACCAAAGTAAGTAAATAAACGTTAGACAAAACCTATGTACACCTAAGTAAGTAAATAAACGTTAGACAAAACCTATGTACATCAAAGTAAGTAAATAAACGTTAGACAAAACCTATGTACACCTAAGTAAGTAAATAAACGTTAGACAAAACCTATGTACACCTAAGTAAGTAAATAAACGTTAGACAAAACCTATGTACACCTAAGTAAGTAAATAAACGTTAGACAAAACCTATGTTCACCTAAGTAAGTAAATAAACGTTAGACAAAACCTATGTAGACCTAAGTAAGTAAATAAACGTTAGACAAAACCTATGTTCACCTAAGTAAGTAAATAAACGTTAGACAAAACCTATGTACACCTAAGTAAGTAAATAAACGTTAGACAAAACCTATGTACACCAAAGTAAGTAAATAAACGTTAGACAAAACCTATGTACACCAAAGTAAGTAAATAAACGTTAGACAAAACCTATGTACACCTAAGTAAGTAAATAAACGTTAGACAAAACCTATGTACACCAAAGTAAGTAAATAAACGTTAGACAAAACCTATGTAGACCTAAGTAAGTAAATAAACGTTAGACAAAACCTATGTACACCTAAGTAAGTAAATAAACGTTAGACAAAACCTATGTAGACCTAAGTAAGTAAATAAACGTTAGACAAAACTTATGTACACCTAAGTAAGTAAATAAACGTTAGACAAAACCTATGTACACCTAAGTAAGTAAATAAACGTTAGACAAAACTTATGTACACCTAAGTAAGTAAATAAACGTTAGACAAAACCTATGTACACCAAAGTAAGTAAATAAACGTTAGACAAAACCTATGTAGACCTAAGTAAGTAAATAAACGTTAGACAAAACTTATGTACACCTAAGTAAGTAAATAAACGTTAGACAAAACCTATGTACACAAAGTAAGTAAATAAACGTTAGACAAAACCTATGTAGACCTAAGTAAGTAAATAAACGTTAGACAAAACTTATGTACACCTAAGTAAGTAAATAAACGTTAGACAAAACTTATGTACACCTAAGTAAGTAAATAAACGTTAGACAAAACCTATGTACACCAAAGTAAGTAAATAAACGTTAGACAAAACTTATGTACACCAAAGTAAGTAAATAAACGTTAGACAAAACCTATGTACACCAAAGTAAGTAAATAAACGTTAGACAAAACCTATGTACACCAAAGTAAGTAAATAAACGTTAGACAAAACCTATGTAGACCTAAGTAAGTAAATAAACGTTAGACAAAACCTATGTACACCAAAGTAAGTAAATAAACGTTAGACAAAACTTATGTACACCAAAGTAAGTAAATAAACGTTAGACAAAACCTATGTACACCAAAGTAAGTAAATAAACGTTAGACAAAACCTATGTACACCAAAGTAAGTAAATAAACGTTAGACAAAACCTATGTAGACCTAAGTAAGTAAATAAACGTTAGACAAAACCTATGTACACCTAAGTAAGTACATAAACGTTAGACAAAACCTATGTACACCAAAGTAAGTAAATAAACGTTAGACAAAACTTATGTACACCTAAGTAAGTAAATAAACGTTAGACAAAACCTATGTACACCTAAGTAAGTAAATAAACGTTAGACAAAACCTATGTACACCTAAGTAAGTAAATAAACATTAGACAAAACCTATGTACACCTAAGTAAGTAAATAAACGTTAGACAAAACCTATGTACACCAAAGTAAGTAAATAAACGTTAGACAAAACCTATGTACACCTAAGTAAGTAAATAAACGTTAGACAAAACCTATGTACACCTAAGTAAGTAAATAAACGTTAGACAAAACCTATGTACACCAAAGTAAGTAAATAAACGTTAGACAAAACCTATGTACACCTAAGTAAGTAAATAAACGTTAGACAAAACCTATGTACACCAAAGTAAGTAAATAAACGTTAGACAAAACCTATGTACACCTAAGTAAGTAAATAAACGTTAGACAAAACCTATGTACACCAAAGTAAGTAAATAAACGTTAGACAAAACCTATGTACACCAAAGTAAGTAAATAAACGTTAGACAAAACCTATGTACACCAAAGTAAGTAAATAAACGTTAGACAAAACCTATGTACACCAAAGTAAGTAAATAAACGTTAGACAAAACCTATGTACACCAAAGTAAGTAAATAAACGTTAGACAAAACCTATGTACACCAAAGTAAGTAAATAAACGTTAGACAAAACCTATGTACACCTAAGTAAGTAAATAAACGTTAGACAAAACCTATGTACACCAAAGTAAGTAAATAAACGTTAGACAAAACCTATGTACACCAAAGTAAGTAAATAAACGTTAGACAAAACCTATGTACATCAAAGTAAGTAAATAAACGTTAGACAAAACCTATGTACACCTAAGTAAGTAAATAAACGTTAGACAAAACCTATGTACACCTAAGTAAGTAAATAAACGTTAGACAAAACCTATGTACACCAAAGTAAGTAAATAAACGTTAGACAAAACCTATGTACACCTAAGTAAGTAAATAAACGTTAGACAAAACCTATGTACACCAAAGTAAGTAAATAAACGTTAGACAAAACCTATGTACACCAAAGTAAGTAAATAAACGTTAGACAAAACCTATGTACACCTAAGTAAGTAAATAAACGTTAGACAAAACCTATGTACACCTAAGTAAGTAAATAAACGTTAGACAAAACCTATGTACACCTAAGTAAGTAAATAAACGTTAGACAAAACCTATGTACACCTAAGTAAGTAAATAAACGTTAGACAAAACCTATGTACACCAAAGTAAGTAAATAAACGTTAGACAAAACCTAGGTGCACCTAAGTAAGTAAATAAACGTTAGACAAAACCTATGTACACCAAAGTAAGTAAATAAACGTTAGACAAAACCTATGTACACCTAAGTAAGTAAATAAACGTTAGACAAAACCTATGTACACCTAAGTAAGTAAATAAACGTTAGACAAAACCTATGTACACCTAAGTAAGTAAATAAACGTTAGACAAAACTTATGTACACCAAAGTAAGTAAATAAACGTTAGACAAAACCTATGTAGACCTAAGTAAGTAAATAAACGTTAGACAAAACCTATGTACACCTAAGTAAGTAAATAAACGTTAGACAAAACCTATGTACACCTAAGTAAGTAAATAAACGTTAGACAAAACCTATGTACACCTAAGTAAGTAAATAAACGTTAGACAAAACCTATGTACACCAAAGTAAGTAAATAAACGTTAGACAAAACCTATGTACACCTAAGTAAGTAAATAAACGTTAGACAAAACCTATGTACACCTAAGTAAGTAAATAAACGTTAGACAAAACTTATGTACACCTAAGTAAGTAAATAAACGTTAGACAAAACCTATGTAGACCTAAGTAAGTAAATAAACGTTAGACAAAACCTATGTACACCTAAGTAAGTAAATAAACGTTAGACAAAACCTATGTACACCTAAGTAAGTAAATAAACGTTAGACAAAACTTATGTACACCAAAGTAAGTAAATAAACGTTAGACAAAACCTATGTACACCTAAGTAAGTAAATAAACGTTAGACAAAACCTATGTACACCAAAGTAAGTAAATAAACGTTAGACAAAACCTATGTACACCAAAGTAAGTAAATAAACGTTAGACAAAACCTATGTACACCAAAGTAAGTAAATAAACGTTAGACAAAACCTATGTACACCTAAGTAAGTAAATAAACGTTAGACAAAACTTATGTACACCTAAGTAAGTAAATAAACGTTAGACAAAACTTATGTACACCAAAGTAAGTAAATAAACGTTAGACAAAACCTATGTACACCTAAGTAAGTAAATAAACGTTAGACAAAACCTATGTACACCAAAGTAAGTAAATAAACGTTAGACAAAACCTATGTACACCAAAGTAAGTAAATAAACGTTAGACAAAACCTATGTACACCTAAGTAAGTAAATAAACGTTAGACAAAACCTATGTACACCTAAGTAAGTAAATAAACGTTAGACAAAACCTATGTACACCTAAGTAAGTAAATAAACGTTAGACAAAACCTATGTACACCTAAGTAAGTAAATAAACGTTAGACAAAACCTATGTACACCTAAGTAAGTAAATAAACGTTAGACAAAACCTATGTACACCAAAGTAAGTAAATAAACGTTAGACAAAACCTATGTACACCAAAGTAAGTAAATAAACGTTAGACAAAACCTATGTAGACCTAAGTAAGTAAATAAACGTTAGACAAAACTTATGTACACCTAAGTAAGTAAATAAACGTTAGACAAAACCTATGTACACCAAAGTAAGTAAATAAACGTTAGACAAAACCTATGTACACCTAAGTAAGTAAATAAACGTTAGACAAAACCTATGTACACCTAAGTAAGTAAATAAACGTTAGACAAAACCTATGTACACCTAAGTAAGTAAATAAACGTTAGACAAAACCTATGTACACCAAAGTAAGTAAATAAACGTTAGACAAAACCTATGTACACCAAAGTAAGTAAATAAACGTTAGACAAAACCTATGTACACCAAAGTAAGTAAATAAACGTTAGACAAAACCTATGTAACCTAAGTAAGTAAATAAACGTTAGACAAAACTTATGTACACCTAAGTAAGTAAATAAACGTTAGACAAAACCTATGTACACCAAAGTAAGTAAATAAACGTTAGACAAAACCTATGTACACCTAAGTAAGTAAATAAACGTTAGACAAAACCTATGTACACCTAAGTAAGTAAATAAACGTTAGACAAAACCTATGTACACCAAAGTAAGTAAATAAACGTTAGACAAAACCTATGTACACCTAAGTAAGTAAATAAACGTTAGACAAAACCTATGTACACCAAAGTAAGTAAATAAACGTTAGACAAAACCTATGTACACCAAAGTAAGTAAATAAACGTTAGACAAAACCTATGTACACCAAAGTAAGTAAATAAACGTTAGACAAAACCTATGTACACCTAAGTAAGTAAATAAACGTTAGACAAAACTTATGTACACCTAAGTAAGTAAATAAACGTTAGACAAAACCTATGTACACCAAAGTAAGTAAATAAACGTTAGACAAAACCTATGTACACCTAAGTAAGTAAATAAACGTTAGACAAAACCTATGTACACCTAAGTAAGTAAATAAACGTTAGACAAAACCTATGTACACCAAAGTAAGTAAATAAACGTTAGACAAAACCTATGTACACCAAAGTAAGTAAATAAACGTTAGACAAAACCTATGTACACCTAAGTAAGTAAATAAACGTTAGACAAAACCTATGTACACCAAAGTAAGTAAATAAACGTTAGACAAAACCTATGTACACCTAAGTAAGTAAATAAACGTTAGACAAAACCTATGTACACCAAAGTAAGTAAATAAACGTTAGACAAAACCTATGTACACCTAAGTAAGTAAATAAACGTTAGACAAAACCTATGTACACCTAAGTAAGTAAATAAACGTTAGACAAAACCTATGTACACCAAAGTAAGTAAATAAACGTTAGACAAAACCTATGTACACCAAAGTAAGTAAATAAACGTTAGACAAAACCTATGTACACCAAAGTAAGTAAATAAACGTTAGACAAAACCTATGTACACCAAAGTAAGTAAATAAACGTTAGACAAAACCTATGTACACCAAAGTAAGTAAATAAACGTTAGACAAAACCTATGTACACCAAAGTAAGTAAATAAACGTTAGACAAAACCTATGTACACCTAAGTAAGTAAATAAACGTTAGACAAAACCTATGTACACCTAAGTAAGAGTAAATAAACGTTAGACAAAACCTATGTACACCTAAGTAAGTAAATAAACGTTAGACAAAACCTATGTACACCAAAGTAAGTAAATAAACGTTAGACAAAACTTATGTACACCTAAGTAAGTAAATAAACGTTAGACAAAACCTATGTACACCTAAGTAAGTAAATAAACGTTAGACAAAACCTATGTACACCAAAGTAAGTAAATAAACGTTAGACAAAACCTATGTACACCAAAGTAAGTAAATAAACGTTAGACAAAACTTATGTACACCTAAGTAAGTAAATAAACGTTAGACAAAACCTATGTACACCAAAGTAAGTAAATAAACGTTAGACAAAACCTATGTACACCAAAGTAAGTAAATAAACGTTAGACAAAACCTATGTACACCAAAGTAAGTAAATAAACGTTAGACAAAACCTATGTACACCTAAGTAAGTAAATAAACGTTAGACAAAACCTATGTTCACCAAAGTAAGTAAATAAACGTTAGACAAAACCTATGTACACCTAAGTAAGTAAATAAACGTTAGACAAAACCTATGTTCACCAAAGTAAGTAAATAAACGTTAGACAAAACCTATGTACACCAAAGTAAGTAAATAAACGTTAGACAAAACCTATGTACACCAAAGTAAGTAAATAAACGTTAGACAAAACCTATGTACACCAAAGTAAGTAAATAAACGTTAGACAAAACCTATGTACACCAAAGTAAGTAAATAAACGTTAGACAAAACCTATGTACACCAAAGTAAGTAAATAAACGTTAGACAAAACCTATGTACACCTAAGTAAGTAAATAAACGTTAGACAAAACCTATGTACACCTAAGTAAGTAAATAAACGTTAGACAAAACCTATGTTCACCTAAGTAAGTAAATAAACGTTAGACAAAACCTATGTACACCTAAGTAAGTAAATAAACGTTAGACAAAACCTATGTACACCAAAGTAAGTAAATAAACGTTAGACAAAACCTATGTACACCAAAGTAAGTAAATAAACGTTAGACAAAACCTATGTACACCTAAGTAAGTAAATAAACGTTAGACAAAACCTATGTACACCTAAGTAAGTAAATAAACGTTAGACAAAACCTATGTACACCTAAGTAAGTAAATAAACGTTAGACAAAACCTATGTACACCAAAGTAAGTAAATAAACGTTAGACAAAACCTATGTACACCAAAGTAAGTAAATAAACGTTAGACAAAACCTATGTACACCAAAGTAAGTAAATAAACGTTAGACAAAACCTATGTAGACCTAAGTAAGTAAATAAACGTTAGACAAAACCTATGTACACCAAAGTAAGTAAATAAACGTTAGACAAAACCTATGTACACCTAAGTAAGTAAATAAACGTTAGACAAAACCTATGTACACCTAAGTAAGTAAATAAACGTTAGACAAAACCTATGTTCACCTAAGTAAGTAAATAAACGTTAGACAAAACCTATGTACACCTAAGTAAGTAAATAAACGTTAGACAAAACCTATGTACACCAAAGTAAGTAAATAAACGTTAGACAAAACCTATGTACACCAAAGTAAGTAAATAAACGTTAGACAAAACCTATGTACACCAAAGTAAGTAAATAAACGTTAGACAAAACCTATGTACACCTAAGTAAGTAAATAAACGTTAGACAAAACCTATGTACACCTAAGTAAGTAAATAAACGTTAGACAAAACCTATGTACACCAAAGTAAGTAAATAAACGTTAGACAAAACCTATGTACACCTAAGTAAGTAAATAAACGTTAGACAAAACCTATGTACACCTAAGTAAGTAAATAAACGTTAGACAAAACCTATGTACACCAAAGTAAGTAAATAAACGTTAGACAAAACCTATGTACACCTAAGTAAGTAAATAAACGTTAGACAAAACCTATGTACACCTAAGTAAGTAAATAAACGTTAGACAAAACCTATGTACACCAAAGTAAGTAAATAAACGTTAGACAAAACCTATGTACACCAAAGTAAGTAAATAAACGTTAGACAAAACCTATGTACACCTAAGTAAGTAAATAAACGTTAGACAAAACCTATGTACACCTAAGTAAGTAAATAAACGTTAGACAAAACCTATGTACACCTAAGTAAGTAAATAAACGTTAGACAAAACCTATGTACACCTAAGTAAGTAAATAAACGTTAGACAAAACCTATGTACACCTAAGTAAGTAAATAAACGTTAGACAAAACCTATGTACACCTAAGTAAGTAAATAAACGTTAGACAAAACCTATGTACACCTAAGTAAGTAAATAAACGTTAGACAAAACCTATGTACACCAAAGTAAGTAAATAAACGTTAGACAAAACCTATGTACACCTAAGTAAGTAAATAAACGTTAGACAAAACCTATGTACACCTAAGTAAGTAAATAAACGTTAGACAAAACCTATGTACACCTAAGTAAGTAAATAAACGTTAGACAAAACCTATGTACACCTAAGTAAGTAAATAAACGTTAGACAAAACCTATGTACACCTAAGTAAGTAAATAAACGTTAGACAAAACCTATGTACACCTAAGTAAGTAAATAAACGTTAGACAAAACCTATGTACACCTAAGTAAGTAAATAAACGTTAGACAAAACCTATGTACACCAAAGTAAGTAAATAAACGTTAGACAAAACCTATGTACACCTAAGTAAGTAAATAAACGTTAGACAAAACCTATGTACACCTAAGTAAGTAAATAAACGTTAGACAAAACTTATGTACACCAAAGTAAGTAAATAAACGTTAGACAAAACCTATGTACACCTAAGTAAGTAAATAAACGTTAGACAAAACCTATGTACACCAAAGTAAGTAAATAAACGTTAGACAAAACCTATGTACACCTAAGTAAGTAAATAAACGTTAGACAAAACCTATGTACACCTAAGTAAGTAAATAAACGTTAGACAAAACCTATGTTCACCTAAGTAAGTAAATAAACGTTAGACAAAACCTATGTACACCTAAGTAAGTAAATAAACGTTAGACAAAACCTATGTTCACCAAAGTAAGTAAATAAACGTTAGACAAAACTTATGTACACCAAAGTAAGTAAATAAACGTTAGACAAAACCTATGTAGACCTAAGTAAGTAAATAAACGTTAGACAAAACCTATGTACACCAAAGTAAGTAAATAAACGTTAGACAAAACCTATGTACACCTAAGTAAGTAAATAAACGTTAGACAAAACTTATGTACACCTAAGTAAGTAAATAAACGTTAGACAAAACCTATGTACACCAAAGTAAGTAAATAAACGTTAGACAAAACCTATGTACACCTAAGTAAGTAAATAAACGTTAGACAAAACCTATGTACACCTAAGTAAGTAAATAAACGTTAGACAAAACCTATGTACACCAAAGTAAGTAAATAAACGTTAGACAAAACTTATGTACACCAAAGTAAGTAAATAAACGTTAGACAAAACCTATGTACACCAAAGTAAGTAAATAAACGTTAGACAAAACTTATGTACACCAAAGTAAGTAAATAAACGTTAGACAAAACCTATGTAGACCTAAGTAAGTAAATAAACGTTAGACAAAACCTATGTACACCAAAGTAAGTAAATAAACGTTAGACAAAACCTATGTACACCTAAGTAAGTATATTATGGGGGGTGAGGGGGGGGAGGGGGGGGGGGGCTAACAATTATGGTCAACAATTCAACCAGTATCAACAAACAAACAATCGTCTCACTTTAATTCACAGAACACAAAAACTACCCACGACATATGAAGTTGGTAATTCGGGTAATAGCTAATGACAGGCACAAAATGTGGCAGGGTTAAACTGGGTAAAGGGATCCCAATATCATATTTACTTGAATGTCATGTTTATATGATCTCCGTTTTCAGTTGCATAAAAATCTTTTCTTTGAAAGTCAAATGTCGCAATTACTATCACTGTGTATCATCAGCCCTGTAGTCAGCATTTGCACATGGACATGTTTAATTAGATATACATGTATACCTGTATATATTTATATTTCATTGTTACTGTTCTTAAATAATGTAGTTATTTTTAAAGCTAACAGGTTCTCTTCTCTCCGCCATAAGTGACCTTAGTCGATTGTTCCTATCCTGTTTTGACCTTTTAGTGTACATTTATCCAAAGATTGTTTTTAATCATTCATCCTTGCAATCTTTCATATTAAGCGTAGCTGCTGAAGTGTATATCCAGTCACGTGTCGTGTGCACTGAAGTGTATATCCAGACACGTGTCGTGCGCACTGAAGTGTATATCCAGTCACGTGTCGTGCGCATTAAACAAGATATCTACGTTTTTATGTCTCTGCTTTGAAAACGCAGATGCAAAAATGTATATTATTTAGTGCACACATGCACCATAACATCTACAAGGTACGCCCACAGTCAAAAGATTGGAAGGTCAATCGTTCTTTACAGTATAATTTAACAGTTGTTTTTGACCTTGTAGGATAGACACAAAATAAATACTGTGTTGGCTTCACATAGATTTTATTTGCACTCGCTGCCAGAAAAGCTTATTTATTTTACCTTTGTCCTGTTGTTATTTTTTGTATCTTTTACTATGTTTGGGCCCATACAACTAGCTTAACCCCGCCACTTTTTATTGAAGTGACTATACCAAGCAATGAATGTGAGCCATCATGTATGTGTGTTAGAGGTATCGATTTTGCCTCTTTCTACGATTTTGCTATTGAAATTTGGAATTTGTTCCGAGAATGTGATATTTATCATTTTATTATATTACTTGAAAACCTGTTCGGATGTTGGCCTTTATGGCTTCAGAACATTTAAAGAAGAAATTATTGTTTATAGGGTTCCTCTCGACGTCGCCATTGTTAAGTTGCTTTCTAGTGGTGCGAATGTCCCTGTAGTCTATGCTGGAAAGGTAATTGAGGATGCAGGCAAATGGTTTAACGGTGCTGGTAACTG
This sequence comes from Bathymodiolus septemdierum, assembly GCA_963383655.1. Classification (NCBI taxonomy): domain Eukaryota; kingdom Metazoa; phylum Mollusca; class Bivalvia; order Mytilida; family Modiolidae; genus Bathymodiolus; species Bathymodiolus septemdierum. Next base: position 58,114,313 of record OY726525.1, on the reverse strand, counting down.
GTTTGGTGACAGGGCCGCCGATTACTCTAAGGTTCTTGGAAGTACCGCAAATACAATTGGAAACTCCCTGTCGGCAGGGGGACAAGAGATATATTCCGCTATGGCATCGGAGTTCAATAAGCTTAGTAAAGACTTCTTGTCAACAGCTAGCAAAATTGAAGACGCACTTAAAGATCCATTGGGTGGATTCCTCGGATTGGGAGAAGGGATCGCTAACTTAGATTCCTTAATTGGAGAAGCGTTATCCGGTGCAGAAAGTACACTGAACACAGTATTGAACTCTTTGAACTCTGCTGGGAATGATATCAAGGACTGGTTCACTGGTAATTTTATATTAACAAAGCTTCCACAAGGCTGTTTTTTTTTCTTTTTTCTTTTTAATGTTGCTGAAATAATCCGTTGTGCTCTATTCCCGATTTATTGTTTCAAATATCGCCCCTCCTCTAGTGTAGTGGACACAATATTACCAGGGGTATGTGGCTTTTTCTTCGGAATTCCTTGGTTTCCTCCATCAATCACAAAACAAACATCAAGGAAGGTGCAAAACAAACACCTGCATTTCAGATTTTCAGAAGATAAATTAGGAACAAATTCATAACCAATAAAAATAATGCTTCTTTAAGAAAAATGTGAATGAGATATTAACCAAGATTGTCTGGTAGATAGTGTATTATTTATATGTATTAGAACGTGTTAGTTGTAAAATATCGTTTTCAGAAATAGCGTAGGAAAGTGTTAATTCTAATTGGATTCAGAAATAGCTTAGGAAATTCTAAATTCTAATCGCAGTTATATGGGTCACGTTTAACAGACATAATGTTTAACTTTGGTTCAGACCTAAAAATTCTTGAAATTTTATAATTAAGCTTTGGTTTTGTTTTACATTGTCGCTGTCTATGATATCTTAGTAGGAGGAAACTGAAGTACTTGGAAAAAACCACCGACCTACCACAAGTCACTGACAAACTTTATCACATAATGTTGCATCGAGTACACCTCGCCATGAACGTGTTCGAACTCATAACGTTAGTGGTGATAGGGACTGATTGCATAGGTAGTTGTAAATCCAACTACCATACGATCACGACCACGACTCCCCCGGATAACATGGTATATAATACCAGTTAGATATGTTGACGGAAAAAGGATATAGATTTGGAGGGGGTTATGGTGCTGAACGCCACTGTCAACAGTATTTCAGTTATATCGTTGGTCATAGATTTGAGACAGATGTTAATATACCGATAGTAAAATGTACAACAAAAAATACCACACTGTTGAACCAATTCCAAAATATAATAAAGGACGAAGTCCTTATAACGGTAGGCTGTCCGATTTTTCCTTCTATATTGATAGCCAAATATCTGTTCACCGGAAGTTTAAAAAATAGATCAATTGATAATTTAGAAACGCAAAAGAAATATATTTCAATGAAAAATTCCCAATTCTTTAATTATTTACTCTATGTAAAATCGAAATAAACTTGAAATAAAATTCTAATAAAAAAATATCTTTCTACGAAACTCCCGACGGAAGAGCGGCGTATAGTAGGTAAAATGAACGGAACAACCATAACAAATCGGCTACAAAATTCATACAAAATAAAAAATAATAACTTGTACGGATCATCGTATTATTGAAATTTTAGGACTTCGTCTTTCAAACAGGTTGCCTGTCTCATATTAAAAACAAAATGAAGAAAACAGAAGCAAAGTCAGTCCTCCTAACACATGTAATGCATTGTTTACTGTCGGTAAGTATTATGATCACCAAGTTATATTTATATTTCATTCTCATTATGTTTGTCGCTTTCAGGCATCTTTTCAGGAAAAAAACGAATGGCGGCTCTACTGAGAGATCAACGATGTGTTTCTAGCTGCCCGATGTGTGATAATTTGGACACTGACAAGTACAAAATGAGTGAAATCATGGAGAAAGGTAGATAACTCTGTTTATCCTTATAAACTTTAGATTATTTTGACATACTGAGAATTTACTATTAGTCGTGGGATACTAATTTTCGTTGATAGTATCATACTTCAAAAATAAGAATTCACGAAACATTTCTCACCGTGTATTTATGTACTTACTGTAACAGTGGATCCACGAATGTACGTTTCCATGAAAATACAATTTATCTTAAAATCACGAAAATTGACCTCAATGAATTTAAATGAATTCACAGTAATTATGTCTCTGTATTTGGGAAATTGATAAAACAATAAATTACCAAGAATATCAATAATAAATCATGAATCAATAAATAAATTAAATAAATCATTTTTATAATGTTTCGGCCTGCTTTCTATTTTCAAACAAACTTAAAAAAAGTTGGAATACACCAAAAATGCAATAAGAAGAAGTAATTCGAATAGAATACATTAAATGGCCTAAGTTTTTTGTAAGATGGATTTAGCTATTCATTATTTAATTGTTTCGTTTAAGTGTGTGGAGCAGATACCGTGGCCAGTCAAGCAACAGCTATGGATGACATAACATGGTTACAGGCTCATACTAACTATACTTATTACGGAACCAATGTTACCAAGGTATGCATAGTTGTGGAATTCCTCGATAAACATAGTGATATCGGCCCGGAGGGACGATATCAGTCGAGGGCTGATGACAAGGGCAATATGAAAAAGGCCATGTATTGATTTATTTATCACATATTTTGCCAGGGCAGATAACATGTTATTGCCCTTCACAAGAGGGCAGATAACATGTTATTGCCCCGGAGGCAAATAACACGCCGCAAATTATGCTTTTATTACACATGCAAATTCGGCGTTATTTCAATAAAATATGTGATCATTTTTTTTATAGCCAGGCAAGAGACAATTCGCTCTATGTTATCTATACGTCTACAAAATAATATATGATAGCGCCTTCATATGAAATGAGTGAATGAGTGAGTTTTTGGTTTGAGTGAGAATTGGGTTTCAGTGAGTGCGAGCGAGGTTTAGATTTTGATTTAGTTCGAGCAAATGGCCGGTTTGAGAGGTGAGTCAGTGAGTACGTGAGTGTGCGATTTTCAGGCAAATTACTATTTTTGCGAACTTGCTGAAACGACAGTCTACCGCGTAACATTTACATCAGTACAAACAGAAAAAGAAACGAAAACAAACGACTACAAGGTCCGAAAATGTATATTGTCAACAAAATCCAACCGAAATGCCTGTACCAAGTCAGGGCCATTGCGGTTTTCCCAGTTTTCCGGTTGTTGACTGATTTTGTCTGTTTGTTGACTTGTGAGTTTTGCCTTTCCCTTTGGAAGATTGCTCGGTGTTCGGTAATTTTGTTATTACCCTTATTTAAATAAAAAACGTAGATATCAAATTTAGTGCGCATGTTTCTGGAAAAACCTTCATCAGGTACGCTCATAATCGAAAGATTGGAAAGCCAAATAATTTAATGTTTTGGGAGCAATAAAACCAAAGGGCCTATGCAGGATAGCCAAACTCACTGTGATGTGTACCGTGATGTGATGACCAATAACATTCAGACAGATTGCAACTGAATTATATATATATATATATGTATCATGCCTATTTATAGATTGAATTGGATTATGATTCCTATAAAATGGACTTCTCCACTGCGAGTGGTAAAGTTTCGACATCTTACTATACAACCGATGATGGAGCCAGACGCAAATACGGTAGTGTGATTGACATGTCCGACAAGACAGGAACAGGACAGGGGATGGCAAGAGAGTATTTTCCGATCAGATGGACCGCAGCAAGACGTTCATAGTACCAGGATCAAAATACAAGGACTATATTGACGAAAGCTGATCTGATATTTTTTCTTAAAATTTCTCAATTCTCAATTTCTGCAATTATTCTAAATTCTATTAAAGTCACTTTAAATACAATTTATGTTTTTTTTATTAGTTTATATGTCAAATCTTACCTGTCTTACATTATATATAGTCAGGATTTGCATAGTGGCGGAAGAAGACAAATATTGCATATATTGAGTTGTGTTATTGGTGCGTCTTGTTGTTCTGTATAAAGTTCAAGATTAGAGCGCTCTTTATAACAACATTATACACCCGGTAATGTGTGAAGGTTGGTATTGTGCTACTCACATGTGCAAAATTTGCACAGTTTTACTCACCTCTGAAAAACATTAACCGCTTCATTTCACTAAGAGGTGAATGTTTCGCCCCATAAAACTAATTTAAACCTGCCATTTTGATTGCCTGTACCAAGTAAGGAAAATGAGCAGTCATCTGCATGTATGTTAGGAATATCAATTTTGCTCTTTTCTACAATTTTTCGATTAGATTATGGAACTGTTCAGGCGGTATGGTATTTTTGTTTTTCAAGTTATTTCAGCAATTTTGACAACTATATCGCGACTCCAACACTTATTTGGGAGATACGGAAGGATAAATGAACTGGCCGGTGAAACTCTAGATCATAGGTAGGTTTGTTGAAACCATAGAACTTTAGACGGATATCAGTGCATTGTTTGGAAATGTTTGCTACCTACTTGTCTGTGACTCCAATGAAGACACCAATATATGATCTATAAAACACTATACAGAAAACTAAAGATCGAGCAACTCTAGTTTGGGATTACCACTTAGTACGTTGATTAATTCTATTGGAAAACGGTAATTGAATAGTCGTTAGAGAATGCCGGTGGGGCAATCAAAAATGGATAATCTAGGGAAACTGACAACATAGTGTACAGAAGACGAAGAAAAACACAGCATAAACACATCGCTAAATGTGTTGGACACCACTATGCACAAACAAATACCAATAACGTAAACCTACAAACATCCAGAGGTAAAATTGAACCGAACATCATTTTTATGCGGAAATCGTAGCGGACATCAAAACACGGAACTCAAAATGTAAATACACATAAAAGGACAACAGAATAAAAAGTAGATATCTAATTTAAGCACGACGTGTTTTTGGAATAACTTTCATCAGGTGCACCCCAAGGCGACAGTTGGAATGTTAGAAAGTCCTGTCGTGATTTCCTTGATAGAAGGATTGCTGTTAAGAAGGAAACTTAACTAGGGGTTCTTAGTGGCTAAGTTGAAATTTTCCGCTTGTCATGATCACAATCCGGTACTTTCATAATGTATAGCCTATCACATTGTTTGTAATAATAGTCACATGATGGGTGCAAGTGGTGGCCCAGGAATTGCTTCCCTTTCCGGACCAAGTTAGTTCACCTCCGTATTTAGCGGGTTTCATTCTGCTCAATCGTTACTTTTCTGTGTAGTGTTTTGCAGTTCTTTGCTTGTCAAGTCCTTTTTCTTTGGCCATAGTATTGTCTGTTCTTCGAAATTCGATTGCTGGTTACCCCTATGGTATCTTCAACCTTTGCAAAAGTCCTTTAGAGCAAACATACAAAATACAAATTCGATTTATTGTTTTTTTTTGGAAATGCCTGTACCAAGTCAGGGTCATTACGGTTTTCACAGTTTTCCGGTTGTTGACTGATTTTGTCTGTTTATATACTTATGAGTTTTGACTTTCCCTTTGGAAGATTGTTCGGAGTTCAGTAATTTTGTTATTACCCATATTTGATCAATCTACTTAGTTGCATCATGTACTAAGCATAAAATTAATAATAAATATCTCGAACATTTTCTGTTCTTCGAAAAAAATATCTATCTAACAACAGGAAACCCTACAGACCGTTAATATGTAGCTGTGAGGATAATTATAACAGCATTATGATGAATAAAGTAATAGTTTACTTCTTACAAAAGTCAGTTTGACGAGTATCGGGAATAATTGTTGTAATTAAATACTAGAACTATTCATAGCCACCTGAGGTCACCGTTGATTTAATGTGGTTGTTCAATTATTCATAGCCGTGTTTTACTGACCATTGTATGCCTTTTTGTCTCTTTTCTGCAGATCATTGTATTTTCTTTGAATTACAGTTTCTGAACACCCCTTTGACATCTCCAAGCTTTTCGTCAGTAATTCCACAAGTAATATTGTAGCCAGTTATTGTGGTAACGTCTGTCTATCAGCAGAACTTTATTACATGTATTAAATTCTATTTTCCGGGGTGACGTCACTTCCCCTAACAACAAAAGTCGGCCATCTTGAGGAGGTGAAGCTATCACATGGATGCATATGGCTTCAGTGGAGAATAAGTGAGTTATCTATAAATTGAGTGGTAATTAACACCTTATCATTACTTTACAATAAACAAACGTGAAATATATATGTGTACTATTGATAATCATGTCCCACAGCTATCAAGAGACGTTAAATGGTGAATCGTTATGTCACTACAAATCAAAATTAAGTGTAATTAACTGTAAAGAGTGCCCTTACAAGTTACCAGCAGGTGTTTGGGGAAAATAATACGTGCAAGTGGCCTGATCTTCAGTATGGAGGATGTGTATTCATACCTGATAGAAAGTCCTTATACATTACCCTTTTTTATAAATAATTTATGACTCGATATCTTTATCATAAATGATTGTTAATAAATAAGTATTGTATATGTATCACTCAGCATGTGAAATGTACCTACAAATGTCACTATATCGTAATAAGGTTTAATGTTTCAAATATATATATTAATGAAAAGACAGAAATTATTACATATCATGAAACTTAGAAAAAAAATGTATTGGAAACAAACTCCTTCCATAAATTATTATGCACAACAAAGTCAACTATCTGAGACCATCATGGTATGGATATAAACAAAGGCCGTAGCCAGGGGATGCATTGGGTGCACGTGCACCCCCCTCTCAAAAAAGAGCAAAAAAAATCAACCTTGCGTATACTTGATTTTAACGTCAATATTACGATTTTCTTTTCTTTATGCACATCAGATGGTTATCATTTTACCATAGACAAACAGTTAATGTAATCGAAAAGGATATAAAAATGTTCTTGCATTTTGATAATTTTTTTCCTTTGATTATACTGTTTGTAACATGCTAAAACCTCAGAGCTGACGGAGGGCTTAACCCCCCAGGGCCCCTCGCCTTTTAGTTGTGCACCCCCTTTTAGAAAACCTGGCTACGGCCCTGATCATGAAATCGTGTAGAAAAACAAGGTTATCATAATTATTAAATATTAAATCAGATCATTGATGAAATAAAACGTAAATGAATAATTACTATTTTTTAAATATTAAAACATATTAATTTTTATTTCAAAGTTGTAAAGTGAAAAGCTAAAAGCAAGGACGTATATACGTCCTTGCTAAAAGCTTGAATTGACTTCACTCTTATTTTTTTTAATTTCATTTAAAATAAAGATTAAAAATGTATTTTATGATAATGATGGCTGATTAAAATTGTTTGTCATGTAGTAATATACAGGATGTAACCAATTACTGATTATACAGGAAGAGTATCTACTGTGAAGCCATCTATTTTGAGATGCCATTCAATGAAAATAACAACCTGACCATATTGTTGCATAATAAGATAAGAATTAGATAAGAAATTAAAATTTATAGAAGTCATGTTTTTAATGAAAATTAATTAACACATTAAGTCATATTTCATTTATTTAGCCTAACTTGGGTCAGTTATCAATTAAAAAGACAAAAATAGTTTTAAAAATCTGTCTAATAAGTATTTACCTAAAATAACGATATTAATTAATTGTGATTGGTATTTCTTAATAAATTGTATTAAAAATCATTTTAATTTATGAAATAATCAACTTTCTGTTTACATATTTATTTTCAATAAAATTTCTTTATTATTTCATCCCATTTTCCTTAATTTAACTTGTGCATATATATCCATATTTATACAATCTTATGTTAACAGCAAGTTACATGTGTCGACCCTATATATACTCTTATTATCCACAATAAATTCAGGAAAAAGAGACGAAATAAAAAAGAAATTTTAATGAAAATAAATAAGTACTCAGAAAGGGGGTGGTAATTCCAATGCACGAGTGCCTGCGCTAACAATAATTAAAAAAAAGTCACTGTTATTGTCCCACATACAACCATGTTCTTCTTCTTCTTCCAGGTAAAGGACAAAATTCAATAAATGAATGTTTGTGTCCTGTGATTAAAAACTTCGCAGGTCCTCGGGAACAGACGAGTCTCCTTTGCTATACAATTAAAAGTTCACTGGAATATATACAATGCTAAAACTATGTACACGGCTCTGGTCACTAGTATGCGTAGAGGGGTTCCGGCAGGTTCTGAATCCTACCCCTGAATTCCTCTAATGTGTCCTACTGTCCCCGGTTCTGATAACGTCTGTCTGGACATCAACAAGCTCATGTATGATCTTGAACATGATGATGAGACGGTTGTTATATTATCTTTGTTGAAGTGGTTGCCAGCCGAGGTTCTGTACCATATGCGTCACGCAGCCAGGTGTGCGCTCCGTGTAGTTGTTGTGGACAAACTTAGCGGCTCTCCTCTGCACTTGCTCTAGTTTATGGGTTTCTGCAGATGAGTGTGGGTCCCAGACAGTGGATGCATACTCTAGTGTCGGTCTTGGCATTGTGGTGTAAGCCGCAGCTTTGACTGGTTTGGTGCAGTCTCTGAGGTTTCTCCGGATGAAACCCAATGTCCTGTTAGCCTTGGAGACTGTGTTGTCAATGTGCTTGGACCACTGTAAGTCCTCGCTAATGGTGACTCCTAAGTACTTGGCACTGTCGACAACTTCTAGAGTGTGACCATGTAGAGTGTATTGTGTTGGTATGACATGTCGTTGATTTGTAGCTATCCTGATGACTGCATATCTGTGGGTGGAAACTCATTTGCCACTCCTCTTCCCATTTTTTAAGTGCTGAAAGGTCTTTTTGCAGCAGGTCTGAGTCGTTCTGGCTGTTGACGTGACGATAGAGGAGGCAGTCATCTGCAAACAAGCGTGCGATGAGGTGGTAACATCCGGTAGGTCATTAATAAATGACAAAAAGAGCAAGGGTCCCAGGACTGTACCTTGAGGTACTCCTGAGAGTGCTTTTTTCTCGGAAGACTTCACTCCATCTAGGAGCACCAGCTGTTTCCGGCTACTAAGAAATGAAGATATCCAGGCCAGCGTGGTTCCATCAACTCCATAGAACTTGAGTCTATGTAGAAGCCTGCGATGAGGGACTTTATCAAAAGCCTTGGCAAAGTCAAGAAATATGACATCGACCTGTCCTTTAGATGTGAGGTTCTGGGCTATCTTCTGTATTGTTGTTACCAGTTGGGTTTCACAGGAACGCTTCCTTCTGAACCCATGTTGCTTATCGGTCAGGATGTTGTACTCATAATGTTGCTGTGGATGATGTGTTCAAGTACTTTACAGACAATCGATGTCAAGGATATGGGTCTGTAATTTGACGGAAGGTGTTTTTCGCCTGTCATGAATACAGGAACAATATGAGCATCTCTCCAATCAGATGGTATTTCGCCTTCGGCTAGTGAGTACTGGTATAGTTGCGTTAAAATTGGTGCCAGTTCGTCCGCAGCACTCTTTAGTATAAATGACGGTATATAGTCAGGTCCTGTGGCTTTATGAGGGTTTAGATCTTTTAGCAACTTGAATACGCCTTTTGTGTTGATAACAATGTCTTTCATGGATGGGTATTTACTCTGTCCTTTATCTGGCATTGTACTTGTGTTTTCTTTTGTATATACTGACTGAAACTGTTCGTTAAGTATTTCAGCTTTAGATGTGTCACTGTGTATAAAGCCTTCCTTGTTTTTCAACGGTGACACTCCTGTAGATTCGTGCTGTTTACTCTTAATCGCTGCCCAGAAACGTTTGGGATTTTCCTTTAGGTCAGTGCTGATAACATCGTTCATGTATTTCCTATAGGCTGATCGTAATTCCCTCTGAGTTTATGCTTTGATATTCTTGTATCTTTTCCAGTCTGCAGGGTTAGATGTTCTCTTAGCTTTATTAAAGGCTCTTAATTTCCTACGAGTAGCTTTCCTGTTGTTCCCGTCTACTCAAGGGTGAGTTTGTCTGGCCAATGTTCTCTTAGTTGGTACATGATCTTGGATTGTTTTTGTTATCTCCTCTTTAATATTATTCCACATCTCGTCGACAGATGAAAAGGACTGAGACTGGAAATGTCTATAATACTCCTGCAGGGACCTTTTAATTTCCATGATGTTAGCTTTCTTCCATAAGTAAATTGTTCGTCTCTTGGGTCTAGTTCTTACAGGTTGGTGTGCTGTGTCAAAAAGGACTATGTCGTGGTCACTTTTGTCAGCGATAGGTGGTAGTGGTTTACGGCGTTCAACATAACTTGGATGTGATGTGAATACCAAGTCCAGTGTATTGTCACCTCTGGTAGGGAAATCAACCATTTGTTCCAAACTGTGTTCTGCTGCTAAGTCCAGGTAGGTTTGGTTCACTTTCTTTGAGTAGTGTTTAGCTCCTGTTATGTTGTTACTTTGACAGTTAATATCAGGTGCATTAAATGTGTATTGTGACATTTTATTGTTATAACATTATTTAACCCAAAATATTAATTGTGACTTTTTGTCCTATAAAATTGTGACTTTATGTCCTGTAAATTTCTGTCCATTTACCCAAATTAATATTATTGCTTGTTGTTAAGACGTGTTCTTTTATCCAAAATGTGGGCGTCAATAAAAACTAAAGCTGGGTGCAACTTGTATTCTAAAACCAAAAACTACTGATACTGAGCCACCACTTTACAATAAAAGTATCTTAATCTATACTCTTGGACACTCAAAATTAAAACATTGTGAAGTAAAATTTTCTGATAATTTGAAGATATTTATTGCAATCAAGAAAATGGTAGTATAAGATGGAATGAAATATAAATGTCCTGATTTAATTAATTGAACCTACTAGTTGTACCAGCAGATTGTTGTCATCTATGTTTTCGTACCATTGCCGATGAAGGAGCTGTCGAAATCGGGATCGTATGGTAGTCGGATTTACAACTATCTATGCCATCAGTGCTTATCATCACTAACGTGAGTCCAGGTGCAATCTACACAACATTATATGATAAAAGTTTGTCAGTGACTTCCGGCAGGTCTGTGGTTATCTCTGGGTACTCCCGTATCATCCACCAAAAGAAAAACTGACTACCAGGATATAACTGAAATATTATTGAAAGTGGCGCTAAACACCATAACCATAACCCCTTTATCGGGTAATAAAACATCACACACAAGATGGTCACTTTTACGAAAAAGAAAATTGAAAATTCTTTAATTGACCATTATTGTTGAGCTGAAATTTGAGCATGTTGAAAGTGGCGTCAAATACCATAACCCTAATCATTGTTGTATATTCTATACAATAGTATGTGATAAAGTTTGTCAGGTCAGTGGTTTTCTCAAGGTACTTGAATACAACTGAGCGCCACGACATAACTGATCATGATTGATGATTTTTGGTGTTTAACGCCACTTTCAGCAATATTTCAGCTATATCATGGCGACCAGTTTTAGTGGTGGAAGAAGCCGGAGTACCCGGAGAGAACCACCAAACATGGGCAAGCAAATGGTAAACCATATCACTTGCGGCTGCGAATCAAGTGCACCCTTTTTGTAATTTACAAAACCGGGCGCGAACCCACTCCGTATTGGTGATAGGCTTGTACGAGTTGTTAGGTAATCCAACTACCTAACTCATTGAGCCACCGAGCCCTGTAACTGAGCTTTTGTTGATAGTGGCGTTAAACACTATAACCCTAACCATACCACTGTTCTGTTGTGTATCCAGATTGTCCTAAAAACCTTTTTTAATATTTCCTTTAACATGGGTACCTTAAGTTTGTCAAATCCTTTACAAGTAAAACACACATGAAAGTAAATTACTAACATTCATTTATTGCATATTACAGAAGAATATAAATAATGAAAACAATTTGAAAAGAGTCGTATACATTGTCGTTTCTGAATAGTCAATGCCCTCACCAAGATTATTGAAGGACGCACATACTTGCAGTATGGAACATAAATCAACATGGCGTCCGATTTTCTCGAAACCACTTCACTCCAAACGCTCAGTAGTTGGTACCAAGTCATAGTTGTATTCCTTTTAATTACCAAATATATAAATTGCTAGTTTTAAACTTTTATCTGATATAAAAAAAAATCTTTTCGCGGAATAATAATTTTTAGGGGGTTTTCTAATGAAATGAAAAACGTGAAAAATCGGGTTTGTTTTACCACCGAACACCACCGAAATCCTAAAAACTACCACTGAACGCATAAAAACTATCACTGAACACCTGAAAGTCACCACCGAGCACATTTTCTTTATCACTATACGGGAATTTTTAATTTCATGTTGAGAAACTAAATTTTAACACAATGTGCACATTTTCACCGAACTAATCTTGACCGCCGAACACTTTTTACTGCAACCGATTGACTTGATTTTTATGCAGAAAAACAACCATTTAAGCAAATTCTTAATTTACGAAAAGCGTATTATTAAAATTTTAATGATATAAAGATTTTTATTTTACTTTTATTAAATCTATGAAAGACCTTATTATTAATTCAAAATACAGCTTGCGTGTTAGCAAACCTCGGTTAGCATGCAAACTCATTAAAATTAATGCACAATTTAGAACAACAAACCATAAGTTACCAGTCGAAAATGATAGATGGAAAAACATAGACAGAGAGAATAGAATATGTCCCTTATGTAATAGTGGAGAAATTGGAGATGAATTTCATTATCTATTTAAATGTCAGTATTTCGGCAATCAAAGAAAAAATTATATAAAGAAAAACATTCGTATAAATCCAAACATAATAAAGTTCAAACTATTAATGACATCAACTTCAAAAATAGAACTCCTAAAATTATGTCGTTTTGTCAGGATTATTAATAAAGGTGTGTCGACTCCCGGTTAACCTCTTGTTATGACCTGTCTGTATATATTGTAAATAGTGTACATATTTTCATATCTCTATACCTGTATGTATTATGGTTTAAGAGAAATAAAGAATCTGAATCTGTAAAGTACACAGGAAATATACATCCATTAATCATCAATTATTACCTATATATAGACAAATGTATTTGATCTTTACTAATTGCCGCTAATTGGCAAACAAATGAAAAATTTCGAGCTTGGTACATTTCCCTTTTTAAGCGAATAAGTTTCTAGTATGGCTTCATTAATTGTAGAATCGTATTGTTTGACGTAACTGTTCAATAAACTTCAATTGTTTTCTTTGAAATCAAAATATTTTGAGAAATTTTTTGAGTAAAAAATAAAACATTTTCTTGCTTTCATTCACATATGTGACCATGGCTCAGAAAAGAGGTCCAGATGAGGAAAAATCAGATTTTGAGGTTTTGGCATTTTTAGTGTTGTACTATATCAATAAAGCTTGTGTGAAAATTGTATGCCAATATCTAAAGTACTTTTCGAGATATGGCCATTTTATATATTAGCCTCACTATAGACCTTGCTTTTGTTTTCAATTGATTTTTCATTCTTTTTCTTGGTCTTCAACAATGTAGCATACCACACTCTCACAATCTACAACTTTCTTATTGTTCGGTGACAAATTTGTAAGCAATTCCATTATTACAAAACACATCCAGGGGCGGATCCAGGGGGGGGCGCACCCGGCGCGCGCACCCGGGTGCCCCCCATAAAATTGGAAAAAATATGATTTTTTGGCGTAAAATCGTGATTTTTCACACGAAATACCCCAAAAATTTTCGCGCCTCCCTCCGCTTGGCGCATTTTTTTTAAGTGCGTCCCCCCCTAACTTGAAATCCTGGATCCGCCCCTGACATCGTACTGGTTTATATTCAATTCATTTTTAAAAATGATCAAATTGCTACCTCTTTAGGTTATACTTATCGGCGCCATAAAAATGTCAACAATTTCAATAAATTACACTCCTCACAACTTCAATGAGGTATTTCCGTTTAATGTTTTCTGAATGTTGGTAAATGGTGGTAAATTTATTGTGTTCGGTGGTAATAAACTGGTCACTAACTTCGTTATTAAAACATTTACACTGACCAATATTTCGATTTAGTACTTAAATATGTATATTAATACACTGAAGGTGTTCGGTGATTATTAGAAAGTGTCTATAGGTGTTATGTGGTAATTTTTAGGTGTTCGGTGGTGTTCGGCGGTGTTCGGTGGTAAAAAGACACACCCGTTTTTCACTGACAGAAAATAATAACGTTATCGGTGACTACAGTACGATCGACTTCCCTGTTTTAAATTAAATTTAGGGCGGTGAGCCAGAATGCACATCTGTTTTCGTCTTTCTGAAACTTTTTTAACACCATATTATGGTAAGAACAACTAACTGCACAACATGTTTTAGACATACTGTAAGTGATTTTTATTCAACGTAATTTAAAATTTAACGGGTACTCGATGTTGTTTTAACCTAATCAAAATGGCGAATGTTTCACCTCCTTAACGACAAGGGAGATAATTCGTTGACCGAGATACCCTGATGTCCGGAAAAGAGAATTAGGACAGACAGTTCATTGAAACCTTCTAGCAAATTTTTTTTTTATTATTACATGTATTTCATAGTTTTACGTTTGGAAAACCACTAAATGGTAAATTACAATATACATATTAAAACAATAATATGAAACCGGCACGGCCATGAATGCTCGCGCATCTGAAAATTATCTGGCAATTTCACGCTCATCCATTGCAACAAAAAGTGTCGAGATTCTTTGGGCGGAGATATATCGGGGACGACTTTTTTTCGGGCCGAATCTAGTCTCATTCAATCGAGCTGTCGTTCCTTGCGAAATCTCAAAAGTTAACTTCCGCGTAGAAGCAAAAATCCTTGTCGGTATGTCAGAAGAGATTTAATAAATCAAAAAATATCAATATAAGTAAAACAAGTTAACAAAATGACTTTTATTACACACAGGTTCCGGGTTTCAGCGGTATCGGACGTACGAGAGAGGGTACGAGATTTAGGATCACCTTTGTGCTTTATGTTAAGAAGATCTTCATTAGTTGAGTGTGTTAATGTGTTACACGGAACGTGTTTACAAAGCGCAGAATTTTATTTATTCGTCAGTATGTGCAGCCATGTTTGTCAAAAAATCCTAAGTATACATTTTATACCATAAAAAGCTCGCTGTCGCTCGCATATAAAACTTAGCAGATTGTCTCAAAATAGTGGCAGGTATTAAATACAGATTGCATCAAAATACTGGTATGTATTAATCCCCAGATAGAACTTAGACATCGTCATTCGGTACCCCTCATAAACTAATTAAGGTAAATGAGTAAGAGTTTTATCATCTGTTGAATATTCATTCTATAATTTGCACTTCCGGTTTCCAGATATCAATTATTAGCAATTGAAAATAATCTTGAGAAGGTGGAACCATAGATGTGCGTGTGATTCACACGAAAAGTGCTGTTCGTCATATTTCCACTTCTAACTAGACTTTGAACTTTTGAATTTTGAACTTTATTGATATATTTTTTTTTTAACAACGTAATATCTTTTATTCAAATGCTTGCTACAATTAACACGCCAAAAGTCCAAGCTCCTTTTGGTGTTTCCCTGTTACATCTTGTTCTGATTATCCAGGGCTATAATCAGAATTACATGAAATATATATACAACCTAAATACAATTTCTATTTAACACCTTTTGGAAACATTTATTTATTTTGCATTTATTATATAATTCTTTACTTTCATTAAAAATGTACACTTTTGAAGTGCTTTATTTTCATTTATTCTATTAATATATTCATTGGCAAATATTATATAAACATCAATATACTTTGTTTTCTGTTCAGATATATAGTACGATTTGTAGATGGAAAACCCTACAACTGTTATCAAAATTTTTAATGCAAGATAGTTTTTATCATCTATCTTGTATCCAAGTACTATATGTTTCAAAGTAATTTTGTTTTCGATACACAAACCCTTCATTAAATTATGAAATTTTGTCCAAAACTCTTTTAGAAAGGTACAAGTAATAGAATAATGAGAGTAATCTTCATCTAATTTACAGAAATTACATAAACTATTCCCAACAATTTTCCATTTGGAAAGTAAAACTTTATTTGGAATAATAAAATGAAAAAGTTTCCATCTGAACATTTTAAGTTTGTTTTCTTCAAGAAATTTGAAAATGAAAAGATATAGACTACATGTATTTGGTTTTTCCGACAACACTAAATAATTAATCCAATAATGTGTACCAATAGGGTTTGAAAATTTAACATTCACCAGTTTATTATATAATAACTTATTAGACAATGTAGATAAATTAATAAACTGATTGTTCCAGATGAAATAATCTTTTTTGATATTTACAATGCTTTTAACTGAGCTTTCTGTTTTCAAAATGTCTATCCAATTTTTTGGGAAAGCTTTTTAAGAATACTAAATTCAGATATCCAATTAGATTTATTTTTTAACTTGTGAAGAATAAATTCTTGCGTAATTTTACCATAATTATCTATTATATCATTAACAAAAAATATTCCACTATTAATCCATTCTTTAACTTTATTGATATTAAGTCTTCACACATATTCAAGATATGCTACATGAGAAATCAAATAATAATAACGAATACAAAATACTACCTAAATTAAAATATATATGTATATGACATAAATTACAATAGTTTTGAAAATTCTCTGACAAATTTACAAACATTTGTCAGCAATTGCACATGATATATTGATAGAATTCCTTTCATTTTATATACATTTGGGTTATTATAAAAAAATTGGAGGTATGTATTTACACCTCAACAGATTTATATCAGTACTTTTACAAGTGAATAAATAATGAAACTCATCACCAATGCCATCGTTACAAAATTTACAGAGTCTTTTTTCCTTTGGGAAATTCTCCCATCTTCCTGTTTCTATTGGAATTTTCATATTGCAAGTTCTTAGTTTACATGAATACACAACCAGGTAAAATTGCCTTGTCATAATTTTAACAAATACGGTTCTAATTTAAATTCATTTTTGAACAGACCATAAAATTGTCCTCTTGAATATTTATTCATATCAGAGAACCATGACTGTATAATTTGGTCTTGTAAAATACGTTTAAATTGCAATTTGATACATTGGTGACTAGATTCTAATTATTTTGAATCTAAAAGATAATTCATACCTGTTGAGTTGCATATTTTAAAAATATGATCAAGCCATTTAAAATGGAAATGTTTTGACTCTTTCAAAGTCAAAAGTAATTGATATACATTACTAGTTAATTTGTTCGAACTCTTTAATTTTAACCAGAATCCAATCATTCTGACATTGATGTGGATATTCAAAGGATATCGTCCTACATTCCACGTAAACCATGTAATTTGAAGTCGTTTGTCCTACTTTTAATATTTTCTTACACAACCTTCTTAAATGAACCTTTTCAATTTCAGCACAATTTTCAAAACACCAAACTTCACAAGAATATGTAAGAATAGGTAACACTATGCTGTCAAACAATTTTAGTTGTAAATCAACAGGTATACACAAATTTCGTACTTTTCTATAAACAGAATATAAAGTTTTTTGTGCCTGTTGCACTAACTTATTTTTCGCTTTTATAAAACTACCATTATAATTAAGCGTAATACCAAGGTATGAAATATCTTCGCATACCTCTAATTTAGTGCTATCAAACAGAAAAAAAAAAAAAAATAGTCCATCGAAATCACGTGATCTGGCGGACGAAAAAAAAATAAATTGACGGAATGGAAATGATTCGAAACAACTGTATTAATTCGAGTTCAGAAGGATTTTGGCAATTGTTCACGTTACTCCCTAGATTATCATCATTCATATCATACCGTAAGTCGTAACGTCATTTATTGAACATATGTCTTAGTCAAAATCCTGTTCGGTTGCGTCTATTGTTGTAGCATTTGAATCGCCTTCGGAAAGATTTTGCCGACAGTAATCTACAATTAATTTCTGGATAAGCATATGTTCACGCATATCATCAAGATAGTCATCACCGACTTGAAGCATGCGCCATAATTTTGGCACCAGACAGACAAAAAGTGCTGTGACAACTTGTGTTAGTGGATTCAAATCCCATAGCCTTTGTAAGCTAACAATGGCATTGCTAGCAATGTAAAGCAAGAAAGTTATAAATACTAGTTTTAATACCGAGAAAAATATTTCAATACGGATAGGCTTGTGGCGCGATACGACATAAATAAAAAGATCACGTGATATCATTAGCACATCATTCACCGTCTTGGATACGTGCACATCTGGAAATATGTTCTTCCGCCGAATTGTATCACAATTTCTGCTGACGTATTTGAACAATTTGGAATACGTCGATCGTATGTGATGAACTGACTCGGTTATGTACATCAACACTGTTATAATGAACACGAAATATCCGTATGTAGTGCTTGGATACGCGATAAATCCGGTAAATGTAAAAATCAGCATTCTTGTAATAAAATGACAGCTATCGACAAAGACAACAGTCAGAATGTACATATCAAAAACAATAAATAAAATAGTTATTAATGTGCAAATGTGCTGTGTAATTTTCCCCAGTTTCCCAAACCGTTCAAAATATGACCGTATTCCTTTGTAATAAGCTAATACTGTCACTTGGAAATATAAAACAATGGGAAACCCGTAGTATATTATGGACGATATCAGCTCTAGAGTACACACTATTAAGATGTAAGGAATGAACAAGACGATCGCTAAGATAACCAACAATACTTTGTGCTTAGTCAGTCTATTTATTAACCATACAAAGCGTCTAACTTGCATCTGTATGACTAAACACCAGAAACTCGGATTTATCATCATATAAATATGGGCCTTCATCAAGTTGTATAACTTATCATAACCGGACTGTCTTTCTATGTTATAGACAGACCCCAGCCTCGCTTTCGTCCTAATATCGATAGTCAAAGGGGAGGTAGAAAGTTTCAAATTATTAGGTATTCCCTTGTTGAGGAAATGTTCAAAGTCACGAGGAATGATAACAAGAAGTATGGTCGTAGCCAGATATATACTTAGGCCAACATACGGACCACCAATCATTGGCATGAAATTCTTCTTGCTATGGGTGTATCCAACCGCCATTGATCGAAACGCTAACGGAACGCCATGTTTTACAAGTTCTAAGGTATAATGATAGTCGTAAACGTAATGTACACAGACCTGAATAAAAATAACAACAAGAGTAGAAAATGTTATAAGAATACGTCTCAAAATGATTGTTATCAGGTGGTGTTTCTGGCTGGTAATTTTTAAGTTACATTTGATAATCGCGAACAATGACAGTGGGTTACATACCAGCCATTTATCTGTGTTTCTGATTGTTGTCATGTTGTCTGAAGTATCACCATCTTTGTTGCTATAGGCCGAATGATGGAATACCTTTACGAGTAAAAATGGTGAATAGGAAAACATCAGAAGGCCAATTATAAATGGAATTACCCACCATGCATTGTCAAAATATATTGGTTCTCCGTTGCAAACAACACGAGTTTTGTTCCCGTAATTCTCAGATGTGCAACATTTATATCCAGTAGCCTCGATAGGACAATTAATATGCAAACAAAGAAAATACCAGTTGTAATTACCAATATATAGTCTTTCATTGTAGCATACGGTACCATATCGGAAAGACTCGTGAGTGTTCCGGATGTCGGCGGTTCTATATGTCATGTTCAACAAGGCCATGCTAATTCTCTGTGTTGTTTCTTTCTGTCCTATGACAACTGGACAATCTCCGTATACTTTCATAGAAATGTTCATTGGTCCGTGCGAGTACATATCTAATAATCCCATGGACCAGATACCATATTCCTTTGGCCATTTTAAAAACTGATATGCCCCATAGGGTGCAGGGTAAGTCCAAGTCCAAAGATGTGGTTCTATAGGACATTTCGTCTTGAATATTTCTTTTACGTCAAATGTTAAATAAAATCTGAACAAGACCAAAGCGAACTCACTATTCTTTAAATGAAAGAGAAATTGTTCTTCATCTTGCTCGTTAACTTCCATGGAGCAGTTCTCTGTAACATTATTTACCATTGGATATTCTTTTCCCCATTGTTCACATTGAAATTTCGAAGGTGTCATGTGATTCGAACTAACATGTTTTATAAGTATTAATGACAGGTGAAATAATACCAGCAGAACCATTCTGAAAATTAGTTAAATTGTCAGATATTTTGTATAGAATTCTAAATCCATGTAATCTCAACAATTTGAATTAGAAATACTTCCACCTTAGCTTGTTTTGAAATAAAACAATATTTCCAGAATGTCATATTGTGTTAAATCAAGGAAGTATTTGTTCATATAATATGAAAGGAAATACATGTTGTAAGTAGATACAAGCCAAATATTTCCGCAATATCTAGAATATGATGCATAGCACATGATACAAAAATGTATATGTTTTCGGCTTGGTAAACAGGGTTAGAATTAGAGTAATGGTGTTTTAAACGCCACTGTCATAAACTTTGCAGTAATATCGTGGCGGTCAGCTTTATTGGTGGGGGTAACCGGCGTACCTGGCGAATGGTGGAGGTAACCGGCGTACCTGGCGAAAACCATCGATCTGTCGCAAGTCACTGACACATTTTTCACATAAAGTTGCATCAAGTATACCTCGCCCTGAGCGGTATTGGAACTCAAAACTTTAGTGGTGATGGACACTGATTCCACATGTTTTTGTAAATCAAACATACTATCACGACCACGACGGCTCATTTTTGAAAAACACAATATTTATTAAAGGCACTATACACTATATCAATAATGAAATAAAATGCGAATGGCGAAGGCCACTGCTTCTTGTAGGTCAAATGCAATTGACATCGACTCTTATTCAGCAACAGTTTGTTAGAAATGGTGGTGTGTGGCCATCTGCAAGGCAACATTTCCCGAACCCAAAACCCATTATATCCCCCTATTGGCTGGTAACCTACCCGCATAGGCCCATTCTCAGTGCCACATGTTTACCTACATATGTATTGCTTGTGTTCTTGTTTTCATCTTGATCAACATCAGTGGTGCAGTGGTCAGTGAGCTCACCTCGAGTGTGGTAGATCACGGGTTCTACCAGATCAAACCAAAGACTGCAACATATGTATTTGCTGCTTTTCCACTAAGCAAGCAGCATTAAGGTGATTGGCTCGAAATCATGAAAATATGAGTAGAGCGACATGTCTACCCGCGGAATATTATTCAGTTAGCTAGCATTATAAAGATTCAAATTAGCGTTGTAGTTCAAGTACAAAGCGGACATCATCATCATCTCACTGAAGCATAGCTTCTTCTCGCTATTATATATCCGAACAACTGAGATAAGCAACAATCGCTCACTCTTTAACAGTTAACAAATTCATTTTTACCAAATAGTATTTGTCAGTAAACAGATATTGATATTGAGGTTCTTTTCTTCTCGTGACTATATATTATATATATTGTTCCAGTCATGTGTATCATTTCCCCGTATAGAGCCCCATTTTGCTTGATATTGCATAATAATACATTTGTGTATTCAAAAACTTCCTTGTTATCCTATGATGGTGCTATAAATATACATTAAGTGAACAAAGGCAAGGAAGTATATATTACTCAATAGAGTGTCGCGATTAGACAAATGGCGGAAGAATCTGTCATTTTTGACATAGCAATAATTTCCTGTTCCTGAGGACCAGTTGAACTATATATCAGTTGCATTATATGTGGATGTGGATTTGAATGATGTGGATGTATTATTTACTTTGCGTATCACTACCTTTATTTTGTAGTGGATTGGAAAATGTGTCGCCATTATTGTTACAGTGTGAGAATTGGGATAAGAAATACCCTGAGGAAAATGGCGTCACTAATGAATGTAAGATGAAAGTAAAGCAAAAAGACGTAGACGAGTTCTTGTTTCGTCTCCGGAAAGATGAATACACAACAAGATTGTTTAAATTTAGACTAATCTTTGAGAGAAGAGAAACTTTTCAGACAAAATGCGTTATTGAACCATTTAATTGGGTTTGGACATTTCCTGGAGGAAAAGGAGCAATGCAGTTTTTGAAATGGCCTAGCGAATATAGTGTGTGGTCTTTGGGTTTACTCGATTCGTATTCACAAGGACCTATGAACATTTCTATGGATGTTTCTAACAACTGTTCAGTTATCATTGGACAAAACGAAACAACTCAAAGAATAGGGTTGGCATTGACTGAAATGGTAAACAAAGCTGCTGCTTTTCCAGGAGCTAATGTTGAATATGGGTTTGGCTCTGTGTGCTACCAAGAAAGAATTTATATACAAAATCACTTTTTGTATGGTCTCTGTCTCCATATCGTATGTCCTTTTGAGGCTTTAGGATACAAGTGTTGTAGAACTGAATTTGTATATCAAAATAACTCTACGCGTGTGGTTTGTGACGGACGTATCATACATTTTGATAATGCATGGTGGGTTGTCCCGTTCTTGGTTGGGATATTAATGTTTGCCTATGTTCCAATTTTGCTAGTGAAACAATTACAAAAACCTACAGAAAAAAGTGGATATCACGTGCTTGATCTATTGGAGCAAAATACAAACACAGATGTCAAATGGCTTATCGCAAATCCGCTATCATTCTGTTCTATTATCCAAGCATATTTTGCATCCTTCGCTGAAATGTTTCCAAGACTATCTGGAATAGCTATGAGAATTCTCATTATTTTTTCATGTCTCTTTATTCTTGCGGTTCAACTTTTAATGCATTACTTTTATGATTACGATTACACTATTGCCCTTATCGAAGCTGGTGTACCTATCGCATTTAGATCAATGATTGCTGGTTTCAATGGTAGTAAACATAATTTCATGCCGCGTCTAGGTGGCCCGTTCGTTGCTCTTGAAATATACCTCGTGACCACTGTGATTCTCGTTTGCATACCACGTGATCTCGAGACTTCTATTAACAAGGGCATACCCAATAATGACCAACTGTCTGTGTCTCCACTTACAATTGACCTCAAGACAAGAGGAAAGCTTGGTGCTGTTTTTGACATCGAAAGACAATCTGGATTTCATAAAATGTACAGTTTGATGAAATCTCATATTTTCATGCTGATAAATCCGTCATTTTGGCGTCTAGTAATACAGATGCAGCTTAGACGATTTACCGGATTAATCAATACAACGACCTCACGTAAAACCATCAAGGTCGTTCTTGCGCTTTTACTTTGTATTCCATATTTCTGTATATTTTGTGCAATCGAATCCATTTTGACACTTGTGTATTATGGCTTTCCGATATTTTTGTTCTTCCAAGTCACCGTTTGTGCATATTGTAATGGAATTAAAGCAAAATTCGGAAGTCTTGGAACATTTGGTAAAATTGTACAGTATATCTTGACAACGGTCGTGGTAGCCATGTTGGTTTTCAATATTTATATTTTGACTGTGGTGTTTATTGATAGCTTCCATTTTCTTACAAGAATAATTATATTTACTTTTACCGGATTGATTGCGTATCCAAGTACCACATACGGGTACTTTGTCTTCGCCATTACTGTCATGATGTATGTAGCAGAAGCTATACAACAAATACGAACGGGTTATTCAAACCTATTTACATATGTGAGAGAATGCTGCCTAAAGGTTCGCAACAGGAACGCATTTCCAAATGTTCCAATGATTCTTAATAAGAATGGTTTCAATATGATATCGAGAGAGCTTTTCTATTTCGTTGTTTCTCGACACAGGCCGGTTCGAGTTGAAATATTTTTCTCACTTCTTAAACTGTTTTTTATAACGTTTCTGCTTTACTTGGCGATACATACCATCGTACAATTACAAGGACTTTGGAATATTAACCCACTGACCCAAGTAGTTACCGCCATTTTCATCTGCCTTGTACCAAAATTCTGGCATAAAATGAGGCACGTGGATGGAAGTATTTTTGTCATGTGCGAAATTCTGATTATCGGGAAATTAATAAATGACTACTGTCGACAAAAGCTGCAATGTAGAGAAGGGGATACTATCAACAGTGTGGAGAGTGATTATGATGAAAACGAGGCTAGGGCGTTGCTTGATTGTGCAACCCCCAGGATGTATGACACATTGAACATACAATCGGATGAAACAGAAGATGATGAAATGCGCTCGGATCTGCTCTTAGACATGGCTAATGATTTATAAACAAATCCACGGTCGACTCGATTAGACTATAATTTTTAAGATTATATTTTTTTCTCTCTTTCTGTCGTCCTTTTGTTATGTTATTTTTGGCATTTTTTATATTCTATCGTTGCATTGGAACCTCACCCTGCCACGATATAGCTGAAATACTGTTGAAAGTGGCGTTTATCACCATAAACCTTACCTGGGACCTCATCGATGTTGTATGTGTTAGCGTGATCGCCTTCAGTGCAGTACATCGTGTGTTCTAACAACGGTCTAGTCAAACCACAAACTATGAAATTGGTATTTGCTGTTTCTCCGCTAAGTATGTATCGCTTAGAAGTGAATGTAAAGACTGGTTGGCTTGGAATCAGGATTGCTCACTTGACATTAAAAACATTCACTCTCTCACTTCCAGCTTTGTTACGAGTTGAGAAACTATGAAAGACGCTTGCTTAAAAATAATAATAACTAGTATTATTTAGAACAAGAATGTACAATATTGTTGGCTTTATCATGGCTCATGTTTCCAGGTCTTAATCTATGCCGCTTTTCTACGATTTTTTTTTGTTTCTGATTTTGATTATTAGTTCAATAATCATTTATGTTGATGTTTATTATGTTAATTGTTCCATGGGGTGAAAATATTTTTAAGACTATTGGGCATGTCGGTGGTTTTCTCTGGGTACTCTGGTTTCCTCCACCAATAAAACTGACAGCCACAATATAACTGAAATATTGTGGAAAGTGGCGTTAAACACCATAATCCCCTTAATTCTGATATGATTAAAACCAGATCTCTCACACCACGACATATCTGCAAATAATGTGAGCAAAGGAGATGTCTGATTTTAATCAAATTGATTTTATTTTATTTTATTTATGGTGTTTAACGCCACTTTCAGCAATATTTCAGCTATATCATGGCGATCAGTTTTAGTGGTGGAGGAAGCCGGAGTACCCGGAGAGAACCACCGACCCTGGGCAGGTAACTGGTAAACTTGATCACTTGCGGCTGTGAGTCGAGTGCACCCTTTTTGTAATTTACAAAGCTGGGCGCGAACCCACGCCGTATTGATGATAGGCTTGTATGAGCTGTTAGGTAATCCAACGACCTAAATCATTGAACCACCCGGACCCCGTGAGAAACGTAGATTTTAATCAAATTGATTGTTTGTGGTTTCATTAGTAAGAAATTATATGGATGCAAATGAACAATAAATATCCAACTTTGCACTTCCTTAGTATACACAAATTAAAGTAAATGTGGAAATTTGTTAGTTAAAGACCATTACTCTTTGCACAAAAACATATGATAACTGATACAGATTTAATATCAAATATGAAAAGAAAGCTTAAACAGTGGTGGCCATAAATTCCATCAATATCAACAAAACGAACAGTCACCTCTCATCTTCTCTGAATTCACTGAACACAATAAAGACCACCACAAATGAAGTTAGAAAAATTAGCCATAAACATCTAAAAAAGTAATGGTCTTGGTGGGAGCCAATAAGAAGAGTTTGAAAATACAAAGGTCAGAATCCGTAAATCGAAAAAAGACAGACAACACAATGGTCAAAAGAAAAAGGACAAAAAGACAAACAACGATCTACAAAGCACTACACAGAAAACTAAAGATTGAGTAACACGATCCCTACTAAAAACCAGGGGTGAACACAGGTGCTCCAGAAAAGTCAGCAGTCCCTGCTCCACTAGCGCCACCCTTCGTGGTATTATAGTTACAAACCCAGCGATAAGTCCTGAATGAGGAAAGAATCGATAAGTGCTTACGACAAGTGGAACATATCCGTGGTCATTTGTGACACAGGTATTCCATAACTGTTTACCATGTAATGGTGGCGACCGCAGCACTTTCGAGGTGATAACTTCAACTTAACCAATAGTAACCACTGGTTCAGTAGCTTCCGTGTTAGCAGAAAACTTTGCAGAGCTGCTCTTTAGAATGTATATTATAACGTTTTTTGTCTTGGTTGGAATTCAACATAGCTTACATGGCCAAAAATGCGGTTTGGTTAGTTAGAATAGAAGAAATATATACCTATTTATATTTATACATGTTCATTATTGTCCTTTACTAATATAGAGTCCCTGGTGCCGATTTTAAGAGCAAACTAAGATAGCCGCCAGAGCACATAGAACCTTGCGTGAAAATAAACTTATACATTGTTTCCCTAAAACCACTGGACCGTTTGTAATGAAACGTACCTTGGATTGCCTTTTACAAAATGCATGATTGGGTGTCGATTAGAAATCCAAACGGCTACTATCACAGAAAATGGTTGAAGATAACTTATCATATTAAAAAAATAAAAAATGCTTATATTTACTAAGATAAACAAATGTCACTTGAGAAATTGTCCAGTGTTTTGCTAAAGTTTGTCTGGAGGAAATTCTATGCATACAAAGAAGTCTTGTCCAGTAAGACTTGATTATTCTGTATCATCAAACAGCGTTGTAATTTGTAATTTTTCATTTGTTGCTTGTCTTTTCAATTCCCGTATTTGATTCTGAATTAGTTCATTTTCTGTCTTAAATTCAGAAACAATGGATTCTTTGGTTAACAGTGATTGTTGCAATTGTCGAACACGTTCATGTTGTTGTTGAAGATCTTTCCTCCATTGATAAATCTTTGCAGAAGGGCTGAGTTCTTCTTGTACATAAAAGGACTTTTTCTTTTTGGGGAGTAGCTTGATGTCGTTGATGTCCGACTTCAATCGTTTTACAATTTCCTGTTGTTCTTTTATTTTTCTGCTGATCAGTACGGGAAGAGCAACATGACGTGCTTTATTTGACGGAACATTTAGAATGTTTAAACATTTAGTCTGAAGTTGGTTGATTAAATCGGAAAGTCTTGCCAAGGACGAATATGAACTTTGGTTCTGGGATAGACAATCAGATTTCACACTTCCGGTTCCTGTTCCATGCACTATGGGTAATAATTGTTTATTGATGATTTCAATCAAACTGTCATTTATATCTTTTGACAGACTAGTTCTTTCTTTTAACAATTCATGTTCCAATTTTTTGGCGACTACGGGATAATTGTTCTTTAAAATTTGTAAAATATTCTGATAACAGTCTATCCCATTTGACGAAAGATGGCGCAGTAATGTTGACGTCTTTTTCTGTTGAGATTCATTGTTCTGCAAAATGCACCATTACAAAATAAATATGCGATATTCCCAATATAAATTTAAATAAAAATACAAGGTTTCCGTAACAAGAGGGCATGCCGGTATATTTCGTACATTGATGGCAGCTGTCTTTTTTAATCTTCAAAAATAGGTAAACCACGTCATGTGTGATTGTGTTTGTACCAAGCCAGGAGAGTATCGAGTGTTCTTGTATATGTGTGAGTATGGAACTGTTCTGACAGTGTGGAATTATTATTGTTTTTCATCTTATTAGAATGTGACAATTGCCCATTGAAGGTAATATTGATCAGAGGGTACAATTTTATTCTACGTTAAAAACATAAACAAATTTAACAATAAATCATTGTAAATATCCGTTGTTGTTTTTACCAATGCGGTGAATATCTAATAAGTAAACAGGTTATGTTTACTCTGTGTTCATCCACGGTTTTGTATTATGGTCCGTGTGTTGTTTGTGTTTGACCCCAACCCCCTTTGTTTTTCTTATTGCTTTGTTGTTTTTCGTTTGTTTGTTTGTCTTTCTTCTGTGTCTTGTGTCCAATGTTGTCCGAGTCTAGTCTCTGGATTGTACATTCTAGATTGTCGCTTCGGTTTTCTCTAACTGTTATTTCTCCCATTTGTTTTTTGTGTTCCTATGATTTTGTTTTTATTTTTGTTTTTATTTTTTGGTTTTTTTTGTTTTTTTTTTTATTTTTTTAAAGGTGCAAATACTGGTACATTTGAGACATTCTGTGATTTTTTTTATTTTTTATTTTTTTTTATTTTTTTTTTTTGCGATATTTCATTCATATTGTTGGGGTCTTTGGTCGCTTAGAATTGAGGTGGATTGTTCGATCGTACCTCAGCTAGAAAGTATGATACATACTCCGTGTTTTTATTTTATTATTTTATTTTTTTATTAACAATTCAATATGTATACCTCTATTTCTATCCTCTGTGTTGTTGATATTGAACCATTATCTCGAAGCTTGCCTAGAAAATCTGTATCGATGTTTATTTGGTCATGAAAATCACGCCAGCAGTTATACAAAGATTTCTTTTCAAATTCATCCATTTCTGTTGCTAATATTTGTCATCCTTCCGAAATCTAGAAATAAATACTTTGACTGAAACAGTTTGTTCAATAAAAATCTACTACTCAGCAGACTTCCCGAAAACCGTCGGTCCGTCGGTCCTGACCGACAGAAATGCAGTAGGACCGACGATTTCAAAATATATATCGGACCGAATGTCCGGAAAAACATAGATATTTGAAAGGACCGGCGATTGAAATTTATTCCCTCCCAGTTTCCACTGCCAGCGGCATTAAATTCCGTTTTCAGTTTTATTAAAATGTCAGACAGAGACTTGAAATTTGTTTATTTATTCTGTCAGACCGACACGTTCCTCTTTGTTATCGAAACTCCTATACAAATGTACATAAATGTAAACATCTTTTTAGTAGGAACCAGCATCTACAAAACGTGGAACATTAAAACTGAAATATATTACTGAGCACAGAAATAAGTTGACTTCCACACTCCCCAAGTATCAAAGATTGTTTGTGTTTAATTAAATATGCTTTGAGATGCTTATATAGTGAAGATGACAGCAGATTCATATTCTTAACTGAAATTAAAAATGTAGGTAAACCGGAAACTGACATTGATGTATAATATTCGGAACGTGATCGGATAATTAGATACGGATTGTTGGCTATATCTGCCTTATCTTTTTAGATAGAAATATGTATACAGAAAAACATTTAATTGAGTTGTTTAATGATCATTACTATAGGT
This sequence comes from Bathymodiolus septemdierum, assembly GCA_963383655.1. Taxonomy (NCBI): domain Eukaryota; kingdom Metazoa; phylum Mollusca; class Bivalvia; order Mytilida; family Modiolidae; genus Bathymodiolus; species Bathymodiolus septemdierum. Next base: position 58,085,280 of record OY726525.1, on the reverse strand, counting down.
AATCTTGCATTCAGTTCTGTATAAAAAAAAAAAAATTTGACAGGTTATATACATTATTACAACAAAATGGTGGGACAGACACAAAGCCCATGGGTAAGACAGAACTCCAGTTCCTGTCTGACCCAATGTCAGACAGAAAAAAACAGTTTTCGCCAACTCTGTAATACCGAATGTTTGGTATAATAGTTACCTCAGATTTTGTACGAAAGGCATTGATCAGTGTTTAATTTTATTTTTAAATTACATAATTTTCATTGTTTTCACCCCTTTTATACATTTCCGGTTTCAACCAAACCCATTTGTGAAGACGATCACGACACGATTGGTTATTTGTATATATATTAGCCAATGAAATTACGTCTTTCATACAACCATTAACCTATAGTACAAGGTCATCAAAACAACAAAACTCGAGACACACACTATAAAAGACATAACATATACAATATTGAACAACACTGAAAACTGAAAATTGAATTACTTTAACCTCTATAAAAACCAGAGGTGAAATCGGGTGCTCAATTGCTAATACTAGGATAAATCACTCTAAAAAGGCCAAACTAAACATTATGCATGTGACAGTGAATTTTTTGGGACTTTTTTTTCGGACCGGCAAAATATTTTTCGGTCTGACAAGATTTTCATGTCTGTCAGTCCGAATGACTGACAACTTCTCAGCAAGTTTCGGGAAGTCTGCTACTGTGATACCTGTCTAAAGTCTTTGGGACCACCATTTATGTTCGGAATAGACAGGTATTCGATTAATACAATGTTAAATTAACAAAGATATTTGCCTACATTGGGACTTTATTTCAACTTTGGTTTATACAGGATTCCTGTTTATTCATGGTTTGCTTTAGGCATGTTTCAGTTAATATGTCAGGAAATGTTTGTTGACGAAAACCGCGAAATTTGATATTCAACTAATATAAATCAATTAACAGTATAGACATGCAGACTGCGTACAAAGAGGTTCATGACAGTGGAGTGCATGACAGTTAGATTGAAGTGTTCACTTCCGGGGTTTTGCAGTCGTCATCATGAACTGGGTGATCGCTACACGGTGTTAATATATATGAAGTGTTAATATATATGATCTCTTTCCATCCCTAATTGAGTTGTTTGTTTGCTTGTTTTATGGTGTTTAACGCCACATTCAACAATATTTCAGCTATATCGTGGCGGTCAGTCTTATTGTTGGAGGAAACAGAGGACCAGGAGAAAACGACCGACCTATCGCAAGTCACTGACAAACTTGATCACATAATGTGAATAACCTCACCCTGATCGAGATTCAAACTCACAACATCAGTGGTGATAGGCGCTGATTGCATAGGTAGTTGTAAATCCAACTATCATTCGATCACGGCCACGACGCTACTCGGTGTTAATACAGCTGATCTCTTTCTGTCCCTAATTGAAGACGATATGAACTGGACTTTGACCATTAAACTGGATAAACGGGTAAAGACGAATAAAACATCGGTTTTATGCGGAAATCGTAATTATGGTTGTCAATGTATATTTTAGATATTCCATGTTTTATCTTCACGCAGTGCCGCATTTAGGACAAAAGAGGCCCTGCGCTAGTTAAGTTATGGGGCCCCTTACTTGGAACCTGAAGGAGGTAGACCCGGTAGACTATCAACTCTATCATTATGTCTGGAATCGCTCCGAAACAGAACGCCTTCAAATTTAAAATTGCACCACATAAGCAAAAAATCCATCGTAAAATGTTGGGGGTTTTTTTTGGCAGGAAGATGTCCCCCTCCTCCCCTTGCCAATGAGGCCCTGTGCTTAAGCACACCTAAGCACAATGGTAAATCCGGCTCTGTCTTCACATATATGAATGAAATATTTGTAGCTGGACGTTAATATAAACAACCTACGATCAATATTACATTTTTAAATTAACAATAAATTAAATATACTTATCGTACGTGCGGTTGTCTGTGTATAATACATTGAGAGTGTTATGCTTACCTTGCGTCTTTCCTGTAGACTGGTATACTTGATAACGTGTTACCAAATATATATTTACTGTGTATTGCGTGTAAGGTATTGAACGTGTAAATAAGGTTTTGAATATTAAGAAAGTTGTGTATTTAAATGGTACATACTCTAGGTTTAATCTTGACTAATGTAGTTTTAAAGGTATTCGGATTGTGTTGATAACAACGTCAAATATGTTCAATATGGCGGTCATTAATGAACAACTATTTAACATTCTTGAGAAAAACATTCCGTATTGCCATATTAGTATAGAAAAGAAAATAATAAATTGTCCTGAAATATGAAAAAACAAAAGTAAATAAAAATATTAGAACTCATCTTACTTGAATTCGAAAAGTTGAATGGAAACCACAGACATCATTTTCAATAATAACTTACCTATATTAAACCCCCCCACACACACACACACTTTAACAGCGTGCTTTGAAATCAAATGACATGACTTTTTTGCTGATCTGTTTTGAGTGTTTGCACCATCCCCCACACTATTCGGTCCTGTCCTGGAGCTTGTGCCCTCACACTCTGGTCCACTAGTATAGCTCCCCCCACCCCCACTTTTTCCGGTCATTTCCCACAGCTTGCCCCTACTCCCGGTCCATTCCTAAAGCTTGCGTCTACTCTCAGTCCATTCCTTAAGCTTGCTCCCTGCATTTTCTGGCTCACTTCTCCGCCTATGAAGAAAAACGTGTATAATAATGTTACTGACTTTGAAAGCGCATCGTTTTGGCCATAGGGTTGTGTGTCCTTGCTCGAATTACGGCCTCAAATTGTTTATACTACACATGTCACTGTTGGTGGAAATGTTGTCTCCTAGGATATCCATCCAATAGCATTCAAATGCATGAATATTGGAAGATAAACTGGAATACTGGCTCACACGTAAACCTGTTTTAAAAAAAAAGACCATGACAGGACACTACTACGTGCACGGACACACACACAAAGTCGATCTTCGAAGACTAAATTTTGCACAACACCTCTCTAACCTCCATTAGTATGCTATTTTCCTTAATCACAACGCCTCTAGTAATGTTGTTTATTGTATGTGAATAACATTACATAGACTGTTTGATAAAAGAATTAGATAGTATAAGTAAGAAAGGATATGGATGTAAATGAACACGAGAGAATTCAGTGATTGTTGTTTAACGCCAATTCAGCAAAATTTATTATGGCGAGAACAAATTAATTTTCAAGGAGATGATGATGAAGTCCGCTTTGTACCAGACCAACACGCTGGATTTGTATAGTGCTAGCTCACTGAAACAAGTCCGCGGGTAGACATGTCGCTCCACTCGGACATATAATTCTGATTCCGAGCCAACCAGTTTTTGCTCTTTCTCCTTAATGCTGCGTGCATAGCGGAGAAGCAACAAATACCAATTTTATAGTGTTTGGTTTTACCCGACCGACCGGGGCTCAAACCCATGATCTGCCGCACTCGAAGCGAGCACGCTAACCATTACTCCACCGATGCGGCTGAGAGACAATCCAACATTACATTTGGACACAAATTAAAGTAAAGGAACAGTGCTTCATTTTAATCACAGACGGGTCTTCAACTAAGTGCATAACTCATACCCTGAAGTGAGTGTGAAACAGAATTGCGTACGTAGTGAAATATTTAAACTACCACACAAGGTACAAGAACTGCTACAGTTCATAAGAAGCTGAAAACGAAGTAAAAAATAACAATATGTACACAAAACAATGTATCTTGAATTGGTACATGAATTCTACAGCGAAAGGTGTGTATATCCATGTTTACATAAGAGGTGACGTTTCATTTTGTTAATATCGGTGGAATTGCAGATGACCATCACTGTTTAAACTTTCTTTTCATAATTTCGTAAAAAAATAAGATGTTCATTTTTTCTTGAGCATGACCATTTTCGTCCAATTTTTCTTTTATTAACATCGCCCCCCCCCCCCCCCCCCCTCCCCCCTCCTATGTTCTAGGGGCTTAACCCCTGAATCCCTTCCTCTGTTAACTTGAATGGAGATCAGGGCCTCGAAGTTATTTTTTGGGCCCCAGGGCAAAAGGAAACTTGGCCCCCTCCCCCAATTCTCCAAATAATGATTCTCAAACTAAATCCACCACAGTGTGTCATAAGCAAGGAATCAGTACAACAAAAATGAATTGATGAATTGCGATTTAGAAACAGCTTTCTACTTGTTTATTTGTGCCTACTGACCATTAATGAGCAATCCTCGATCTACTACTCTCAGAGGTAATTCTTAGGGACTTAGCCTGGGTTCCCATTTCCTATGTATTTGTCTATAGCAAATTACTTAGGCCTACATATTTCAGAGCCCTTATATAAAAAAAAATAGTGGGCCCCTCCACCTGCAACCCTCGATCTGCCAGTGTCAATGGTTGTTCTAAGGGGGGCCCAAGCAGTCGGGTTTGGCCCTCATTTGAGTCATTTAAAGGGGCATTATCTGCCAAAATCGTAAACAAAAATTTACCCATAAAAACTATCAGATATGATTGATGCCTTAATAAAACGTGTTTCTGTAACTTATAAATGTTATGAAATGTACGCGCATCGGGGAAAAAAGGTGCAACTGCTCATGTTTATAGATCGATCAAGAAATGAACGCCATCTTATTAATTATCGGCATTGCTTACGGAGTTTGCCGAATCGTCATTAAATCAGTACAACAATGCACTTATTTCTTATTTTCTGTGAATCTGCTTTTAGTAAGCGTTAATTACGGACAAAGAATCATGCAAGTTTGCAGTTGATAAGCGAAAAATACAAATTATTCGTTTTTACCTGTCACTAGTAAGGTCAGTAGCATACGAAGAAAGCGAGGTCAAATTATTTGCTTGCAAGGAAATAATAAATCGATGGTAGTTTTCGTTCTCAAAAGGCGAAAAGTGGTACGATAAGCTGCTTAATGTGAAATATTTACCTTTATTGTGACAGCCGGAACCTTTGAACCGTAATGAGAGCGGGAGGTTTGGCGCCTTAAAATCTGATTCAACCCACCATTTCTTTAGAAATGCCTGTACCAAGTCAGGGTCATTACGGTTTTCACAGTTTTCCGGTTGTTGACTGATTTTGTCTGTTTATATAATTATGAGTTTTGACTTTCCCTTTGTAAGATTGTTCGGAGTTCGGTAATTTTGTTATTACCTTTATTCATCATTTTAAAGCTATTTACCAATTTCCAAAACATATAATTTTGTTGGTCAAAATCGTAGCTAATGCCCCTTTAAGTAATATTTAGAGTACTTTTAATTTCGTGTATGTACTGATAAACTGATCGAGGGCGTACCCGAGTTCAGTTTATCTGCGCATACAAGAAATTAAAAGTATTCTAAATGTTTTGTATCATAACCAATCAAACGGAAGCAAATGTGTGATTGACGTCTGTCGCACTTTAACAATTTTTTAGAAGATTTATCTTGGTCACGTACGCCAGCAGTCAGTGACGTGGGAAAAAGTTTTTATTAGAATATAACCTACTTTTTCGACCAATCAGATTTCGAGAAGTGACCCATTAAGTGCCACACTTAATTATTAAGTTTTTCAAAGTGACACAGCTGAAATAGACGTCAGGTGACTGCTTTGATTGACAACTGCTGCTAAGAAAAAAAAAACATTATGTACTTTCGAGACAACTTTAATATTACAAATATCTGGTGGTCAAAGCAATATTCAATGAGCTTCACCAAGCATTAAACATGAAAAAATAATGAAAAAAAATCCATTAAGAAAATTTTAATTACCATGTCCATTTTTTATATCACCTACACAGGGGCTCGCAGTTATATTTTCACATCACCAGGTATGTGTTAAAAGAAAAAGGGAGGACACTTTTTTTGCTGCCCAAAGTGAAAGTAGAATTTCGGCACCTTTTTTCGCTTCAAAAACGGTTTAGTCTTTGTTCTTCCCATATAATTAATGCAAATATCGTTGTTTTTTGCTGATCGACTGGTTTACAGTGGAATAACACTCGTTTTTAAATTCCAAGCGGTCTGGACAACTTCTTATCATACTAAATTCCGGTTAATACGGACTTAATATTAAGGTGAGTTTTCATTGGTCGAAATAAAAAAATCGAAATATAATTTTTCTAAAATCGGAAAGCAACAGTAAGCGGGAAATGCAAATCGAAAGCATTTTAACCAAGGATGGCTCAAGCAAAGATTAAACACAATGTTTCATGGTAATTATACAATGTGAAGTTAAAATGTCTTAAACATAGAGTAGTAAGTCCGTATAAACCGGAATTGAGTATGATAAGAAGTTGTCCAGACCGCTTGGAATTTAAAAACCAGTCAATCAGCAAAAAACAACGATATTTGCATTAATTTTATGGGAAGAACAAAGACTAAACCGTTTTTGAAGCGAAAAAAGGTGCCGAAATTCTACTTTCACTTTGGGCAGCAAAAAAAGTGTCCTCCCTTCTTCTTTTAACACATACCTGGTGATGTGAAAATATAATTGCGAGCCCCTGTGATCACCTATATAATAGTATACTAATTCGTAAAAATAGCTTGATAGCAAAATGGCACAAATTGGTAAATAAATCAATATAGAGAGAAAGAAACAGTAGATTTATGATTATTTGATACCAAAATTATGTTGAGAGGTGTATGAAAAAAAATTGCAAAAAAAAGGGAGGGGGGGGATGTAGGTCATGACCCCATGTACCTGTGCATTTACGATCACAATTTTCCTTACGTTGTCAGGCACTTCAATTTTAAAAAATCCTTCGGCTTCGCGCACACGCGTTTCATTTTTAATGCAGCTGTTGTGTGGGGAGGTCAAGTAATTGAGACAAAGATATATTTTCGCTTTCGTCATTCAACACGTCCTCCATCATGCCGTGGTAAAATCCGCGCCGCGCACTTTCCAGCAAACGTCTAGGGTGTGACGTAAGAAATGTCTGGAACATTGAACCAATGAAAAAATAGGTTACATTCTAAGTCAGTTAGAGTATATTAAGTGAAATTTTATTGGTTAAGAAGGGGGTCGCATCGCTTCGCTCGCTCCGCCCCTTCTTAACCACTAAAATTTCACTTAATACACTCTAACTATAGCATAGAACACGTGGTTAACGTCAAAACGTTAATTGACAGCGAACATGACGGACGATCTTTTTTTTTTCATTTTTTTATTGAAATTGAAAATTTTAGAGGCGAAGGTAAAATTTTGATGCGGCACACACATGACACAACTTTTTCTGAAAAAAATCTTGATTTTTACAAAATTTTAGAAGAGAGCGAACAGTTTTTCGTATTTATTTTTAAAGAAAAGGGAAAATCTGAGGCGGTTTTTCCACAGGTACTCGAGGACAGTACCCTGTCTGGTACCCCTCAATGCCCCTCCTACCTCATTACTATAAAAAAAAATGTTTTTTGGACGTGGATATAGTAAACATATGTATTAAATAGACATACTGTACATGGGTATATATATTGTTAATAACACATTTTTTTTTATAGTAATGAGGTAGGAGGGGCATTGAGGGGTGCCAGACAGGGTCCTGTCCTCGAGTACCTGTGGGTTTTCCAGCAGTTTTGAAGTGCGAGGCGGCAATTAAAAAAAAAATACATTCTGGAAAAAGTGGAGAGGGCGAATCCAAAGAACTAAAACTTAAATTGGTGTGGCCTAAGCATACGAATATTTTATTTATTTTTAGTTGCCTATTTTTCAGGTGCTCAAATATGATCACTTTTTTTATTGCAAAACTGATAATTTCGTTGTGTACGTGAATTGAGCATTATTTTTTTCTATAGGCCTACAGTGCATGTGCATTGAACAAGTCAAAACGGAGACTAATTTGTCTTGTTTGAATAACAAAAATTGCTTAGTAAAGTTAAAGAATTGTTCATGTGTTTTTATGTCATCTGCATGAACAAACACGTAGGGATCACTTTGTCAGTCTTTTTGCTTGCTTTATAGTTTTTTCCAGTGTCAGATTTAAGAAAGCTTTGCACCCAAAATGTCTATCACTTGTCAAAAAATTACAGTATGTACCAATTGTCAAAAAAAAGTTACAATGTGTTTATTTCTGTGTTCTATCAAAATTAGGTCACAGTTAAAGCACGCTAAATAGAAAATGCTTTGCCCAAAAATAGGGTACTACTAAACTGAGAAACGAAAACGAAACCAAACGAAACGAAACGAAACGAAATACAATGAAACGGAACGAAATACAACGAAACGAAACGAAAAATGAAGAAACGAAACGAAACGAAACGAAATGAAGTTGGCAGATATATAATAGATCGGGTACTACTAAACTGAGAAATGAAAACGAAACGAAACGAAACGAAATGAATAAGGGTAATAACAAAATTACCGAACTCCGAACAATCTTACAAAGGGAAAGTCAAAACTCATAAGTATATAAACAGACAAAATCAGTCAACAACCGGAAAACTGTGAAAACCGTAATGATCCTGACTTGGTACAGGCATTTCTAAAGAAATGGTGGGTTGAATCAGATTTTAAAACGCCAAAACTCCCGCTTTCATTACGGCTCAAAGGTTCCGGTTGTCACTATAACAGTATTTATAACAATACTGGAACAATATAGGAAAAATAGTTGTCAAAGCAGCACCAAATTCAGTGAAGTAAATGTCAAAAACAATTTTATGTCACACATTGATAAAAAAAATATTTTTGACATTTTTGTTGACTTCCTTATCTTTATACATTTTCACTACATGAAAATGCATCGTTTATTATCGTCTCTGCAGAGACGGAATATATTTCGACAAGATCTTGGTATCGGAATATAAACTGTTTAAGAGATCGAATAAGGTGGAAGTGATATTAAAACATAAGATTACGACCTATGCATGTTTATACAGATCCGCAATAATGCCAATTAGGTAACATTTGTTTTCAATTCTGTTAAGCTAATCAGTATGTCAACTAATTCTAGTAGATATTGAAAGAAAATAAAATTAATTAGTCGATCATCAGAAAACGGACGCAATAGCGACTAAGGTGTTAAAGAATTATAGGCTTATTTTGCTAGGGATAACCTGCTTTCGCTGTTGGCAATGCAAATTATTCAGTAGGATTTCCAAGTTCACAAATACCTGCAGATATGATGTTTTGAAAAACTTGACTTGGAAAATGCTAAGTCCGAGTTTTAGGATATAATTTCGACAATTAATAGCTACTTTCATAATATTGGGAAATAGTTTGGAAGTTATTATACATTTTCTTGTGATATTTTTTTGATTTGGGGCTATAAACGCAGAATTCCAAGTCATGTTCAAAAGACAGTAACTGACAAAAGAGGTTGTGCACAGTTGATTTATATAATAGATCTACGGAGTGATGACTCTAACCTAGGTTTGACTTATCCCTGAGTAGTTTTTCTGACAACAGTTGTCCTTTCTCTAGGAAGTCACTGCATGGGACACAAACTCTAGTGTAGCGGATCAACTTTGAATGTAGACACCATACGCCGATGACGCGGGTATATTACTACCAAGAAAGGGAAAATTCACTACTGGAAGGTCAAAACCATATATTTTTGCCTCCCCTCAAGAATTGGAGAAAGTTATTGTCCCCTCTTGTCCTGGTCTTTCTGTTCCGCCACCTATGTTCCAATGCATTTGGTCACGTGAAGCCTGATTGGAAATCGGATGTGATATCGTAGAAAAGATACGCTCAGGTCAATCCATAATAAGGTCAGAGACATATGAAACCATGTATCTGATCAAATCTAGGTAAAGCATTTTTAACTTTTTCACAACTACTAATCATGAAGCTACTTTTGCAATAGCAAAGCAGACTGACATTTATAGTCTAATAGATTGCTAAAAGACTATACGTTTCAACCAATCTACTCAAGCCCGGATCCAGACAATTTTAAAAGGGAGGGAGGTTCCACTCATCAAAAAGGAGGTCCAGAATAAAAAATAAATGATTTCAGTCTAATTTTCAACACTGATATACGTAATTTTTCAGCTTCCGAAAAAAGGAGGTTCCAACCCCTAGACCCCCCCTTCCCCCTTCCTCTGGATCCGCCAACGCTAACATTTTAAAGAATTTAATATATATTTACTGTATTGATGCATGACTTTTGTTGACCTTTTTGAATTTTGCAACAGAAAAGCATCCAAGTGTAGATCTATAAATAGCCGAACTAACCACTCAATATTTCGTTGATTTTTACCCCTCCATTGATTGTTTTTGGATCTTTTATGCTTTGTTTGACATATTTCGTTTCGTTTTGTGATATTTCATTTCGTTTCGTTTCGTTTCTTCATTTTTCGTTTCGTTTCGTTGTATTTCGTTTCGTTTTATTTCGTTTCGTTTTATTTCGTTTCGTTTCGTTTCGTTTTCGTTTCTCAGTTTAGTAGTACCCAAGTCGAAAATCACTAAATATATGTACATGGTCCCATGCCCCATACACCGTAACAGAAAAGTTGCTATGCATCACCAAGGACCCTATAAAAGTCATTAGTGGGCTCCTTCCTGAAACCTTGGGCTACTTCTGTATGAAGAATTTGATATCCACTACACGAAATTATTATTCATATATTCACGAAAGCACACATTTTATTTTGTTTGTCTTGCTCACGGTACACCCTCGATTTTTTTCCTCGTTTGGCTTGTGGGCCCCCTAAGCTCATGGGCCCCGGGCGCCGCCTCTGCTGACCCCCCTCTCAGTGGGCTTGATGGAGATCAAGCTACATGTACACCCCTGGTTTCTCAGTTGTATTGGTAGTAATAGTTTTATTACTACAGAGACATACATGTACATTTTGTAATTAATGCTTTATATGTCTGATTACTCTCAGCAATGTATTAGTAAAACAATGTGGGCTTTTTATCAGCATATTTAGTGAATATTTTTGGCAACTATTTTACAACTATTATTAAAAATAAATAAAATAAGAAAATTAAAGAAAACTTGCAAAAAGTGGAAATCCTTTCTCCTCAAGTGCGAGGTGGATGCTTTGTAAAATTTTATTTCTTTTTTATTTTATTTTTGTTGATTGCGGAAATAACTGGGGGGGGAAATACGTGCACGAGGTATGTCATTTTTATGCAAATATCGACCTCTCAGTGACACGGATAAATGAATTCAATTAAACATGCGCAGTAGTTGTTTACGATAAAAGAAAAATATCACGTGATTATAGTTAAAAAAATGGCTACCTACGGGTTATCCGTCCTTGGTCAGCTGGTGGTTCTATAATCATAAATCAACGATTGTCTGCACGACTTCCTAAAAGTTGCAATGTGTTTTTATGAAGATTCCCTAAGCACAAAAGCTTTAGTAAAGGGAACACAATCGGAATTTCTAAGGTTACACATGAGCGGTGAGGGTAACAGGTGCTTGTCGATGTGATTCCAGGCGTGTTATGAAATGTAATTTTTATTTACGTGTACTGAAACACCACAAACAATCCCCTTTACATCTTAAGGAAATTGTTAACCACCGTCTAGTTTTCTCCCAAAAACCACTTTCCTGTCGGAAATTAAAATCTTCCTTTGATCCGTGACCTAATTGAAATGAGAATCTATAATCTTTGACTGGCCATTTATAAATTATCGAGTTTGTTTACAAGATTTCATTTTGATAAATAACAGGTTGTTTACTTGTAAAATCTAACCACCAGCAGTGTATTCATTGTTTTGTTGTAGACAGGCTATAATTTATTATACATTCAGTAATTTTTTTATTTATCATTAAGACTGTGGCTTATAATATTTTAGTGGATTAATGAAAAGGCAGGTGTGTAATCCTAGCTAACAAAGTTAAATTTATGAGAATTTACAGCTTATGCAAGCCGGAGTAAGTAAACAATATTGATACATTTTTTTTTTTTAATTGTCGTGTCTTTTTAAGTAACATTTGTTTAACAACTTTCTATAAATGTTTATATCATGATTATTGGTGTAAAATATTTTAACGATTTGTTCAGTTTTTATTTATTGTATCGTTTTTATGCATATTTTCTTTTCGTCTGTTGTCAACTTATATTAATAGCTGATAATATAGATACACGTCGCTAAAAAGGAATGGAAATGAAATCATTTGATATAATTGGAATATTTAATTCAGATTTGTTTCGTCGGAAGATGTCAAGATGTTAGTAATAAACATACAAGTATAAGAAGGATTTAATTTTCACGATGTTGCATGGAAGTATGGATTTTGAGAAACCTCCATCAAGGCTATCTGTAATTGAACTACCTGGATCAGATATTCAAAAAGAAGGCTATTTGAAGAAACTGAAGGTAAAAGTTTACGTACAATTGATTAAATTTATCGAATGTGTTGGTAAATATAGATATTAAAAAGAGCAAAGACATCATGGCCATTATACATTAATAAATATTCTAGCTAAAAGCCCTTTAACTTCCATTATATGCCAATTCAAAAAGCAAAAAAAACGACTGGTTCATTCATGGTTTCCTGTCTGTATGTATCTGTATTAAATAACATATATATAATGGAAGAAGTCCAACACCCACCCCCACAAATATAATGTTTATACATCGTAATAAAATGTAAATTTAATGACAAAAACCCATACAATTGACAAATATGTAAAGACCATACATTTGTGCTTCAGTTCCCATGTCTGCTAAATTTCCCCTAATTGCGCACACAGGTGCATGTACATGCATCAGTAGACTCACTTGTCTTTGGGATAGTTAAAATTTATGAAGTCACCTAGAATATTATATTTACAAATATCACTGTGTATAGGGGATTATTACAAGTAAAACTGGAGACAGGTCAATTAGTTTTGTCACAAGTCTTCTAAATACTGTACATATGTGTACCTTGTCATTGTTCCAGATATTGACCTTTCTCTCTGTATGTTACCTTCTTATTCATTTGGACATGAATAATCAGTATTTTTGTTTATTCAAATTTTACCAAAATTTCTTGTAGAAATTTGCAGGGTCAGATTATATTTATTTTGCATCTTTCAATATGCAGTTTATTTTTTTCCATAAAATTTGGCAACAAAAGTATTTGTTTTAAAAAATACATTAACAAAATGTAGCATCTCCTCCCCCTAAAGTTAAATGGTTGCATCTTGAACCCTTAAAACAAAAGAATTTACAAGATGAAAAACACAAAACATAAAAGGAACGAACAACATTTTAATTTTTAATATCCCATGGAAATTGATAGATTTATGGATCGTCATTTATCATAAAACTTCCTCTGTGACTTACGACAGGTCAGTGGTTTTCTCCGGGTGCTCCGGTTTCCTCCACCAATAAAACTGACTGCAACAATATAATTCAAATATTGTTGAAAGTGGTGTTAAACACCATAAACCAAACCAAATCCAGACCTTCCTCATTAACCTTGTCTTCTCTTGTCATAAAACTTTCGATTAGTAGTTTTGTACCCATACTCGAAAAAAACGACCAATTAAAACATCGTGACCAATTAATATCTAAAGTGATCTGATTGGTTGATTTTGGAGGACGAGTACAAAAGTTGTATGAAAACTTTTTTATAACCATTAGTCCCGAATCCTGAATTTTGTAAAACATTTGCTGTAAATAAATGGGATCTTTGCTTACATGTATTGAATATTAATATATTATTCTTCATGAATGTCACAACAATATGCATCAACCCGTCCATATACGTACATGTAAGAGAGAGGGATTGCACTGTATGATCCGTGGGAAGAGAGTCAATCCATACAATGTATTAAACAGAAATTATTTTCTTAGGAACCAGTAATAGAGATGTGTAGCGGTACATGGCATCATTTTGATATACAAAATTTAGGTTTATGGTGTTTAATGCCACTTTCAACAATATTTCAGTTATATCATGGCGGTCAGTTTAATTTATTGTGAATGAAACTGGAGAAAACCACCGACCTGCCGCAAGTTACTGACAACCTTTATAGTATAATGTTGTATCAAGTTCACCTTGTCATCATGAGGTGATTAGAACTGACAACGTTAGTGGTAATAAGCACTGATTTCACAGCTACAAACATGTAGTTGTAAATCCAACTACCATACGATCAAGACCATGACCACCCCTACAATATTCAAGCTTGCACAAATGAATGATGACGCAAGTGTCTTTAAGGTCAAATGTTATAGAGTCCAATGTTTTAAATATGCCTCATATGAGAAAAAATTTAGAATTGGAACTCACAAGTGCCAATGATAGAAATGCAATTGTGAGTATGATACAATTTTTTTTTCTCGCAAATCGTCTAGGGAAATCCTGGACTCATCACCTGTGTGTGGGACTCGTCATTTTCAACAGAAAATAACAAAGAATACATTAGTGGGACAAGGACTTGTGACATCTTCGTTGAGACTCATCAAAATTCAATCCTACAAGGATCTCTAGATGATCTGGATCCATCAGGTGTAAAATGATAACAATTCGACAATGTATTTATTATTTTAATGATTTTACATTTTATATTTATTAATTTTTATTTCAGACAAATAAGAAGAAATATTTTGTTCTCAGATCAACAAGTAGTAGTGGACCAGCAAGATTAGAATATTACGACTCTGAGAAGAAGTTAAAAAATGGACAACCCGCGAAGAAATCCATTAAACTCCATACTTGTTTCAATATAAACAAAAAAAATGATACACGCCAAAAATATGCCATAGCTTTATATACCAAAGACGAATGTTTTTCTGTGGTAGGAGATGATGCCGTTGAACAAGAACTCTGGTTGAATTTACTTCTTAAGCTTCAACAGGAATTTATACCACCGGGGGAAATGCCGAAAACTCATTACGGTAATTAGTATAATATAAATCTGTATGAGTAAACCTCATGTTACATTTTTATTTCACATACAGTACAGTTAAACCTACCCATGTGGTCACCTGTATTAAAAGGTCACCTTTATTAAGCAGTCACCTATATTAAAAGGTAACCTTTATTAAGAAGTCGACTATTAAAAGGTCACCTTTATTAAGCAATCATCTGTATTGAAAGGTCACCTTTATTAAGCAATCATCTGTATTGAAAGGTCACCTTTTTCTTGTCATGTCATAGAAAATTTCATATGAATTGAACATCTTCTAAGAGGTCACCTATCTTGAAAGAATACTTTTTCTTTGTCCCAAAGATGACCTCTTAATACAGGTTTGTCTGTACTTACAAAGCGTTTGTTGTAGAACACTGTTGTCGGAGTTACATTAAATCGTTACCAATGCGATTGCTGGTGTTATACAGATGCAACACTCACATTTACATCCTGTCAGTGTATTTCTATACTTTATGCATAGTTGTAGTATGTAATTTGCTGGTGTACATATTTCACCCACAATCACAGGCGGTACACTGAAAAATCACCAGACAGTGACTTTTACAGAGATTAAAAGTGAAATGCGTGTAAATGTACTGTACCTGTAGGCTGTACATGTACAATGTGTTGTCTCATATTACATTGTTGAAAAGTCTTTAAAATTCAAGAAGGATTTAAAAACAAACTTAATACACATTTTTATTCAATCATATACAAAATGTACATGTACATGTATATAAAAAGATATATCTATGTATGCAATTGTTTTATATATGTGGACATGCAGAGATCCTTGCAATTTGCCTAGATGAGCCATGGACACACCATTTTCAGTTGGGACCCACCAAAATTTTAAAATTTTAGATTACTGCAAAATTTTCAGAAATGTCTTCTGGAATCATCAAATTAAATTGCTACAATTGTACTTTCAAGCAGAACAGCTGAAATACTGCTAACTTATAATTAACATTAAACACACCTCTCAAAAATTTGAAATGAATGTATTCTACATACTTCTACACTGGTAATTCGTAAAGAGTCATCTGACTCATCACACGAATGCATATTTCCCTAATAAGAAATAAACAAACCCTCCCCCCCCCCCCCCCCCCCCCCAGAAAAATGTATCCACAAAATATTTAAACAGTACTCACTGAATCTAGACAAGAACATTAGTATTTACAGTACGGAGCAGATTATGTCATTTTTTAACTATTTACTCGAAAATATTGATGTTACAGGTGAGACATTACAGGTCATCAGGTGTGTCTTCTGTGCACGTGAGGGCCCGGGTGGCTCAATGAGTTACAAAAAATGTAGGTAGTTGGATTACCTAACAACTCATACAAGCCTATCACCAATACGGCGTGGGTTTGCGCCCGGCTTTGTAAATACGAAAATAGGGTGCACTCGACTCACAGCCGCAAATGATAAAGTTTACCAGTTGCTTACCCATGGTTGGTGGTTCTCTCCGGGTTCTCCGGCTTCTTCCACCACTAAAACTGGTCGCCATGATATTGCTGAAAGTAGCGTTACTGACTGTACTGCAGTAAAGATATGTTGATAGAAACAGCTGACTGTGACTAAAAATAGACTAGTGTAAGAACATGCAGAACAAAATATTGAAAACAGGTAGCGATAGTTGGGAAAACATTTGCCATTGTTATTTCAAGGACTTATAACCAAACCAGATGAAGTGGACAACTTTTTCGCCCTGGATTTCAATTCTTCATGTCCTTTCATGACGGGGCCATCGTGGTCGTGATTGTATGGTAGTTAGATTTACAACTACCTGTACCTACATTTATGCAATCAGTGCCTATCACCACTAAAATTGTGAGCCCGAATCTTGCTCATGGCGAGGTGTACTCGATACAACATTATAATTATGTGATAAAGTTTGTCAGTGACTTACGACCGGTCGGTGGATTTCTACGGGTACTCTGATTCCTTCACCAATACATGTACAACGTTAACTGACCATCACGATATAACTGAGATAATGTTGAAAGTGTTGTTAAGTACCATAACCCCATTTACTCTTTCATGCCTTTATCAATTGTTTTAGATTAATGCTTAAGTTGTCCCCATTTGTATTACAGATCATGTTTGGCAAGTCTCTGTAAAGCCAAAGGGTTTAGGAATAAGTAAAGCAATATGTGGAGACTACAGAATGTGTTTGTCAGAAACAGAAATTTGTATGGTGAAGAAAAACTCTGATAAACCTGAATTCACTTTTCAAGTAAGTAAAAATATCAATTTTATGACACTGTAAAATGTTGAATGTACGTTTAGTCATGTAACAGTAGCTCCCCCCCCCCTTTTATAATGAAGCCACTCCCACCAATGGCCACCCCCTCTTATCAGGCCAAGCTTCAGATACAAGTACTGAGATACATTTTTTTGTACATGTAGTAAAATACATTGCACTAGTAAATTGTCCCCCTCAAGAGAGGCCATGCCGCCCTCCTTAAGCATATAAGAATTGAAGGATGACCTTTTATAAGAGGAGGATGACTGTTATATATACAATGCTGTCAGCCTTTTAGATGCATTGATCATGGTGGCATTATTTTAAAAATATATGTTTAATATTCTGCATGGTGAAAGTGTATTACCTAACCCCTGTCTGTACTTAATGTTTTTAAATTAAAATTGACCAGCATTCAGGTGTATTTTGGGGTTATTGAATAGATATACATTGTACTCCCCATTTTCAACAACAGAAATGTTGTCGGCCTTTTAGACGCATGATGATAATGGTAGATAAAGATCACTTCCAGATCAGCTAAAAAAATTGTAGATTATGTCTAGTTGTCATTGACCCAATGTTCATTTCAATAAAGTATTTTGATATTTGTGCCTCATTATTGTAGACATACATTTTTTTCTTAGGTTTTTGGATTGAATAGTTTCTAAAGTGAATGCGTCTAAAAGGTTGAAATCGTGTGCGTCTAATTACATGATGCGTATAAAGGACTGACATGGCTGTAATGGTGTATGGTATTCATGTAAAATGTAGATGCAAAATATAACATGCTCCAAAACAGTGTTGTCTTCTTACTTGTATATGTTTATTCATTAGGTTGGGCAAGCCCTCCTAATACATAAACATGAGGTGGATATCCCACACTTATTTAGATATACTATACAACATGTATATAGAAGCAACATGAATGAACCTAGTCCGAGTTTCCTCTGTCGTCCGACGACATTATATATTATTGCTAGAGCCGTCGAACGTCAGAGCGCAATATATACGGAAAACAGCGGATTTGCTTCTCCAACTCTGGGTCAGCACATTTCCACGTTTCGTGGCTATCGGATTTTATTTTCTATCAGAAACCCTTATATAAATCGCTTCACCAATCATTTTTCTATTCATTCATAACCATCTTACCCCCAGAAAGTGGTGTTACACTCCATTACAGCACGATTTTGCCTTAGATCCTATGATTTCGACATTTGTCTTCCATTTTTCAAACATTTGTCACGTGACTACGAGAAAACTACGATTACCGCAATGTATCATGGGAGATGATTTGCATATAAACAAACAAACAAATATTTTTATTGCCAATCATAGGCGCCTGTTATGGCAGAACAATTAACATAAAATTTAATACAGTTGATTATATTGATTGGTAATGATTTTAACAGCAAATATAGTGAATTGCAGATAACCATAAGAAAAAAAAATGTAGTACCTTGTCCAAAAACAAAAAGGGGGGACGTAACACATGCTCTTTCCGAAGCCCGTTGGTAACACTCTGCCATTGAATCTTTTCTTTCCAACACATTCTGTATTATTTCCTTATGCTCTGCTTTGATCTGTAGATGGACTGTTTGTCCTGCAGAATACGCTTAAATGTATCTTCTTCCATGTGATTTGAATGTTGTTTACGTATGCAAATAATGCTCCAAATAATTTGGCACGCTGCATTAATTAGCTCCCATCATGCAATGCGTTGCTGTCATCATTCAGTTAGTATTGCAAGATCACGTGTGTAGATTCAAAAATGGAAGTCAAATGGCGGAATAATAGGATCTAAGGCAAAATCGTGCTGTAATGGAGTGTAACACCACTTTCTGAGGGTAAGATGGTTATGAATGAATAGAAAAATGATTGGTGAAGCGATTTATATAAGGGTTTCTGATAGTTAATAAAATCCGATAGCCACGAAACGGGGAAATGTGCCGACCCAGAGCCGGTGAGGCAAATCAGCTGTTTTCCGTATATATTGCGCTCTGACGTTCGACGGCTCTAGCAATAATATATAATGTCGTCGGACAACAGAGGAATCTCGGACTAGAATGAACCCAATCTATGCATAAATTGTCATTGGATGTACATGCTCCATGACAAAGTTCTCCTTTTTTATGTCGATCAACAATCAAAGATGACAAATTTAACATAGGATCCTATATGGGAAAATTATTCTTTTTCTGAAACCATTGAACCCTTTGACAGCAAACATATGGCTGTTATGTTCCTTGGATTGTGCTCTGCCCAATGTTATGTAATTACCATTACAAAATATATAAAACTTAATACTACTACTACACTTTGATAATGCATGTAAATGCACATTATAAGTTGATTAATTAATAGTAATTATATATATCTAAAATGTTCTAATTTAATTGCTCATTTTTTTTGGCAGCCAATTAAGCAAAAAAAATATATATGAGCAACATTGCAGAGATCTAATGTTAAATAGATTGAAAATGTTCTAATTTGAATAAATTTATCAATGCTGAAGTTATCTTTGAATTAGGATATAGCAATATGTCTTTTCTTGTTATAATGAGTTCAACTCCCGCTCAAGTGTACCACATTATGTGATAAAGTTTGGCAGTGACTTGCGGCAGGTCTGTGGTTTTCTATCCGGTTTCCTCCAACCATAAAACTGACTGCCATGATACATTTGTATAACTGAAATATTGTTGAAAGTGGCGTTAAATACCATAAACCCCAAACCCAGCCTTTTCTTGCTGTACACCATTATTTTACTATTTTGAATTACATTAATTCAATCATTGTCTATTTGCATTGGTCTATAGGTGTTAATTTTGTTATCATGCTGGTTAGAAATTGACATTTTGTTTGTTTTGTACTTTTACTGAATGAAGTACATTTTTGTAAACTCCTGCAAAGGGCAAATTGGTGCAAAATTACCTTACAGGAATGCCAAAGTGCATTGTAAAATATGAAAATTTTTAAATTCCCAGGTATAGATAGTTTTAAAGTTGAATTTTATAAATTCTTTTGGAATGACATTCATAAAGTTTCCCTTGTGTACCCCAAGTGTCTCAGGATTGTCCATTCTTGATTGCCCCTTCGGTTTTCTCAAATGTTTATTGGCATGTATAAGTGCAGCCATCACAGGATATTGTTTAACACTATGAGAATATAGATGAATGCAAATTTTTTTTATTAGAAAGTAGAAACCACAAACTTGCTTGAACCCAAACAGTGTGTGAATGATGGGCCAGCACAGGCGAGCCTCTCATATACAATATCCCAGTACTGACATGACAGACATTTTCTCCAATTAATTAAACTATTAAGAAACAATTAATTGTTAAGCGTAATATTTTTTTTAATATTTGGCTTAAAATGGTTTATATTTTGATAGTGATGCTGCATTGATCACACTTATTTTTTGAACCAGGATAGTTAAACACAGGTGATCAGGTACCGTGCAGTGATGCAACCGTGGTCATTGACATCTCATTAATTTATTCATTACAATGTACATATAATAAAGTTAATTCTAAGCCCAACAGATGTTCGACAGATGCAAAGTATTGACTCCTTTTTCTCAGTTCGAGGCTTTCAATAGAACTGAGGACAGCTGACTCTCAGCCTAACAACCAGGGGTCCGTTGTTGAACTTGTGATTAAACTAATCATATGATTCATTCCTAATCACATAATTAGCTAATTCAATGATTAAATTTGATTAGTTGATACATTGATTAAAAAAGAGTTCAGCAACAAAATTTAATCATTGCATTAGCTAAGTATGCGATTAGGAATTAATTATGTAATTAGGGCTAATCATCTGGTTAGTTTAATCACAAGTTCAACATTGGACCCCAGCTCCTTAAATTAGTTGTATTTCTTTATATGTTTATTGTATGTTTTTTGTTACAAGCTTCATTATACTTTTTTTTATATGACAATAAGTTGATTTGAATAGATAATTAATAGAAAAGATCTTCAATGGATAAAAGGGAACAGGGATCCTTGCTACTCTCCTAGATGAGTCCTGGTGTGACTCACCAAAATTTTCAGAAATGTCTTCTGGACTCCTCAAAATAAATTGCTACAAGTATTCATGAGGGAATATAATAGGCTGTCCTCCATTTTAAACTCAAAGTGACACATTCATGATCAGTTATATCTATACATTAACAATCCAAACATCAATGATATTTATATATAGGAATACCTGTATATAGCTTATATTGTGATCCATATCATTTCTTGTTTACTATAGTAACTGATAAAGCAATATAGCGATTTCTGTTTGAGAATGCTAAAAATAGGTTTTAATTATAGATTGACGGTACATTGTACACATTGCATGACATCACAAAAATATTTCTGTAGAATTTTGTTGTATTAACATGATTAAGATTTTGTTGACATCAGATCTACTCTAGACAGAGAAGTAATATTTTCTAAGACATGAAGTTTACATACTGATGCAATCATGTTTGTGATATCATTATGTACATTAATTACATCCAATAAATACAGCATTTTGATTGGATGATTTTGAATTACGAGTACGAAACTTGTACTCTAACAATAGATCTAGATCTTAGCAAGTCACCTAGAGGAGTCCTGGACTTACCATTTTCAGTTGAGACTCAGCAAATTTTCAAATTTTTAGCTCACCTTGCCAAAGGCAACGTGAGCGTTTGCCATCACTTGGCGTCCGTTGTCTGTTGTATGTTTTCCGTTAAATTTTCACATTTTAATCTTTTCCTCTGAAACCACAATGGCAATTGATCTGAAATTTGTAGGAAGCTTCTATGGAAGATCCTCTATAAAGATTGCTCATTTCGTCCCAATTCATTAACAAATATGGCCGCCACAGACAATTCTTGTTTCTGATTGGCCGATTTTTAAAGATCTTCTCTGAAACCGCATGGCCAAATGAACCGAAACTTGGTAGGAAGCATCTATGGAAGCTTAAGGTCCTCTATAAAGATTGCTCATTTCGTCCCGATCCGTTATTAAACATGGCCGCCAGAGGCAATTCTTGTTTCTGATTGGCTCATTTCTAAAAAATCTGCTCCTCTGTTAAAAGAAAGATACAGTACAGAAAGGGACATACCATGATTGATCACTCCGAGAGACATAATTTTGAATCCTTTAGACATATCATCACAGACATAAACCCACTGTGATAGACCTAAAAAGGATCATAAAACAGGTGGTGGGGATTAAATTTTATGGCTCTCTGTCACCTGTGCGCCGATTGATATTTTACCGCCAATTAAGAGATTAGCGTTACCTGTTCCACCTGTTGACTTTTAATATCGTAAGCCGTAATTATTGCTACTGAAGGATGTGTTTTTGACAATTAATTTTGTATCCTCTTGCTGTTAATATTTGACTGTTTGTTGCTTTGTATGATAATTGATCAAATGTAGTGTATTGTTCTGTAATCAATCAGAAACAGTTATGAGATGATGATGTTGCACATTTCTTGTAAACTAATTTCCCCACAGATTCAAGCTGTTATTTCATCACATACATGTATTGTAATACATTTTTTTGTCAGATACAATACATGTACACGTGGTAAGGAAGATCAGTCAGCACTTGGTGTTAATTATAATCTCTCACAGACAACCACTGTAGTCCGTTTGACTTCTATAAATGTTTAGAAAAAAATTCAGAAAATAAAATTAACATAGACCTAATGGGTAACATTTTTAATAATGGACCAAAAATTTTGAAATTATTTGTCATAGTACGTATATATCATATATTAATATACATCTAGAAAAAAAAATATTGATTTGAAAACTGGAATTTTAAGAATTTTTTTCTGGACATTTATAGAAGTCAAACAGACTATAACAGTATGCTCTCTCATATAATAATGAAGACTCCCAGTCTCCTTGAAATTTGGACTCAACTTTGTACATGTTTAGACAACAACATGTCAGAACTTTCAGAATAAAGTGGAAACCCATCCCTTCCAGAGCACCTGAGTTCACCGGACACCCCCGGTGTTAGGTGAGGTTCGTGTTACTCGCTCTTTAGTTTTATGTGTATTTTTGGTTGATCGTTGTTTGTCTTTTTGTACTTTTTCTTTTTGCCATTGTGTTGTCTATTCTTCTTTGATTTATGGATTCTGATTACCCCTTTGGTATCTTCAAACTCTTCTCATGTTTATGAATGACTTAGGTCGGGAAAGCCATCCTTCTAGTCGTAATATAAGCATGAGCTGAGTTTCCAACACATACATGTACATATATGATATACCTGTACATGTACTGTAGTACGCAGGGCATGATTATGACCTTTTGGGGCCCCTAGAGGCTAATGAAACTATGAGGGACCCCTCAGACGGAGCCACCCTATAACTCGCCCGCACCCGTCTTGACTAGTACTAGTCTATGCTCATTATATATTTTAGTGACATTACATAGCTTGAAGTAAACTTATTGCGAATTCTTTAAATAAATAGGAATATTATACTCCCTTTTCCAAAAAAAAATTATATTTGAAAATCTTCCAGCAAGGCACCTAGAGCTTAGGTGGCCCCAAGCTTGAGGGGCCCTAGACTGCAGCCTATACTAGCCTATGTAGGATAATCAGGCCCTGTTAGGTGGCCCCACGCTTGAGGTACCCTAGACTGCAGCCTATACTAGCCTATGTAGGATAATCAGGCCCTGTTAGGTGGCCCCAAGCTTGAGGGACCCTAGACTGCAGCCTATACTAGTCTATGTAGGATAATCAGGCCCTGTTAGGTGGCCCCAAGCTTGAGGGATCCTAGACTGCAGCCTATTCTAGCCTATGTAGGATAATCAGGCCCTGTTAGGTGGCCCCAAGCTTGAGGGACCCTAGACTGCAGCCTATCCTAGCCTATGTAGGATAATCAGGCGCTGTTAGGTGGCCCCAAGCTTGAGGGACCCTAGACTGCAGCCTATTCTAGCCTATGTAGGATAATCAGGCCCTGTTAGGTGGCCTCAAGCTTGAGGGACCCTAGACTGCAGCCTATACTAGCCTATGTAGGATAATCAGGCCCTGTTAGGTGGCCCCAAGCTTGAGGGACCCTAGACTGCAGCCTATACTAGCCTATGTAGGATAATCAGGCCCTGTTAGGTGACCCCAAGCTTGAGGGGCCCTAGACTGCAGCCTATTCTAGCCTATGTAGGATAATCAGGCCCTGTATGCAAGTACAAAATAGCATCGAAAATCCAGTGTATAAATTAAATTTCCTCCAAACCACAAAATTTAAGTATTTGAATATTTGGTGATGTGATTTTACTGTCACAAAGTGAGTTTAATTGGCAATTAACACTTAAGTAGTGAAGACTTGACTACTGGCTATAATTATTAAATGTTTAAGAGTCGACATGGGTGACTGACCTTTCACATCATCCAACATGTATATATATACATTGTATATAAATAGAGTTGTTGACTTCTGACCACAAGCCTAACACGTCTGACCTAATAAGTGTTCAGATTTCTTGATAAACACTCAGTCCTTGAAATGAAAATTTGAATTTACTTGTCCTAATCAAATTCTTGAATTTGTTAGCTCACCTTGCCAAAGGCAATGTGAGCTTTTGCCATCACTTGGCGTCCGTCGTCCGTTAACTTTTCACATTTTAATCTTCTCCTCTGAAACCTCTCAGCCAAATGAACTGAAACTTGGTAGGAGGCATCTATAGAAGGTCCTCTCTAAATATTGCACATTTTGTCCCGATCCATTAACAAACATGGCCGTCACAGGCAATTCTTGTTTCTGATTGGCCGATTTTTAAAAATCTTCTCCTCTGAAACCGCTTGCCTAAATGAACTGAAACTTGGTAGGAAGCATCTATGGAATGTCATTTATGAAGATTGCTCATTTCGTCCTGATCGGTTAACAAACATGGCTACCACAGAAACTTGGTAGGAATCATCTATGGAATGTCCTCTAGTCTATGAAGATTGCTCATTTCGTCCCGATCGGTTAACAAACATGGCTACAACTGAAACTTGGTAGGAAGCATCTATGGAATGTCCTCTATGAAGATTGCTCATTTCGTCCCGATCGGTTAGCAAACATGGCCACCACATGCAATTCTTGTTTCTGATTGGTCGATTTCTAAAAAATCTTCTCCTCTGAAACCGCTTAGCCATATGAACCGAAACTTGGTAGGAAGCATCTACATGTATGGAAGGTTCTGTATTAAGTTTTCTCAAAGCAGAATGAAAGGTGAACGACACGCTGAGCCTCTTAGTTTTTATATATATCCCAATAAATACTGAAAAATTTACTGTTCCGAACAAAGCTTTACTGGTCTTGGGCCGAAGGGCAGATGCTCATCGTGAGGACTGGTTGCCATGGTTTTTTCGCCAGTCAGTTCATTATTTTAGCTGTTCATGTTTTTTCCTCCTCCTTTAAGCCTGGTAGCCACAATATGCTTATACCAGCTGAATCCTGTTTAAAACAAACTTATAATTATAATAAGGGTAATAAGAATCTGTATATCAAAGAACAGACAACACAATGGCCAAAAGAAAAAGTACAAAAGGACAAACAACGATCGACAAAACATACACATAAAGCTAAAGATTGAGTAACACAAACTCCACTAAAAACCGGGGATGAACTCAGGTGCTCCGGAAAGGTAAGCAGTTCCTGCTTCACTAGTGGCACCTTTTGTGTTAATGTAGTTACAAGCCCAGTCAGGCCGGTGTATGAAATATTTGTTCGTTTAATCTGTTAAATTACGAACACCTGTCTATTGCCGAACACAAAAGCTGGTCCCAAGAAGGTTTGGTTTAGACAGGTTTAACTGTATAATTCTAGTAAAAGTTATATTCAGCTGTAACTAGTTTACTAGGTACACATGTACTAATTAAGACATTACCAGTAATTGTTGTTTGTTACACTTGGGATTTCAAGGTTCATTGAATAAAGTTATGTCTGTGGTCTCTGGATCCATTTAAATTAATGGATGTCTGAGAAAACTGTAACTGTATACAATTAAAATCTATAGTCATGGTCAGAAGGTCAATTGGTCAACTATAAATTTAATATGTTTGTTTTGAATGTAAAAGTTAGTTGGAGAAGTTCAGTCTTGGAATAAACAGTATGGATCATATTTCTAAAATCAGTGCCTGTGAGTTCGAACCCAGTTTATGGCGAGGTGTACATGATACAACATTATGTGATAAAGTTTGTCAGTGACTTCCAACAGATTTCAGATGGACTGAGTGTCTGAGATAGTTGAATATGACATACATGTACTAAATATGGTACCTTCCAAGAGCGGTGATCGGACCCCTCTTATACACATACAATTTAAAGCAACTTTTTCATTGCAGAAGGGGTAGCCTTATAAGAGATGGACTACACATACATGTACATGTATGCATGTTCTGTATTATTATTAGTGAATATGTGAGCAACACAAATTTGTCACAAAGCCACTCCTAATTCCATACATCACAAAAAAAATTCCTTGTGAATAAAAATCTTTGTATGACCTGACAAATACTGCATTGTACTGTAGATGTACATGTACACACACAGGTATCATATCAAATCTTTTTTCGTATCCGTTGTCTTCTGTCAATTATTTTTTTCATGTTTCAATAGCTTCCTTTTTTCCTTTCATATACCTGTATAAAAAAATGTATATGCCATTTGTAAATTTGAAAGTAAATTTTATGCTGTCTGAACAAGAATGAGTATACCCCCCTTTTAATCCTCCACAAGATAAGAACATGTTTTTTCTCCTACGTACAACGTTGATCGAACGTTCCCATCTGCCCCCACAAGATATAAGAAAACTGTTTATCATTTTTGTTTAAATAATATAAAACAAACATTGTACATGTATATACGTTATACATGTACACAGATGTATTTAATTTACCTCTCCAATAACTGCATATTTTTTGTGGTTATATGGATGATGAATTTTAAGTAAACAAATACCTGTACATGATGTTATTGTAATTTAATATTAAGGATAATTTGTTTTGTAATTAGTCAAATTTTAAGTTAAGAAGTTAACAAGGGGGATTTTTGTCATGGATGAAGATGCATTTTTTAACAATCAAATAATTATTTACATGCAAAACGAGTTTCCGTTTTTTATTTTTTTTAAAGTTTTTTTTGTTTACGTTACTATAAATAATTGTTTATAATAAACAATATGTCTTTTTCTGTTGTTTATTTATATCCTCATAATCTTTCATTTGCTTGTTACATGTACATGTACCTATAAATATATAAAGGCATTTCATTTTTAAGACACTACAAGTAATATTTTGGGAATGTCACAAATGGATACTGTTTCTCATTGTACTATCAAGTAGGTTGGGTTTTTTCCAACAGAAGTCACTTCTAGTTTTGAGTAAGACTGATTCACTTGCTATTGGATCATGAATATTCATTTCGGGAATGTCACAAATGGATAACTAACTTTTTGTACATGTATGTGAGAAACCTAATTAATATCAAGTATGTTGGTTTTTTTTCTACCGAAGTCACTAGTTACTATACTGTAAATTTGATTTAAACTGGTTCACTAATGCTAGTTATATACTATACATATATTGATCATGAATATTCATACATTTGTACATGAGGGGACGTGATTGTACATTTGTGTATGGTACAGTCAAACCTGCTTTAGTGACCACCTCTATTAAGCAATAACTTGTATTATGTGACCTGAATTTTTTTTCCCTTCACAGTGCATTTCATATCAATTAAACCTGCATTAAGCGACCACCTGTCTTATGTGACCATATTTTACTGTTCCCTTGCAATTGGAAGGTCACATAAGACAGGTTTAACTGTAGTTGGACATGCAAATACTTGTGCAATCAGTGCCTATTACCACTAAAGTCGTGAGTTTGAATCCCGCTCAGGCAAGGTGTAGTCGATACAACATTAGGTGATAAAGTTTGTCAGTGACTTGCGAAAGGTCAGTGGTTTTCTCTGGATACTCCAGTTTTCTCCACCAATAAAACTGACCGCCACGATATTACTGAAATTTTGTTGAAAGTGGCATCAAATACCATAAACCAAACTAAGCCATTAAAAAGGGAATCAATTAAGAAGTGATCTGACAAAATTTCCTATAGAATATAGCATACTAATACAAATGTAAATAGTTTTCTTGATATACAAATGTAGGTCTGACGAGCTGATCAGGTTTCTTCTGTGAAAAAAACTCACTGTGCTGTAATATAACTGAAATATTGTTGAATTGGCATATATATTTTAGCACTATATATAATTTATCAAGGTTAATTTTATATTGTATACTAAATTCTATCCTGAGCCATTTTGAATAAATAACATGTTTGTGCTTTAAACCTTGAAAAAGTACATAAAATTCACTTCTCTAGTCCATTAGCCTAATCAGATCACACACACAAATGACAGACATATTTTTTGTATCTCTTGGCCTAGTTATCAGACATGAGTCAACCTTTTTGTTATTCAGAAATGGAATAACAAAATTGATATATAAATAATAGCCAGCTTCTCTTCCATTACAAAATGATTCATAAACAAAATAATGTTGAAATAAACAACTGTATATTGTAATCAATGGATTCTTACTAAGTTATTATTAATATACCTCAAGGTCACATAGAACTTAACTTGAAATAAAAACAAGTTTTTATATCTATGCAAATATATACTCATGTAAAGTAAGCATCAGGTATTTTAGCTCACCTTGCCAAAGGCAATGTGAGCTTTTGCCAACACTTGGCATCCGTCGTCTGTCGTCCGTTAACTTTTCACATTTTAATCTTCTCCTTCTGAAACCCCTAAGCCAAATGAACTGAAACTTGGTAGGAAGCATCTATGGAAGGTCCTCTATAAATATTGCTCATTTCGTCCTGATCCATTAACAAACATGGCCACCACAGGCAACTTTTGTTTCTGATTGGCTGATTTGTGTAATTCTTCTCCTCTGAAACCGTTTGGCCAAATGAACTGAAACTTGGTAGGAAGCATCTATGGGCGGTCCTCTCTAAAGATTGCATAATTTGTCCCGATCCATTAACAAACATGGCCGCCACAGGCAATTCTTGTTTCTGATTGGATGATTTTTTTTAATCTTCTCCTCTGAAACCACTTGGCCAAATTAACCGAAACTTGGTAGAAAGCATCTATGGAAGGTCCTCTATAAAGATTGCTCATTTTGTCCCGATCGGTTAACAAATATGGCCACTACCAGTGCCTGAAATTAGGCTGGCCCGAAAAAAAAAAATTGGGCCAGTAAAAAATTAGTCACTGGCCCAAATGGCATAATGGTGGCCCCAAAATGAAGAGTAACATCACTTGTTTCAATCCACTATGAAGAAGTGATTTTAAAGTAAAATAACCTCTCAGTTCAGGGTAATGTCAGTTGGTTATTCATTCCAAACAAGTATCTCACTTTGTTGAAATAACAAACGGTGCTGTCATTTTCTGTTATATAATTGTTAACTTTTCCTGTTTTTTTTTAATTTGTAAACAAAAGTTCTGGTTCCAAAAAAGAAAACACTCCCAATTGGCATTAAAATGTAGCCGTGTACATATAGAGATGAACTATGAAAAGTTTAAAAGAAGTGACAGGCCAGATCGTTTCCGTAGTTGGACATTACTGTCAACGATTTTCTCTCCATTGTTGGGGGAAAGTTTTTCAATGATTACCTAAGGATTGACACAAAAAGATTTCCGATTTCTGTAAAATGAAATTCGTACATATACATTTTGCAGCAGATTGAATGAATAAATTTCCGAACCGTGGAAGATACCAGATCGCAAACATTATAAGTTGACAGAATTCTCTTCACAACTTTCCACTTCGTTCGTGAAAGTTAACAATTTTAATAATTAGATCATAAAGAAACAAAAAAAAACACGTTTCTTTTCTAATATTTAGTGAATACTTGTGTATGACATGAAAACGTGTAGGAAACGTGTATTTATTGGCTCCGAGTGGCTCGATAAAAATAAATAATTGGGGAGAACAGTAAATTACATTAGCTGTGTATTCATTGACTACAAAAATGTATTTGGACCAATCGCTGTGCTCGTAGCAAACAGTTTTCGACTAGAACAGAAGAGTTATCTACCGTTGAAGTTTCAGTTTATGTCCCGGTTTCGGTAAAACAACAATTTTTAACGGTCTTTTAGGCAATCGCCCAGGCGTTTTTTGTTGGGCCGGTGACTACCTAATTTGGAGCAGCTTTTGGTCGCCCAAATAAGATATTAGTCGCATTTGGCGACTGGGCGACCGTCCATTTCAGGCACTGGCTACAGGCAATTCTTGTTTCTGATTAGTTGATTTCTAAAAATCTTCTCCTCTGTTAAAAGAAAGATAACTCTTGCCATTATCTCCCTTAGAAATTAACTAATGCTGATATAGTGTAACATGTTTATTCTATACATTACAAGTAGGTATTCACATTTTAATATTCATTTTAGCAAACCTTGCCAAAGGCAATATGAGCTTTTGCCATCACTTGGTGTCCGTCGTCTGTAATATGTTTACTTTTCACATTTTAATCTTCTCTAAAAACCCTCAGCCAAATGAACTGACACTTAGTAGGAAGCATCTATGGAAGGTCCTCTCTAAAGAGTGCACATTTTGTTATGATCCATTACCAAACATGGCCGCCACAGGCAATTCTTGTTTCTGATTGGGCCAAGATTTTTAAGAATCTTCTCCTCTGAAACTGCTTTGCCAAATGAACCGAAACTTGGAAGGTCCTCTATGAAGATTGCTCATTTCGTCCCGATCAGTTAGCAAACATGGCTACCACCGAAACTTGGTAGGAATCATCTGTGGAATGTCCTCTATGAAGATTGCTCATTTCGTCCCGATCCGTTAGCAAACATGACCACCACATGCAGTTCTTGTTTCTGATTGGTCAATTTCTATAAAATCTTCTCCTTTTTTTTTAAACTGCTTAGCCATATGAACTGAAACTTGGTAGGAAACATCTACATGTATGGAAGGTTCTGTATGAAGTTTCCTCAAAGCAGAATGAAAGGTGAGCGACACAGGCTCAGCCCACTGAGCCTCTAGTATAACTCCCCAATGTATTGGTAATTATATGAGATAAGTCAGTTAAGTGACAGTGTAGGAGTTTTTTATGGACATCAAACAAGTGAATTAGCATCGAGACGTGATGGACAACTTTTTTTATTTTTTATTAATCAATGAAACATTTTGAAATTAAATGTCAGATGTAAATGTAAATGATAAGTGGTCGTGATCGTATGGTAGTTGGATTGACAACTACCTATGCAATCAGTGCCTATCACCACTAAAGTTGTGAGTTTGTTCGAATCCTGTTCATGGCGAGGTGTACTTGATACAACATTATGTGATAAAGTTTGTCAGTGACTTACGGAAGATAGTTGATTTTCTCCACCAATAAAACTGACTGCCACAATATAACTGAAATATTGTTGAAAGTGGCGTTACACACTGTAACCCTTTGGTTACCTTGCTCTTTCAGACTTAAATTATTTGATTTTCCAAACTTTTAACTACAATGTATGAGTACTAGTGTACCTGATGAAGGTTATTCCAGAAACAAGTTGTTTACACTGAATTAGATTTCTACGTCTTTATTTTAGAACTATTGTGCATCACCTCTGATACAACAAATCAATATTATATAAATCTTTAGGGGATTACTTTGCCAATATTTTTTGATATAAATAAATATGTTTGACATTGTTTATTGGATAAATAAAGCATTTAAAATAAAATGATATATACTAAAAACCATTTGATATTAGATTATAGTGAAAAATAAAAACGCAGAGCACGTTTCTGGAATAACCTTGCTCAAAGTCAAACGATTGGAAAACCAAATAAATTAAAATTTTGGGAGCAATAAAACCAAAGGTTGCTTTCATCGGGGGTCAATATATTTAAATTTTTACATTATAGCATAACCTGCTTCTAGAGATGCTTTTAAACTGGGCTGGGATAATCCTTAATGTGAGAATTTGTAAGTCTTGTACAAATGAAGTTGATCCCCCACACCTTACAGACTTTTTGAAATTTGTTTTCATTTTGCTGGACAGAGGTCCAGCACCCAGAAATTTTCTGCCGTTATTATTATTTTAGTCTAGCAGAGCGCTTTCTGTATTTAACTTCATTAGTACTGGTAGAGGCCTAAAAATAAGAAGACCAGTCACCATCCAGAATAAGCCAAAAAGTTGAAACCATGCACCAAAAAATAGTAGCCAAATCCAGCTAGGGATACTCTCAAGCTTTGAAAAATTTACCAGATTTAAAATATAATTTTTAATTTTTTTTATTGAGATTACAATAACAATATTCTAAAAGTCATTAGACTCTCTCAATCTCCAGTTGGGGTGGCACTGGCCGTTTTACGTTTGCCCGGCTGAGCTCCGTCGTAATGCTTCAGGAACGACCACATTTTTATGATTGACACATTGCCATGTTGCCGGAACTGTAAGCTAAATTCTAAATAGAAATGGATTCGGTGAAGGGAACGATACAAATCAGGGACGTCGTGTTTTTTTATTTTATTATTTTTTGGGGGGCTTTTCACTCGAAAAGATCATCTTACGCATCAATATATTCAAATATATTCATATTCATGACTGTTACCAATAATATTTACCAATAACAGATAAAATATCACATTATATATATATAATTCAATGCGGTTACAAATTCCGAGTTGACCGAACTTGTTCCGGTATTTACAATGCGACCTGCATTTCCGACTTCCGTTAAAAAAGTAAACACATCATTCAAAAATGTTTGGCGGACATGGGGACCGGCATTACCGACGTTATTGGCGGCCCTCATGATTTTCTGCCCCCTAGGTCCGATAGGTCCGACGAATTTCAAAAACTCTGACCTTAGATGGACCCACTCCAGTATACATGTATGTAGGGGGGTTAAAATGAGGAAATTAAATCATTGAGAAAAAAAAGTAAAATCAATTTTTTTAAATCAGTAATTAAGGTCGTTGGTTTGCTTCGAGTAGTCCAATTACCTCCACCAATAAAAACTTACCATCATGATCGATATACCGGTATAACTGAAATATTGTTGAATGTGGCAGTGTTAAACACCAATGTCCAATTACCCCATGTGGAGCCTCGTAGCTCAATCTACAGGTAAACATAAAATCAGATTTGTTTTACAAATTATTTAGGTTTGAATTGACAAGTTGATCCTAATATTTCCAATCACTTAAAGTATATATCTTTATCTCCAAACTGAAATCTTCCATTTCTCATAAATTTGCTATGGATGCCAGGGCGAGAAAAATCAATGTTCCCTGTCTATACCAGTACACATGACCTTTATATGTACTGAAATGTTTGTCACTTGATACAGATGGTAAATAAAGGAATTATGAAGTACATGACATGATGTAAACACAAATCAATGCATTGAAGGATTTTTGCTTATCAGGACATCTGCCTTTCAATACTACAAAATAAATAGATTTACACTTTCATATATCAATTCAGTTGAGAAGTTGTTATGATACAAATAATTTAGGTACATTAAAGATGCTTTGCATTTATTTGTTGTTTTGTAGAATACATTTGTATATAAAACAGATCACCTGTGTGTACTGTTTTATTTCACGCAAACATCTACAAATGTATAAATATTTACAATGGTGTGTACATGTACCTTGTATGTACCACATTTGCATAATTAAAATAATCGGTATTGATGCTTGTTGTTGAGAGTTATGTCCCATTTTCTGCTAGAGGCCGTCGTGGTCGTGATCAAATGGTAGTTTGATTTACAACTACCTATGCAATCAGTGCCTATCACCACTGATGTGAGTTCGAATCTCGATCAGGGCGAGGTGTACAACTTTATGAGATAAAGTTTGTCCAGGGTTTTTGCTCCCCTTATTTTACTGCCGAATTTCGGCCGCATTTCCAATGAAAAATAGGGTCCTTTTTTCCAAAATCGGTCAGATAATTCCCAAACTGATCGGAGTTATTGTCGGTAAAAATCCGGATTTAGTAACCGTTTCTGGAAACGTTTTTTTATATTTCGCAATTACATAGCCGGTCATCTGTGCGCTTTTCATCACGGTTTTTAACTCGACTTCGAAGAAAAAAAAATGAGCTATTGTCGTCACTCCGGCATCAGCGTCTGGGTCAGCTATGTTTTCGGTTAAGTTTTTTGTCAGAGTCCATTTCTCAAAAACTATCAAAGGTCTCCATTTGAAACTTGGAATACTTGTTCACTATCAAAAGAGGAACCAATTACAACAAGGCAGATGACCCTGTGATTTGTATATCCAGAGTTATCTTTCTTTGTTTTGGCATAGTACATAGAAATTTGGGATGTTGTTTTAGTATAATTAAAATTTCTTAATAACTATCAAAGCTATTAACTTGAAACTCAATACACTTGTAGAAAGTGTTGACCCGTTCTGTTGACAAGAGAAGACAACTCTATCTGGCATTTTATTTGAGTTATTTTCCTTTATTTACTTGTATTTTTTTTCTAAAAATACGCTTTTCTCAATATAAACTATGATAGGCATTAAAATGAAACCCAACATACCTGTTCACTATCAAAAGGGGGAAAACATTACAGAAGGGTAACCCCCCCACTCCCAACATACAGCCCCCTCCCACTGCCACCCCCCCCACCAATTTTTTATTATTTTTTTAATTTTTATTTCATACATGTATGCACTAAAATAGTGTTACAAGAAAGATTATACCCCCGCTGATTATATTTACCAATCTTGCAAACATATTTGCTTATATAACCATCATAGTTAGAAGTATGTATAACTTTGTAAATTGCTTGCAGTTTAATATCGGATACGAAAAAGTCGACCGTCCAGCACCCGTGGGCGGTGCTCTTGTTTGTACACTCAGTCGTCGTTCTTTTCTGACATAAACATGTCTCACAACAGTAAATATAACCTGAAAAAAATAAAACCGAAAGAGGCAAAACAAACACAGTCAATCGATTCTTTTTTTGTGACAACGAAAAAAAAGAAACCCAATGAAAATGATGATGAAATCAGCATTTGTGAAGTCGAATGTCAAACTCACGGCGACAATACTGATAGTGTTGCTACTCTTATTGAAAGTTGTGAAACGGAACCATCGTGTTCATCTTCTATTACCGACAGCACAAATAATGTTAAAAATTCAAAGTTGGATGAAAATCATCCAACACTCGTTAAAGCATTAAGAATTTGGAAGCTCTTATGAGAATATCCATGGAAGGAAAGGACAAACTGTCAGATAGTAATCTTGAAACATTAGTAGACAAATTCAAAAATAAAAAGGACAGATACATGTACATGATGCTGTAATTGAGTGAAATAAATTCTACTGCGAAGTTATTTTGTTTATTATTGCCTAAGTTCATTTCAGATTCATATTTTGTCGATAAAAATGTCAATAAAATTTCCCAATTTAGGTTAGGTGGCAATTCCCAAAAGAGCCAGCAAAACACTGTTGTCCATTTTCAAACTTCTCTTTGGTGTAAATAATTTGTGATTAAAAAAATTGCCTAATTAATGTATATATATAATCAGAAAATATTGCATACAGTTAAACGGGCCTTAAAGGACACGTCAAATAACAAATCACGGTCTATAAAGGGAAGTATCATTTTTCCCATTAATAAATTGTGCATATATTTTCAACCTGTATATAAAAGCCACATTTTCAGGGTCACTTGTATGAGTTGCCTTTATACATGATTGACTGTATTTAAAAAAAAGACATGATAAAGTATGTCTGACATTCCTGTACTAACTATTGATGGAGAGGTCATCGGTTGTGGTAGGGCAGAGGTCAAAGGTAGCTGTGGGGATGCTTACAACATGATGATGAGTTGTAGTCCAGTGATCATAATCTTTACTTACTTCTTTGTACATGTATATGTTAACCTTGAAATCTCTGCATGTTGTCAAGAAAACAGAGATTTCTATCTGCATTTTGCCTCACGTTTTTTATTAGTTTAATATGCAAATAAATTGAGACTTAATTGAGAAAGAATAAGCAGAACTGGCAGATATTAATTATTTATTTCATTATTAGAAATTGAGAATAGATTTGATTAAACTTGATTGTGCTATGCATTATTTTCTCTGAAGTCAAGAAAACAGAGATTTCGATCTGAATTTTCCTTGACTTTTTTAAACATTGTATGGGTTTGATATTCAAATAAATTACGACTTAATGGAAGCAAAATAAGGAGATTTTGTAGACATTGTTTCGTCATTGCAAATCAATTAAGACTAATTATGGTCTAAAAATATTGTAAGTGTAACTTGCGGTCATCAATTATTTCTTATTAGAAATTGAGAATGGATTTGTTTATAACTTGATGGTGATATTAAATTGAAATGACATGACAATTGTTTATTAAGAGAGAAATATTAAAAGTTTATATTTATATGTAAATTGTTGCCATGGTAATATAAATATTATCAGATAATCACATTTATGGAAAACATATTAAATTCTTGTGTATGATTTTAGTAAACAAATGAATAAAGAAGGAGGAATTTATAAAAACAGCTTGTTATTATTGAGAAAACCTTGGTGTTATTTTCCATTTTATTAACTTTGGTAAAAATAATGATAGATTCTTTCGTTATTACACATAATATGGTGGTTACAGTAAAATCTTATTAAATTAGTTCTCGTTTTATTTACAAAGATTTTGACGTCTTAAGCAATTTCTGTGTTGACATGTACATTTTATTTTGTCCAACTTCCAATTCTCCGTCTGCAGCTAATAAAAACAAATTATTCTCATTTTATTTCCAAACACGTATTCAACAACTTCTGCATGTACATGTACTGTTGCGGTATATACAGTGGAACTTGTGGAATCCGACACCTAAGTTTTCTGACATCCGACACATTCCCCAGGTCCATTGGTGTGTCGGATTAGACAGGATCCACTGTGTAAACAAACAATGCAAATGTATGGCAGATTGTAACCACACAGGTTTCCGCACAATAACTTTAGTTCTGTATATCGGATCTATACCAAACTTGGCCACATGATTCCCCTGTGGAAGGTGAAGAACCTTATT
This sequence comes from Bathymodiolus septemdierum, assembly GCA_963383655.1. Classification (NCBI taxonomy): domain Eukaryota; kingdom Metazoa; phylum Mollusca; class Bivalvia; order Mytilida; family Modiolidae; genus Bathymodiolus; species Bathymodiolus septemdierum. The sequence continues at coordinate 58,048,196 of OY726525.1, read as the reverse complement.
TATTTTGGGGTCATTAAGTCAAAGGTCAAGGTCACTGTTACTATAAATAGAATTGTTGACAACAGGGTCATTTCCGCATGATAACTTTAGTTCTGTATATTGGATCTTTACCAAACTTGGCCACATGATTCCCCTGTGGAAGGGGAAGAACCCTATATATTTTAGGGTCATTAAGTCAAAGGTCAAGGTCACCATTGCTATAAATAGAATTTCTGACAACAGGGTCGTTTCCACAACTTTAGTTCTGTATATTGGATCTTGGCCACATGATTCCCCTGTGGAAGGGGAAGAACCCTATTTATGTTGGGGTTATTAGGTCAGAGGTCAAGGTCACTGTTACTATAAATATAATTTTTGACAACAGGGCTGTTTCCACATGATAACTTTAGTTCTGTATATTGGATTTTTACCAAACTTGGCCACATGATTCCCCTGTGGGAGGGGAAAAACCCTATTTATTTTGGGGTCATTAGGTCAAAGGTCAAGGTCACTGCTATTATAAATAGAATTTCTGACAACAGGGTCGTTTCCACACGATGTCTTTAGTTCTGTATATTGGATCTTGACCAAACTTGGCCACATGATTCCCTTGTGGAAGGGGAAGAATTCTATTTATTTTGGGGTCATTAGGTCAAAGGTCAAGGTCACTTACTATAAATATAATTTTGACAACAGGGTCGTTTCCGCATGATGACTTTAGTTCTGTATGCAGTGGATTCCGCTTATTTGCAAAGCCTATTTGTCAGAGAAAATTTTGCAATTAAGCGGACTTTGCGATAAAACGAAATGCTATTCAGACCGGAAGTATAGACTACAGGTGCCGTGACATTGACATTTTGTTTACCTGGAGCTGATATTGCTGATATGTTGATAAAGTAAATGCATGAATGTAAATAATAAATTAGAATATTTAATGAAAGTCTTTGTTGTTTATTACTGGTGTAAATAATATTTCCATCATTTCTGTGTATTGGGTACCGTCGTTCCAGAGTTATTGGACTTGATATGACGGAAAATAGGATTTTTACCCTATGTCGTATGATAACTTGAGTATAGTGTTTCTCAGAATGTTTTGAAATTTTATCAGCAGCTTACCGGTGAAGAGAGGAGGGTCCCTTTCATTTTTAGTCGGAACAATCAGCAATGTTTTGGTTATGAAAATAGGTTGGACAGATGTGGGGAGCGGGGGGTATATCTTAGTGAGCTGTGCTCACAGTAATACTAGTTAATCCTGTATCAATTATGTGACAAGGTCAATTTTTACTTGTAACATATCTGATACTACATGTAGTAATATACTTGTATGACAAGGTTAATATCAGATCCTTCCTAATGTATATTAAAAGACAGTCAATAATAATATTGTTTGGTTAGGTTTATAGTGTTTAGCACCACTTTCAACAATATTTCAGTTATATCTTGGCGGTCAGTTTATGATGGAGGAAACCGGAGTGCCCGGATAAAACCACTGACATGTCGCAACTCACTGTCAAACTTTATGAGATAATGTTGTATTGAGTACACCTCGCCATGAACGGGGTTTGAACTCACAAAAAGTTATAATAATTTGAAGTATAGAATTGGTGTTAAATTAAGTTGCCATGAATACTGGATTGTTGAATTTCAGAAAGGGCATTAAATATTATAATGGCTTTTTAAAAACCAACGATTTAACTTTTAGGAGAATGGGTAGGAGGATTTTGGTGTATTTTTTTTCCATTGTGCCAGAACAAATTTGATTATTGTTATACAATACGAAAAATCGGATGATTATTTCTTTTTTGAATGTGAACAATCTTTAATTTTTTATTTTTCAAATTTGACCAAATTCACTCATTTAAAACTGCTGAGTCAGATTATTTTTTAGCTCACCTGGCCATAGGCCATGTGAGCTTTTGTCATGGGTAAGCATCCGTCCGTTGGCTTTTCACATTTAAATCTTCTTCTCTGAAACCGCTGAACAGATTTCAACCAAACTTGCCAGAAATGTTCACTGGATGGTCCTCTACCAGAGTGTTTTTGGTGCTGATTTGAAATCCAACATGGCTGCCAGGGTCCATAATGTGTTCTCATTGGCTGAAATTTTAAAAATCTTCTTGTCAGAAACCACTAAGTCAATTGAATTGTGACTTTGCAGGAATGATCATTGGGTGGTCCTGTACTAAAATTGTGAATCGTTTGCCGATCGGAAATTCAAGATGGCCGCCATGACTCGACTTAGTTTAACATTGGACCCTATGGAAATTTCACATTTTCATCTTTTTTTCTGAAACCACAAAACAGATTTGAATCAAACTTGGCAGAAATGTTCATTGTATGGTCATATACAAGATTTTTGTTTTTGGCGCGGATCGGGAATCCAACATGGCTGCCAGGGCCCATAATGTGTTCTGATTGGTCGAAATTTTTAAAATCTTCTTGTTAGAAACCACTAGGGCCAATTGAATTGTGACTTTGCAGGAATGATCATTGGGTGGTCCTGTACTAAACTTGTGAATCGTTTCCCAATCGGAAATTCAAGATGGCCACCATGACTCGACTTAGTTTAACATTGGACCCTATGGAAATTTCACATTTTCATCTTTTTTTCTGAAACCACAAAAAGATTTGAACCAAACTTGGCAGAAATGTTCATTGGATGGTCATATACAAGATTTGTGTTTTTGGTGCTGATCGGAAATCCAACATGGCTGCCAGGGCCCATAATGTGTTCTGATTGGTCGAAATTTTAAAAATCTTCTTGTTAGAAACCACTAAGCCAATTGAATTGTGGCTTTGCAGGAATGATCATTGGGTGGTCCTGTACTAAATTTGTGAATCGTTTGCTGATCGGAAATTCAAGATGGCCACCATGACTCGACTTAACTTTAACATAGGACCCTATGGAAAAAATGTTTAAAAGTCTTCTCCTCTGAAACCAGTAAGTCAGTTTAAAGCAAACATGGCATGAATGGTCCTTAGGTGGTCAACTTTCAAAATTATGTCCTGTGACCCCGACCTCCATCCAAGATGGCCGCCATCAGCAAACATATTTTTAACATAGGACCCTATGGGAAAAATGTTTAAAAAAAATTTCCTCTGAAATCAGTAAGCCGATTTAAAGCAAACATGGCATGAATGGTCCTTAAATGGTCAACTTTCAAAATTATATCCAGTGACCCAAAACTCCATCCAAGATGGCCACCATCAGTGGACATAGTTTTAACATAGGACCCTATGGGAAATATGTTTAAAAATCTTCTTCTCTGAAACCAGTAAGCCAATTTAAAGCAAACATGGCATGGATGGTCCTTAAGTGGTCAATTTTCAAAATTGTGTCCAGTGACCCTGACCTGCATCCAAGATGGCCACCTTCAGCGGACATACTGTAGTTTTAACATAGGACCCTATGGGAAAAAATGTTTTAAAATCTTCTCCTCTGAAACCAGTAAGCCAATATAGCAAACATGTCATCGATGGTCCTTAGGTGGTCAACTTCCAAAATTGTGTTCAGTGATCCCGATCTCAGTTCAAAATGGCCACCGTCAGCAGACATAGTTTTAACATAGGACCCTATGGGAAAATTGTTTAAAAGTTTAAAAGTTAAAAGTTTAAAGCAAACATGGCATGGATGGTCCTTGGGTACTTTCAAAATTGTGTCCGGTGACCACGACCTCCATTCAAGATGGCTGCCATGAGCAGACATAGTTTTAACATAGAACCCTATGGCAGTATGGGATTTGAATAGTAACTTGGATGTATTCGGCATGCAGACATTCTTAAGAGGACTTATTTATGTCAGGTGAGCGATACAGGCTCACCTGAGCCTCTAGTTTCTTGTACCTTATAACAGGTAAATTTAAAAAATGCCCACGCCGACCCCTCCAGAGTTAAATGGTCATTCCTTAAATTTATGTGCCATCTCAGTCCTCGAATTGAAAATTTGAATTTACTGGTCCAAATCAATTTCTTGAATTTATTTTTATTTAGTTCTAAATAAAAACTGAAAAATTTCCTGGTCTGAACAAAGTTTTACTGGTCTTGGGCCTGGAGGACCGCTGCTCATCGTGAGGACTGTCACCTCCTACCCCCTCTATTATTAGATACAGCCATATTTTGAAACTTATTACAGACATAAACAGGATACAGTATTATTTGTTTACACAGATATATATTACAAATGTTTATCACTATAAATGAGTTTTTATTTTGTAGTTAAGTAACGTAAGACGATGTGGAAACACAGACAATTTTTTCTTCATGGAAGTTGGACGTAATTCACCAACAGGACCTGGCGATTTTTACATGCAGCTGGAAGATAATTTTTCTGCACAGAATATTCATGAAGAAATGCTAATGTAAGTCTATTTATTATGATTTTTTTTCCCCCACCCCCTGGGCTGATCACAGTCTTCACGCTAACCAACTTGCCTGGGACAAGTAAGACAGGATTCGAACATGTGAAAATTTTTCTAAGCTTGGCTTCCGATCAAGAAGATGAAATAAAAAATCAAGGCAAAGACTGAGATTTTTTCATTATCAGCAATCCACAGCTGATCACGTTCTAAATGAGTGGAGAGCAATCGAAACATGATCATATGTGGGTTACAGACGATGTACATTGTAGTATATTTTGTCTCAGAGAGTCCGACAGGTTGAGCTGTGATACTATACAATTACTGCACTTGAACGAGATCAATATGAGGTTTTATGGAGCAGAGTACAACAAAATTGAACGAGGCGAATGCCGAGTTCAATATTGTTGTACTCTGCTCCATAAAACCTCATACATATGGCTCTATTTTACTCTTAATTTTGAAATTTTATGAAATTTTTGAAACTTTTTGAAAATTTTATCATTTTGGTTTTTTTTTAAATAGTATGAAATTTTTGAAAGTTTTGTAATTTTATGAAAATTTTGAATTTTAAAAAAAAATGAAATTTTCAAATTTGTTAAAAAAAATTGAACTTTAAATTTTTATTTTTTTTTATTTTATGATTTTCAAATTTGTTGAAAATTTTCAAATTTTATGAAATTTTCTAACATTGATTAGCAAAAAGCAATTTCTGTGCAATAAAAAACCATATTGCACTCTCGTGCCACGTAATTTCATTCATTGATTTTGCACGAGAGTGCAATATGATTATTTATTGCACAGAAATTGCTTTTTGCTAATCAATATGTTAGAAAATGGAATGTCACGTGTATTGCTTCTGGCCAATAGAAAAACAGTAAAATAGAGCCTTATGTAATAATAGTGATAATATTTGTTGAGAACTTCAAAATGGACATTATCTGTTATGTGTTTTGACATCACACTATAATTTTCAGTATCCGAGTCAGTTCGAACACGTTGATACTGATAATATCACTTCAAATTTGTGATAAATTTGGATATTTCGTAAAAAGGAATGATGTTTACTTTCATGTTGAACTTAATTAATTTCTTTGCTTTTTTTCCTGGTCTTAGATGTTTGGTACAAATGTACAGTCAAGCCTGTATATAAAGGCCACTAAATGGAACTTGAAAATGTGGAATTTTCCCCTTTATACAGATTAAAAATATATGAGCTATTCATTAATGGGAAAAATGAGGCTGCCCTTTAATACAGGTTTGACTGTATTTTGAATTTTGTTTTCGAACAATTTAGGCCAGTGTGGGTCACATTCACCATCTCTGAGGTTTAAATGTGTATCAGGTGCAATAAATTATTATTGGTATATCTTTGATCTGTATTGAATAAAATCAATAAACAAAATTGTGAACAAACTATTGGAGGCCAAAACAAGGTATTTATGAACACAGTGAAACTGTCTACATGTGAACACACTTCGAATATACATGTACTGTGAAATCATTATTATTCGTGTGGTTCTAATTTTCACTGATTTCGTGGTCCACTTAAACCACAAAAATAAAAATCAAACGAAATACAATTTTCCCATTGACTGTTGCCTGTAATGTTTGAAACCACGAGTTCAAGAACCCATGGATCAATGCATTTTGTAGAAACCAAGAAAATTGGTGCTAACGAATAAAAATACTTTCATGATCACAGTATGCTGTTTTGAGTGGATTTAACAAATGTTCTGATTAAACGGTAGATTGATTTAGTGATTAAATTTGCTGAGATTTTAGATATTTGATCGGTTATATGTACACAAGATTTTAGTACATACAGGGTTTGGTTTAGACAGTTTTTGTTACATGTACATATTTATAAAGCATATAGTATGGCAGGAATTTCAATTTCATACTTCCCATTATCCAAAACAAAGGGGGCCATTGTGGTGATGATCGTATGGTAGTTGGATTTACAACTACCTGTGCAATCAGTGCCTCTCACTACTAAAGTTGTGAGTTTGAATCCTACTCATGGCGAGATGTACTCAATACAACAACATTATGTGATAATATTTGCAGACATGGGGTAATCGTAATCAGTTGTAATCGATTACATTTTTTCATGTAATTGGATGTAATCTGTAATCAGCCATTTTTTAGATTACATGTAATCATAATGTAATAGATTACATTCATTTTGACCCTGTAATCGTGATTACTTTCTGATTACATTTAGATTACTTTACTATTGCTCCGGGTAAAATTCGAATATAAAGGCCCAGCCCATGTGTAAATTTGCACAACTCTATGCCTGCCATGAATTATTTCTTAATTATAATTTTCAGAAACATTTATTTATGATGCTCATAGTAGAATAACAAATATTTTCAATCATACATGTTACAAATTAACTTATAAATAGCAAGTTGTAAAATTTGGGATTTTGTGATATTTCTGCATTTATTTTGGTGCTGATTTTCCTATTAATATTGGATTATATGATAATTTTCATTATTTGTGGGTTACTACTTGTAATGGATATTTTACTAAATCCATTTACATAAATTAAGGATTTAGTTTTCATATTTAGACTGAGAATTATGCATATTTTTAAAATTGTTTTATTATCTTCTGAATTATATATCCAAGGACACATATTGAAATGGTGTGAAATTTAGTAATGGTGATTGTTGCATAATTTGGTGTCATAGATAAGATCTTAATTACAAATTTTATCTGTGGCACAAGTTAACTGCTAGTTTATTATCCACAGCAAACTTTTGACAGGTCAGGATGTTTGAAATTATTTGATATATATTATTATTACATAAGGCTCTATTTTACTGTTTTTCTATTGGCCAGAAGCAATACACGTGACATTCCATTTTCTATCATATTGATTAGCAAAAAGCAATTTCTGTGCAATAAATAATCATATTGCACTCTCGTGCAAAATCAATGAATGAAATTACGTGGCACGAGAGTGCAATATGGTTTTTTATTGCACAGAAAATGCTTTTTGCTAATCAATATGTTAGAAAATTTCATAAAATTTGAAAATTTTCAAAAAATTTGAAAATCATAAAATTAAAAAAAAAATAAAAATTTAAAGTTCATTTTATTTTAACAAATTTGAAAATTTCATTTTTTTTTGAAAATTCAAAATTTTCATAAAAGTTCAAAAATTTCTTACTATTTTCAAAAAATTCAAAATGATAACATTTTCAAAAAGTTTCAAAAATTTCATAGTTTTCATAAAATTTCAAAATTAAGAGTAAAATAGAGCCGTATGTAATAAAACAATTACTACACTTGAACTTGATCTCGTTCAAGTGCAGTAATTGTATATTATATATAGTATAAGATGGAATTAATATTGGTCATATATATAGTAATAAGACAACATATTTTATGAAAAAAAGGAAAACGAGAATTGTTGTTTATAATTTACAATGTACGGTATGTTATTGCATGTAATGATCACATTAAAACTGAATTGTAATTCATAGCTCTGAGTAAGAAATACATTAAACAAAATAAGAGATATTGGACAGGTGCACATGAGACAAAATAACATTAAACACTGATATATTGAATTGGTTGTCATGACATTAAATGTAATCAGTAATGTAATCGATTACATTTACAAAGTAATTGTAATTTAATCGATTACATTTGAAAATTGATGTAATCGTAATTTAATGTAATGTAATGTAATGATCATCAAAATTGTAATGTAATCGATTACAATGTACATCTGAAAGTAATTGACCCCAAGTCTGAATATTTGTAACTGACTTACGACAGATCAGTGATTTTCTCCGGGTACTCTGGTTTCCTCCACCAATAAAACTGATTGCCACGATGTGGCTGAAATATTGTTGTAAGTGGCATCAAACACCCTAACCCCAACCCTTAGCTGACATTTGAATAAGCCTACATGTACTTGAATGATTCTTGTGACATCTACGTGTACAATGTTTCTTTTTATTTTACAGTTACATGAGAAAAAATTCTTCTGCGACAGGAGATAATTTTAGACAAAGGAGTTCTACAAGTTCTTCTACGATGAGACGCCCACGTGAGGCTGGTGAAGGAGAAGCAGAGGTGAACGCAGTCCGACAGAGAACATGTAGTGAAAGCAAAAAACATGGAGGGTAAATAGCTATTAAGTTGTTTTTTTAAGCCCATTTTTCTGGATTTTTTTCCTTTGAGCTAATAAAAAACGAAGATATCAAGTTTAGTTTACACAACACGTTTCTGGAATAAACTTCATCAGATACGCTCAAAATCGAAAGATTGGAAAGCCAAATTATTTAAAGTTTTGGAAGCAATAAAACCAAAGGGCCTAAACAGGATAGCCAAAAATCGGTGAAGGAAGATTAGCTAATGTAATATGCTCATGATAATTACTACAGACAATCGGCTATCTCATTGTTTGTATGTTAAAGAGATTTTTTTTTTTAAACTTTATGCATTTGGTTATAAGAAAGCATCAACATGTAGATCGTCCCTATGATTATTTATCTGTATGTTTAGACTTGTATTGGGTACTCGTTGAACGTCGTGATTTCTTACAATTTTATTGCAGAATTTTTTTTTAAATAATTATAAACCTGCTTGAATCAAAGCAAACTAAACCTAGAATATAAATTATAGTACAGGCTCAATAGATATTGAAAGTGATCGGTGTTAACCACATTCTTCGTGCCAACCCACTTGCCCGAAGTCCGGGACAAGTAAAACTGGATTCGGACAAGTGAAAATTATGAAAGAATTTATTTAAATAAATAGATTTTTTTTCTAAATATGGCTTTCGTGCAAGTAGGTGAAAAAAATTAAGGCAAAAACTGTAGCCATGTCGATAAGCTCAATTTATTTTTAAAATTCTTATCGACTGATTATAACCGCTCCCCGGAGGGGGAGGGGGTATACTGTTTTACCTCTGTCCGTCTTTCCGTCCGTCCAAGATATTTTTCGTCACATTTTTCTCAGCAACTATCGATGGCAGAAATCTGATATTTGGTCACAAGCGTCATATAGGTATACCATATTGTGGGTAGCGTTTTTGGACCCATCAGATTCCTACTTCCTGTTTGCCGACTTTGTTGATTTTTATGCACATTGAACATACATTTTTCTCAGCAAATATTGATGACACAAATCTGATATTTGATCACAAGCTTCATATTGGTACCCCATATCGTGGGAAGCGTTTTTGGACCCATCAGATTCCTACTTCCTGTTTGCCGACTTGGTTGGTTTTTATACACATTGAACATATATGCGGGGGTATGATAAGTGAGCATTAACTCACAGTTCATCTTGTTACTGTTTACTTTATAGTAGCTGATTATTATTGCTGATAGTTATATAACTTGGAGACATCGACAGTTAAAACAATTTTAAAGTACCGGGTACATGTATAACATTAAGTTGAGTTTCTTATCAATCATACACCCATTAGAGTAGTTATATGCATACTTGTAGTTCATTTATGTAAAAAAAAAAAATCCAATGAATATTTGTGGAATTCCTGCTAATTTCAGCAGTCCAAGAAAACTGATTCAGAATCAGAGACCACAATCTGTAGCTAACATGCCTATCAGTACTAAGTCTCCTGGGTCTTTAGTTAATTCTGTTAACAGGTAAGTTTTACTTACAGAATTTCTTAGAGAAAAAAGGGGGAGGGATAGATAGGATGTAGTGGTGGTATATTTAGGAGATAACTGTGTTGTATTTGAAAATTTCACGGCATCAATTGGAGATTTGATGGTCGCAAATTTAGTTTACTGGTGACGCAAATTGAAATTCTACGAAATGTTGTTGACAACTTTGGCACATAAACAACATGACATCATATGAAGACTTCCAGTTTAAGACGTAAAGATCAGACATTTTTGGGGTTTTGTACGATTCAATTTTGATAAATTTTAAGCTATAATAAGTTTGCAAGTTAGGCATTTTAATTATTTTTGTGTATTGTTGTAAATGTGACATGTAGGATTTCACGTTTTCAAGATGGTGGATCCTTTCAGCTAAACCCCTTAGTTATGACTTTTAGATTGAGAATTTTATGTAGAATAGTAACCAATCAAATCTGACGATATCAACAAATTGTATTAGAATTTAACTTGACATGTTGTTTGTATATATGATATATTTTTTTAATGATAAGTCAATTTTTGCATCCAATCAGACCAATACGTAAATCGATCACATTTTTTCATGTAATCAAATGTAATATGTAATCAGCCATTTTTTTGATTGCAAGTAATCATAATTTAATCAATTACATTGATTATGACCCTGTAATCATGATTACTTTCTGATTACATTTAGATTACTTTTTACCATTTTGACTTGTTTTTTCTTAACTTATATTTCCTTAGATGTACAATGCATATTTTAAATTTAAAAAATGTTTTCAATAAAATGTATTAAAAAATATTGTTGAAAGGTTTATAAAAATAAAATAAAGAAATGTCTAGAATGTCCATGTAATATCCATACTGCATATTTATCATGAATGAATAGCAGAGCATAATTTAATCGGCGATTTTTTTTTTTTTTTTTTTTTTCAAACGACAACAAATATTTTTTAATATAGAATGTAAGTGATAATTATAATATCTCATATTATATTTACAGTGGTTTTTATGCTAACATACCATCAACATTTACAATACAAAGGGATAGGTCAGACAGTGCAAGTTCAAGGGCATCTAGTCATAAGTCACTTCCGTCAGAGGCATATGGATCCAGTCCAGAACCAGTGTAAGTTGTATTATTATACTTTATGCAAATTTCTTGGCTAATCCATTAAATTAATTGTTCTAGAGCCACATGGTATTTTTCAGTAATTTTAGTAAAGTCCGCCTTTCTTAGCAACGGGTGGTATTGTACGCATAGAAACAACAATATCACCTGCTAAGACCGAAGTTTGCCGAACACCGGAAAATACTTCCTGTTCCGACCGAGTTTTACCGATTAGTATACTTCCGTTAAATTTTGTCAGTTGACAGATGAAATGATATTTTTCTGTCGAAATTTGTCTTATAAAAAAAAGCATGGCTTTTGACGAGTTTTGTGGATATAAATGAAGAAAACATTCAAAATCTCCTCGCCACGAAGGACAGTAAAGAAACAAAACGTCAGGTCACTCGTAGTGTGAAAATAGTAAGATATTACTTGGCAAGCTAAAATGCACATTCAGTATAGTAAAAAAAAACATACTGCCTTTAATTAATTATAAGGACGTTATAGTAAATTACCACACTCAGAAACAAAATATCACCCTCACAATGTAATTGTTTGGTTTAGACATTTGACAAGCAAAGTTGATAAGTCAACATGCAAATTGATATGTAAATCAGTACAAAATAATGAATATTCATTAAAAAAAAAAAATTCAAAATAATAAATATATGCATTGAAATAATTCAAAATAATGAATATTCATTTGAAAAATAACTAAAAAAAATGAATATTCACTAAAATAATTCAAAATAATGAATATTCAAAAAAATTATTCAAAGTTTGCATGTCTTATAATGTATTTACTGGTAGGATTGAATTATAGTTACATTATTTATGTATCATAGATATGAAAATGCTAAAGATAACCCTAAAAGGAGGTAAGACGTCAAGTTTTTGCTCTTGAAAATGAAAGTGAAAGTATGTTTGCAATTGTTTGCACGCTGTATTATGAAAAGATAGTTTGTATGTATGATAAAGGACCTGGAAATCTCGTTTAGAAACATCCCTCATGACATTTCAATAATATAAAAAAAAAATTATGATAATTTCTAATATGTTTTCGCCTGCAACTTTCGGTGAATAGCATGTTTGGAATTATGGACGACAGCATCCATTGTTGTAAATTTTTGGGCGATTACTCAAGTTTCATACTTATTTTAGTTTGTCAACCATATTTGAAAGAAGTTAATGTATCTTGAGACCCTCCGTGGACAACATTTTTTTGTATGATGTAATTTTTACCCATTTTTTAAATTGACCTCATTTTCAACATTTATTTCCAGACAGGGAGGACATCTTTGTGTACCCAGTCCTATTGCTGGTCAGAGATTGTTTTTTTCAGTTAGAGAATGCAGTGATTCAAACAAATTACACTATATCTTTTTTGCCATATACCGGTAGATTATAATATTAAAAAAAGAGACACCACATGTTGCTGATGTAACAGAAATTAACCTTTGATCATACGAAATATTCAAATCATGTTTCAAATTTTAATTTTGAGGTCGTCCACATGCCATGCATTTTTTTTTTAATAGGCCTATTACACAATTCAATTTGGACAGACGTTTAAAATATATGTTTCTCCTTCTTGGATGTTTCTAAATCCAATTTCAAGATCGTCTAATACAATATTACTGTTCATATATACATTTTTGTATATATATAAATTAATGCATGGCACTTTATTCTTATGTTTGATTTTAAGTTTATTATTCTAATCTTATTCACGGTAGAATTTTGAATTGGTTGTATTTACCGTGAATGAATTTAGAGTTGCAGACTATTCATAGTAATAGCTTAAGAATGCTTTCCCTAACTAAATTTTTTATTATTTTTTTTTCTCGTGAATGCAATGTTTTCTACTTGGTGAAAGTTCTACCCGATAATTATAACATTCCAATTAACAATATGTAAAAATATAATTAGCCTACTGTCTGAAGAGATTTCTTGTACTTTACTTACTATTCCTATTTAATTCACCTGGCCAATATGAAGTAAACGTTAGAGAATACCGAAGGGACAATCAAAAATGAACAATCCAGAGAATCTGCCAAGTGCCAATATTGGGTACTCATGACTAAGGATAAAAAAGCAAAAATACAATAAAATATGTGTTGAACACCACTATGTGCAAACAAACACGAATAACGTATATAAGACATGAACCCTCCTATAAACAACAGGAGGTAAAGACGAACAGAACATCGTTCCTATGTGGAAACCGCAACAGACACCACAACATGGAACTCAGAGCGTAAAGACACATAATAGGACAACACAAAAAATATAAACTCAGATGCTCACGAAGGGTAAGCAGTTCCTGTCCAACAGAGTTATTATAATCACTTTGTGTCTGTCATTGTTTGTCATCAGTATATACTTTTTACATTTAATTTTTTCCCTCAGAAACATCTTGACCTGTCATGTTTTTGGATTGGTTGAAATTTCAGATCTGTGGCATTAAACACCATAAACCCATTTCATTTGCGATCTTTTATGTATGTTTAATATTATGTTGCCAAATCTATAAATCTGCATGTTCCTTAAGCTTCAAGCTTCTTTATAATATATACAGCATGTACATAACTGCATCGCTGGTGTAATGGTTAGCGTGCTCGCCTCAAGTGCGGTAGATCGTGGGTTCGATCCCGATCGGGTCAAACCAAAGACTAAAAAATTGTTATTTGTTGCTTTTCCACTAATCATGCAGCATTAAGGAGAAAGAACAAACACTGGTTGGCTTGGATTCAGGATAATGTGTCCAAGTGGAGTGACATGTCTCTCTGCAGACTGTTGTTTCAGTTTGTAAGCACTCTAAAAATTCAGCTAAGCATGTTGATCTAGTACAAAGCGGACCTCATCATCGTTTCATTGAAAATTAACTTTTTCTCGCCATGATATAGCTGAAAAATTGTTGAGTTGGCGTTAAACAACCTCACTGTACATGTACATGTACAACATATTTCAATCATTATGAATTTTAACGATTCAACAATAAAAAATGAAAGAGTAAATTCTGTGACAGAAAGAAATCCCCCAGCTAGTTTGTGGAATTAACTCCCTTTATTTTTTTATGTTAATTTTGAATGAAAAAACCTTCTTTCAAGCAAAGTCTTTAAACAAAATGTGTACAATACTCTGAGGGAGACTACATTTTGTGTATGAAGTCACGTTATTTTTTTCCGTTCATTCACCAACGTCAGGTTACTGTGTTTTGTCTCACATTCCAATGATATGACGTCATGTCAAAGTAGTTCAACAAGAACGTCTCGTGCAACGTCACACCATTCTTTTATCATCACAGTGTGGTGATACAACATCTTGTATCAGACAGGCGACTTTCGTTAATTTCAAAGGAAAACATATATAATGTTAGATACATAGGTTTTACTGTTATTCAAATGTTGTACAAGGAGATTTTAATTATTCAGAAAAATGTTGCAAAAAGCCCCACAATGGCAAAAATTTGATCTGAAATTTCTGGGACAGTGATTGAAGAAAATTGTTTCAATTCTTTTTTATTAAACCCTGGCATCAGTAGCTTTCAGAAAATATTTAGATACAAAAATGTATATAGGTTTACTGTTATTTTAATTGTTCACTGACCTATGACCTATGTGTATACCTACCAATGGAAAAGAGAAGTCACCCTCACCAAGGCGACTTCTTTGCCTGAATCCTGACCTATGTGTATACCTACCAATGGAAAAGAGAAGTCACCCTCACCAAGGCGACTTCTTTGCCTGAATCGCCTTGTAACATGAATCCTGAGTTATTCGCTGTACATTTGAATATTAGAAGGAATCAGACATATTAAGTTATAGATAATAAGCCTCATTGTTGATTTAGATTTGTCTTCATTTTGTTTTTACAGTTCATTCAGATCAATGACCCCTGAATCAGTTCCATCAATCACAGAGGAGCCTCTCAGTTCATATATGGACATGTCACCAAGTCAGACGTCTGCGATGATTATGGAAAACACGCCATATCTTGAGATGTCCCCCGGGCAACAAGCTACAAAGCATTCTCCCAATCCTGAGAAAGAGACCAGATCTTCTTCGAACATATCAATCACTCAACAAAGTAATCCCAAACCAGACACAATCATGTATGACAAGTCGTATATGTCAATGTCACCAGGGCAACATATGCCAGAGTCAGCAGCCGGAGCCGGCTCGTCATATATGGCCATGTCACCAGGCCAACATTCGGCTCCCATACCAGCATTGCCAAGTCAACAATCTGTTTCAATGGTGGTGTCACCAAGTCAACATTCAGCTCCACCTTATTCACCTCCAAGTCAGAGAACTTCAAGACCAGAGACACCTCCAAGTCAAAGAGTGTCTAGACCAGGTAACAACATTTGCTTGGTTGATTTTGATTGGTTTTTGGTGTTTTAACGCCACTTTCAGCAATATTTCAGTTATATCTTGGCGACCAGTTTTAGTGGTGGAAGAAGTCGGAGTACCTGGAGAGAACCACCGACCATGGGCAAGCAACTGGTAAACTTTATCACTTGGAAAACACTAAAAGTTTTGATTATTGGAACAGAAATTTGAAAAATTTCACAAAGCAAATTCTCACCAGCTCAGTGGTGCAGGACATTTTTTAGGGTTATGGTGTTAAATGCCACTTTCAGCAATATTTCACTTGTATTGTGGCGGTTTTTTCATCTAGGTACATATTCACATGTACTTATGGGAAACTGTATAAACAATGAAATAAAAAAAAAATGCCATGCTGTCCAAACAGTTCCTAAATCTAAATGAAAAATTATAGAAACAGAGGCATAATCCTTACCCCTTACACACTTATACATGACCTCTCACCCCTTACACACTTATTCATGACCTCTTACACACTTATGCATGACCTCTTACCCCTTACACATTTATGCATGACCTCTTACCCCTTACACACTTATACATGACCTCTTACCCCTTACACACTTATACATGACCTCTCACCCCTTACACACTTATACATGACCTCTCACTCCTTACACACTTATACATGACCTCTCACCCCTTACACACGCATACATGACCTCTCACTCCTTGCACACTTATGCATGACCTCTCACCCATTACACACTTATGCATGACCTCTCACTCCTTACACATTTATGCATGACCTCTCACCCCTTACACACTTATACATGACCTCTCATCCCTTACACACTTATACATGACCTCTCACCCCTTACACTTATACATGACCTCTCACACACTTATACATGACCTCTCACCCCATACACACTTGTACATGACCTCTCACCCCTTACACACTTATACATGAGCTCTCACCCCTTACACACTTATACATGACCTCTCACTCCTTACACACTTATACATGACCTCTCACCCCTTACACACGTATACATGACCTCTCACTCCTTGCACACTTATGCATGACCTCTCACCCCTTACACACTTATACATGACCTCTCACCCCTTACACACTTATACATGACCTCTCACCCCTTGCACACTTATACATGACCTCTCACCCCTTACACACTTATACAATGATCTCTCACCCCTTACACACTTATGCATGACCTCTCACCCCATGCACACTTATGCATGACCTCTCACCCCTTGCACACTTATGCATGACCTCTCACCTCTTACACACTTATACATGACCTCTCATTTTTCTGGATTGGTACATGCATTTCAATAGAAGGTGAAGAGGCGAAACTAGTTTTTGGGCCCAAACCTCCACTCTTAGTAAATTTAAATCATGCGGTCATGTAAGTGTTTTCCACAAATGAGTGAAATGCCAACCCTCACATATAACTGGCTGAGCAGCGTTGTTGTACAGAATGTTCTAATCTTGAACTTTATATACAATATATTTAATCTTCATCAGACAGAAGTTGTTATAGGTATAATATTAGTTCTATTAAAGAGAGATTATATGATATGGTTGTTGGGTTTACAACTATTTGTACGTGCATTCAGTGCCTATCACCATTAAAGTTATGAGCTTGAATCCCGCAGCATTATGTAATAAAGTTTTTTCAGTGACTTGCTGCAGGTCTGTGGTTTTTTCCAGGTACTCCGGTTTCCTCCACCAATAAAACTGACTGCCACAATATAGCTGAAATATTGTTGAAAGTGGTGTTAGACACCATATCCCACGCCACTCTCACTTATAGCCAAAAAATAGCTTGGTCCAAAAAGTAGTGGTATAAAGGGGGTGTACTGCACTACTAAGGGAGTGTACTCTGCTTTAGCTTTAAACTCTTTAAGTTACGTTAAAACAGAATTAACATATTGTGAACTCGTCAAGAAAGGATTCATATGACCGTATACGATCTCAAATTTAGTGAAATTTTACACTGAAATCACTTTTATTCGTGGGGTACCAATTTTCGTGGTTTTCGTGGGTAGGCTGATCCGTGAAATTAAGAATCCAACGAACAATGAAACTTAGGAAGCAGTTTGACATCGATGTATAGCCATGCTGTCCTCGAGTGACCTCGACTTTCTGGACCAGCTGCATAGAGGACAGTTGACAATTTTAATGACGAAATAAGTACGAGCATACCTTTTAATGGGTTATAATCCACATTAACATGTTTGTGAATGATTTGATTTTGAATGCATGTGTAAAAACGACAGAAATATTTATTTCCGGTAATAAAATTTACTTCCAAATCATACACTAACGGTGACACACTTTTAAGTGTTGTATAAACATTTCACTATTAAATTATAACACCCTTCAATTAACATATTTGATCACCTTTCTTTAAACAATTAAGTATAAGTTAACTGTACATTTGCCCCGGGGTCATGATTAATCTTATGATACGATTACGTGTGGTTTCAATCCGAGATAAGGGTAATGAAAGATCGAACATGTTGAAGTAAATTTACAAGTACTATCTGTCATCGTAATTAAAATAATGAGAAAAAACAAACTTTATTGTTATTTTTTTTTAGTTGTGAAAAATAAAAATAAAATGGATATTAAATATTTGTAAAACATAAAAAAAATGAAGTGTTATATATACCATGGATCTTACGAATTAACTTATTTAAACCAACAAATCCAAAGGATGAGTTGGTTTAAATAAGTTCATGAGTAAGATCCATGGTATATATGGTTTGTAACAGAAATTACATGATTGACAGATCTATGACGTCAAAATCATGGAATAACAGATCTATGACATCAAAATCATGGAATAACATCAAGATCTTCATGTTAGACCATGATTTGTAAAAGTTCACTATTTTTAAGTCGATTACTGCATAAAAACATCAAAGGAAAAATTTGTATTTATGTTACAATATATATTAATGGAATTTGCTAATGTACGTGCATGCTCATAACATAATTTCCGATGATTTTTTTTATAATTTTCAAATTCGATAAAATAACACTGATCTATGATTATGAAATTCAAAAGCTGATTTTGTTCCGATTCTAAGTTGATATATGCAAAAAAATAATTGAGAAAATGAGCACATTAATATCCACATTCCACTTCCGATTACATAATTATGCAGATTATTTGTTGAATGTATTGAGGTTTCTCTAAGTTTTGAAACCCAGCTGTGAAACTTATAATGTTGAAAATATAAAATCAACAAATTTTATTTTGGTACAAACACAAAATCCACGAATTTACGAATCCACGAACTTGTAATTTTTAAGCAAACCACGAAAATTGATACCCACGAAGAAAAGTACTTTCACAGTAATTGTTTTCACTACAATAGAGATAATTATGGTTAAAATTGACATTAAGCACGAAAGCAGGCTCTGAAATCATAATGCTAATAATAATAAAAACGTAGATATCAAATTTAGTAATTGAAAATTTTAAATACTGTATATTTTTTTTTGCAGGATCCTCTTGTTCGCGTGATTCATCTATCAATTCTTCTGAGGGTTACATGGAGATGAACCCCACTGAGCAGTCTAAGAGTTCAGAGAAAGTTAATTCTCTGCCAGAAGGTTACATTGATATGACCGTAGGAAGTAGTTCATCTACATCCTCTAAAGGTAGGTCAAAGGTTAAGGTCATATCTGTAGGAAGTAGTTCATCTGCATTCTCTAAAGGTAGGTCAAAGGTTAAGGTCATATCTGTATAAAGTAGTTCATCTACATCCTCTAAAGGTAGGTCAAGGGTTAAGGTTATATCTGTAGGAAAATAGTTCATCTTCATTGGCTAAAGGTAGGTCAAAGGTTCAACATTATATCTAAATAAAGCTAAGCATACTGAAAATAATTAGACCATTCGACTTAAAAAAGGGGAAATTTTATTTTATTTTGTAAGATGATATGTAGAATATCTCAATTCTGATAACATTTGCAAATGGGGAGATTTGAGGTAACTGTGAGTAGGTAGTGGTGAGAGTAAGATGAGTGATTGCAGTCTTTATAGAGCATCTAGTCTGTGTTTGCTAAGATGTTAGGGTTATTCATAGAGGTATTAGTATTGATACCACATCAGGTCAAAGCAAAGACTATAAATAAACGTTAGAGAATACCGAAGCGACAATAAAATATGTACAAAAACACAACAAAATATGTGCTTGACACAAACAATCACAAATAACGTAAATAAGATATGAGCCCTCCTACAAACAACTGGAGGTAAAAAAACAAACTGGACCATTGTTTTTTATGTGGAAATCTTAATGGACATCACAACACGAAACTCAGAATATAAAGACACATAATAGAACAATACAGAAAAACTAAAAAGATGTGCAACACAGACCTCATCAGAAAAATTGGTATTTGTTGCTTCTCCGCACACCATTAAGGAGTATGAATAAAGACTGGTTGGCTCAGAATCAGGATAATATGTCCTAGTGTAGTGATTTGTCTACCCATGGTCTGTTGTTGTAGTGAGCTAGCACTATAAAAGTCCAACTAAGAGTGTTGGTCTAGTACAAAGTAAACATCATCATTATCATCTCATGGAATTGTAGCTTGCTCTAGATCTCTTGCTAAGCGTAAAACAACAATCACACCTTTGAAATTTGTGTTAAATTCTGTAGTCTGATATAAAATAAAATTCACGTTGTTCAAACGAACATAAAGTATGTATGTACTGTTAGCTGTAATATTCTATATACGACGAAATCCAAGTATTTGCGTTATGTACCTATACTTGTTAATAAATAAAACACAAACACAATTGAAGATTGACTGACGCAGTGACTATTTCTATTGTATTAAAACACAAACACAATTGAAGATTGACTGGCGCAGTGACTATTTCTATTGTATTAAAACACAAACACAATTGAAGATTGACTGGCGCAGTGACTATTTCTATTGTATTAAAACACAACAAACAACATCATATTATAAATAAGTTCATTTTACACAACTTTATGTTTCACTAATATTTAACTGTCAAAAGTCACTGGAAAGTCTCTATCAATCTAAAAAAGACATTTTAAAAATTACAAACTGATTCATACATATACATACAATATAATGACGATGAAATAAATAGGTATATGTACAAACATGCTTCGTATAATACTGATATATTCTTTATACTATAAAGTTATTGATGTAACTGAAAATTTGACTTCACAATAAGCTCGTGGGTCTGCTCGATACGGTCACTGCCTAGTCTCGATACTGAATTCTTATCGCAGTTCTTTAAATACCCCCGTACTCTGAAAACAGATTCTTACCAATACAGTAAGAAATTACTACGCATGATATACATAAATATATTTAGAATTTGTGTATATTTCTCAGAGATGATTTTTTTTTCCAGTTATTTAACAGATTTCAGCTATTTTCCTCTTAATTTGTTTTCCGAAAATTGCTGGACACGGTCAGAACAGGGAAAAAAATAACCATTTTGCAAGGAGGTGAAGATGGGTTTCCATTGATTTTCAGTTATTTCATTTTCTAACCAGAATTATCCCTAAATTCTGTGGTGTGAAATAAAATAAACTTAAATATAATTTGTGTGTGGTTTTTTGTGATATAAAATAAATAGTGAGATCAAGAAGGAAAAGTGCTTTAAAAAAAAGCTTCAGTTATTTTTTTCAGATGGGAGCCCAAGGCTGTCACGTACAGTAGAATTTGGGTTCAATTCTGTGGTGGGATAAAAAAAATAAATAGAATGAAATCAAGCAGAAAAAGTTATTTAAAAAAAAAACTATACTTTTTTCAGATGGGAGTCCGAAGCTATCTCGTACAGCACCTATACCTATTAGATCTACTAAACAACAAGGATATTTGGAGATGGCCCCCTCCAGTTCTAGTCAGCCTTTACCACCTGTTAAAGAAGGGGGAAGTAAGTCACTAACATTTAATATTAAAGCAGGGTGGATTTTTTTTCAATTATTTAACTGATTTCAGCTGTTTTCCTCTGGAGAGAAATTGCTGAAAGTTGCTTCTTAAGACAAATGTCAAAAATACATGTTATAGTGGGTCCAACAAATTACCGTTTCCAGCATATTACAGTAGAGTTAGTTTATAGCGAACAGGCTTGTAGGGAAATCAGGCTTATAACGAAGAAAAGATAAATCCCCGGTCCAATCGCTATTTAAGCAATGTATTTTTGAAAGCCTATTACGAATTTTTTTATAGCGAAAATCGGGCTTATACCGAAGAGAATTTTAAACCCAAACAACGTTTTTATTACTCAAAATTGACCTGATATAACCAAGAAAATTGCTGAACAAACAAATCGTTTACCTGTCTTCCGTTACGCACGGACGATCACATATTAGAATGGCACTTGACACTTCTGTTATCGGCAATTGAAAAAATCAATAATCCCACCTGTGATGTTGTTAATGATGTCAATCAAAACTTTTCTTTAAAATATTCAAACAATAAAATGGGTATTAATGATGTGATTAACAAGTTGTCAATTAATAACACACACGCTAATTTATTGCATTAAAAATTAATAAAACGTAATCTAAATTTTAATGAATGGATGCACAAGCTAAAGAAATTAAAGACAAAGTCATGTGTGAGATTAATTCATTCGCTATTGTTTATTTTTTCTTTGATGACAGACTCTTTAATTAAACAACAAAACGGCTTTTAAATTTTAATTCTACCGTTGTTTTTCACACTGGAAGCCGAACATTGTCATAAATATGGTGACACATCCTCGTGGTGATCATTCAGTAATCAGTATGAAGGGCAATAGATCTTGTTACAATATATAATGTTGAAGTAATGTTTTATTTTAACTGCTGAATTAATCAATTTTATTCAACAATTCTCGTTTTTGTTTTTCTCTATTCAGAAAAACGATGTCATATTTTAACAGTGTATTTAATTTATTCCTCAACATAGCTTGCATTATGAATGGTGTTACAAAAAAAACAAAGACTCACAAAGCAAAATCCGCTGAAAGTATTTTATTACAACAAAATCATCGAAGTAAAAACATTATTATCTGTCAAAAAATAACAAAACAAAGCAAACAAAACAGTCACTTGAAATAATTTTTTTGAAATACATCATTTTTCAAAAGGGGAGGTAATTCTACATTATTTCTCTTATAACAACGAACGATGCCTATAACAAAATAAGATCGAGAGTCCCCTGGACTTTGCTATAAACGAACTCTACTGTATTGTCCAGCACATTATTGAGTCCAGTAAAATACTGTGTCCACACTTGTTCAACTTTCCCTTGTTGACGTACTGTGGTCGTATCATGTTTCGCTCTGTGTAATCCTTTCTTTACATTAAGGCTAACTAATAGCCTCTGCACATGTACCATTTGAAAGGGGGTGTAGATGGTTTCCGCTATTTATCATTGATTTTCAGTTATTTTATTTTCTAACCAGAATCGTGCCTGAACAAGAATAGAATGCACAAAAGAACATGGAAAAAAAATCTATGAAAATAAAATACGACTCTGACCACATCAACAATAACATGTTTTTCGAAAGAAAATCTGTTAAAATAATATACGACTTTGACCACATCAACAATAGCCTGTTTTTCAAAAGAAAATCTGTTAAAATAATATACGACTTTGACCACATCAACAAAAACATGTTTTTCGAAAGAAAATCTATGTAAATAAAATACGACTCTGACCACATCAGCAACAACATGTTTTTCGAAAGAAAATCTATGAAAATGAAATACGACTGACCACATCAACAATAACATGCTTTTCGAAAGAAAATCTATTAAAATAAAATACGGTTCTGGCCTCAACAATAACATTTTTCTCGTCTTGTTAATCGAACAGGTATGAATTATGTCTCCCCCCACTTTTTTGTCCTGTCCGTCTGTCCGTCACATAGTTTGTCAGCGCAACTCCTCTGAAAATACTGAACAGAATTTCATGAAACTTGGTAGGTAGTAAGGACACCATATGTAGTTGTGCATATTACCAGGAAATTTTAATCCCCTAAATTTTGTGGGAGTTATGGTCCTTTGAACTTAAAAATTTCCCGAAATATACTTCTGAAGCAGCTTGTCAGTGCAACTCCTCTGAAACTACTGAACAGAATTTCATGAAACTTGGTAGTAGGTAGTAAGGACACCATATGTAGTTGTGCATATTACCAGGACATTTTGATCCCCTAAATTTTGTGGGAGTTATTTGCAAACACTCTAGTGTAATATCTCTTACTGAAACTTCTATATATATACATATACCTGTATATGTACAAGAGTCTATCATAATGTCACTATTTCCCTGAAAAAGTTTTTCATCACCAATCCATTGATTTTAGAAGAACAAAACTCCTTTAAAATAATTGGAACATAGGCTGGCAGCAATTTTCTGGAATGAGGAACTTTGCCATGACAATATGGAATAGTACCTGTAACCCTTGCACTTTTGATCAAAATTTGTTTGTGTTTCATGGATTAAAAACATTTTTTTTTTTGTTATTCATTGAAGCTTAATTTTATTTGTCACCTAGATAGATTTTTTACCTTTGACTACAGTTTGTGGAACGGGGGGAGACATACGTTTTTGCGGGCAAAATCAAACTAATTTTTACTTGTTTATCGGAAGATAATGTTTGTCCGTCAATAAACACTTTCACATTCTTTGTATTTTCTACTTGTCCTTTTGATAAATACGCATTACATACATAGTGTGTTGGTACAATATTTTGTATCAGGTCAAGCCTGTTGTGTGAACCAGTATCACTACGAGTCGCTATTGCGACGAGTTGTGATGCAATTAGTTCACGCAACAAGGAAGAAAAAGTTTATCTAACATTTCAATAAAAACAAATTTTAAACAAGTAACAAGGGTAGAATTAAAATTAAGAAATTTGTACTATACTCTGAAAGAGATTACATTTTGTACAAGACGTCACATAATTTGTTGCTGTTCATTCACCAATATCACGTTATTGTTCGATCACTTTCAATGTCACTGTACAGTTGCTGGAAATATTGAAACTCTGTCCTTGGAACTGAGAATATCACCGTGAATAATATGAATGAACGAACATTAATCATTCACTTTGTTTACGTTGCATACATAGATGTATTTTCCCCGGATATGATCTTGTGCAGCGTCGCGCCATCCTTTTACCACCATAGTGTGGTGATACAACATCTTGTATCAGACAGACTACTTTCGTTCATTTCAAATGAAAGTGTACATAATGTTAGAAAAGCAGTTTTATTTTTAAGACTGGTAGGGACTCATTGAACAAGCTTTGCAATCTGTTTCGTGTGAAGTTGTAGGGCGACAGAAAAGTAATAAATTTTACTGCTAATGCACAAGTAGAGTTTTGATTGATAGAATTGTAGTCGTGTGATAGTTAAGATTTGTTATGTACATCGTGAACTTTGAACCGCATCGGTTGTGTAATGGTTTGCGTGCTTGCCTCGAGTGCAGTAGATCATGTGTTTGGGTCAAACCAAGAACTTTAAAATTGGTATTTGTTGCTTCTCTGCTTAGCACACATCATTAAAGAAAGAGAAAATACTGGTAGGCTCAGAATCAGGATAATGTGTCCGAGTGGGGCGACAAGTTATCCGCTGACGGTTGTTTTAAGACTAGCACTATAAAAAATCCAACTAAGCGTGTTGGTCTAGTACAAAGTGGACCTCATCATCATCTCGTTGAAAATTAACTTGTTCTCGCCATGATATAGCCGAGTTGGCATTAAACAACAATCAGTCACTCACTCGTAAACTTTGTTGAAATATGTTATGCCATTTACTATTGTATTTTTTTTTTTTCAGGCGGAGAGGGATATTTACCCATGACTCCACAGTATAATAGTCATCCATTTAGTGATTCAAACCTTAGACCTAATAAAGTAATTAGCTATCTTTCTGACGATTCTATGTCGGGAGAGTTTCCTAAACGTGCTTACTCTGTCGGAAGTAGACCTCCGAGAAAACTCATTCAACATTTACATCATCTTCCGGTGAACAAGCCAAACATGTCAAACAATGGGAGAAGCTCAAGTGCACCTCATTTGATCGAGAAAAAGTTACGTGGAATGGTACCTTATACAGCGATGGATTCTTCATTAAGTTGTAGTCCTAGTCAGTCAATCAAATCGTCAGTTTCCGATTCTGATTCATTTATAGAGATGGATTATATTAGACCTCGTACATCTAGTGATAGTTTTGGTTGTAGACCACGATCTTCAAGTTTTGGGAAAGTGTTCCAACAAGGTCATAGACCAAGATCGTCGAGCTATGGAACTAGTGCTCGTGGTAAGTTAGGATCTTATGAATCTGTTCGTCTTACATCAAAGGAGCTCCACTTAAAATTGTCTAACGAATCATTGACTGGTCAACTATCTGGTGCTTCATCTTCAGACTCGTTAAAGAAAACCGAGCTGCAACCAAAAACAAAACAAAAATCGGAATATGTTGATATGCGTTTGGAAAAATCAGAGGCTCCGGGATATATTGACATGACTGTCAATCCGAAAAGTGTTGGAAATAAATCGTCAAGTAGTTTAAGCTCTTCTCCTGCCATTACTGGACTAACTAGTCCGATCAGACCCACAGACTCTACCTCTTCTCCAAGTATTAAAGTTATAAAGCCTTCAGGGAAAACACAAAATCCTGTTGGCTTCCCTACATCTTCAAGTAACAGTTTAAGTAGTATACCTCCACAGAGTTCATTATTCAGTCCTATCAATTTTTCACCATCTGGGTCTCGTAGCCCTTCTGTGAAGGGTCGTAGTCCAGCAAGTTCAGGGAGAGAATCGGAAGAAGAGACTTATCTCCCTTATCAGCCAGGGGTGTCATTAGAAAGCCAAAAGGAGGACAAGAAAGGGGATCATAAAAAAGAAAAGAAATCAAAACATAAAGACAAGGATAAGAAGCATTCAGAAACCAAAGATAAGAAACAGGCCCATAAGGGGTCGGACACGTCGAGTAGAAGCTCCGAAAATGTTTTAGGAGTAAATATTCAGGAGATGAAAATGGACCGTGATAGTATGTATATGGATTTTGAACCAGGAGCATTAGAAATTTCCAAACCATCCGATTCTGATCAATCTTATTCAAATCCTAGTATGTTTTCCCTTGGACCTGATTTTTCTCAATCAGCATCAGGTTCAGACATAGCTAGTAAGGATCTATCTCAAAACCAACAAACAATAATACGGGATAGTAGTCCTTATATGGAGTATGAACCAGAAATTCCTGTATCAATATTAGACAGTGATGAAAATATCGTGGATGTGGCGGACGACAGTGCGTACATGCAATATGAGCCGGGATCTATAGCTGATAATCAGGCTGCAGATGAACAGATTTGCCCCGACGCAGAGCCCGTCAAATCTTCACAAGATAATACTCCTCCTATACCCCTGCGGAAATTAGAAGGAATAAATAGTAAAGGGGAGCTAACTCAAAGCATAGATAATCAACCAGTTGAATCAGGTATTGAAAAACCGAAAGACGGTGGATTGACTACCCATGTAGATATGGATCCCTATATGGATTTTGATCCAGACAATATGAAGGAACAGCCAAGTGAAATGAAAACGCCCACTCGTGTTCGTTCGTTTATCACTGATACTTCAATGGAAGATGAGCTCGGAAAAGATGACTCAAATGTGACCACGAACAAATCTGGTCCAATCGCAGGTAGTGTAAGCGACAGTGTAGATAGGTCAAAGGTCGTGAATGATAATGTTTCAAGTGAAAAATGTGTTCATATAAAGAATGTAATAAAACCGTCAACTTATTCTATTCCTGAAAATGATGAATATGTGGGATTAGATTACAGTTGTAAGTCATCCGAACGTTTATTACTAGGTGGAATAACACCTGCAGTTCAAACACTAACACATGATAAGTTGTTAGAATCTAGTAAAAATAATAAGGTAGAAGACGTACTCAGAAACGAAAGATTCAAAAATGATGTCGGTGACGACAGGAAAAACGATATTCGAATTAAAACTAGTGTGTCGAAAGGAAGCATCTCATCTTTAGAGGAACTGAAAATAGAGGAATCTCTGACGGATGGAGATTCGGAAGAAGCGTGTAGGAAGTTATGTGTCTCGTCAAAAATCTCCACGAGTCCGCAAGAGCTTACGAAACAAAATAGTCTCCCTTGTATGAATTTACCGGCAGAAATTCTAGAAATGCAAATCAGCAGAGAGAAGGCTGAAAAGGGGGGTAATTCAGAAAATAGTCGGCATAGTTGTTCTGACTTGACAGTCTCATATGAGCCAATGAACTTTCCAAGTGACACGATGAAAGGTTCGGAACTATCTACGTCGCAGCAGCAGCTTTCGATGTCAGGACTAAATTATGCCTCCCTTGATCTAGGTTCTAGGGAGAATGTTAGCGATAGCAAATTACAGCAGGTTAAAAGTCGTCATTCGTCATCTGCTGACGAAGCTGGTCCCCCGCCTCCGACGTCTTATGCTCAGATTGATTTCAAAATGTCAGAAAATTTGAAAATTATGAACAAACAAGATGTTAAGTCTGTTGTGAATGATTAAAAAATGAAGCATACAAAATGTTACCATGGTAACCATTGTAAAACTGGGAATAAAAAAGGAGCAATTGTAAAATTTGAACAAACAAGATGTTAAGTCTGCTGTGAATGATTAGAAAATGAAGTATATAAATGTTACCATGGTAACCATTGTAAGTAAAACTGGGAATAAAAAAGGAACAATTGTATTATTTAAGACGTGAGAATGATTAAAATACATATGTACATGTATATATGAGAAACTGCTATAACATTTTATCACTCTAGTTGTATATTTCTATCATTATTGTAAATTTAAATTTTCTTGACTTTTGTGATCACACATTTGGTTCATCGCTGTCAATCATCTTTATACCAGGAATCATGTTAAAGGTGATTTATGTAGCTTCATGATCATGATTACTCTGATCACTTTCTAGTCAACAGCATATTTGAAGTCACTCCAGCTCAGCTATACCAACTAATTAATTTAAGCCATTTCATCCTACGAAATCCACAATTATGCCAAAAACAGGGATATTCAGGGCTTTCAATATTTTTTAAGTGTACCATGTACCTCACTATTTATAGGCGGTACTTTTTCGTAAATTTGAACATTTTTCATGAATATCTTGTGCAACACTCTTTGAAATTAGGAGGTACCAAAGGCCATTTTAAGTGGGTAAAAATACCTGGTAATGTCCCTTACTGAAAGACCTGGATATTGAAACATTAGAAATTTTTACCATACAGGAGAATTTGTTTTCTCAAAATTGTCCAATCAGATCAATAGATATAATGTGTATTCGTTGTTTTTCCCGAGTGTTAGTACAAAAATCTTACTCTGAATTGTTATTCTTAAGGACGATTTTTTTTTCAGTAACTGATTTCAGCTATTTTCCTCTGAAAGTTGATGAACACAGTCAGAACAGGTCAAAAACGACAATTTTGGAAGGGGTGTAAATCGTTTCAAATATTATCCCCTCGCCAACGAAGTTGCGAAGGGATATATCATATAGTAACGCTACCTTCTGTAACATCCTTGTGAACACTCTAGAATCAACATCCTTCAATGGATTTTGACCAAACTTGGTACATACTTAGTCCTTAAGAGAATCTGGAACCCTATTGATTTTCAAGGTTAAAGGTCAAGGTCACCAGGTCAAATTTTTACCGCATAACATCCTTGTGAACACTAGAATTATTATCCTTCAATGGATTTTGACCAAACTTGGTACATACTTAGTCCTAAAGAGAATCTGGAACCCTATTGATTTTCAAGGTCAAAGGTCAAGGTCACCGGGTCAAATTTTTAGGCGAGGGGATAAGCCACGCTTTGCGTTGCCCTTGTTTTATTTTTTAACCAGGATCATCCCTGTATTCTAGAAATACCAACAGTCGTCAAATAATTGTTATAATGGAATGCTTTATGTAACCACTTGCATTTTAGATATATTTTCTAGCGAGAAAAAACGACAATAAGTTTGTAAACAGATAATTTTCTTTATCGTTGTTCATTATAGCAGAGTTTTAATGCATTCAACCTGTATTTTTGTCATCCAAATTGCAAGCTATGTGCATTATGTATGCACTTCTGTAATCCAACATTGCATGCATGACGGATCTAAAAAAAAAATGTGTACATGTGCGATATGTATACCAGTATACCAGTACAGTACTTTTATGGTTAATTAAGAATGAATTATGCCACTACAGTGAAGCCTGTCTAACCCAAACCCTCTTGATACCCACTTGTGTGTTCAGAATAGACAGGTGTTTGGTTTATACAGGTTAAATTTGATATCTACGTTTTTATTGAATTAACAAAGATTTCCTACATTGGAACTTTTTTTCAAGTTTGATTTATACAGGATTCTGTTTTATTCAGGGTTTGGTTTGGACTTGCTTCACAGTGTATTTTATTTTAATTGTTAAGATTTTTTCGGCACCTGCATAGTATGACCGAATGAGTTTAGACAGGCTCCACTGTATTTTATTTCAATTGTTAAGATTTTTTCGGCATCTGCATAGTATGACCGAATGAGTTTAGACAGGCTCCACTGTATTTTATTTCAATTGTTAAGATTTTTTCGGCACCTACATAGTATGACCGAATCTGGGGGGATAACTTGATCCTGTTTGTCTTTCAATACGTATACCCTGTACATGTATCAGATGACTTGTTGTACATGTATATTTGTGGAAATTTTCCTATAAAGCACTGTTACCGGTATATTATCACAAGTTCTTTGTTTCAAATGTAACTATTATATATTATAAGTTAATTTTTGTTAATAAATCTATAAACATTTCTAGGTTATACCTAAACAGTGTTTCAGCTAGACTTTAAAATCTTCAGGACAACTGCCAGTTTTATCAAAATATCTTCAGAAAATTCTTTAATAAATAAATTAATTTTTATAAAGTTCTTCAAGACAATTTGAGAAATAGGTGAGCAAATGTCCTGAGACCAGTGCCTAGTTGAATGAATCACTGCCAGATGAAAAATAATTTAATTACAATTACCTACAGTAATTACATTTAGTATTTCTGTTGAAAATCACCCTGACTATGACATTTCGACTGGACACAAATTTTGTCGGGGGGATGAGGGGGGGGGGGGGGAGGGGGGTGGGGTGCAGAAAAATCTGGCAGTTATTACAAACTGAACGAGTACAGGATCCTTAATAAAGGTAGCCTCTGGTCATAATTGACCTTTATCTTGACTTCCAATAAAAGACCATCTGTCTTAAAGGAACACTTTAGATAGAATCAGCTGTTGAAATATCTTGTTTTGTTTGTTGAGTTTGCTTAAAGAGGAATTAGCTACGATTTTGACCAAAAAAATTATATGTTTTGGAAATTGAAATAAAGGTAAATATTTCACATTAAGCAGCTTATCGTACCACTTTTCGCCTTTTGAGAACAAAAATTACCATCGATTTATTATTTCCTTGCAAGCAAATAATTTGACCTCGCTTTCTCCGTATGCAACTAACCTTACTAGCAACAGGTAAAAACGAATAATTTGCATTTTG
Source organism: Bathymodiolus septemdierum (assembly GCA_963383655.1). NCBI lineage: Eukaryota > Metazoa > Mollusca > Bivalvia > Mytilida > Modiolidae > Bathymodiolus > Bathymodiolus septemdierum. The sequence goes on along the minus strand of OY726525.1, from coordinate 58,017,169 downwards.
TCGCTTATTAAATGCAAACTTGCATGATTCTTTTTCGTAATTAACGCCGACTAAAAGCAGATTCACAGAAAATAAGAAATAAGTGCATTGTTGTACTGATTTAATGACGATTCAACAAGCTCCGTAAACAATGCCGATAATTAATAAGATGATGTCCATTTCTTGATCGATCTCAAAACACGAGCAGTTGCACCTTTTTTCCCCGATGCGCGTACATTTCATAATATTTATAAGTTACAGAAACACGTTTTTATTAAGGCATGAATCATATATCTGATAAATTTTATGGGTAACAAAAATGTACGATTTTGGCAGATAATGCCCCTTTAATTATTTCATAAATTATAAATTAATTGTAAATTTGAATGGCTTCTTGTTATATGATTATAGGGTTAAATGTGTCTGTATGTTGTTCGTTTTAATCTTAAATTAAATTTTAATTATGCTTTTTAGCTCACCTGGCCTTTAGGCTACATGGCAAGGAGTAGTTTAACATATATTCCGGGTTTTATCTGTGAAATTTTTCTTTCAGCCGATATATGCCGATTATGCAAATTAGGCATATTTTGATAAAAGATCACATTTAAATCTTCTCCTCTGAAACCGCTGAACCAAATTAAACCAAACCTGGCAGGGATGGTCCCTGGGTGGGTCCCTTTCAAATTTGTGTCCGGCAGCCCCGCCCTCCATTCAAGATGGCCGCTGTTACTAAAAATGGAAATTTCTTCAAATGGCCAAAACTGCTCTATTTTAAGCCAGAATGTGCCCAAATTTGAACTGTGTAAGCATAATGATGAGCTTTTTAGCATATATTACAGGATTTTTTATGAACTTTGAACTTTTGCCGATTTTGACCGATTATGCAAATTAGAAAAAAGGGGGGGATGAAATTTTTAAAAAATCTTCTCCTCGGAAACTACTGAGCCAATATCAACCAAATTTTGCTGAAATGATTCTTGGATTGCCCCCTTCCAAATTTGTGTCCGTTGATCCCGACTTCCAACCAAGATGGCCACCAAGCTAAGAATAGAAAAAAGAGGGGATGAAATTTTAATTGTCCATTGCTGCTTTAGTGTAAGTCAAAATGAGCTCAAATTTTAACTGCAGCTACATGGCAAGAAGTAGTTTAACATATATTCCGGGTTTCTTTCAGCCAATATATACCGATTATGCAAATTAGGCATATTTTGATAAAAGATCACATTTAAATCTTCTCCTCTGAAACTGCTGAACCAAATTAAACCAAACCTGGCAAGGATGGTCCCTGGGTGGGTCCCTTTCAAAATTGTGTCCAACAGCCCCGCCCTCCATTCAAGATGGCTGCTGTTACTAAAAATAGAAATTTCTTCAAATGGCCAAAACTGCTCTATTTTAAGCCAGAATGTGCCAAAATTTGAACTGTATAAGCATAATGATGAGCTTTTTAGCATGTATGACAGGATTTTTTATGAACTTTGAACTTTTGCCGATTTTGACCGATTATGCAAATTAGAAAAAAGGGGGGATGAAATTTTAAAAAAATCTTCTCCTCTGAAACTACTGAGCCAATCTCAACCAAACTTTGCTGAAATGATTCTTGGATGGCCCCCTTCCAGAATTGTGTCCGGTGATCCCGACTTCCAACCAAGATGGCCACCAAGCTCAAAATAGAAAAAAGGGGGGATGAAATTTTAATTGTCCATTGCTGCTTTAGTGTAAGTCAAAATGAGCTCAAATTTTAACTGCAGCTACATGGCAAGAAGTAGTTTAGCATATATTCCGGGTTTCTTTCAGCCGATATATACCGATTATGCAAATTAGGCATATTTTGATAAAAGATCGCATTTAAATCTTCTCCTCTGAAATCGCTGAACCAAATTAAACCAAACCTGGCAGGGATGGCCCCTGGGTGGTTCCCTTTCAAAATTGTGTCCAACAGCCCCGCCCTCCATTCAAGATGGCTGCTGTTACTAAAAATAGAAATTTCTTCAATTGTCCATTGCTGCTTTAGTATAAGTCAAAATGAGCTCAAATTTGAACTGCAGCTACATGGCAAGGAGTAGTTTAGCATATGTTCGGGGGGGGGGGGGGGGGGGTTTGAAATTTTTCTTTCAGCCGATTTATACCGATTATTCAAATTAGGCATATTTTGATAAAAGATCACATTTAAATCTTCTCCTCTGAAACTGCTGAACCAAATTTGTGTCTGGTGGTCCCGCCCTCTGACCAAGATGGCTGCACAGCTGTACTTAGTTTAACATAGGACCCTATGGGGAATTCACATAAAAACCATCTTGTCTGGAACCAGTAGCTCAATTAAAACCAAACTTTGATGGAATAGTCATTGGATGGTCCTCTTCCAAAATGGTGTCTGGCAGTTGCGCTCTCCCGCCAAGATGGCCACCACAGTGCAGTTGCGTTGTTATTGAAAGCAGCTTTGATCCAGGTGAGCGATTACAGGCTCCTGGGAGCCTCTGGTATTTGTAAATCATGAATACATTGTATTACGTTTCAAATGCTTTTTATCTGCAGTATGTTACATATGCATGTATATTCACTTTTAAAGTATTCAATTTGTAAATTTCAATAAATATTATAATGGCATTTTTTAAATTCCCGTCAGCTCTAATATGCTTACTTATCGGTAATTTGGGCATTTTCCCTTTGATCTCAATGAGTGATATTTTCAGTATCAAAGAACTGTCACTGATACCGAAAAATATCAGTCAGTGTGATATCAAACATTTTATGACATTACCGATAAAAACAATAACGTCAGTTTAGAAGGTTACGACATATATTATCACTAGTATTGCAGCTCATCTGATCGGACTCGCTGTGATAATAGTGATAATGTCTGTCTCGACCTTCAAAACTACCGTTATTTTATATATATTTGCTTGCCAACAATCTTTACATGTAAAAGATCTCTTGTTCATAGTGGCATCATAGATAAACATATTTATTCTAAAGGTTGCCAAATAAACTGTTTTCAAACTAACGTGCATTTTGTACTTTACATTTGAAAGCGTTACTCAATGTTTATCACCAGTGTGGTATAGATCATGTAAATTATCATCACTAATTCTACATCCTTTGTCACCAGTGAGATATAGATTATGTAGATTCTGATCACTAATTCTACATCCTTTGTCACCAGTGAGATATAGATTATGTAGATTCTCATCACTAATTCTACATCCTTTGTCACCAGTGAGATATAGATTATGTAATTTCTCATCACTAATTCTACATCCTTTGTCACCAGTGAGATATAGATTATGTAGATTTTCATCACTAATGCTACATCCTTTGTCACCAGTGAGATATAGATTATGTAGATTTTCATCACTAATGCTACATCCTTTGTCACCAGTGTGGTATAGATTATGTAGATTCTCATCACTAATTCTACATCCTTTGTCACTAGTGAGATATAGATTATGTAGATTTTCATCACTAATGCTACATCCTTTGTCACCAGTGTGGTATAGATTATGTAGATTCTCATCACTAATGCTACATCCTTTGTCACCAGTGAGATATAGATTATGTAATTTCTCATCACTAATTAATTCTACATCCTTTTGTCACCAGTGAGGTATATATTAATGTAGATTTTCATCACAAATTCTACATCCTGTGTCACCATGTTAGTTCACAGAAATATTGTTTTTGTTACAAAATGTTAAAAATATGCTTTATTATCATTCCTCACTAAATCAATTAATTTGGAAATGCTTTCCTTTCTTTTTTTTCTTCTTTCTTTTTTTTTTGTAATGTCAGTGAAAAAAAAATACTTTCTGTTTTTGTTATACTAGTAGATTCTCTACAGCTCACCAAGTGTCTGGAATAAAGTCACTGAAAAGTGACAACAATTCTTGTATAATTCATTTTATTTGGACAAGAATCGTTCACACTTCATTTCTAATAATGACCTCATTTCCGAAAATTAACTACCTCAAGAATTGAAATATTTTATCTACCCTGAATTTTTTGTTTTGTGTTTTTTTATATGGCAGTGCAGGCCTGACTGTCATAAATCTTTTGAGATTGAGTTTGTTCTTTGTACTCAAAAATAAATTTAATACCATGAGGTTAGATTACACCTGATAATAGCTGGAGACATTAAAAAAAAAAAATTTTTAAACCTTTTATTGAAGAAGAACATGTTGTGCTTGTATATCTGGCATTATTTTACAAATTCATCAACAGCAAAATTCAGCCTTGTTGTTTGAGATCATTGACTGTTGCTCCTACTTACGGCTTCAGGTTAAAATAAATGTCTGTGTTTCTGCTGACCCTCTAGCTAACAACACTAATTTGTAGTACATACAAGGAAGTTTTATTGCCATTTTTGAACATTAACTCAGACTCTTGTCCTTCATAACTCAAATAAAAGTTTTACCTACCTACCACGGTACCTACCCTACTTTTTTTGTCAAAGATGTTAGCAGAAACACGGATATTTATTTTTTTCTCGGTCTTACCATATTTTATGGAATCATTCATACAGGTTATCTGTTCTGTACATGTATATGTCAAAGAATATTCTTTAATCATGAATATCAGATGTTGGTTTTATATTTTAATAATTCACCATTTTAGAAACTGCTACATTCTGGCACTTCATATAAGCATCAATTGGTTAAAAATTGCTGTAAACGGTTGGTTAATTTATTGACCAATGACTTAGCTGATAGCATCATTTCAAATGTTGGTGTACAGTTACTAGAATATTCTTCATGATTTTATTTTATTTGTTTCTGAAACAGTGAGTTGTTGCCCTTTATTATACCGAAATTGAAATATTATTTAAAATTGTACATAAAATTTTTAATTTGTGTCCGGAATATGATCTTTTATAAATGTAATGTGATAAAAATTGTATTGTTTTGAATATGCATATATGTACTATATATATATATATGGCTTTGTTTGTTGCTATGGAAACATGTTACTGTTATCTGCTCAACATAACATCACCATGGAAGTGATCATTAATAAATTTTGTTGTTATACAATAAAAAAAAAGTCTTGAAAAATACTTCTTAATTTCTAATTAATCGCATCAGTGTAATGGTTAGCCTGCTCGCCTCAAGTGCGGTAGATCGTGGGTTTGAGTCCCGATCGGGTCAAACCAAAGACTAGAAATTTTGGATTTGTTGCTTCTCTGCTAAGCATGCAACATTAAGGAGAAAGAGCAAAGACTGCTTAACTCGAAATCAGAATAATGTGTCCCAGTGGAGCGACATGTCTATCTGCAGACTTTTATTTCAGTGAGCTAGCACTATAAAAATCCAACTAAGCGTGTTGGTCTAGTAGAAAGCGAACCTCATCATCATCTCATTTAAAATTAACTTGATCTCGCCATAATATGGCTGAAATATTGCTGAGTTTAAGTTAAACATGAATCGCTCACTCACTCATTTCTAATTTGCTCATTCTAATTAAGTCTCCCAAACAACGTTTGGAGACTTATTGTTTTTGCTCCGTTTCTTATTATTATTATTATTATTATTATTCTTGTTCTTGTTATTCTCCTTTCTTTCCGTGCACCATGAACTTGTCCACGGCAGATCTCAGGAACTACAGGACAGAATTTCATGAAACTTGCTGGAGTTATAGATATATGTTTCTAGTTGATCCTAAGGTTTTGTGGTAAAGGGGGTCAAAGCCATATTTTTGGGGGTTCAAAGGGGGTGGGGGTTACTATAGAATCCTATGGGAAACTTGAAATTTCGTACATTAATGTTGATAACTTCTAACTGGATAACGATAGAGACATAAATTTTGACATAGTGATAGGTCACCATTAGAGGAGCAATTCTGCGTTTTCAAAATTTTCAAGATGTCTGCCATTTTCAAAATGGCTGCCAAAACACGGCATAAAAATGGGGGGTAAAAATTCAACATTGTCCGATATCATCAAAATTTGATATGTGGGTAGATAGTGTCAGTGGCCGGTTTGGGAGACTTCATAATCGTTAGATTATAATCATATCTTGTTAGAAATAGTTTTTATTTTTCCTGAATGCTTGATGCTATATACAAATATGTCTTACTTCTTATAAGGGTTTTCCAAGTGAGGAAATTAATTTATAATATTTGGTCACACCAAGATATAGCTGACATACTGCTAAAGTTGGCGTTAAACACCAATCAATTGATGAATTTTTGAAAATTATGAAATATCAATAATAATATGCAGAAATTGTCATGTGCATAAAATTAGGCATCTACATTTTGATTGATTCCTGAAATATAGGGTTAATCAGAAGCCGTAAATCAAAGGACAGACAATACAATTGCTAAACGAGGAACCACAAAATATTACACAGAACATTAAAGATCGAATAACATGAACCCCACTAAAAACCTGGGGTGAACTCAGGTGCTTCGGAATGGGAAACAGTTCCTGTTCCACATAACTCTAGTTACAAACCCGTTGATACATGTAAGTCGTGAATGAGGAAAGGACCGGATTCGTATATATGTCATCGAATCATCTATTGTACTGTCTTTGCCCCTTGAGGGCCCCTGATTGGTCAAATAAACTAATGATAAATATAAAGCAAATAATGTATGCAAGATCATCTGCATTTCTTGTTGTGATAGGTCGAAATAAAATTTACTCCGAGACTACAAATCTAAATTTTTGGTAATTATGTACAAATTATGTTTGATAATTCTCGATGTGATCTGGAACTGACAAAACAAGGTGACCATTGATAGCTAAAGGGTTAATGTGTTTCAACAATATGTCAGTTATATCATGGCGGTCAGTTTTATTGGTGGAGGAAACCGGAGTACCCGGAGAAAACCACCGACCTGCAGCAAGTCACTTGCAAACTTTATCACATAATGTTGTATCGAGTACACCTCGCCATGAGCGAGATTGGAACTCACAACTTTAGAGGTGATAGGTATTGATTGCACAGGTAGTTGTAAATCCAACTACCATTCATAGTGACCATGGACTCCTCGTCTACAAAATGTGCACACCTAACATAAAATCCTGCATCCGAGCCTGAAAATTGGACAAGTATCGTAGGAAAGACGAAGCCTGTGTTGGTAAAATGTTGATTGCCAAAAAATTCAACAATTATTGTTATGTGCTAATGAACTGGAAATTAAAAGGTCCCTGACATTTCAAAATGGAAATCAACACATCACTTGATTTTTATATTGAATCTCAAGATTAATAAAAGGTTTGTTTGTTTGATGGTGTTTAACGCCACTTTCAACAATATTTCAGTTATATCGCGGCGGTCAGTTTTATTGGTGGAGGAAATCGGAGGACCCGGAGAAAACCACAGACCTGAAACATTTTATCAACCTTGAGATTCAATATAAAAACAAGTGATGTGTTAATAAAAGGTTATATTTGTGTTGCTTGGAAAAGGGGAGGGTGGTGCCATGGTCATTTATGAGTCAATAACGATTATAATATTGTATTAGGAAACAACAAGTTAAATTTAGTGCGTGGTCGTATTTTTGTTTTTTGCTTTGTTGTATTTTTTTTTACTTACCTTAAGAAAAATAAGTCCCCTGAAGTCAGATTTCTTTTTTCTTCATTGTAACGAATTAATAGGTAATTTTTTTTTTCTGAATTCATATGTGAAAACTTAGACTTTCTGAACACAGAATATAATTAAAAAAATAATTCAAATCGTTATTCCGACAAAGACAGAAGACTGTAAAATTTTGAACCATGTGTACACAATGTATGTTTTTAGTGATCTTTATTTTATATTTGTCACGACCTGTGTTCGAGCCCAGGTCGGGTCAATCCAAAGACTATATAATTGTTATTTGTTGCTTATCCGCAGTATGAAAGAGAAAGCTCAGACTGATTTGCTCGAAAACAGGATATTCATGTTCAAGTGGAGCGACATGTTTACCCGCGGACTGTTCTTTCAATGAGCTAACACTATAAAAATTCAACTCATTGTGTTGGTCTAATACAAAGCGGACATCACCATAATCTCATCGAATGTAACTTGTTCTCGCCATAATATAGCTCAAATATATATTGCTCATTTTTGCGTTAAACAACAATCACTCACTCGCCTACATACTCGAGGTCTGTTTGCAGTTATGCTGAAATGACATAAAACGTAATGATGGAAAACTCTCCCGTGTAGCCATTTAGGACATCATTTTACAACTTGGTTGTGTATAGGGTGTCACTCACACAGGAACTGCTAACCCCTCCCCTCCGGAGCATGAGTTCACCCCCGTTTTTAGTGGGGTTCGTGTTACTTGATCTTTAGTTTTATGTGTAATGTGTTGTTGATCGTTGTTTGTCCTTTTGTAATTTTTCTTTTGACCATTGTGTTGTCTGTTCTTCGATATACGGATTCTGATTACCCCTTTGGTATAGATTCAAACTCTTCTTATTCCCTTGAAATAAAGACCACCTTCAAAAAGTTGATGAGAATGACAGAGGTTATATACATTATTTCAAAACGGATCTTGTTTGTTATATTTAGATGAATTAACGTGTGGATTGTCTATTCATAATATTTGACTTTTGACCCTTTTGTGGGGTTTTTTTTTGTTTTTTTTTTTTATCACAGATGCATTTACAATCAAATTATTTAGTCATATATAGTGTCTTCACCTCATTTCGTGTTAACCTCGTACTGAGGTATTTTCTTTTTGTGCTTCGCGTACTTCCATTTACGCAGTCGCCGGTCAGAGGATGCAGGTCACGTTCCACTGACGACACGCTTTGTTTACATCATCTACTTTTTAGAAATGCTTGCATTTCAAGTGAGCTTTTGCCATTTTATTATATGTAATAATAAATCTCAACTTCTCCTTCACCCTTATATGCCATCTCATTTGATAAATCTTAAAAACCAACTTAATTAGAAATCGTTTATTGAACATATGAAAACTGTTTTGTGTTCGTCTGATATCCAGCTTCCTAGTTACCAATGACCACAGGAGTCGAAAGTTCTATCAATAATAAGGTATAGGGGCACCTCGAAGATCGCTGGGAAACTTTAAAAACAGGTTTTTTTTTATAGTTGCCCAGCGATCTTCGAGGTGCCCCTATGCCTTATTATCGATAGAACTTCCGACTCCTGTACAATGACAATAAAGTTGCACTTGCGGTTGAGCGCAGGAAAAAACTATGGAAAGCCAGATTAATAATTATGAGAATTTTGTTGTTTTTCGATAATACAACCGGAGTAAACAACGTTAAAGCTGTTGACATAGATCTTTAAGTAAAGGTCATTAATTTTATGCCATATGTGTGATTTAGTTGTTTCTTCCAACTCTTATAATGTGAAATGTAAATTTAAAATGAAAATTGCCAAAAAGTGCATAAAATTTCACCCCAAACATTTATATTTGTCACGACCTGTGTTCGAGACCAGGTCGGGTCAATCCAAAGACTATATAATTGTTATTTGTTGCTTATCCGCAGTATGAAAGAGAAAGCTCAGACTGATTTGCTCGAAAACAGGATATTCATGTTCAAGTGGAGCGACATGTTTACCCGCGGACTGTTCTTTCAATGAGCTAACACTATAAAAATTCAACTCATTGTGTTGGTCTAATACAAAGCGGACATCACCATAATCTCATCGAATGTAACTTGTTCTCGCCATAATATAGCTCAAATATATATTGCTCATTTTTGCGTTAAACAACAATCACTCACTCACCTACATACTCGAGGTCTGTTTGCAGTTATGCTGAAATGACATAAAACGTAATGATGGAAAACTCTCCCGTGTAGCCATTTAGGACATCATTTTACAACTTGGTTTTGTATAGGGTGTCACTCACGCAGGAACTGCTAACCCCTCCCCTCCGGAGCATGAGTTCACCCCCGTTTTTAGTGGGGTTCGTGTTACTTGATCTTTAGTTTTATGTGTAATGTGTTGTAGATCGTTGTTTGTCCTTTTGTAATTTTTCTTTTGGCCATTGTGTTGTCTGTTCTTCGATATACGGATTCTGATTACCCCTTTGGTATAGATTCAAACTCTTCTTATTCCCTTGAAATAAAGACCACCTTCAAAAAGTTGATGAGAATGACAGAGGTTATATACATTATTTCAAAACGGATCTTGTTTGTTATATTTAGATGAATTAACGTGTGGATTGTCTATTCATAATATTTGACTTTTGACCCTTTTGTGGGTTTTTTTTTTTTTTTTTTTTTTTTATCACAGATGCATTTACAATCAAATTATTTAGTCATATATAGTGTCTTCACCTCATTTCGTGTTAACCTCGTACCGAGGTATTTTCTTTTTGTACTTCGCGTACTTCCATTTACGCAGTCGCCGGTCAGATGATGCAGGTCACGTTCCACTGACGACACGCTTTGTTTACATCACCTACTTTTTAGAAATGCTTGCATTTCAAGTGAGCTTTTGCCATTTTATTATATGTAATAATAAATCTCAACTTCTCCTTCACCCTTATATGCCATCTCATTTGATAAATCTTAAAAACCAACTTAATTAGAAATCGTTTATTGAACATATGAAAACTGTTTTGTGTTCGTCTGATATCCAGCTTCCTAGTTACCAATGACCACAGGAGTCGGAAGTTCTATCAATAATAAGGTATAGGGGCACCTCGAAGATCGCTGGGAAACTTTAAAAACACGTTTTTTTTTTATAGTTGCCCAGCGATCTTCGAGGTGCCCCTATGCCTTATTATCGATAGAACTTCCGACTCCTGTACAGTGACAATAAAGTTGCACTTGCGGTTGTGCGCAGGAAAAAACTATGGAAAGCCAGATTAATAATTATGAGAATTTTGTTGTTTTTCGATAATACAACCGGAGTAAACAACGTTAAAGCTGTTGACATAGATCTTTAAGTAAAGGTCATTAATTTTATGCCATATGTGTGATTTAGTTGTTTCTTCCAACTCTTATAATGTGAAATGTAAATTTAAAATGAAAATTGCCAAAAAGTGCATAACATTTCACCCCAAACATTTATATTTGTCACGACCTGTGTTCGAGCCCAGGTCGGGTCAATCCAAAGACTATATAATTGTTATTTGTTGCTTATCCGCAGTATGAAAGAGAAAGCTCAGACTGATTTGCTCGAAAACAGGATATTCATGTTCAAGTGGAGCGACATGTTTACCCGCGGACTGTTCTTTCAATGAGCTAACACTATAAAAATTCAACTCATTGTGTTGGTCTAATACAAAGCGGACATCACCATAATCTCATCGAATGTAACTTGTTCTCGCCATAATATAGCTCAAATATATATTGCTCATTTTTGCGTTAAACAACAATCACTCACTCGCCTACATACTCGAGGTCTGTTTGCAGTTATGCTGAAATGACATAAAACGTAATGATGGAAAACTCTCCCGTGTAGCCATTTAGGACATCATTTTACAACTTGGTTGTGTATAGGGTGTCACTCACGCAGGAACTGCTAACCCCTCCCCTTCGGAGCATGAGTTCACCCCCGTTTTTAGTGGGGTTCGTGTTACTTGATCTTTAGTTTTATGTGTAATGTGTTGTAGATCGTTGTTTGTCCTTTTGTACTTTTTCTTTTGACCATTGTTGTGTCTGTTCTTCGATATACGGATTCTGATTACCCCTTTGGTATAGATTCAAACTCTTCTTATTCCCTTGAAATAAAGACCACCATTAAAAAGTTGATGAGAATGACAGAGGTTATATACATTATTTCAAAACGGATCTTGTTTGTTATATTTAGATGAATTAACGTGTGGATTGTCTATTCATAATATTTTACTTTTGACCCTTTTGTGGGTTTTTTTTTTTTTTTTTTTTTTTTATCACAGATGCATTTACAATCAAATTATTTAGTCATATATAGTGTCTTCACCTCATTTCGTGTTAACCTCGTACCGAGGTATTTTCTTTTTGTGCTTCGCGTACTTCCATTTACGCAGTCGCCGGTCAGAGGATGCAGGTCACGTTCCACTGACGACACGCTTTGTTTACATCACCTACTTTTTAGAAATGCTTGCATTTCAAGTGAGCTTTTGCCATTTTATTATATGTAATAATAAATCTCAACTTCTCCTTCACCCTTATATGCCATCTCATTTGATAAATCTTAAAAACCAACTTAATTAGAAATCGTTTATTGAACATATGAAAACTGTTTTGTGTTCGTCTGATATCCAGCTTCCTAGATACCAATGACCACAGGAGTCGGAAGTTCTATCAATAATAAGGTATAGGGGCACCTCGAAGATCGCTGGGAAACTTTAAAAACACGTTTTTTTATATAGTTGCCCAGCGATCTTCGAGGTGCCCCTATGCCTTATTATCGATAGAACTTCCGACTCCTGTACAATGACAATAAAGTTGCACTTGCGGTTGTGCGCAGGAAAAAACTATGGAAAGCCAGATTAATAATTATGAGAATTTTGTTGTTTTTCGATAATACAACCGGAGTAAACAACGTTAAAGCTGTTGACATAGATCTTTAAGTAAAGGTCATTAATTTTATGCCATATGTGTGATTTAGTTGTTTCTTCCAACTCTTATAATGTGAAATGTAAATTTAAAATGAAAATTGCCAAAAAGTGCATAACATTTCACCCCAAACATTTATATTTGTCACGACCTGTGTTCGAGCCCAGGTCGGGTCAATCCAAAGACTATATAATTGTTATTTGTTGCTTATCCGCAGTATGAAAGAGAAAGCTCAGACTGATTTGCTCGAAAACAGGATATTCATGTTCAAGTGGAGCGACATGTTTACCCGCGGACTGTTCTTTCAATGAGCTAACACTATAAAAATTCAACTCATTGTGTTGGTCTAATACAAAGCGGACATCACCATAATCTCATCGAATGTAACTTGTTCTCGCCATAATATAGCTCAAATATATATTGCTCATTTTTGCGTTAAACAACAATCACTCACTCGCCTACATACTCGAGGTCTGTTTGCAGTTATGCTGAAATGACATAAAACGTAATGATGGAAAACTCTCCCGTGTAGCCATTTAGGACATCATTTTACAACTTGGTTGTGTATAGGGTGTCACTCACACAGGAACTGCTAACCCCTCCCCTCCGGAGCATGAGTTCACCCCCGTTTTTAGTAGGGTTCGTGTTACTTGATCTTTAGTTTTATGTGTAATGTGTTGTAGATCGTTGTTTGTCCTTTTGTACTTTTTCTTTTGACCATTGTTGTGTCTGTTCTTCGATATACGGATTCTGATTACCCCTTTGGTATAGATTCAAACTCTTCTTATTCCCTTGAAATAAAGACCACCTTCAAAAAGTTGATGAGAATGACAGAGGTTATATACATTATTTCAAAACGGATCTTGTTTGTTATATTTAGATGAATTAACGTGTGGATTGTCTATTCATAATATTTGACTTTTGACCCTTTTGTGGGTTTTTTTTTTTTTTTTTTTTTTTTTATCACAGATGCATTTACAATCAAATTATTTAGTCATATATAGTGTCTTCACCTCATTTCGTGTTAACCTCGTACCGAGGTATTTTCTTCTTGTGCTTCGCGTACTTCCATTTACGCAGTCGCCGGTCAGAGGATGCAGGTCACGTTCCACTGACGACACGCTTTGTTTACATCACCTACTTTTTAGAAATGCTTGCATTTCAAGTGAGCTTTTGCCATTTTATTATATGTAATAATAAATCTCAACTTCTCCTTCACCCTTATATGCCATCTCATTTGATAAATCTTAAAAACCAACTTAATTAGAAATCGTTTATTGAACATATGAAAACTGTTTTGTGTTCGTCTGATATCCAGCTTCCTAGTTGCCAATGACCACAGGAGTCGGAAGTTCTATCAATAATAAGGTATAGGGGCACCTCGAAGATCGCTGGGAAACTTTAAAAACACGTTTTTTTTTTATAGTTGCCCAGCGATCTTCGAGGTGCCCCTATGCCTTATTATCGATAGAACTTCCGACTCCTGTACAGTGACAATAAAGTTGCACTTGCGGTTGTGCGCAGGAAAAAACTATGGAAAGCCAGATTAATAATTATGAGAATTGTGTTGTTTTTCGATAATACAACCGGAGTAAACAACGTTAAAGCTGTTGACATAGATCTTTAAGTAAAGGTCATTAATTTTATGCCATATGTGTGATTTAGTTGTTTCTTCCAACTCTTATAATGTGAAATGTAAATTTAAAATGAAAATTGCCAAAAAGTGCATAAAATTTCACCCCAAACATTTTTTTTTTAGATTTTATGTAATCATATGTTTTTTCCATCTGTTAAAGTGTACTATGCAGATTTAAAATAATTCTTTTATTTGGTTCAAATATATCTGATATAAATAACCCGCCACAGCAGTCAAGCATATTAGCCCAAATGGCTCTCCATAACAGCAGGCTATAGAAACGATTATCTCCCTTGACTATATACTCAGCCATTACAAAATATAGGGGGGTGCTAATGTGTGTATCGTGTTAGGTAAATGAGTTTGCCAGACATTTATTTATGGATATATTGTGACAAAATATATGGATGTAATTGTTTGAAATATATATTTCCCAATGAGGTTTGTATTATTTTACATTCAACATACGTCTTCATGTAAAATTTTGGATGTGAAGTAAAACACAATCAAAATTTGGCCAAATGTTACCAGCGAGCTGCTGGTAAGATCAGGGTCAGAATCAGGAAGATTTTTAGTTTGACAAATTTTTCTGAATGGCTTTTTGTTCTTTTGTAAGGTATTTTTACCTTAATAATTATATATAAAAACAGAAAATGTAGGTTATATATTTTTATAAAATAAATTAATTAAAAGAAGCACGTGTTTTCTTAGAATATGGTAAATCCGAGGATTTATGATATGCAAAGACTAAGCAGATGTTTGTTTACAAACAATAATTATATATATAAGTGTATTTTGTAAACAACTAATGGTACGTAGATACATTGTATCTAACATAGTTAACACTTAATCCAAATTTTATTTAGCATACATATGCATTCTGATTATTTTATTTTATGAATATTGTTATTAAAAACAGAGGATCTATGTAGATCATAGATGGGCTTCACACTCCTACAGGAGTACAGATAGTATTGTAAAATATTTATTTCATTTTTTTTTTAAATATAAACTTATAGACAAACTGTGTTAATCACTATTGGTTCAATTTAATTTTACAAAAAGTTTTTCAGTAGTAATTTTATAATACTATACAGTACTATGATTATCTTCCTTTATTTATATTTCTTAAAAAGCATTTTCCCCAATAATTATTGTTAATTCAACTTTTTGCATTTAATTTTTATATTTTGAAATTGTTATCAATATTAAACAATACATTTTTTTTGTGTTCATATTTATATGAATATTATAGTTGCAATTATTTAAATTAAATATACCTACCTTGAAGAACTTTAGATTTAGTTATATAATCAACGCCCACTTTGTTATAATTCAAATTCAAATTCAAATCATTTATTGGATAAAGCATAGTTAAAGGGAAACTTCGCGATTTATTACATGTTAGCTAAATATGTTTCTGGTGATATAAAATACATATTCACAAAGTTTTATCGACATATTTCCACAAATAACGAAGCAAATCGCAAATTTGTAATTTTAATTTCTAATTTTTCAACTAGTTTGTGACGTTTTAAACTAAAAATGCATTGTGGGATTGAAATTTAAAGTCTGGGTCGCTGATGTTAAATTCGCTTCATTTAAAGCGCTCAGAGGACTGTAATTTAAATCTAATAAACGTTGGAAAATTAAATACTGAAGTGAACAGCTACGTACCTTTTTGACAAACAACTATTTTAAATGAACAAAATGTTTCATTTCCTTTATATTTACAACGGAAAAAGTGTTTTATAACAGTCACCTATATTCGCTATATATCGGATCCCTTTTACAATTATGTTCATTTTGTTTTACTGCTAATGTGCTGAAAAATATAAGACTATAATCTTTAGGGATGAACACATCAGTCAGATAATAATATCATAATGTTTATTATCAATTTGTGAGTATAATAATTAAATAAGATTAAAATTATTATTATCATTTGGAAGTTTTTGCCAGTTAATATATTGCCGAATTTCATTCGATATTTTTCGTATACATGTACTACAATTATACTTCGGTATTTTCCGATTTATTTCGGTCGATTCTAAATTTGCATAGACACTTCAAATACGTCAAAAAAATATCCAATGAAAAGTTTCTCGATATACGAGAACTAGACGAGAATTTCCTTACTTATTATAAAATCCCGAGATACATCGAATGGTAAAATCGGCCATTTTCTAGCATCATTATTTGCTGATTCCATCGCCTTTCCCTATGACATCCCCTGATAACAGGGAATTCCCAGTACATCGAAACGAGGTTAAGGTGCCATCGGAGAACTGTCAACAATCGATAACTTGAACACAAGGTAAACACTCTTGTTTTAAAAGGATATTATTATTTTTTATTAGTTCATATCATAATATGTTTGTATAAATACAGATTCATTCAAACGATAGGTATCGAATATTATACAAGGTGTGTTATAGTGACAGCCGGAAACTTTGAGCCGTAATGAAAGGGGGAGGTTTGGCGCTTTAAAATCTGATTCAACCCACCATTTCTTTAGAAATGCCTGTACCAAGTCAGGGTCATTACGGTTTTCACAGTTTTCCGGTTGTTGACTGACTTTGTCTGTTTATATACTTATGAGTTTTGACTTTCACTTTGTTAGATTGTTCGGAGTTCGGTAATTTTGTTATTACCCTTATTTCCGTAAGACCATCGGAACGAGATAAACCCAGTATACATACAAATACTGCAGATTTTTTTTTTAATAAATTGTATCACACATAACATATACCGGGTATACCATCTGTTACTATGGTAACTGTTCATGTCCTAACAGTAGACGCGAACTAATTTGACAGTTAGACGAAACTGTTTAAAAAGATTATTGAAAATAATTTTCTCATATGGCAATGCACATATTTCAAGCGATAATGTCAAATAAACAGAAAAGATATAAAAGGATAACACACTTGTCTTCATGAGATTATAAGTAAAATAATAAGATAGATTTTAAATATTATTTTGAATTTGTCACTACCGTGTATTGTTGAATTAAGGATACACAGATAGGTAAGTGATAAAAAAGATATATAGAATCTAACACCGGCAAAAAGTGCAAGACAGGGAAATCTTCGACACCCTCGGGTAAGATTTCGACCGTGGCGAGCCTCGTCAGCGAACGATTGAAATCTTACCCTCGGGTGTCGGAGATTTCCCTGTCTTGCACTTTTTGCCGGTGATTGATTTTATTTCTCACTTTTATCAGCTGTTTTTAGTTCCGTGTTTGTTTATGTACTTTTAGCAGATGATCATGTAAACAATGCGAGTTATTTCCCCTTCATGTTAATCAAAAATGTTGTTCCGTATTTTTGTGTATTGCGTGAAGCAGGCTGTGGAAATGATGATCTCCCTTGGCTATATACTCAGCCATTACAAAATATAGGGGGTGCTAAAGTGTGTATCGTGTTGGGTAAATGAGTTTGCCAGACATTTATTTATGGATATATTGTGACAAAATATGGATGTAATAGTTTGAAATATATAATTTCCCAAGAAGGTTTGTATTATTTTACATTCAACATACGTCTTCTTGTAAAATTTTGGATGTGAAGTAAAATAAAATCAAATTTTGGGGCGAATGTTACCAGCGAGCTGCTGGTAAGATCAGGACCAGTATCAGAAAGATTTTTAGATTGACAAATTTTTCTGAATGGTTTTTTGTTCTTTTGTAAGGTATTTTTACCTTAATAATTATATATAAAAACAGAAAATATAAGTTATTAAACAACCTTATTCAGAAAAAACTGCTGGGATCTGCTAATCTGGGTCACGGGTCACTGCAATCGGGCGGCTGTATCGAGAAACAGATACGGTGTTGAAAAAACTGTTGATACTCATAAAATATTGATAAATGCTATAAAATTTTATGTTTGTCTTCAAGAAATATGATAGACAAAACCATGTGTGAAGTTTTATGACGAAATATCTCCGATTTCTATGTAAATTTAAGAGTTGAAGTTGCGGCTGTATCGAGAAACAGATACGGTGTTGAAAAAACTGTTGATACTCATACAATATTGATAAATGCAATAAAATGTTATGTTTGTCTTCAAGAAATATGATAGACAAAACCATGTGTGAAGTTTTATGACGAAATCTCTCCGATTTCTATGTAAATTTACGAGTTGAAGTGGGGAAATTTTATGTTAGATTTCTAAAAATCTTCTACTCTGAAACCACAGGTAAATTTACTTTAGCGATGTATTTTTATCTTGGACAAGAATAATGAGCGTCCTGATTGGATGACCGATTTAAAACACACTGACTCTGCATGGTAAAAAGATGCATGTATAAGAAATCTGTTATGTTTATTCATTTGTTTGATTCTGGAATATTGTTGATCATTGATTTAAACAAGAAAAAAGGGAAAAGGGGGAGGGGGGATTTTATTTGTGAATTTTACAGTTTAAATAAATGTTATGTTTCGACAGTTTAAAGAGAAAAATAAAAATTTGTTGCGACTAAAGCTTAAATCAGCGTTAAAAATTTAACAAATGTCAGTGGTTTTGTAAATGAAATTTATTTTAAATAGAAAATCTGAATTTATTATTTATTAATTTATTATTAATGATACAATTTTATATCCCTTGGGAGAATTTTTTTTTTTTTAAAGTTAATAATATGAAATATTGACATCCTTACTTGCCTTTTGGACAGCACATTTCTGTGTCCACACTTGTATATTTTTATAAAATAAATTAATTAAAAAAAACACGTGTTTTCTTAGAATATGGTAAATCCGAGGATTTACCATATCAGATGAGCAAAGCAGATGTTTGTTTACAAACAATAATTATATATATAAGTGTATTTTGTAAACAACTAATGGTACGTAAATACATTGTATCTAACATAGTTAACTCTTAATCCAAATTTTATTTAAATTAAATATACCTACCTTAAAGAACTTTCGATTTATTTATATAAACAACGCCCACTTTACTTTTAATTCTTATTATGTAACAATATGGTCAGGTTGTTATTTTCATTGAATGTCATCTCAAAATAGATGGTTTCACAGTAGGAGCTCTTCCTGTATATTGGTTACATCCTGTATATTACAACTGACAGCTAATGCATGACAAACAATTTTAATCAGCCATCAGTATCATCAAATACATTTTTTTAAATCTTTATTTTAAATGAAATTAAAAAATCATTATATAAGAGTGAATTCAATTCAAGCTTTTATTTACTTTCCAACTTTGAAATAAAAATCATTATGTTTTAATATTTAAAAAATAGTAATTATTCATTTAAGTTTTATTTCATGTTTGGTTGTATTTATCCGGATATGTGTATTGCATACAGCATTACATCATTATTTACAAACACTTTAGCTCCTCTAACCCGAATAATTCAGTCGTTATATTAGTCTCCCGCTAGTCGCTGCATTAACCTTATCCAACGAAAGTGCCGATAGAGGGCGCAGTATTATTCAAGTTAGTTATAACTTGAATAATATTGCGCCCTCTATCGGCACTTTCGCTGGATGAGGGCTTGAACGCTTTTAGTGGTAACCCGAATAATCCAGTCGTTATATAACGCTTTGCTATATTATTCGAGTTATCTTCGTGGTAAAAATCCGTCAGGCTGCTGGCTAACTTGAATAATACTGCGCCCTCTATCGGCACTTTCGCTGGATGAGGGCTTGAACGCTCTTAGTGGTAAACATCCGTCAGGCTGCTGGCTGGTACAGCCGACCAATCAAATGTCAGATATTAGCGCGATATGCGCATTAGTGACTTCCTTTACTTCCGTTTGTAAATATTGACAAAACAAACACGGAGAATGAGTACGTGCCTTTGCATATTTAGAAAACAAATACACCTTTATTCTCATAATTATGATTTAAATTGCCATAGATTCACAAATCTTTAAAGATTTAAAAAAATAAAACACCGTGTAATTTAAAGATTTAAAAAAATAAAACACCGTGTAATCATTTTTTGAAGTTTTTATGTTTTAATCTAAATTTGCTAAAATGTCACAATACATATCTAACATGTATTTTTGTAGTGTATGTGGGACAATAAAAGTGAATTTATTGCGGATAATAGGGTCGACACACGTAACTTGCCGTTAACATAAGATTGTATAAATATGGATATGGACTAGCTAAATTAAGGAAAATGGGATGAAATAATAAAGAAATTTTATTGAAAATAAATATGTAAACAGAAAGTTGATTATTTCATAAATTAAAATGATTTTTAATACAATTTATTAAGAAATACCCATCACAATATCGTTATTTAGGTAAATACTTATTAGACTGATTTTTTTTTAAAACCATTTTTGTGTTTAATTGATAACTGACCCAATTAGCCTAAATAAATGAAATGTGACTTAATGTGTACACCACCCTATGATGAAGCGCGCCATACTAACGGGCTCTGTCCCACTTGACCAGTCATAATGCGTATACCATTGTCATTTTTGTTTGTTTGCAATTAGTATTACTTCAGTCCAATTGAATTTTTGATTTGCAAATAAATAAATAAAATTATTTACATACGAATCAAATATTCTTGAAAGTGGTGTTAAACAGTGTGAAGATGCTGTTGCTGCAGCCCTGCACTTTAATGGAAGAAGAAGAAGAAGAAAAAGAAACACCCATAGACATAATCAATGGGGCATAACGTGGAAAAATATACCCTCTGTCAATTCCTAAAAACACATAAAATATAATTCACAAAATAAAACAGTACAAGATAAATAAAATAACAATTGTGTAGATATCATTTTCTTTTGTTGTAGGAGCCGTCGTGGCCGTGATCGTATGATAGTTAGATTTACAACTATCTATGCAATCAGTTCTTATCACCACTGATGTTGCGAGTTAGAATCTCGATCAGGGCGGGATGTACTCGATACAACATTATGTGATAAAGTTTATCAGTGACTTGAGACAGGTTAGTGGTTTTCTCCAGGTCCTCTCGGTTTCCTCCACCAATAAAACTGACCGCCACGATATAACTGAAATATTGTTGAAAGTGGCGTTAAACACCGTCAAACAAACAAACAAAAACTTAAGTTGTAAATTAATAACAGCATGCAGTTTAAATAACTTTAGCAAGGAATTTGCTTTAGGTGTTAATGGAGAGAGTATATAGGTTAATTGTATGTCATAATTAAGAGAACTATACTCTGGGTGTTTTTATTATAGCTTTTTTTTAAATTATAATCTTGAATCTTAAATGTAAGCTTAGTAGTTTAAATCAACATTCAATATTAAAGAAACTATGCCAAGAGGGAGTGAATGATTGTTGTTTAACACCAAATGATCGATTTTCCCGCTGTTTCTTTGCGAGAACAATTTACATTTGATGAAATGATGATGATGATGTCAACTTTGTACCACATCTATACTTTTAGTTGGATTGTATAGTGCTAGTTAACTGAATCAACAGTCATGTCCCCTTATTCGAGCACATTTCTGATTTCGAGCCAACCAGTCTATGTTCTAGCTCCTTAATGCTGCGTGCTTAGCGGAGAAGCAACAAATACCAATTTCATAGTCTTTGGTTTGACCAGACCGGAACTCGAACCTACGATCTACCGCATTCAAAGCTAGCACGCTAACCATCACACGCGCAAAACATGAAAAATTGCTTACTACTATTGTTTTGGAAACTTCTGTGGCCATATGTAAATAATAAGTGATGGGGTAATGTCGTCCTATTCACAGAATACAGTCAGTACCGGCTGAATGCATGGCTCCACGGGGCAATTGCCCGGGGGCCCTGGACCATATGGGCCCCATGCTAATCCATATATGTTGTGTACGGCATGTTTTCTTAATGTTCAAACACTGATTTTGTTGGAAGTACCAATACAATAAATATATGTTTAATGTTATCGACATTTACAGTTTTATTCATGTGAGTGGTTGTGTTGGTGTGGGCCCCAGTGAATTGCTTTTCCCGGGGGCCATTAATGTTGTTAAGACAGCCCTGAACACAGTAAGCCAATATGCTTAAAAGTACTAGGTGCGTACAATGTATTAAGACACTCACGGTACACCGTATTTTACCACACAAAGGGCGAAGTCAACCAACAGCGGTACTTTAATTAAGGCCTTTAATTGTATACATTTCTCTACTTTATTTTATTTTTTGATTTATTTATTTCATTTCCGCACCATATAGTTATCTAAATTGTATGAAATATTGTTTATTTTATAAACGATAGCCATTTATGAAATGGAATAATAACAATTTTAGAAAAGTCGGTAGGTAAACAAAATAATTATGACACGCTATCAGGGATTTAAACCTATTGGGTTTCTCATATCCATCAGTTGTATATGATTGATCTAAAAATAGATGCTTTGTGTCGGCTCAGCCTTGTTGTGTCGCCGTAAAATACAAACATTTGGATTATTTATTTTGGAAGGGGTGTAGCTTGACCCGTAAGATGCAAACAACGCTATATTATCTGACCCTGCAATTTTGTTAAAATGTTGTTAAAATTTGAAGAAAAATTATCGAATTTTCATGTAAAAAAAGAATATGGGGATTGAATGGTAGTTAGATTTACAACTACCTATGCAATCAATGCATATCACCACTAGAGTTGTGAGTTCGAATCCCGCCCATGGTGAGGTGAACTCGATACAGCATTATGTGATAAAGTTTGTCGGGTTGGTAGTTTTCTCCGCGGGTACTCCGGTTTCCTGCACCAATAAAACATACCGCCACGATATAACTGAAATATTGTTGAAAGTGGCGTTAGTAACCCTAACCCAGAAAACTAACAATTGAGCAACACGAATCTTTCTAAAAGCTACGGATGAAATCGCGTGCTCCGGAAGAGTAGGCAGGTCCTCTTCCACTAGTAGCACTGGTAAAGTAACGTTAAAACTCTATATGTCCATCACATCCTCGAGAATCGTACATTATAAATAGTATAATCGAATTTTTATATCGTTTGGAATCGTTTGAGCATCACCCCTCCCGAAAAGTTAAACGGTCGGTCCATAAGGCAGTTTAAAGCATTAGATACGATTGTTGTTTAGAACAATATACTAGTAGTCCGATCCTATGGTACCGTGTATTCGTGTGCTATTTCAACCGATTTTCGTTGCCATTTGTTTTTATTTAATTACCACGGTATTACCATAGGATCCCTATATCATTAATAGTTTGTTTCAGCTGATGTTGTTATACGTAGTGGCAGGCATTGCTCTTTGGTTGACGTACCGTTGGCTGCGTGGATTACAGACCGTCGGTAACTATGGTAACAGATGCGTATTTATTACTGGTTGTGATACTGGGTTCGGAAATCTGTTGACCAAAAAGTTGGATGGACTTGGATTCCATGTGTTTGCTGGTTGTTTATCAGAGAAAGGAATGAAACAACTTGAAAGTGAAACGTCATCAAACGTCACTTCCGTTAAGCTTGATGTAACTAAGACCGAGAGTATCCAGTCTGCTTTACAGGTTGTAAAGTCTAAGTTACCTAAGGATACAGGTATATATTATCACTAGAATCTACTATCTTTAAGCAAAGCTTAATTTAGATTTTTTTCTATGACTTTATATAACAAGCTACAATTTTAATGGTAACCAGGTCATGGATAAATTCAACATTTTGAACAATCTGTACGACTTTCATGCATGATAGTATATTTTGTTTTCACAATGAGGGGGGGTTTAAGCCTATGAAATTAGCATAACCCCGCCACTATTTATTGACATTCCTGTACCAGGAAGGTGAGCGAACATGTGCGTGTGTGTGTGTGTGTGTAAATGTGTACATCTATTTTGCCCTTGATTCTATTATATTTTGGAACTGATCCGAAAGTGTGGAAATGTTTTGTTTTTCAATTTATTCCATTAAAGTTTCTCGAATATCAAATGTTACTGTATCACAAAAAAATGTATAGCGATTTCTTGCTTAGGAAGGTCACGATATGTGATAGTATTTATTTTGGAAAGTGATGATGAAATACATTTTATTAAATATTTTGTTGGTCTGGCGTACTAATTTCACAGATAATGCCTATTAAGTCAGCACCATGCTCAGAGAACTTGAAGAACCACAAGAAACGGACGTGTCGCGTGCTCTGCATGACCGGAAGTAAAAGTAATATCACAGGGCCCAATCGGTCTGACATTTAACTATGATCCACCTATAATGAACTTGGGATTTACAGATTGTTCGATACTAATCATCATTACGCCTGCTTGAAATAAAATAATTCTTTTCCCAAAAGACCAATGTTATTCAAAACATGAAATTTTATGAGAAACAAACAGTTAGGTACAAGATAGAATGATTAACCATTAAATATACAAACGTTTACAGGCAATATAATGCATCTTTGTACTTATTCCTTAATGTTGTGTGCTTAATGGAGAAGCAACAAATACCAATTTTATAGTCTTTGGTTTGACCCAATCGAGGCTAGAACCAATGATCTACTACACTCGAGGCGAACACACTAACCATGACACCATCGATTGTGCTTTGTTTACTAGATTGCATGTAAAAATTCCCCAGAGGCGGTACAGTGCTACCTTTGTTATTATGCTTGTTTTATTTGTAGGTCTGTGGGGCATCGTCAACAACGCAGGTATTGCTGGTAGCACTGGTTTAATTGAATGGTTATCTAGGGATGACTACCGAGCTGCCTTTGAAGTTAATACATTAGGAATGATTGAAACAATCCGCATTTTTCTACCATTAGTTTTGAAATCTAAGGGACGCATTGTCAATATGACAAGCATCATGGGAAGACTTGCCGCTATTACGGCCCCTTATGTTGCATCAAAGTTTGCTGCAGAGGGATATTCAGATATGTTGAGGTAATACAAATAATTTATTATTGATATAAATGTAAGAACAGTTTGACGATATCAAAGGTGTAACCAGAACATTGATCCACAAACACTACACGGAAAACTAAAGATTGGGCTACACGAACCCGAAAAGACTGGGGTTAATTCAGGTGCCTCTGAAGGGTAATCAGTTCCTGCTCCACTAGTGCCATCCGTCGTGTTATTCTTCTCAAAAATCCAATGACCAGTACAGCAAATAACAAACAGAAGAGACAAACAGACATAACAGTAGGGTTATATGAACCCTTGTCCTTTGTCCTTTATTGTTTATTCGTTACCTTAGGGTCGGATTGATTTCCGTTCTGGCTCATCTAAATGGTTATCCTGTGGTAAAAAAAATCATACCGTAAAACATACTAATACATATATAGTTGGATTTTGATAGTGCTAGTTCTCGGATAGACATGTAGCCCAACTCTGACACATTATCCTCATTCAGAGTCCAACAATCTTTTCTCGTTCTCCTTAATGTTACGTGTTTGGCAGAGAATCAACACATACAAATGTTACAGTCTTTGATTGGACCCGATCGGGGATCGAAGTCACAATCTGTCGCACTCGAGGTGGTCACGCTAACCATTACACCACCGGTGCGTTTCTTACTAAATATAATCTCATTTCAATTAGAAGTTTGTTGTATATTTTGCTTTCATTTTGATTCTTTGGCGATAAAACTAACATCCAACAACATCACGCTTGCATTAATGTCAGGTAAATGTTCACTGATCTTTGACTGTCCAATCATATGTAAGTCGAGTTTGAAGATACCAAAGGGACAATCAGAATCCTCAAATCGAAGAACAGACAGCACAATGACCAAAAGAAAAAGGACAAAAGGACAAATAACGATCTACTAAACACTACACAGAAAACTAAAGATAGAGCAACACAAACCCCACTGAAAACTGAGGGTAAACTCAGGTGCTTCGGAAAGGTAAGCAGTTCCTGCTCTACATGTGGCACCCGTTAATGCCAAATAAACTTTCATTCATTTTTGACCGTCCAATGATATGTAAAGCAGCTTAGCACATTGACCAGTGAGTGAGTGATTGTTGTTTAACGCCAACTCAGCAACAAGTTAATTTTAAATGAAATGATGATGAGTTCCGCTTTGTACTAAGCCAACACGATTAGCTGGATTTGTATAGTGCTAGCTCACTGAAACAACAGTCTGCGGATAGACATGTCGCTCCACTCGGACACATTATTTTGATTCCGAACCATCCAGTTTGTGCTCTTTCTCCTTAATGCTGCGTGCTTAGCGGAGAAGCAACAAATACCAATTTTATAGTCTTTGGTTTGACCCGATTGGGGCTCGAACCCACGATCCACCGCACTCAAAGAAAAAACGCTAATAATCACACCACCGATACGGTTCACTACAGGAAGAAGGAAGAGTATTTAATCAATTTGAATAAAGGCGATGATTTAAAATTCTGCAATATTCTGATATATTGTGCAAAGAAAATTATTGAAGGGTTGTTGAGAGAGTACAGTGCGTTATTACAGCATATCCTTGCCAGTGTAAAATATATTATACATTTAAACACCTTAGCCAGAATATTGACGTTTTATGAAATTGTAATAACCATGCTCAGGCATTACTTAATTATATCAAAAGGCGAGTCAAAATGGAGGATTAATTTGGTTATGGTTATTGGTATTTCAACTCCACTTTCACCAATATATTTCAGTTATATTGTGATTTCTAATTTCATTGGTGGCGGAACCGAGAATACCCAGAGAATGTCACTGACAAACTTATATCACTTTCTTAATAGCAACGGTTACGTGCGAGGGTTGGTATTTTGGTCACACGTGGAAAACACTTGCATGATCGCATCATTTCACTAAGAGGGAAGGTTTGTGTCCGTAAAGCTTTTTTGACCCCGCCACTTTTTATTGAAGTGCCCTGTTTTAGCTAGGAAAGTAGGCGGTCATGTATTTATGTGTTAGAGGTATAGATGTTTCTTCTTAAGTATGGTTTTTTTACGCCCGTCTCGAGATGGGGCTGTATTATGTGATTGGGTATGGTGGGCAACGGGCGGTGGGCGATAGGCGGCGGACGGCGGGCGGGCGTCAACACAGGTTTCCGCACGTTAATTTTAGTTCTGTATATCGGATCTTTACCAAACTTGGCCACATGATTACCCTGTGGAAGGGAAAGAACCCTATTTATTTTGGGGTCATTAGGTCTAAGGTCAAGGTCACCGTTACTATAAATAGAATTTTTGACAACAGGATCGATTCCGCACGATAACTTTAGTTTTGTATATTGGATCTTTTCCAAACTTGGCCACATGATTACCCGGTGGAAGGGGAAGAACTCTATTTATTTTGGGGTCATTAGGTCAAAGGTCAAGGTCACCGTTACTATAAATAGTATTTTTGACAACAGGATCGTTTCCGCACGATAACTTTAGTTCTGTATATTGGATCTTTACCAAACTTGGCCACATGATTCCCCTGTAGAAGGGGAAGAATCCTGTTTATTTTGGGGTCATTATGTCAAAGGTCAAGGTCACCGTTACTCTAAATAGAATTTTTGACAACAGGATCGTTTCCGCACGATAACTTTAGTTCTGTATATTAGATCTTTACCAAACTTGGCCACATGATTCCCCTGTAGAAAGAGAAGAGTCCTATTTATGTTGGGGTCATTAGGTCAAAGGTCAAGGTCACCGTTACTATAAATATAATTTTTGACAACAGGATCGTTTCCGCACGATAACTTCTGTTCTGTATATTGGATCTTTACCAAACTTAGCCACATGATTCCCCTGTGGAAGGGGAACAATCCTATTTATTTTGGGGTCATTACCATTATACCGTTTGATAATTTATATAGACGGGCGTATTTTGTGATGCACACATTTCTTGTTCAATTGGATTTTGGAAATGTTCCAAGAGTGTGGAATTTGTTGTTTATCATTTTATCACTTAACTCACGACTTTTGTGGTGATATGCACTGATTGCATAGCTAGATTTAAATTTGGCTCTCATACGATGGTGGCCTGGATTAACTTGGACAGGAATACACAATAACAAGTAAGGATCAAACATGGGAGACTGGAATTTATATAATAGCGCATTAGAAGTGCATTTCAGCATTTAAATTTTCAGTGGTGCTTGACCATGAAAATTTAAAAATCAAAATGTCACAAAACAATTACTATCCTCTGTCCATGATATATGAAAAAGGTCTGAAGATATCAAATGTGTAATTAAAAACCGTATATCGAAAAGTCAGATAATACAATGGCCAAAGGAAAGGGGACAACGCGATGAACAGAGGTCTACAAAACAAGCAAAAACTAAAGATTCAGCAACAAACATGAGCCCTACAGAAATCGGAGATGAACTCGGGTGCTTCGAAAGGGTATTCAGTTCCTGCTTCACTACTGGCACCCATGCGCCTTGTTATCATAAATAATTTTTCAAATAAAATGTCTGGAAACCTGTCAGTACTGAAGTCCTGAATGCTGTGCTAGCAATATCGTGATGGGTGAACAGTCTACCAGCAGTGAGGAGCCGTCGTGGTCGTGATCGTATGGTAGTTGGATTTACGACTACCTATGCAATCAGTGCCTATCACCACTGATGTTGTGAGTTCGAATATCGATCAGGACGAGGTGTACAACATTTTGTGATAAAGTTTGTCAGTGACTTGCGACAGTTCGGTGGTTTTATTCGGGTCCTCTGGTTTCCTCCACCAATAAATCTGACCGCCACGATATAACTGAAATATTGTTGAAAGTGGCGTTAAACACCATCAAACCAACCAACAAAATCCATCTAACAGCAGTGATATCTACCAGTACCAAATGAAAATATTTCTGTAATAAAAGTTTGAAGATATCAGAGGAGTAATTATGAGTCGTAAATCGAAAGACAACACAATGTCCAAAATAAAACAGACAAAATGACAAACAATGATATATAGAACGATACACAGAAAACAGAAGATTGAACAACAAAAACTACTAAACACCGGGAATGAACTCCGGCGCTCCGAAAAGGTAAACATCTCCTGCTCCACATGTGGCACCCGTCGCGCTACTCTTGTTACAAACCTCGCGATAAGTCACGCATTAGGACTGTATTGTATACCTTGTTATATTTGTTTCAGACGAGAACTGTACAAAAGAGGTGTGACAGTCCATATTTTAGAACCCGGATTCTTCAAAACAAACATAGTTGATAAGGCAGCAATTTTTAAGGCCATTGATGGTTCGTTCAATAAATTGTCCAAGGAAATGAAGGATTACTATGGTCACTCATATCCAGATTCAAGTAAGTGTCATGGTACTGAAGTCAACAGGGACCGTCGTGGCCATAATCATATGGTAGTTGGATTTACAACTACCTATGCAATCAGTGGCTAATACCACTGATGTTCGAATCTCGATCAGGGCGAAGTGTACAACATTATGTGATAAAGTTGGTCAGTGACTTGCGACAGCTCGGTGGTTTTCTCGGGTACTGCGGTTTCTTCCACCAATATAATTGACCGCCACGATATAACTGAAATATTGTTGAAAGTGGCGTGAAGCACCATCAAACAAACAAACAAAACTAAAGTAAACATGGTCCTGCCTATTGGATGTCTGACATGTGGTTTATAATTACTAGCAGGGCTTAAGAAAAGTTTGAAGATATCAAATGGGCAATCAGAAGCCGTAAATCGAAGAAGGACAGACACATGTACAGGTAATTCCAACCACCATACAATCATGACCACGACTATTTTTGAAGCTTTACTTTAAAGTACCAAGGCCATATGGGCATTGCCTTTATTTGCTGAACAACAAATTTCATAATGTCAAATTAAAGATATCTGAAGAACAGTTTGAAGATACCGAAGGGGTAATCAGAATCCGTAAATCGAAGAAGGACAGACACATAAAACTAAAGACCGAGTAACGTGAACCCCACTAAAAACCGGAGTTGAACTAACTGACTGGTGAATATATATAAACACCTATTTAAAATAAACCTTAGAAATCAAAAATGGACAATTCAGAGAAACTGATAGCATTGGGTACCCAAGACACGTGATGAACACAACACAAACAAACTAAAAAGATGAGTAACTTGAACCCTATCCAAAAACACCGGAGTTATCCCGGGTGCTCGCGAATGGTAAGTAATTCCTGCTTCTAAT
This sequence comes from Bathymodiolus septemdierum, assembly GCA_963383655.1. Lineage (NCBI taxonomy): Eukaryota > Metazoa > Mollusca > Bivalvia > Mytilida > Modiolidae > Bathymodiolus > Bathymodiolus septemdierum. The sequence goes on along the minus strand of OY726525.1, from coordinate 57,987,076 downwards.
AACACAAGTATAACATGAACCTCCTACAGGAGGGGAGGCGTGTAAACCTGATCATATATGTGATTGCCAGGTTTTTTTTACATTGTATTTGGTCACGTGATTGTTTTGTTTATCATTCAGGCGGGGTTCATAGTGGCCGTGATAGTATGGTAGTTGGATTTACAGCTATCTGTGCATTCATTGCCTATCACCACTAAAATTGTGAGTTCGAATCCCGCTCATGGCAAGGTGTACTTGATACAACATTATGTTATAAATTTTTCAGTGACTTTTGGCAGGTCGGCAGATTTTTCCGAGTACTCTGGTTCCCTTCACCAATAAAACTGACTGCCACGACATGGCTGAAATATTGTTGAAAGTGGCGTTAAACACCATAGCCTTAGCCCCTAACCCTGATATTAAAAGTCCAATGAAGTATTGTGTGGTGATAAATACATTGTTTTTACCGTCGAATTTCGTTTTGTCGAAATCGAATATATTGATTTAACCCAGTTTTCGAGTTATGAGGATTAAATTACGATAAAGACTACTAAACACAGACCACATTTCTAAATCGATGCATCCATGACAACGATTTATCCGAATTAGAGAAAATGATGTTTACCGTATTTTCAGTTTTAAGAATAATTTCTGAAGAAAGGGATTAAAGAAACTAAAAAAAATGAAATTCTGGAAATAAACAGAAATATGCGATTTGTGATGTTTAAAAAGTAAAATTTCATATTGCTTGAATTTATTTGTTTATATTTCAGTGAAAGAGACAGCTTTGGAGATTATTAAACTGTCTTCAACCCACCTGCATTTAGTAGTGGACGCATACACGCATGCGCTTACGGCAAAATGTCCCAAATATAGATACGTTGTCGGTAACGATGCTAAATATTTCTTACGATTTTTGTGCTATTGTCCAGAATGGTTGTCGGATTTTATAATAAGCCGAAAAATGAGTGTTCCTCTTGCCGAAGAGAAATAGCAATGACTTTTGATAAGTTTTAAAAGGTGTTAAGTGTTAAGTGAAGTTTTATTAGATAAGTAGAATTAAAACCTAGAATATTTAAAGTTTTCAAATACTTATTTTGTCCAGTTTTCAAAATCGAAGGACAGACAATATAAAAGAAAACAAAGACAAAAAAGAGGTACACAACACACTAGATAGAAAACTAAAGATTGAGAAACACGAATCCTACTAAAAGCCACGGGTCAATACAGGTGCACTTGAACGGTAAGCAGTTTCTGTTTTACCCTTTTGGCACCCACAGTGTTACTGGTGTAAAACATCAGGTGATAGGTCATAAACAAGGAAAGGAAAAAAATAAATGTTGATTTTCCCTACGACAAATGAAACAGTTAATCGTTATTCGTGGGTTTCTGTGAAACAGCTATTCGTGGGTTTTTCTGATACAGCTATTCGTGAGCTTCTCTGAAACAGCTATTCGTGAGTTTCTCTGAAACAGCTATTCGTGGGTTTCTGTGAAACAGCTATTAGTGAGTTTCTGTGAAACAGCTATTCATGGGTTTTTCTGAAACAGCTATTCGTGGGTTTCTGTGAAACGGCTATTCGTGAGTTTCTCTGAAACAGCTATTTGTGGGTTTCTGTAAAACAGCTATTAGTGAGTTTCTGTGAAACAGCTATTCGTGGGTTTCTGTGAAACAGCTATTCGCATGGTTCTGTGAAACATATTCGTGAGTTTCTGTGAAACAACTATTCGTGAGTTTCTGTGAAACAGCTATTCGTGGGTTTCTGTGAAACAACTATTCGTGGGTTTCTGTCAAACAGTTATTTTGGGTTTCTGTGAAACAGCTATTCATGGTTTCTCTGAAACAGCTATTTATGGGTTTCTGTGAAACAGCTATTCGTGGGTTTCTGTGAAACAGCTATTCGTGGGTTTCTGTGAAAAAGCTAGTCGTGGGTTTCTGTGAAACAGCTATTCGTTGGTTTATGTGAAACAGCTATTCGTGGGTTTCTGTGAAACAGCTATTCATGGGTTTCTGTAAAACAGCTATTCGTAGATTTCTGGGAAACAGCTATTCGTGGATTTCTGGGAAACAGCTATTCGTGGATTTCTGGGAAACAGCTATTCGTGGATTTCTGGGAAACAGCTATTCGTGGGTTTCTGTGATGCAGCTATTCAGTAATTGCTAAATCAATTATAATTTTGGCCTGAAATGTTACGATATGATGACAGACCTAGGTGTAAGTATAGTTTATTGCAAATACAATCGGGTGGAATGGATGCGATCAATATAGTGTGCAATAGCTTGAAGTATTCAGTGGAAGAAAATCAATACCTTAGAGAATACCGAAGAGGCAATCAAAATGGAAAATTCAAAGAAACTGGCAACAAGACGAAGAAAAACACAACACAATATGTGTTGGACACCACTATACACAAACAAATACAAATGACGTAAATAAGACATGAGCCCTCCTACAAACAACTGAAGATAAAAGCGAATCGAACATTGTATAAACACTGAAATAGCGGAACGTGAAATTAAAGCCAAGGTTAGCTTCTATCTCTTCGTTTAACTCCAGAAGCTATAACATGGAATCTGCTTCATAAGAATGAAGGAACAAGTCGGTGCGAAGAGAAACACACATGTTTTACCAAAAGAAATCCGACTGTCTGTTATAACTGCAAATCCATCATACAAAACAAATACATCATCAACCAAGACACAAGCATTTAAAGGATGTCAGTTTAAGAGACATCTTGCTTAGAGTCGGGGTATTTTCTTAACAATATACAATTTGTCCTCTAACTAGAGAGAGTGAGTGATTGTCTTTAACGTCAACTCAGTAATTTTTCAGCTATATCATGGCGAGAAAATGTTAATGTTTAATGAGATGATGATGAGGTCCGCTTTGTACTAGACCAACACGCTTAGTTGAATTTTTATACTGCTAGATCACTGAAACAACAGTCTGCGGATAGACATGTCGCCCCACTCGGAAACACCATCCTGATTCTGAGCCAACCAGTATCTACTCTTTCTCCTTAATGCTGCGTGCTTAGCGAAGAAGCAACACATACCAATTTGATAGTCTTTGGTTTGACTCGAACCCACGATCTACCGCACTAAAGGCTAGCGAGGTAACCATTACACGCGCAAAACAAGAAAAATACTTTACTACTATAGTCTTGTAAACTTCTGTGGCCATATATAAATGATTCGTGGTGCTCTAATGCTGTCCTATTCATAGAACAAAGTCTGTGCCGGCTTAATACATGGGCACACTGGGCAATTTCCCGGGGGTCCTGGAGCATGGGGGTCCCATGCTAATCTATATATGTTGTGTACGGCATGTTTTCTTAATGTTCAAACGTGGATTTTGTTGGAAGTACCAATGCAATAAATATAATTATTTTTGATTTAATCGACATTTACAGTTTTATTCCTGTGAGTGGTTGTGTAGGTATGGGCCCTAGGCCATTATTTTGCCCTGGGGCCTTTAATGCTGTTAAGACAACCCTGAACGCAATAAGCCTATATTAACAAAGGAAAATATTTAAAAAAAACACTACGTGCGTATAGTACAATGTATTAAGGCACTCACGGTGTACCATATTATACCATACAAAGGGCGAAGTCAACCATCCGTAAGTACAGCGGTCCTTTAATTAAGACCTTAAACTGTATGTCATTTCTTTACTTTGTTTTTTATTATTATTATTTATTTATTTCATTTCTGCACCATATAGTTATTATAATAATATGAAATAATGTTTATTTTATAAACAATATGCATTTATTAAACGGAATAATAACTATTTTTAGACAAGTCGGTTGGTAAACAAAATAATTATGACAAGCTATCAGCGATTTAAACTATCGTAACAATAATATCCACCTGTAATGGTTGATCTATAAATAAATGCTTTCTGTCGGCTCAAATTATACTTGTTGTGTCGCCGTAAAATACAAGCTTTTGGCGTTTTATTTTGGAGGGGGGAGGGAGTGTAGCTTGACCTGAATTATATTATCTGACCCTGCACTTTTTAGCAAGAAATTTTGCTAAAATTTGAAGAAAATTTATCGAATTTTCATGTCCAAAAAGAATATAGAGCCGTTGTGTCCGCGATTTTATGGTAGTTGGATTTACAACTACCTATGCAAATAAGTGCCTATCACCACTAAAGCTGTAATTTCGAATTCCGTTCATGGCGAGGTGTACTCGATACAACATTGTGTGATAAAGTTTGTTAGGTCGGTGGTTTTCTCCTGGTATTCCGGTTTCCTACACCAATAAATCTTACCGCTACGATTTAATTGAACTATTGTTGAAAGTGGCGTTAAATACCTTAACCCTAACCCAGAAAGCTAACGATTGAGCAAAACTAACCCTGCTTAAAGCTACGGATGAAATGGCGGGCTCCGGAAGAGTAGACAGGTTCTGTCCCATTAGTGGCACTAGTAAAATAACGTTAGAAACCTGTGTCAATCATATCTATAGAATCGTACATTGTAAATAGAATCATTTGAAATCATAACACCACTCTGCCTAAAGGTTAAATGGTCGGTCCATAAGGCAGTGTAAAGCAATAGATGTGATTGTTATTTAGAACATATCAATGTAATTATTACAGTCTGATTCTATGGTATCTTGTATTCAGGTGCTGTTTTAACAGATTTTTGCCGCCATTTTTTAAATCTATTTTCCACGGTACCATATAGGACCCTTATATAAATGACATTTTGTTTCAGCTGATGTTGTTCTATGTAGTGGCTGCCATTGTCCTCTGGTTGACGTACCGTTGGCTGCGTGGATTACAAACCATCGGTAGCTATGGTAGCAGATACGTATTTGTTACTGGTTGTGATACTGGGTTCGGAAATTTGTTGACTAAAAAGTTGGATGGACTTGGATTCCATGTGTTTGCTGGTTGTTTGTCAGAGAAGGGAATGAAACAACTTGAAAGTGAAACGTCATCTAACGTCACTTCCGTTAGACTTGATGTAACTAAGACCGAGAGTATTCAGTCTGCTTTACAGGATGTAAAGTCTAAGTTACCGAAGGATACAGGTATATTTATATATATATATATTACCGCTATCTTTAAAACAAGCCTTATTAAGAAAACAACCCTTTTACAACAGGGGTAAACACGAGTGGGGGTGTCTACATGAACAAAATAACAACAACGAATGTGTACATAATAAAAAATAAAGACTGTATGTTGGTATCATTATACAATAACATTCACAGCTTTAACATAGCTTTAGTAAAAATATATCTAACATATTACATAAAATACTGCTTTGAATACCGTTAGCAACATAAAGTACAAAATAAATGTACCTGAAAATTAAAAACAATCATTTGGCAAATAAACCAATGACACTCTTCTATCTCATCTGTTAATGTTCACACTTCAAATATATAATACTGTTGCAAATGTATATATAATATAAGAATATAAAAAAATAATGTGCTATTAATTAGCAAATCTCATTGCATGGGATTCGGGAGAATGATTAAGGCGCTGAGCTTTTCAGAGCGTATTGAAAATATTTTTCTGAGAAAAGATTCACAGGTGGTATCTAAATAGTCACCTATGTTGTCTTAAAACAGTCAAATCTTCACATGCGGTCACCTTTATTAAACAGTCACCTGTATTAAAAATTTTCTTGTTCTGTCATAGAAAATATAATATAAATTGAACCTCTTTTAAGAGGCCACTTGTATAATAAAGACACGTGTTCTTTGTCTCAAATGTGACTTCTTAATACAGGTTTGACTATATATACATTTCATCAACTTTTATAGAATTCAAATGTTACCGTATTGTAACACTTTGCAGTCTAGGAAGGCTGCATGGAACAACAACCTCTATTAACAATATTTGATTACCTTAATGTCACATGACATTTTAGAAGTGATGTTAATTATTAGACACTAGAGGCATTTTATCGTTCTGCCTGAGTAATTTTATACTTTACCTAATATTTCATCACCATTGTTAGTATTTGTAAGTAATTTTTATGGCTACTTTACAGTAAACAGGCTCTTGAGAGCTTCTGGTTTTGTATGTCGTTACACGAACCGGACGTACCACATGATGCTACGTTGCGCATGATCGGAAGTCAAAGTGGCATCTCAGAACTCCAACTAAGTACTGTAGTCCATCGGATAATGAACATGCGTAATATTGTTTGTTCGTTATTAATCATCATTGTGCCTTCTTGAAATAAAACTATTCCTGTCCCAAGAGACCTCCATAGCATTCCAAACATTATTAATTCATGTGAAGCAATTAATCAGGTACAATATATATTTATTAGGAATTAAATATATATACATGTTTATGTTTTCAGGCAATGTAGTAATGAATTGAACATAATTCATGTACAGCTTTTATTCTTTGGTTTGTTAGGAAGTGCTCTAGATCTACTAAACGTATGCTAACATTAGATAATAAAATTAATAACCAACAATAACTTGATCAAATAGGTTATAATCTATATTATCACATATTTTATTGAAATAACGCCGAATTTGCATGTGTAATAAAAGCATAATTTGCGGTGTGTTATTTGCATCCGGGGCAATAACATTTTACGAGGGCAATAACATGTTATCTCCCCTCTTGTGAAAGGCAATAACATATTATCTGCCCTGGCAAAATATGTGATAAATAGATTAATACATGGCCTTTTTCATATTGCCCTTGTCCTCAACCCTCGACTAATATCGTCCCTCGGGCTAAAGCCCTCGGGGCCGATATCAAGGTCTCGAGCTGATAACAAGGAAGAGTTGAGGTCCAATTAACCGGTTTAACCTCATCACATTTTGGTGCTTGTCCCTGACCAGGATTTGGATTTATAACGTCATATGTCTTGGTCTTTTTTGTGTGTTCAATGAGTTAAAGTGAGAGGTGTTTAAATGTTGTTATTGGTGGACTTGATTGTTGATCATCACTGTTTAGAGGTGATTGTTCGCTTTGTTGATATTGGTGGAATTGTTGACCATCACTGTTTAGAGGTGATTGTTCGTTTTGTTGATATTAGTAGAATTGTTGACCATCACTGTTTAGAGATGATTGTTCGTTTTGTTGATATTAGTAGAATTGTTGACCATCACTGTTTAGAGATGATTGTTCGTTTTGTTGATATTAGTAGAATTGTTGACCATCACTGTTTAGAGATGATTGTTCGCTTAAATGTTCTATTCATAATAAATAATAAATTTAAAAAAATGAATGAGTTTCAGGCGTCCATATTCAAATTGTACTTCCGATTTCCGGGGTATAGCAAAACAATGAAGACACCTGTAAGAATTATTTTGTGTTTGTCTCTGTCGATCCCACTGAAACAGATTATAGCGAAAGACCATGTACGCCCATCAATGTAGTACCGAATGTATGAACAGTCGGTATTCCTATGGGTACCAACTGTGCTGCTCATCTAGCTAGATCACTGAAAAGAGTCCACAGATAGACATGGTGCTTCACTCTAACATATTTTTCTGACTCCAAAGCAACCAATCTCTGCTTTACTACTAAATATTGCGTGTTGAGCAGAGCACCATCAAATATCAATATTATAGTTTTTGGTTTGACACGAACGGAGATCGAAACCACGATATATCGCGCTCGCTCTAGTAAATGGATTTAAGTAGTATACCACCAAAGTGGTGTCTAAGTCATAGTGATCTACTGTTTCAGAAAAAGTCATAGTATACATTGAAGCCAATGCTTATAAGGTAGGTAATAAAAGATAAATAATAATAATAAAAGAAGGATTTAGTATGAAAACGAACATACAAGGTTACAACTGAAATATAGACCCTTTTTTAAAACTTTCAAGCGAAAGCTAGTTTTCTTAATCAAGATTTCAAATTGATCAGTTTGAATGAAAATGTATATTACATCGGCTTCGTTTTGATTGATATATATGATTAGAATACCCGTTTACTAGAAGGCATGTAAAACTTCCACTTTGTTATTATGCTTGTTTTATTTGTAGGTCTGTGGGGCATCGTCAACAATGCAGGTATTGCTGGTAGCACTGGTGTAATTGAATGGTTATCTAGGGATGACTACAGAGCTGCCTTTGAAGTTAATACATTAGGAATGATTGAAACAATCCGCATTTTTCTACCATTAGTTTTGAAATCTAAGGGACGCATTGTCAATATCACAAGCATCATGGGAAGACTTGCCGCTGCTTCGCCCCCTTATGTTGCGTCAAAATTTGCCGCAGAGGGATATTCAGATATGTTGAGGTAAAACAAATAATTTATTATTGATATAAATGTAAGAACAGTTTGACGATATCAAAGGTGTAACCAGAACATTGATCCACAAACACTACACGGAAAACTAAAGCTGGAGCTACGCGAACCCGAAAAGCCTGGGATTAATTCAATACAGCCAGAAAATTGAGCGGTCATGTATATGTGTATAAGGGTTATCGGTTTTGCCAAGAGTGTGGAATGTGTTGTTGATCAAGGAGCAAATATCGGAGACGGCAATTTAAATAATAGTGCATCAGAAGTGCATTTCTAATTTTTTATTTTTTTGAGGTGCTTCATAATGCAAATTATAAAATTCGAAATATCACACACACAAAAAAAAACAATATATAGGGGTACATGTATATCAAAAGGACAGACAATACAATGGTCAAAGGAAAAAGGACAAATAAGGGTAATAACAAAATTACCGAACTCCGAACAGCCAAAGAGATAAACAATGGTAAGTAAAACACAGAAAACTACAGCAACAAACACGAACACCACAGACATCCGGAGATGAACACAGGCGCTTCAGAAAGGTAAGTAGTTCCTGCTTGACTAGTGGCACACATACGCCTAGTTTTTCATACAGAAATTTCTCAAATAAAATGTCTGGAAATCTGTCAGCACTGAAGTCCTGAATGCTGTACTAGCAATGTCTTGATGGGTGAACAGTCTACCAGCAGTGATATCTACCAATGCCAAATAAATATATTTCTGTAAGAAAAGTTTGAAGATACCTGAGGGGTAATTAGAAGACTAAGTCGAAGGACAGACAATACAATGGTCAAAATAAAACAGACAAAATGACAAGCAATGGTATATAGAACGATACACAGAAAACAAAAGATTGAACAACAAGAACTCAGGCGCTCCGAAAAGGTAAACATCTCCTGCTCCACATGTGGCACCCGTCGCGCTACTCTTGTTACAAACCTCGCGATAAGTCACGCATGAGGACTGTATTGTATACCTTGTTATATTTGTTTCAGACGAGAACTGTACAAAAGAGGTGTGACAGTCCATATTTTAGAACCCGGATTCTTCAAAACAAACATAGTTGATAAGGCAGCAATTTTTAAGGCCATTGATGGTTCGTTCAATAAATTGTCCAAGGAAATGAAGGATTACTATGGTCACTCATATCCAGATTCAAGTAAGTGTCATGATACTGAAGTAAACATAGTCCTGTATGTTGGATGTCTGACATAGTATAGGTTAGGTTTTATGATGTTTAACGCCACTTCCAGCAGTATTTCAGCTATATCGTGACGGTCAGTCTTATTGGTAGAGGAAACCGGAGTACACAGAAAAAGTCACTGACTTGCCGCAATTCACTGACAAACTTTATCACATAATGTTGTATCGAGAACACCTCGTCATTAACTGGGTTGGAACTCACACCTTTAGTGTCTGACCTATGCTTTATAATTACTAGCAGAGCTTAAGAAAAGTTTGAAGATACCAAATGGGCAATCAGAAGCCGTAAATCGAAGGACAGACAACACAATGGTCAAAAGAAAAGGACAAACAACGATCTACAAAATATCATACAGAAAATTACCGATCGATAAACACGAAGTCCACTTAAAACCGGGAATGAACTCAGGTGTTCCGGAAGGGTAGGCAGTTCCTGCTCCACATGTGATAGCTGTGATCATAAGAAACAATGATGACCAAATCAAGTTTCAAAAGACTCTTAAAAACAATCCAAATCATCTTGGACAACATTTTGGAATAAAAATAGTTTATCAAGCATGCCATGTTCTTGCCAAGTATTGTTTCGACAGCCAAAACCACACACAAACCAGTTATATCTCCAAATTCAAAACCTATTTCGAAGAGAAACATCACAGATAAAACTAACAAAAAACATGTCTTAAGATATCTTTAATTTGGCATTATGAAATTTGTTGTTCAGCAAATAAAGGCAATGCCTATATGTCATTTTAAAGTAACGCTTCAAAGATAGTCGTGGTCATGATCGTATGGTGGTTGGATTTACAACTACCTGTACATGTACAATCAGTGCCTATCCTGGCGAGGAATACTCGATACAACTTTATGTGATAAAAGTTTGTCAGTGACTTGCAATAGGTTGGTGGTTTTCGCCGTGTCCTTCGATTTCCTCCACTAATAAAACTGACCACCATAATATAGCTGAAATAGTGTTGAAAGTGGCGTTAAACACCATAACTCTAACTCCCCATCAAGAATAATCGCAATGTATGGTACTGTTACATTGTGCAAATATAATAAAGTATTTCTGATCAAATCATTTTTCATGGACTTTTTCCACATCCTTTGATCACGTCACTTTTTATGATTCGATTCCTCCCTTCTCCATATTTTGTCCAAGAGAGAAGAGTAAGTTTTCCCAAACATTCAATTCTATAGTATACCCTGACTACTACATTCCATTAATAGAATTAATATTATGCTTATGATAACTATTTTAACATTATGTGATGTTACGAACTAAGTTAGAGTTTGAAGATACCAAAGCGGTAATAGGAATCCGTAAATCAATGAAGAGCAGACGACACAATGGCCAAAACTGGCAAAGAAAATGTACAAAAGGACAACCAACGATCTACAAAACATACATATAAAACTTTTTATTACTTCTTGTCGCTTCTTGTCGCTTCTTGACACTTCTTATCACTAATTAGTGAGACGTATAAAACTAAAACTCGAGTAACCTCACTAAAAACCGGGGGTGAACTAGCTGACTGATTAATTCATATACACACCTATTTGAAATAAACTTTAGAAAAAACACAAAGGGTAGTTAATAATGGACAATTCAGGGACACTGACAGCATTGGACACCCAAAACACATGATGAACACATATAAAACAAAGAAAGAAAAACAAAAACACAAAGGGTAGTCAAGAATGGACAATTCAGGGACACTGACAGCATTGGGCACCCAAAACACATGATGAACACATATAAAACAAAGAAAGAAAAACAAAAACACAAATGGTAGTCAAGAATGGACAATTCAGGGACACTGACAGCATTGGGCACCCAAAACACATGATGAACACATATAAAACAAAGAAAGAAAAACAAAAACACAAAGGGTAGTCAAGAATGGACAATTCAGGGACACTGACAGCATTGGGCACCCAAGACACATGATGGAGACATATAAAACAAAGAAAGAAAAACAAAAACACAAAGGGTAGTCAAGAATGGACATTTCAGAGACACTGACAGCATTGGGCACCCAAGACACATGATGGAGACATATAAAACAAAGAAAGAAAAACAAAAACACAAAGGGTAGTCAAGAATGGACAATTCAGGGACACTGACAGCATTGGGCACCCAAGACACATGATGGAGACATATAAAAGAAAGAAAGAAAAACAAAAACACAAAGGGTAGTCAAGAATGGACAATTCAGGGACACTGACAGCATTGGACACCCAAAACACATGATGAACACATATAAAACAAAGCAAGAAAAACAAAAACACAAATGGTAGTCAAGAATGGACAATTCAGGGACACTGACAGCATTGGGCACCCAAAACACATGATGAACACATATAAAACAAAGAAAGAAAAGCAAAAACACAAATGGTAGTCAAGAATGGACAATTCAGGGACACTGACAGCATTGGGCACCCAAGACACATGATGGAGACATATAAAACAAAGAAAGAAAAACAAAAACACAAATGGTAGTCAAGAATGGACAATTCAGGGACACTGACAGCATTGGGCACCCAAGACACATGATGGAGACATATAAAACAAAGAAAGAAAAACAAAAACACAAATGGTAGTCAAGAATGGACAATTCAGGGACACTGACAGCATTGGGCACCCAAGACACATGATGAACACATATAAAACAAAGAAAGAAAAACAAAAACACAAAGGGTAGTCAAGAATGGACAATTCAGGGACACTGACAGCATTGGGCACCCAAAGCACATGATGGAGACATATAAAACAAAGAAAGAAAAACAAAAACACAAATGGTAGTCAAGAATGGACAATTCAGGGACACTGACAGCATTGGGCACCCAAAACACATGATGAACACATATAAAACAAAGAAAGAAAAACAAAAACACAAATGGTAGTCAAGAATGGACAATTCAGGGACACTGACAGCATTGGGCACCCAAGTCACATGATGGAGACATATAAAACAAAGAAAGAAAAACAAAAACACAAAGGGTAGTCAAGAATGGACAATTCAGGGACACTGACAGCATTGGGCACCCAAGACACATGATGAACACATATAAAACAAAGAAAGAAAAACAAAAACACAAATGGTAGTCAAGAATGGACAATTCAGAGACACTGATAGCATTGGGTACCCAAGACACGTGATGAACACAACACAAACAAACTAGAATGATGAGTAACTTGAATCCTATCCAAAAACACCGGAGTTATCCCGGGTGCTCGCAAATGGTAAGTAATTCCTGCTTCAAATAACACAAGTAAGACATGAACCTCCTACAGGAGGGGAGGGGGGTGTAAACCTGATCATATAGTTGATTGCCATGTTTTTTACATTGTATTTGGTCACGTGATTGTTTTGTTTATCATTCAGGCGGGGTCATAGTGGCCGTGATCGTGTGGTAGTTGGATTTACAACTATCTATGCAATCATTGCCTAACACTACTAAAATTGTGAGTTCGAATCCCGCTCATGGCGAGGTGTACTTGTTACAACATTATGTTATAAAGTTTGTCAGTGACTTGTGACAGGTCGGTATTTTTTCCGAATACTCCGGTTTTCTCCACCAATAAAACTGACTGCCACGACATAGCTGAAATATTGTTGAAAGTGGCGTTAAACACCATAGCCTTAACCCCTAACCCTGATATTACAAGTACAATTAAGTATTGTGTGGTGATAAATACATTGTTTTTACCGTCGAATTTCGTTTTGTCGAAATCGAATATATTGATTTAACCCAGTTTTCGAGCTATGAGGGTTACATTACGATAAAAGCTACTAAATACGGCCCACATTTCTAAATTGATGTATCCATGACAACGATTCATCCGAATTAGAGTAAATGATGCTTACCGTATTTTAATTTTTAAGAATAATAATGATTAAAGAAGCTAAAAATTGAAATTCTGGAAATAAACAGAAATATGCGATTTGTGATGATTTAAAAGTAAAATGTTATAATGTTATAAATTTTTTTTATATTTCAGTAAAAGAGTTAGTTTTGGAGGTTATTAAACTGTGTTCAACTCACCTTCATTTAGTAGTGGACGCATATACTCATGCGCTTACGGCAAAATATCCCAAATATAGATACGTTGTCGGTAACGATGCTAAATATGTCTTACTATTATTGTCCTATTGTCCAGAATGGTTGTCAGATTTTATATTAAGCCGAAAAATGAGTGTTCCTCTTGCCGAAGAGAAATAGCGATGACATTTTTTATGTTTTGTAAAGTGCTAAGTGAAGTTTTATTAGATAAGTAGAATTAAAACTTAGAATATTTAAATTTTTCAAATACTTGTTTTGTCCGGTTTTCAAAATCGAAGGACAGACAATATAAAAGAAAACAAAGGCAAAAAGAGGTACACAACACACTAGATAGAAAACTAACGATTGAGAAACACAAATCCTACTAAAAGCCACGGGTCAATACAGGTGCACTTGAACGGTAAGTTTCTGTTCTACTTTTGGCACCCGTAGTGTTACTGGTGTAACAAATCAGATGATAGGTCATAAACAAGGAATGAAAAATAAATGTGCATTTTGTTTCCACAAATGAAACATATTCGTGGGTTTCCGTGAAACAGCTATTCGTGGGTTTCTCTAAAACAGCTATTCGTGGGTTTCTGTGAAACAGCTATTTGTGGGTTTCTGTGAAACAGCTATTCGTGGGTTTCTGTGAAACAGCTATTCGTGAGTCTGTGTAACAGCTATTCGTGGGTTTCTGTGAAACAGCTATTCGTGGGTTTCTGTGAAACATCTATTCGTGGGTTTCTCTAAAACAGCTATTCGTGGGTTCTGTGAAACGGCTATTTGTGGGTTTCTGTGAAACAGCTATTCGTGAGTTTCTGTGAAACAGCTATTCGTGGGTTTCTGTGAAACAGTTATTCGTGGGTTTCTGTGAAACAGCTATTCGTGGGTTTCTGTGAAACAGCTATTCGTGGGTCTCTGTGTAACAGCTATTCGTAGCTTTCTGTGAAACAACTATTCGTGGGTTTCTGTGAATCATCTATTCGTGAGTTTCTCTAAAATAGCTATTCGTGGGTTTCTGTGAAACAGCTATTTGTGGGTTTCTGTGAAACAGCTATTCGTGGGTTTCTGTGAAACAGCTATTCGTGGGTTTCTGTGAAACAGCTATTCGTGAGTCTCTGTGTAACAGCTATTCGTGGGTTTCTGTGAAACCGCTATTCGTGGGTTTCTCTAAAACATATATTCGTGGGTTTCTGTCAAACAGCTATTTGTGAGTTTCTGTGAAACAGCTATTCGTGGGTTTCTATGAAACAGCTATTCGTGGCTTTCTGTGAAACAGTTATTCGTGGGGTTTTGTGAAACAGCTATTCGTGGTTTCTGTGAAACAGCTATTAGTGGGTTTCTGTGAAACAGCTATTCGTGGGTTTCTGTGAAACGTCTATTCGTGGATTTATGTGAAACAGCTATTCGTGGGCTTCAGTGAAACAGCTATTCGGGGGTTTCTGTGAAAGAGCTATTCGTGGCTTTCTGTGAAACAGTTATTCGTGGGTTTCTGTGAAACAGCTATTCGTGAGTTTCCCTGAAACAGCTCTTCGTGTTTTTCTATGAAACATATTCGTGGGTTTCTGTGAAACAGCTATTCGTGGGTTTCTGTGAAACAGCTATTCCTTTGTTTCTGTGAAACAGTTATTCGTGGGTGTCTGTGAAACAGCTATTCTTGGGTTTCTTTGAAACAGCTATTCAGTAATTGTTTAATCAATTATAATTTCGACCTTAAAGATCACGACGTGATGACCTAGCTGTATCTATGTTTTTTCAAGTACTATCCCGGGTGGGGTGGATGCGATCAATATAGTGTGGAAAATCTTGAAGTATCCGGTGGAAGTAAAGAAAAACGCTAGAGAAAACCGACGGGGCAATCAAAAATGGAAAATCCAGAGAAACTGGCAACATAGGGCACACAAGACGAAGAAAAACAAAGCAGAAACACAACACAATATGCGTTGAACACCACTATGCACAAGCAAGCACAAATAACGTAAACAAGACCTGATACCTCTTACAAACAACTGGAGGTAAAGACGAACCGAACATCGTATAAACACTGATTTAGCTTCTGTTCGTTTAACACGAGAAGCTATGACATGTAATCTGTTTCATACGAATGAAGGAACAAGTCGGTACGAAAAGGAGCACCCAGGTAGCACACACAGATATCCGACTGTCTGTTAAAAATGTAAATCCATCATATAAAACAAATATATTGTCAATCAAAACACAAGGATGTCAGTTTAAGAGACATTTTAAGTCAGAGTGTTTCCCAACAATATACGATTTGTCCGTTTCTAAGCAAGATGTTTGTACCTACATTGAATATTTGTTGTGAAATAAGGTTGAACTGACGTTTTTAATCTGTCTTTTAGTTTATTATGTGGAATAGTTGTGTACGGGGCAAGGAAGCCATATGGTTTAATGCGTACTGCACGAACAAACGTTAGAGAATACCGAAGGGGCAATCAAAAAAGAACAATCCAGAAAAATCGGCAACACAGGGTGCACAAGACGAAGAAAAACAAAGCAAAACACACAACACAATATGCATCACACGAGAGTACAGACGATGTGTGACTTGTGTTAAATTCTACAATACACTTCGATCGTCTTACAAAGACCAACCAATCAATAAATCAAGTAAAACAAACCAAAAGGTATGTTAGAACGATCTTCCAAAGAAACGGTCTGAAGAGTGAGTTGAAATTACTAAACGATTCTGACGAAACGATTAAAAAATTTCGTCACAATAAAAAAAAATAGTATTTGTTATGGTATTTCTCTCGAATGTCGTATGGACAACCATAAAACTGTTTTAGATGACTTTAGTGGAATTCATGTTGCTCAATCTTTAGTGGAATTCATGTTGCTCAATCGTTAGTGGAATTCATGTTGCTCAATCGTTAGTGGAATTTATGTTGCTCAATCTTTAGTGGAATTCATGTTGCTCAATCTTTAGTGGAATTCATGTTGCTCAATCTTTAGTGGAATTCATGTTGCTCAATCGTTAGTGGAATTCATGTTGCTCAATCTTTAGTGGAATTCATGTTGCTCAATCTTTAGTGGAATTCATGTTGCTCAATCTTTAGTGGAATTCATGTTGCTCAATCTTTAGTGGAATTCATGTTGCTCAATCTTTAGTGGGGTTCATGTTGCTCAATCTTTAGTGAAATTCATGTTGTTCAATCTTTAGTGGAATTCATGTTGCTCAATCTTTAGTAGAATTCATGTTGCTCAATCTTTAGTGGAATTCATGTTGATCAATCTTTAGTGGAATTCATGTTGCTCAATCTTTAGTGGAATTTATGTTGCTCAATCTTTAGTGGAATTCATGTTGCTCCATCGTTAGTGGAATTCATGTTGCTCAATCTTTAGTAGAATTCATGTTGCTCAATCGTTAGTGGAATTCATGTTGCTCAATCTTTAGTGGAATTCATGTTGCTCAATCTTTAGTGGAATTCATGTTGCTCAATCTTTAGTGGAATTCATGTTGGTCAATCGTTAGTGGAATTCATGTTGCTCAATCTTTAGTGGAATTCATGTTGCTCAATCTTTAGTGGAATTCATGTTGCTCAATCCTTAGTGGAATTCATGTTGCTCAATCTTTAGTTTTCTGTGTAGTATTTTCTTGTCCCTTTTCTTTTTGATCATTGCATTATCTGTTCATCTTCGATGAAAGGCTTCTGGTGACACCTTTGGTATCTTCAAACTTTTCATTGTGGGGTCCGTGTTGCTCAATCTTTAGTTTTCTATGTAGTGTTTTGCATATTATTATTTGCCCTTTTTATTTCAGTCATTGTATTGTCTGTCCATTTTCGATTTACGGCTTCTAAGTTTGGTATTTTCAAACTTTTCCTGGAGTAGATAGTTGGTATTCAATAGCAAGTAAAATTGTCCAACAACAAACAATCATTTAATCTATGCAACCCCAACCATGTGCAATCGATGACACAAATTACCATTTAAAAGACATTCATTTACACCATCCTAAGCCCACACCAATCAATTATAACACATTATCCTACAGTTGACAATCACATACTGCCAATCAAAACATACTGTTCTACTCTAGAAACCGAATCAATGCTTGGTGTAATGGTTTGCGAGCTCGCCTCAAGTGCGGTATTAGTGGATTCGACGTCGGTTGTATCAATCCAAAGATTAAAATTGGCATTTGTTATTTCTACGCATTTAATAGTAAAAGCAAGAAAGACTGGTTGGCTCGGAATCAGGATAATGTGTCCGAGTGGAGCGACATGTCTACCACGGACTGTTGTAGTGAGCTAGCACTATAATAATCTAACTCCAGGTGTTGGTCTAGTACAAAGCGGACATCATCTGCATCATTGCATTGAAATGTAACCTGATCTCGCCATAATATAGCTCATAAATTGGCTTTAACCAGCAATCACTCACTCACTCTATCATATAACATACCATCATAAATGTTTAAAAACAAACTGTAAATTTACTTAATCAACATAATTGACGTTAATCAACAGCTTACACATAACCGAACCATTATCAGATGTAATGATTGCTGTAGGGGCCGTCGTGATCGTTATCAGATGTAATGATTGCTGTAGGGGCCGTCGTGATCGTTATCAGATGTAATGATTGCTGTAGGGGCCGTCGTGATCGTTATCAGATGTAATGATTGCTGTAGGGGCCGTCGTGATCGTTATCAGATGTAATGATTGCTGTAGGGGCCGTCGTGATCGTTATCAGATGTAATGATTGCTGTAGGGGCCGTCGTGATCGTTATCAGATGTAATGATTGCTGTAGGGGCCGTCGTGATCGTTATCAGATGTAATGATTGCTGTAGGGGCCGTCGTGATCGTTATCAGATGTAATGATTGCTGTAGGGGCCGTCGTGATCGTTATCAGATGTAATGATTGCTGTAGGGGCCGTCGTGACCATTATCAGATGTAATGATTGCTGTAGGGGCCGTCGTGATCGTTATCAGATGTAATGATTGCTGTAGGGGCCGTCGTGATCGTTATCAGATGTAATGATTGCTGTAGGGGCCGTCGTGATCGTTATCAGATGTAATGATTGCTGTAGGGGCCGTCGTGATCGTTATCAGATGTAATGATTGCTGTAGGGGCCGTCGTGATCGTTATCAGATGTAATGATTGCTGTAGGGGCCGTCGTGATCGTTATCAGATGTAATGATTGCTGTAGGGGCCGTCGTGATCGTTATCAGATGTAATGATTGCTGTAGGGGCCGTCGTGATCGTTATCAGATGTAATGATTGCTGTAGGGGCCGTCGTGATCGTTATCAGATGTAATGATTGCTGTAGGGGCCGTCGTGATCGTTATCAGATGTAATGATTGCTGTAGGGGCCGTCGTGATCGTTATCAGATGTAATGATTGCTGTAGGGGCCGTCGTGACCGTTATCAGATGTAATGATTGCTGTAGGGGCCGTCGTGATCGTTATCAGATGTAATGATTGCTGTAGGGGCCGTCGTGATCGTTATCAGATGTAATGATTGCTGTAGGGGCCGTCGTGACCGTTATCAGATGTAATGATTGCTGTAGGGGCCGTCGTGATCGTTATCAGATGTAATGATTGCTGTAGGGGCCGTCGTGATCGTTATCAGATGTAATGATTGCTGTAGGGGCCGTCGTGATCGTTATCAGATGTAATGATTGCTGTAGGGGCCGTCGTGATCGTTATCAGATGTAATGATTGCTGTAGGGGCCGTCGTGATCGTTATCAGATGTAATGATTGCTGTAGGGGCCGTCGTGACCGTTATCAGATGTAATGATTGCTGTAGGGGCCGTCGTGATCGTTATCAGATGTAATGATTGCTGTAGGGGTCGTCGTGATCGTTATCAGATGTAATGATTGCTGTAGGGGCCGTCGTGATCGTTATCAGATGTAATGATTGCTGTAGGGGCCGTCGTGATCGTTATCAGATGTAATGATTGCTGTAGGGGCCGTCGTGATCGTTATCAGATGTAATGATTGCTGTAGGGGCCGTCGTGATCGTTATCAGATGTAATGATTGCTGTTGGGGCCGTCGTGATCGTTATCAGATGTAATGATTGCTGTAGGGGCCGTCGTGATCGTTATCAGATGTAATGATTGCTGTAGGGGCCGTCGTGATCGTTATCAGATGTAATGATTGCTGTAGGGGGCGTCGTGATCGTTATCAGATGTAATGATTGCTGTAGGGGCCGTCGTGATCGTTATCAGATGTAATGATTGCTGTAGGGGCCGTCGTGATCGTTATCAGATGTAATGATTGCTGTAGGGGGCGTCGTGATCGTTATCAGATGTAATGATTGCTGTAGGGGGCGTCGTGATCGTTATCAGATGTAATGATTGCTGTAGGGGGCGTCGTGATCGTTATCAGATGTAATGATTGCTGTAGGGGGCGTCGTGATCGTTATCAGATGTAATGATTGCTGTAGGGGCCGTCGTGATCGTTATCAGATGTAATGATTGCTGTAGGGGCCGTCGTGATCGTTATCAGATGTAATGATTGCTGTAGGGGGCGTCGTGATCGTTATCAGATGTAATGATTGCTGTAGGGGGCGTCGTGATCGTTATTGTATGGTAGTTAGATTTATTACTACCTATCCAATCAGTGCCTATCACAATGAAAGTTGTGAGTTCGAATTCCGCTCATGCGAGATGTACTCGATACAACATTATGTGATAAAGTTTGCCAGTGACTTGCGACAGGTCGGTGGTTTTCTCCTGGTACTCCGGTTTCTTCCACCAATAAAACTGATCGCTACGATATAGCTAAAATGTTGTTGAAAGTGGCATTAAACACCATAACTCTAACACTAACCCTAGGATTACTTTAGAACAACATAATGCAAAAACTCTCTATTCCTTTATCAAAAAAATTATCTTGTCCATTACCTAAATAATTTATAAGCCCGTCACTGAATGGTCACTTTAAATGTAATCCCTTACGTCACTCCCATGTTATCAAATGTTAGTGATAAACAAATCTAAGAAAACATCCAACAAATATCCCATTTTTGTCGCCAGAATTTTAAAAGACAAATCATATATTTTTGTGTAACATGAAATATCAGTAATCTCCAAATTTTACCAAAATTTCTTCTAGAACGCTTGAGGGTCAGAATATTTTTCTTTTTTTTTTTTGCATCTCTCAGGTCAAGATATTTATTCTATATATTTTTGGGACAGAAATTTAAGGAAAACACCACAATCTTCCCATCCCCCTTTAAGATAATGTAGAGAAGGCATAATTGATGACGTCATCTTCATTTTTTATTTATATAAAATAGCATCCGTACTCAATATCATCCATTCTATATATCTAGTATATTTGGGGTCAAAGTACTGGCAACAATATAGCACAATTTGATATTCTATATGTTTCCATGGGAATATTTTCTATAATCATTTATGTTGAATACAATCTCCTATATATTGTAAGACATTGTCTAAACAAAACTGATAGCAAGTTTAAATAACAGATCTTCGTAAAAAAAAGTATTTGATTTTTGTATTTATTTATTTTAAGGAATTTTAAACAATAACCATCCATTTCATTACAGTTTTTGACAATGATATGTCGTCAACAAAGAATACTCTTACCGTATTATTATGTCATATTTAATTATTCTAAACCCAGCAAAAACTGGTTTAATTCTATGTTTCGTGCATTCCATGGCTGTTGAATAAATTGCAATAAAACCCCAGGTCACATAACACATTTTCTAGGAATCCAATTAAGTCAGTACTATATCCGCCAATGCACAGAGTGTATCTTAGATTATTATGCAATAATATATTCATCCAGAACCAATAATTCGCGTTCCAGATCCACGTTCCAAAACAATGTCGAATTTTGCTATGTCAATGCAATCTGTTTCATCGTCGTCATGACAATATTTCTTTGTCTCTATTATTAGATCTTCACGGTCGGATGAACATACCTGACAAGAGTCATTTCGACCAAGATGAGAGTCTCCAGCAAAGTACATCTGTGTTACTAAGCTCTTATGTCTACGTCTTCCAAATACTTTAAAATGCAAATGAATTGGGCGGTAGAGGCTATATCGTGTATCTACAGAATATTTTCCAGGGTGAATAGTAGTAATTTCATAATATCCATGTTTATCCGTTTTGAAATGTCCCCTACAATCAGCGGACATTTTGTAGTTGCCTTCATGATCCGCCTGCCAGATCTCCATTCGGACATGGGGGATCGGTGTGCTACAATCCTCTTTATACACGTGACCATGAACAAGAAGATTTTTCAAACGATGAATTTCAGGATCTCCCGTGCAAAACTGTTGTAGTTTCGGTGGTTTTGGAAAATAATATGGTCCAATGATGTCGGGAGGTGTTGGTTTACAGTCTCGACCAAAAACAACGATAAAAGTCATTTGACACATCAATGCAAATGGAAAGACACGTGTCATGTTGAATGTCCGTTGGTGCGTCTATGCACAATTTGTTTGGGGTACAACTACCCTCAAGTTAATAGTAAATATAAGTAATAGAATATATACTCCTATTTATCCAATTATTTGCTTCTGTAAATAATTTTTTAAGTGTGTCTGTTGCCTTGTCTATGCAATAATTTGCTGAGGTTCAACTAATCCCAAGATAAAATTAAATCCAATTTAATAGGATGTATTTCCCTGTATTTCATTGAAGAATTTCTTCGTGTGTTTGTTGTCTTACAATCGAAGAGTAAACGACCATCCCCACAATTTAAGCGATATGTTTCAAGGTTAATTTGTTTATATATTTTTGTTATTCTGACATTCAACTTAGAACATGTGATATTATCTTATTACTTGTATACGCCTTCAAATAATTTACCAGATGTTTTTGTAATTTTTAATCAGAAATATAATACACACGGTGAATAATCTCATCATCATCAGCATCCCCAGAAAGAGCAAAGTTAGAAGATGTTCGCGTTATCCTGATTATATGTCTAGTTCATGTAGATAGTGTGGTCGTATTGTTTTGAGCTAGAGTTATGGTGTTTTAACGCCACTTTCAACAATATTTCAGTTATATCGTGACAGTCAGTTTCATTGGTGGATGAAACCGGAGTCAGTGCCGTCTTAGCGCATGGGCACGCTGTGCAGTTGTCCATGGGCCCCACGAGCATAGGGGTCCCATGCTAATATATGAATGCTGTGTACAGCATATTTTCTAATGCTTAAATATTTTTGGAGGTACCTATACAATAAATATATGTTTAATTTTATCGACCATTGACATTATTATTCCTATGAGTGGATGTGTAGGTAGGTGCCACTGTGCACTCCTTTGCCCGGGGGCCTATGATGTTGTTAAGACGGTCCTGACCGGAGTACCGGGAGAAAACCACCGACCTGCCACAAGTCACCAACACACGGTATCACATAATGTTGTTTCGAGTACATCTCGCTATGATCAGGATTCGAAATCACAACTTTAGTGGTGATAGGCACTGATTACATAGGTAGTTGTAAACACAAATACCACGCGATAACGACTACGGCGGTCCCTGCAGGTTAAAGACAAGCATGTTGCAGCTACCTATAGGCAATGGTCGTTCTTTCCCTGTTGCACGACAGTAGTTTGGATCCTTTCCAGCTTCACTTCTGTTATTTTTTTTTTATAAAACAGAGTATCAGTCTATGTTCGAGTGGAGCGATACATCTACCCGATGATTGTTGTTTCAATCAGTTAGCAAAAACACAGCAAAGCAAACATCAGACTGTCAGATTCTTTTCCTGTTATAATAAAATAACCATTTTGTCTACATTCTTACCTCATTTTGTGGAATATTTTTAGCGGACGCACGTGCATTTATTTATTTATTTATTTATTTATTTTGCCTACATTCCTACCTCATTTTGTGGAATAATTTTAGCGAACACACGTGCATTTATTTATTTATTTATTTATTTATTTATTTATTTATTTATTGCTATTATTTATTTATTTATTAATTTTTATTTTTATTTTTTTGCCTTTATATGATAATTAAAGGGAAAAAGGGAAAATATAAACTTTTAAAGGATACAAATTATAAAAAAAAATATGTGACGATTAACAGCAAAATTTGATCTATAAATAAACTATATGTATATTACATGACTTTTTAATGACATATTAGCTACGATGTGAACTAACATTTGACAGTGTTGTTCAATCCGGAGGCATTGTACAAATATATTCGCCGGTTAGCAAAGAGCTAATCCGACATTTATTACTATAAGCAGTACTCGGTATTCGTTAAATTGAATGGTGTCGTTTAGGAGTTATACATTAATTTCATTTCCGTCATTTTTTAAACCTGAATTTAACTAATAAATAATTGATAAAAATATTAAGCTTAAAGAATGCACAAAACCATACTGAGTAGATAAATAAAAAAATGCAAATATTTTTTTGGGTATATAAATAAATAATACAAATAATCACTGGGTATAAAAATAAACAAAAATACAAACAATATCGTAATATTGTAACAAATAGTAATTGAAAAATAATCACCGAGTAGATGAATAGAAAAAAATAAGATATCCTCTTTTTGAGTATTCTTGCTTTGTTTTAATATTTCTTAAATGGTATTTTATTTTGAACGGAGAGAGAGAGAGAGAGAGAGAGAGAGAGAGAGAGAGAGAGAGAGAGAGAAGAGAGAGAGAAGAGAGAGAGAGAGAGAGAAGAGAGAGAGAGAAGAGAGAGAGAGAAAGAGAGAGAGAGAGAGAGAGAGAGAGAGAGAGAGAGGAAGAGAGAGAGAGAGAGAGAGAGAGAGAGAAGAGAGAGAGAGAGAGAGAGAGAGAGAGAGAGAGAGAGAGAGAGAGAGAGAGAGAGAGAGAGAGAGAGAGAGAGAGAGAGCATTCAACCCTCAACTGAATGGAATAGCATGCAAAATACAATTACTGTGGATCTACCCAGCCTGACAAACCGCATACACTGTGTTAGACTTGCTTTGTAATAACTCAAGGGTGGCATTATAATGTACAAACGAACACGGAACACCCCTAGGCAGAGTACTAACACATGGATTCCAGGAAGTGAGAATGCATAATACAGCGTGTCTTGTCCGACAGAATTATTTATATCGTGGTGAGGTGAGTAAACAAATTAATTTACGTGTGAACTTTAAATTTTTATTTTTAAAAAAGATTACTAAAATTTATAAATAAAGCGTAGATATGAAAATGTAGTGCATACGAAGCGTTTCTTAAATAACATTCATCAGGTACGCTCTAAGCCAAAATATTTAAAAATCAAATAAATTAAGTTTGTGGGGAGGGGAAACCAAAGGGCATAAACAGGATAGCTAAAATCGGCTACTGTCACCTAAAATAGACCACATATTTAAACTACACATGTTTTGATTGATAATTTTTGCATTGTATTGTTTAGAAGAGTAATATGAATACACGCTTATCATCCTTCCCTCCCGCCATATCTACCTGCTGACTCCATAAGCAAAGCTCGTATCAAAGTTCGCGTGAGCTGAGCTGGACTTATCAACAGTGAGCAGGAGTTATCACCAAATTCTCCCAACATTTAAGCGATAATTCCTGTGAAGATGACAAAAGTAAATAAAATTCAGCAACAACATTAGCTAGTTAACATTTTATTTTTTAAAGATATATCAAATTAGGAACTGTCGTGTCAGCAATATCAACATCGTCCTACAAAAACATACTTGTCACAATTCTTGATAACCTCTGCTGAGACGTTATAATTTCTACGTCATAAGCGAGGTCGTTATGTTTTCTAAAACGGAACGGCATTGGTAAACAAAACCGGTGAATTGCTGACTTTGATGTTTGTAATAAAAAAAACCCAATGAATTTCATCATTAAAGGAAAAATTCAACAATCTAAACATTTACTGAGTAATAACTACTGATAATTATACATTTACCATATAATAACTACTAAAAAACTATGCATTTACTAATTAATAACTAATAATAACTATACATTAACTGATTAATAACTGCTAATAATTATACATTTACTGATTAATAACTTGCTAATAACTATACATTTACTGATAAATAACTCCTAGTAACTATACATTTACTGATAAATAACTGCTAATAACTGTACATTTACTGTTCAATAAAACCTAATAATTATACATTTAATGATTAATAACTGCTAATAATTATACATTTACTGTTCAATAAAAGCTAATGATTATACATTTAATGATTAATAACTGCTAATAATTATACATTTAATGATTAATAACTGCTAATAATTATATATTTACTGTTCAATAAAAGCTAATAATTATACATTTACTGATTAATAACTGCTAATAATTATGCATCTACTGATTAATAACTACAAATAACTATACATTAACTGATTAATAACTGCTATTAATTATACATTTACGGATTAATAACTACTAAAAACTATGCATTTACTAATTAATAACTAATAATAACTATACATTAACTGATTAATAACTGCTAATAATTATACATTTACTGATTAATAACCTGCTAATAACTATATAGCATATTTTGAATATTTTGAATCATGTGATTTTTCTCGCGAAAATACAAAAAAGATGTATCCATGTTTATGTTTGATTTAAAGATGATAAACATGTCATCTGAATGTGAATATGATTGATACTGAAAAATATCAGCCTGCTCGACAGAATATGAAGTGTGTGACTTGTTCGTTTCGCTCACTCGCCACCAAGCTTCATATTCTGGCTCGGCAGGCTGATATTTTCGGTATCAATCAATTCACATCCAGATTACATACTACATATCTTTCACACAATACGCGATTTTTTTCTCTATGCGTACTTTATATATAATTTTGACTTTCCGCAATTGGTAGACGCATTTTAGCACTCCTTCTAAACTAAATTAAAAATATCTATCCATTCGAACCTAAAAATAAACAGCGTTTTTATATATTGATATATACAAACCTTTCCATATGGTTTAGTTATCACTCCCATATCAACCCAATGCGAAGCCACGGGCCGATATGGGACGAAGGATAGCAATCAGGCCGATATGGAAAAGTCAATGTTTTAATCGATTTATTATATACTTACTTTTAATTGATCATATGTAAAATGTGTATGTAATAAATTATAGCAATCCATATTTTCATAGAACATCAAATCATTGGGACATGTGCTACTCCCAACACTTTAAATTAGTTGGCTTTCCAATTTTTCGACTTTGAGCGTACAAATACCACGTGATAAATACCTGATGAAGGAAATTCAAGAAGCGCGTTGTGTGCACTAAGTTTGATATATACTTTTTATTGTAACAAAACAAAACTTTTCTCTTCTTCTTTTTTTCAGAAAATGTTATGGAAGATAGGTATTGTTGTTATCTGTTATATCGCATATAAATATTACAAAAGACGGCAATATAATAAGAAATGTTCAAAAACGTTTGAAGATCGCCACGTGTTCATAACCGGATGTGATTCTGGATTTGGATATGACCTTGCAATTCGGCTGGACTTGCTTGGCTTTCATGTGTACGCCGGTTGCATGACAAACGTCGGGGAAGAGGAAATAAAGAGAGATACGACTTCTAAAGTTACGACTTTACGTATTGACGTTCGAAATAGTGATAGTATTAAAAATGCCGTCCAGACCGTTAAAGACATGTTACCAGAAGGCACAGGTGAGAAAATATTTAATATGTAATTGTCCTTATTATGGTACATTTGTATATGTTAATAAAAACCTATATAGTGACAGTATACTTCTATATTTAAACATATGCTATGGGCTTATTGTGTGTAAGAAACTTTTTTGTTGGTTTATCGATGATTTAAGTATGGCATGTGATAGAATATGACGAACAGATATATGGCAAAAGCTTTGCAATAAAAGAAAAATATCCTTTAATGAACAATAACTAATAACTATACCTTTACTGATAAATAGCAACTAATAATAGTTGCTAATAATTATATTAACTGTTTAATAACTAGTTGTGATTATACATTTACTTATTAATAACTACTAATAACTGTACATTTAGTTATTAATAACAATTAATAATTATACATTTACTGATTAATAAAAGGTGATAATTATACATTTAATGATTAATAACTGCTAATAATTATACATTTAATGATTAATAACTGCTAATAATTATACATTTACTGTTCAATAAAAGTTAATAATTATACATTTTCTGATTAATAACTGCTAATAATTATGCATTTACTGATAAATAACTCCTAATAATTATACATTTGCTGATTAATAACTGCTAATAACTATACATTTACTGATAAATAACTGCTAATAATTATATAATTACTGTTCAATAAAAGGTGATAATTATACATTTACTGATTAATAACTGCTAATAATTATCCATTTACTTATTAATAACTACTAATAACTATGCATTAACTGAGTAATAACTACTAATAATTATACATTTACTGTTCAATAAAAGCTAATAATTATACATTTAATGATTAATAACTGCTAATAATTATATATTTACTGTTCAATAAAAGGTGATAATTATACATTTACTGATTAATAACTGCTAATAACTATGCATTAACTGATTTATAACTGCTAATAATTATGCATTCACTATATAATAACTACTAACAACTATGCATTTAATGATTAATAACTGCTAAAACTATACATTAACTGATTAATAACTGCGAATAACTATACATTTATTGATTAATAACTAGTAATAACTATACATTAACTGATTAATAACTGCTAGTAACTATACATTTATTGATTAATAACTGCTAATAACTATACATTTAATGATTAATAACTGCTAATGACTATGCATTTACTGATTAATAACTGCTAATAATTATGCAGTTACTGATTAATAACTACTAAAAACTATGCATTTACTAATTAATAACTAATAATAACTATACATTAACTGATTAATAACTGCTAATAATTATACATTTACTGATAAATAACTGCTAATAACTGTACATTTACTGTTCAATAAAAGCTAATAATTATACATTTATTGATTAATAACTTCTAATAACTATATATTTACTGTTCAATAAAAGCTAATGATTATACATTTAATGATTAATAACTGCTAATAATTATACATTTAATGATTAATAACTTCTAATAATTATATATTTACTGTTCAATAAAAGCTAATTATTATACATTTACTGATTAATAACTGCTAATAATTATGCATCTACTGATTAATAACTACTAATAACTATGCATTAACTGATTAATAATTGCTATTAATTATACATTAACTGATTAATAACTGCTAATAATTATACATTTACTGAGTAATAACTACTGATAATTATACATTTACCATATAATAACTACTAAAATCTATGCATTTACTAATTAATAACTAATAATAACTATACATTAACTGACTAATAACTGCTAATAATTATACATTTACTGATTAATAACCTGCTAATAACTATACATTTACTGATAAATAACTCCTAGTAACTATACATTTACTGATAAATAACTGCTAATAACTGTACATTTACTGTTCAATAAAAGCTAATAATTATACATTTAATGATTAATAACTGCTAATAATTATATATTTACTGTTCAATAAAAGCTAATAATTATACATTTACTGCTTAATAACTGCTAATAAGTATGCATCTACTGATTAATAACTACTAATAACTATACATTAACTGATTAATAACTGCCATTAATTATACATTTACTGATTAATAGCTGCTAATAATTATGCATTTACTGATTAATAACTACTAATAACTATACATTAACTGATTAATAACTGCTATTAGTTATACATTAACTGATTAATAACTGCTAATAATTATACATTTACTATATAATAACTACTGAAAACTATGTATTTAATGATTAATAACTGCTAAAACTATACATTTACTGATTAATAACTAATATTAACTATATATTAACTGATTAATAGCTGCTAGTAACTATACATTTATTGATTAATAACTACTAATAAGCATACATTAACTGATTAATAACTACTAATAATTATGCATTTACTGATTAATAACTACTAATAACTATACATTAACTGATTAATAACTACTATTAGTTATACATTAACTGATTAATAACTGCTAATAATTATACATTTACTATATAATAACTACTAAAACTATGCATTTAATGATTAATAACTGCTAAGACTATGCATTTACTTATTAATAACTAATAATAATTATGCATTTACTGATTGATAACTACTAATAATTATACGTTAACTGATAAATAACAGCTAATAACTATGCCTTTGTTGATTAACAATGGCGAATAATTATTCGTTTACTGATAAATCACAGGTCTATGGGGACTAGTAAACAACGCTGGTGTATTCGCACACGTGACACATGTAGAATGGCTATCTAAACAGGATTATGAAGCCGTAATGGATGTTAATTTTTATGGTATGGTCGAGGTAACTAGAATGTTTCTACCTCTTGTTAGAAAAGAACGAGGTCGCATCATCAACATGTCCAGTGTTTTTGGACGTTTTTCAGTGGGAAGTACGCCATATACTGTAGCCGCCCGAGCTATAGAAGCCTACAGTGATCGCCTGAGGTATGATACATATTATGACAATAAAGCAAAATTTACAGAATATCTGTGTCACAAAAGAAAATGGATATGTTCCACTTGTCGTAAGCACTTTCTGATCCTTTCCTCATTCGTAGCTTATCACCATGACTTATGGCTGTGGTAGGTCGATAGTTTCCTCATTCGTAGCTTATCACCATGACTTATGGCTGTGGTAGGTCGACAGTTTCCTCATTCGTAACTTATCACCATGACTTATGGCTGTGGTAGGTCGATAGTTTCCTCATTCGTAACTTATCACCATGACTTATGGCTGTGGTAGGTCGATAGTTTCCTCATTCGTAACTTATCACCATGACTTATGGCTGTGGTAGGTCGATAGTTTCCTCATTCGTAACTTATCACCATGATTTATGGCTGTGGTAGGTCGATAGTTTCCTCATTCGTAACTTATCACCATGACTTATGGCTGTGGTAGGTCGATAGTTTCCTCATTCGTAACTTATCACCATGACTTATGGCTGTGGTAGGTCGATAGTTTCCTCATTCGTAACTTATCACCATGACTTATGGCTGTGGTGGGTCGATAGTTTCCTCATTCGTAACTTATCACCATGATTTATGGCTGTGGTAGGTCGATAGTTTCCTCATTCGTATCTTATCACCATGACTTATGGCTGTGGTAGGTCGATAGTTTCCTCATTCGTATCTTATCACCATGACTTATGGCTGTGGTAGGTCGATAGTTTCCTCATTCGTAACTTATCACCATGATTTATGGCTGTGGTAGGTCGATAGTTTCCTCATTCGTAACTTATCACCATGACTTATGGCTGTGGTAGGTCGATAGTTTCCTCATTCGTAATTTATCACCATGACTTATGGCTGTGGTAGGTCGATAGTTTCCTCATTCGTAACTTATCACCATAACTTATGGCTGTGGTATGTCGATAGTTTCCTCATTCGTATCTTATCACCATGACTTATGGCTGTGGTAGGTCGATAGTTTCCTCATTCGTATCTTATCACCATGACTTATGGCTGTGGTAGATCGATAGTTTCCTCATTCGTAACTTATCACCATGACTTATGGCTGTGGTAGGTTGATATTTTCCTCCACCAATCAAACTTATCGCCACGATATAGTTGAAATATTGTTGAAAGTGGCGTTAAGCACCATAACCCTAACCATAGCCCCTTTTGTTGAATGATTTGTACTTGTGATGCTACAGACATTACATATGAAATGTGTCCTCATATCACATAGCCTGTCATATTATGCCGCAGCGTCATCAACAATTCACCAGACTTACCACAAACTCATTAAAAGAGTTTACCATTAGCGAAATTAATGGAAGACTTGGACATGGCATTTGAAGCAGGACTAGATTTAAAAAGTGCTTTGTCGTCAAAATATTGGAATTAAGCTGGGGCAAAGGTTAAAAACATATGGATATTCAAAATATTAAGATTAGTAATAATCATCCATATTATAAAAAGAAAGTTTAAGCAGTGATGGTCAACAATTCCACCGATATAAAAAAAACGAACATTTAACTATCACCTCAAATCATTGAACATAAAAAAAGATCGCGACAAATGGAGATCCAATTCCTGGCTTAGAACAGGCAGAAAAATGTGGTGGGGTTGAACCTGTTAGTGGGATCTTAACACTGGGCCTCTTGTTAATTGTATCTTCTACAACTAAACAAATAGCATCAGACCAAGCTTTTTGTATATTAAACATTTGTGAATTGATTTTCAAAGATGTCATCAATTTTACAAATATCAGACTCCTTAAACAACACCGAAATAGAAAAAAGGTATTTGATCAAATGTTTTTTTACATCTTTATGTTACTGGATGATTTACACGTCTAGATCTTAAGCAACAAGATATACAAGGATAAAAACGTAGATATCTGAATCAGTGCGCATGACGTGCTTTTGGAATAATCTAATTCAGGTACGTGAAAAGTCAAAAGATTGCAAAGCCAAGTACATTTTTTAAATCTTGTAAGCAACAAAACCAAAAAACAATTATCGTCAAACTATTTCTATCACAACAATACGAAGTACTCTAATACGTCTAGTCTTCGGACAGGAACACACATGTGACCGTGTATAACTGGTTAAAATAACCTCCAACCCATCTGACGTATTGCTCTATATCTATATTACTTACAACCAACCAGCACCACATTCAACTACAAATTTTGTTTTATGATATTTCTTATTTCTTTTATTTATTTCCTATTATTATTATTTCAAACTAAAGTTGTGAGTTCGAATCCCGCTCACGGCGAGGTGTACTCAATACGTGATCATATTTGTCAGTGGCTTGCGACAGGTCGGTGGTTGTGTTCGAGTACTCCGTTTTCCTCCACCAATAAAACTGACCGCCACAATATAACTGATATATTGATGAAAGTGGCGTTAAACACCACAAACCAACCAAACCATCAAGCTATGCGTTACCATGTTAATTTACTTTTTATCGTAGACAAGATCTGTACAAAACAGGAGTTACAGTACATATTATGGAACCAGGCCTTTACAGAACAGATTTATATGATTTTGATGATCTGGTAGCAGAATATAGAGAAACGTGGGATAAACTTTCAGCAGAATGTAAAGAATATTATGGGAGAGAATACGGCACTAAGTGTAGGTATTTAATAGGTTTTCTTAAAATGTTTCTTTTATTTGTACATATAACCGGTTTGTTCTATAGACAAGTATGTTTTATTTCTAAGGGTCTTGTAGGGATGTAAGTTAGTATAGCATTTATTCACCTCACGATATAGCTGAAACACTGCTAAAGTTGGCGCTAAACACCCATCAATCAATCAATCAATTAATCAATCATTAATATATTCTTATACCAAACAAGAAAAGAAACGTCGTTTTTTTTTCAAAGTTTGCATAAAATCATTCTGAATTCAAAAATGTCCCTGTATGATGAACCCCGATTACAAGTTAAAAATATTTTACAGTTGTAATGCGTACTTTAACTTAGGTGAATATATTGGGTCTCGAGATGGTCACGGTACGCGTTTAAAAAACGAAATGGACAAGCATGAAAAACTCGTTCAAATCCTACTGGATTCTGCTTATTAAGGAGCAGAACATTCACGTGTTTTGCCAGAACCGCTGTTGAACGTCAGACGAATGGAATGACCCAGTCTTGAACAACGAGAACAAGCTAAATACTGAATAAATTAAAAGTCTGTGCGAACAACAACCTCAGTTTGGTGACCACATATTTCTGACATATCCCATTTAACTCGAAATCAAAAATACTTCTGCTATGGTAAATGTTTGTATTTAGACTTATTCCGAGAAACACTTGTTCTCCAAGAGTTTATGATTAACATGGTGACGTGGATTTCCAAATGGTAAATTTTCCTTTCCTGTAAATAACAATTGCCACACAATTTGCTTCATGATATAGACGAATTTGGCTATCTTGTTTAGACCCTTTTGTTGACTTATTCCCAAAGACTTTTAATTATTGTGGCTTTCCAATCTATTGACAATAAGCGTTACTGATGAAGGTAATTCCCGAAATGCACTGCGTGCACTAAGTCAGATATTATTGACGTTCCTTTTTAGTATGCTGTATTTCCGTCATTACTTCTAGGAGCCGTCGTGACCGTGATCGTATGTTAGTTGGAGTTACAACTATCTATGTAATCAGTGCATATCACCACTAACGTAGTGAGTTCGAATCCAGCTCAGACGAGTTGTACTCGATACAACATTATGTGATAAAGTGTGTTAGTGACTTGCGACAGGTCGGTGGTTTTCTTCAGGTACTCCGATTTCCTCCACCTAGAAAACTGACCGCCACGATATAACTGAAATATTGTTGACAGTGGCGTTAAACACCATAACCCAACCTCATTACTTCTGTTAATAATCAGTTGTGTTTAATATTTGTATCATGCATTTTAATAATAATTTATCAATTTTTTTATTTCTAGTTGGAGAAAAAACTCTTCAGGTACTTGAAAAAGGAAGCGAATTGGATTATGACGTAGTGTCCGATGCATACGTTCACGCACTGACAGGAAAATATCCTAGATATCGATATGTTATCGGGAAAGACGCAAATAGAATATTTGTGCCATTGTCATGGTTACCAGAGAGCTGGAGTGATTATTTGATTACAATGCATAGCAATGTGCCAGACTCCATATGTGATTCAACTTCTAAAGACCAAAAATGGGATTGAAACAAAATGATAAAAACATAATAAAATGTATACTCTACCTCAAATGTGTCTTGTAACCTTATAGGTAATTTGTAGATATGTATACATTCCAATCGACAGCTGGGGGGGGGGGGGGGGGGGGGGGGGACATGACCGACCGTAAGCCAAATTGGATCCAACTGCTTCTAATTGGACACCGCGCTTAAGGGGCCCTGTGCACAGAACAAGTGGGTCCATCACCTCCTACGGCCGGCCCAGCTGGGTGTAAAATATAAGGTACCGATCATTTAACTGTTAGGTTTGGGGGATGGAGTGCTATTCCCCCTCCCCCCCCCCTCCCCCCGAGTCAGAAATATTTTCTTCACGCGAAAATTAAATTCAATTTTTTTTTTTTACATGGAAATTCGTATTTTGTTTTAAAATTTTGCAAAAACAAATTCGTCTTAAAAACACATTACATATTCTTATCATGTTTTTGTTCAATACATTTTTGTCTATGAACTTTTGAGACGTAATGTTTTTGCTTCAGAAAAAAAATAGCCATTAAAAGTTAAACGGTAGTTCCCTTCGGAAGAGGAATAACTCATCACGTTAGACTTGTAGTGTTTTCTGGGTTATACAGCAAGTAATTCAGTTATATCTGTACAAAGGACACTGAAAGATCCACGATAGACAGACACGTACAACAGGAATAGGTGACCTCAGCCGGGTTTGGCGATCCAGTTTAGGTCCTTTGGTTTACTTGCTCCCAAAACGTTTTAAATTATTTGGCTTTCCAATCTTTTGACCTTGAGCGTACCTGATGAAGGTTATTCCAAAAACGTGTCGTGCGCACTAAATTTAATATCTACGTTTTTATTAAGGCCATGCTGTCCTATCGATGATATTTGCAAACTAAAACCATTGATTAATGACTGTCAAAATAAGTCTGAGATAAATCGTTGTTGTGGAATTCGAGGACATGCACCATCGTTATTTCACTGTGATCCATTTTATTTTAGTGTCGATTATTCAATAGTCTTGAATTCATTTTTTTTTTCATTCCTTCAGATATTTCTTAACACAATTCGTGAAAATCCTCACAACAGTCACCTGCACTATCACACTGAGTGTCACATTGACATGTTCGGTCAGTCGAGTAATACCCACACCTGCCAACACATTTATCAGTCTTCGCTAAAAGTATGCAATTACAATTTTACTCTTGTTAATGTTATAATGTACATGTACATATGCTATTATTCATAAAGCTTGTATATGATATGAACCGCATCGGTGGTGTAATGGTAATCGAGCTCGCCGTAAGTGTGATAGATCGTTGGTTCGAGCCTGGTCGTGTCAAACCAAAGACTATAAAATTGGTATATGTTGTTTCTCCTCTAAGCACGCAGTATTAAAGAGAAAGAGCAATGAATGGTTGACTCGGAATCAGAATAATGTGTTCAAGTTGGGGCGACATGTTTATCCACAGACTGTTGTTTCAGTGAACTAGTACTATAAAAATCAAATTAAGAGTGTTGGTCTAGTACAAAGCGGACCTAATCGTCATCTCATTGAAATTTAACTTGTTCTCGCAATGATATAGCTAAACAAATGTTGAGTTTGGCGTTAAACAACAATCACTCACTGTATATGAGAGGATAATCAATTGTAAATTATCTTAAATTTTCACCACGATATCACTTTATACCTAAATGATTTTGGTCAAATATAATTGGAAATAATTGAAAGAAATAATCCATGTCTAAAACTGTATGCATAAAATACCATAAATGTCACGAGAAGACCCCGCATATCTCCTTGTATTAAGGCACCTATTGTGAAGTTTGTTTTAATTACAAAAGACGATTAAGACATCATCTAACCGGAAGTGGCACACTCGAAGCACACGAGTTCACCCATGCTTAGTAGTAGAGGTCGTGTTTCTAAAACTGTTTTAGTGTATTGTCGACCACTGTTTGTCTTTTTCTCCCTTTATTTATTGGCCAAACAGTATCTCCATTTACATAATTAGGAGCAAGCGCATCTATTTAATTACTAATGAGTTAAGACATACACGTTAGAGAAAACCGAAGGAGTAGTCAGGAATGGAAAATCCAGAAACACTGGCAACATTGGGCACACAAGATGAAGACAAGCAAAGCAAAACAAAAACTCAACAGAGAAAGCTAAAAACCCCGTTCATGGAGAGGTGTACCCGATAGAACATTATGTAATAAAGTTTGTCAGTGACTTGCTACAGGTGGATGCTTTTCTCCGGGTACTCCGGTTTCCTCCACCAATAAAACTGACCGCCACGATTAACTGAAACATAGTTGAAAGTAGCGTTAAACATCATAAACCAACCAACCAATCAGAAAATTAAAAAGATGAGCACCATGGACCCTATATAAAGTATGCATACTTTGACAGTGGTCTCCTTCATAACCTTTTACACATTCACAAGTGTATCCACCGTTTCCTACTATGCATGTTCCATTGTTCTGACATGGGAACGAATCGCAAGGAGAACCTGAAAAGAAAAAAGTGGTAACGATTTGTTTACATGTTAAAAACTGAGATATTTTAAGAAATCAATATGATCCTCCCTTTATTTGAATAACCTCTTGTAAATGAATTGATACCATGATTAAGGTTCGTTCCAGGCTAGACAGATGTTGTACTTCCGTCACAATTGGCAGAGGGCATGCATTACATTGTACGGATATACGTGGCCTTTTGGTATTATATTTCGTGTATAAACGGACATTGAAATGTTCCTTGACGTTAGAATTCGTGGTTTTAATATTTACTTATCACGTCTCTTGTTACTTATGCCTTTCGTGGTGCACTAAGTTTTGTGGTTTGTTGATCAATACAAGCGAAAACAGCGGAAAAAACCTATAAGGGTTAGGATTATGGTGCTTAACACCACTTTAAACAATATTTCAGTTATATCGTGGTGGTAAGTTTTATTGGTGGAGGAAACCGGAGTACCGGAGAAAACCACCCACCTGTCACTGACAAACTTGATCACATAATGTTGTATAGAGTACGCCTCGCCTTGACCAGGATTCGAACTGACAACTGTTGGGGTGATAGACACTGACTGTATAGGTACCATATGATCACGACCACTCCTAACACCCGTCTAAAAGTGAATTCTTAGAAAGTTTATTAGATAATAGGGGGAACATACCGTTATTTACTAATTCTTGTCTTGCTGCAGATGTTTTTGAGTATGTTATAATTAGTCATATGCAAACTCATATCATGATTTGATCTAAAATGCTGACAGGAAGATTTTGGAGATACCAAAGGGATAATCAGAATCCGTACATCGAAGGACAGACAGCGCAATGGACAAAAGACAAAATGACAAACAACTATCTACAAAGTAATACACATAAAATTAAAGATCGAGCAGCTCGAAGTCCACTAAATACTGGGGGTAGACATAGGTGCTATGGAAGGGTAAGCAGTTCCTGTTCCACTAGTGGCGCCCTCCCGTTGTGTTACTCTAGTCACTAAACCGGTGATTAGTCATGAGGAAATGACCGGGAAGCGTTTACTACAATTGGAACATATTCGTGGTCATTTGTGACACAGATTATCAGTAACAAATAACGCGCATTGTTTTGTTATTTAGAAGAGGAGAAAATGGTTTGTAATTATCATATGTTTGCTTACGTACTTTCACAATGGACGCCAGTATAACCAGCTTGACACGTGCAGTTATATCCACTATCTGTTAAAATGCATGAGCCATTATATTGACATGGAAACGATTCACAAGGTGATGCTGAAATATAGTTGTAACGCATTTATTGCATTGTAATAATTGATATGACTTCGATGTAGAGGGTTTCATTTATGAACTTGAACAATTACACGACAGTTTCTTGAACATCTGGCCAGGTCTGGTAATTGTCTGATGTCTGTTTATTACTGGTCTTTATCACACATGCAACTATTACCATGTTCATGTAAATATATTTCCATTATGTGATAAAATTTGTCAGTGAATTGCGGCAGGTCGGTGGTTTTCTCAGGGTACTCTAGTTTTCTTCACCAATAAAACTGACCACCACGATACAACTGAAATATTATTGAAAGTGGCGTTAAACCTTAAATCCATTTCTTTATAGCAATGGTCGCGCTCAACCGTCCAAGGAACGGCATTCGTACGGCTTTATGGAAAGTATAAATGAGCTATTGCATTCAGAAATATATGTAATCACAATATTGACAAGTATATTCTTTTATTACATAAGGCTCTATTTTACTATTTTTCTATTGGCCAGAAGCAATACACGTGACATTCCATTTTCTAACATATTGATTAGCAAAAAACAATTTCTGTGCAATAAAAAAGCATATTGCACTCTCATGCAAAATCAATGAATGGCATTACGTGGCACGAGAGTGCAATATGGTTTATTATTATATAGATATCAATGAAATACCGTGATTTCCGAGTTAAATAAAAATGATAATTTCACTAGTGAAATTATCATATTTATTTCACTCTCGCTATATTTTGGCGCCATTTCGTTGTCGACGTTATATTTGGCTTCGTGTACGATTCAATTTGGATCAAATTTAACTAAAATAATATTTCAAGGTAAGCATTTTAATTATTTTATTGTCGTGGTTGGGTGGCGCCATGTTTTTTGAAGCGATACACATTATAGTATATCCCTACACTACACACGTAATATAGTGCAATTAAACTCATTTTATAGTAAATTCGATTCGAAACATTTTTTTTTATCTATATAATAAATACTATAACTAATTGACGAGTTTCATTATCAAAAATATGTCACGAATGACCAAATAACACAGTAACTCACGAATGCGCACAGCGCATGAGTGAGTTACAACGTTATTTGGTCATGAGTAACATATTTTTGATATTGAAACTCGTCAATTAGTTATTATACAATTACTGCACTTGAACGAGATCAATATGAGATTTTATGGAGCAGAGTACAACAATATTGAACGAGGCGAAGCCGAGTTCAATATTGTTGTACTCTGCTCCATTAAACCTCATATTGATCAAGTTCAAATGTAGTAATTGTTTTATTACATACGGCTCTGTTTTACTCTAATTTTGAAATTTTATGAAAACTTTGAAATTTTTTAAACTTTCTGAAAATTTTATCATTTTGAATTTTTTTGAAATCTTAAGAAATTTCTGAAAGTTTGAAATTTTATGAAAATTTTGAATATTTAAAAAAAATTTGAAATTTTAAGAAATTTTTGAAATTTTGAAATTATAGAAAAAAAGATTGAACATTAATTTTTTTTTTTCAATTTTCAAATTTTGAAATTTTTTGAAAATTTTCAAATTTTATGAAATTTTCTAGCATATTGATTAGCAAAAAGCAATTTCTGTGCAATAAAAAACCATATTGCACTCTCGTGCCACGTAATTTCATTCATTGATTTTGCACGAGAGTGCAATATGATTATTTATTGCACAGAAATTGTTTTTTGCTAATCAATATGTTAGTAAATGGAATGTCACGTGTATTGCTTCTGGCCAATAGAAAAACAGTAAAATAGAACCTTATGTAATAAAGTATAATTATTTCACAGAAATTGCTTTTTGCTAATCAATATGCTAGAAAATTTCATAAAACTTTCCAAAACTTTATAAGATTTCAAAATTTTCCAAAAATTTCAAAATGATTAAAAAATTAAAAATTTCAAAAATTAAAAAAGAATGTCAAAACTTTCAAAATTTTCATAAATTTCAAAATGATAATCTTTTCAAAAATTTCAAAATTATAGTAAAATAGAGCCTTATGTAATAAAACAATTACTACACTTGAACTTGATCAATATGAAGTTTTATGGAGCAGAGTACAACAATATTGAACTCGGCTTTGCCTCATTCAATATTGTTGTTCTCTGCTCCATAAAACCTCATATTGATCTCGTTTAAGTGCAGTAATTGTATAATATTCCCTAGATAGGATCTGTAACATTAGTATGATAGCTCAGAAACTTTATGCAAGATATGGCGAAATGAAGAAAAAACTAACAAAACAGTAGATCTCTCAAATTTTAATTTACTTTTGATACTTACATTGGCACTGATCTCCATAGTAACCATTCGTGCACGTGCAGAAAAAGTAACCATCTTGTATACTACATTGACCACCATTCATACACGGGATGGCGTCACAGAGACTGGCTGCAATAGTGTCAGGAAAATAACACTTACATATTTTTTTTTCATTTCTAAAGAAAAAAGTGAGTGATTGCTGGGGCGTTGAAAAGGGGTGTGGTAGAGGGCACGTCTGAGGGGAGCTATGTTTTTGCACCGGTACTCCCACATAGATGCAATATTCAGACTCACAGAAAGACAAACGTTCCCATTGTCTCTGCACATTTCGAGAGAAAGAAGCCGTTACAAGTTTTCTAATAGTATGCCGCTTGACTCACACCGACTCCATTATTTTCCGAACTCAGGGTAATTATAAATGTACAACCAGCCGTTTCTATGTCTATATTAGTGTTCATCAGACAAGGGTATGTCTGGCTTTTCTGTTTCAGAGGGAAAATATGCATGGATTGGCCGTCAAATGTAGAACAGCAATAAAAGTGCTGTCATCTACTTTAATATCCCAGCAAACACACGACGTAACGCCGACGTCGGGGATTCGTCGTCTGAACGTAACATCGGGAAACAACGTTGTCACAACGTTGTGTTCACGTAATTTCACAACGTTATATCACGACGTTTATATAACGTTACAAAATTACGTCTACACAACGTAAAAATATTACCACCATACAACGTAACATTTTATTACGTTGTAGCGACGTACTATAAACGTTCTAATTTTTTTCGTTTTTGGTCGTGCGTCAATGTTTACATACTAAACTGAGACTGTGGATAGGGGTAAAGTCCGGTAAATGTTATATTTATGTAATAGAAAAAATATCTTGAAATTACAAGACTAATTTGTTAAGAAACCGAAGCTTTGAATAATTTACACTATAGAATATCTTAAGTAACAAAAACTGTTGTAAAAAACTCATTTTTTTAACTATCATGCAAAGTTTGAAATTACCGCCATATAATCTCTATTCGTACACTTCGGATTTCATTGGCAAAATCTAAGTAAAAATCAGCGCATGCGGATTGATACCAACGCGCAGCATCCCGCATCTTTCAAAAAAAAATTCAGATACAACAGATCAAATTCCGCTTTTAATTCTCGACTAAGACAAAGAAAATTAAAAGAAAGAAGATATCGTTATTCATCATTAGTACAGCTATCAGAAGATTACACTTAAGGTAGGTACACGTTTCTTTTTTTGACGCAAAATCAACATCAACTGGTAGAAAAAAGGGGGCACGTGCAGCAGTTCAAGCACAGGCGCTTGTGTAGAGTCAAAAAATATGCTCGCTATGTACCTAAAATACCACAAGGCCGGACTCACTCCTACTACCTCTGTCACTTCAATCGCTATTTCCCCTGTCAAAATGTCGATAGGACGCAAATCGCTTACTAATTTGCGTAGTGAAATGATTTTTCTTCAAGGAAAACCCGTTTTTTATATCTTCCTACCATCTACACCCCCATACTGACAGATAAACATCATATTATGTTAACAATGGACACCTAAGTGGCAGCAAAGCGTAAGTAGGTCACGTGCGACATATTTCCGCCTTTCGATCGTTCTTGGGTTTTATCATATATAATTACTAAACACTAGAAATATTACAAGGCGCCAAAATATGACTGACAAAATGAATGAAAACTTCAGTGCTTCTTGGTATGCAAATAATACTAAAAATAAGGCATAGGAAATAATTGTATTTAAAAAACATTATAATTATACAGTAACAATACTGATATATAATTACGTTTCCTGAACTTTTCTTTCTGAACTTCTCAGGTATGTTTCGTAAGGCAATGATAAAACCCGAGAACGACCGAAAGGTGGAACTATGTCGCACGTGACCTACTTTCGCTTTGCTGCCACTTAGGTGTCCATTGTCAACAAAATCTTAGGATTATCTGTCAGTATGGGGGTGTAGATGGTAGGAAGATATAAAAAAACGGGTTTTCCTTGAAGAAAAATCATTTCACTACGCAAATGTGTAAGCGATTTGCGTCCTATCGACATTTTGACAGGGGAAATAGCGATTGAAGTGACAGGGGTAGTAGGGGTGAGTCCGGCCTTGTGGTATTTTAGGTACATAGCGACCATAGTTTTGACTCTACACAAGCGCCTGTGGTTCAAGTGGTTCGGTTTTTACATTGATATGACTTTGTAAAAAAAGATTCTCGACTATTAATTAATAGAAATGACACTGTAAAACGTAAGACCGAGTTTTCACTCATTTATCACTTGAACTTTTTTTTAGATTTATTTGCCTTAGAAAAGGGGCCATGCATGATACTTGTGCACTGATACACTTGCCTTTTTATGGAGAATGTCACCAACATTGTTACAGGGGAATAACATGTATGTACATTGTATCTGTCTGTCAATCTCATTTCATTCGAATGAGGGTTTCTATTGACTGTTTTCATCACATATACACATGTGAGAATGCATTCATGGATCATGCTCTTAATAAAGCGGTATAATATAGTATACATGTTTTCATCCATTTGCATGTTTTATCAGTTGCCAAATATTATCCCACCTTAGGCAAAATCCTGATGTATACATATGTAACAAGTAGTAAAAGTACATGTACTTTAATAAGGTTTGGCAATCATTTAATAGTAGCAGGTCAAATCGGCCCCAGTCAAAAAGTATTCAAAAAGAATGATCACGATTGAAGTTGACTCTCTTTTATAAACTAAAGCATTTCTCAATCTGAGTTGTTTTTCTTGGCTTGGTTATTTAGATGCCCTCTTTTTATTAAAAGGCCAATTTATAGACGATAGAAAAAATCATTAAAGAATGTTTCTAATCTTAAGTGGGACGACCTCATCACCCGTCGACATCAATCCAAAGTCACCATGATATACCGAGTTATCCATCAACTGGTCGCAATACCATCAGCACCTTATTTACAACCAACCGGTGTAAGAACAAGAGGAAATGAAATGAGGTTCCTAGTACCATTCACAAGTGTCAACTCTTATAAGAACTCCTTCTTCTCGTCTACCATCAGACTCTGGAACAGTCTTCCATCAGATATCACAAGAATACAATCCCTAGAGGCTTTCAAGGGAGGGATTGTTTCCAGCTTCCACTAGATCAGCCTCAAATGTTTTTAACCAGATCGTTTTATCCTGCACCTGTACATTTTTGTAAATACACTAATCGACCCTCCCTCACGTGTACTTAGTCAATTGTGCGAAAATGTTCCAGAGGAATCATGGACACTAATGGAAGAAGAAGATCAACATAAAGATCATTATATAATTGCCGCCAATCACGTTTTATGTAAATTGTTAATCACTTAATTATGCCATAAATTAATCATTAATTAATTTCTTTGATCCTTACAAAAGAATCCGCTCATCAATAAAATTTAAATTTTATATCTTTTGACCAAAATAATTTATATTAATACATAATTTTTATTTATTTATTCTTTTTTTAATTTTTATTTTTTGGGGCCGATTTGACTTTCAATTTGAGGCCGATTTGACTTGGGGCCGATTTGACTGGAAATCCATTTAATGACTCTAGGAGCTTAACTGTTTAACACAATGTATGTCACATTGATTTAAATGGAAAAGATGGATCTAGGATGCTCATTGCTTTGTACATGTAACAATAAACCCATTCAACAGTCTTGGCGAAATTGTTTTGGAACTTATCTATGATAATTAATCCAATCTGACATACATGTATGTGTTTCTTTCATCTTAAGCCTTACTAATTAGTCTTTATTAATTGGTAAACATTAAAACTGAAGGCTTATCTCTTCTCAGCATGCATAACACATGACGCACATGTATTTGTATCTGAGAAAAATCCTTATCTGTCACTGGTTTTCTGAACATATGGTCTATGTAAATAAAGTTTAGAATGGGCATGCAAGGGCACTGCAACCATAGAATCATTATACAAATTTACATGTATGTAAATTAAAATATTAACCTTAACATGTTTAATAAGAAAAAAAGCAATTTAAATCATGTACTGTAAGTGCTATTTATTTTTGTTACATTCACCTGATCTGTTCCTTTCCCTTTTACACTTTTGGTACAATTTACCATGCCAGCAAAAAATGTTAGCTAGGCCTTCATCTTAAAATGTATAATGTGCCCCAAAGTAGAAAACTTCACTTTATTTTAATTTATGTCTTATTTTTTTGAAAATTATTTGTGTTTAATCTTGATTTTTTTTTTGCAGTTTATATGGCTAACAATCTTTGTCCACATGTACACATACCTTTTTGTGTATCTTAGAACATGCTGTGTGTTTGAAAAGTTCACTTATTTGGCTCAATTTAAAGAATTTTTAACATTAGCTTAATCAAAAAAAAAAACAAACA
The DNA here is from genome assembly GCA_963383655.1 of Bathymodiolus septemdierum. Classification (NCBI taxonomy): domain Eukaryota; kingdom Metazoa; phylum Mollusca; class Bivalvia; order Mytilida; family Modiolidae; genus Bathymodiolus; species Bathymodiolus septemdierum. The sequence continues at coordinate 57,942,355 of OY726525.1, read as the reverse complement.
AAAATTATATTGTGTACATTAAAACCCCTTTTGCTTTAAATGAAGAATCATGTTAACAAATGCATGAAATGATTTCTGAATTTAAATTGATTCTCTTAAATCTTAACAATTACAGTATTGCAGTCAAGTGGTTCTTGTCCAATTATTGTTTCTACTTTTTGTTGTTAGATGAAAGGAGTTATCAGCCAACACCATCCAGGACTCAGGAAGACATCAAAAGAGCTACCTGCAGCTCCACAGCTCCAAAAATATTTAAGACCAAGTTTAAGTTCAACTCATGCACAACCTACTGCAGAGAGGATGGAAACAGCATGCTCTAGTAAGTTCTATGCATGATATTTTTATATTACATTAGTATTCATTAGAATAAATTTTGAAATTTGGGTAACTTGTTGATTTTCCTATTATATGTACATGTATAATGCTAATAAACGTGTTACTGATCAGATTTCCCACAATTCAGATTATTTTGATAAGGACTAGTTAGTAGTAGTGATGAAAATTATGAAATGTTTTTATTTATTTACTTGATAGACTACGAATCACCTCCAGGCAGTAGTTTCCTACCCATAGGGATCAGATTATCTCCTGCTGGAAGTAACCCATCTCCAGGAGCAAGGTCTGCTGGACACCTTGTAAGGTCATCAGTATCTCCTGCCAGCAGCTCCTTAAGTTCCCACCTTGAGCCAGTGGGGTATGGTTTAGGAACTTGTAAGTATCTTGCTGAATATAGTTTAATATACTATTCAGACTTGAAACTGATTTTGATCATAGTGTTGGCTGTAAATGTTTGATGTGTGGAAATTAACTGTTGTTACAATGTATTGTGCTCTTCGATTCACTCAATATGGTAGTACAATTTTATTCTATCTCAATGTGTTGAATTCAGATGACAAAAAAGTTAAGTAGCGTAATGTTCCACGGCTGTACCATACAAATAAACAAAACGTTGAACCTTGAAACTATGGGGCCACACCAAGGTTTTACTTACATGTTGCTAACATTTAAATTATTGAAACTGTTTCGCAAACCCGTTGTTTTGTTATGTGATATATTAATGTTATATTTATAAAGTTTATGAAATTTACTACATATGAAACTGTATTGATTTAGAAATTTAGTACAGTATTTTCCTTCATGAGACACCCCCATACATGAAATATGACGCGACAGATATTTTGACGTCATTGAAGAATGACGTCAAAGATACGGAAACGGACATCTAGAGTTACGAAAAATGAAAATAAAAGACGCAAATTTATTTAATACAGTTGGATGGTGTATTAAAAAAAAAACAATGGTTAAATCCGTAATATATCTGTTATTCAGCTATCAGACAGGGTATATAATGTGACATTCCCGGCTTACGATATATATTTCCTTCGGCTGCGCCTCAGGGAATATAGATCCTAAGCCGGGACTGTCCCATTATATACCCTGTCTCATAGCTGAATAACATATAATATTAGGGATTTAGTTTGTTACACAAATTTTCATTGGTCGTTCAACCATGAATGTCAGCATATATTCGGAAAACAGACTGGGTATATATTTCAGTCTCCTAAAACGATAACAGCATGGACGACAGTCAAGGAAATTAGGAATTTGAATCCACAGGACACTCGGTCCTTTGAACTGTGAGGAATTACAGGACCGAACTAGATTTTACAGGACGGACAATAAAATAATGATTTTTTTTTAAATAATAAATTTATTTGATTTAAGTGTCACATATTGATTGCATTGAACTTACAATCACAAACAGCAATATCTACAATTAGACAGCGGTGTAAAGGTTAGCGTGCGAGTGCTCATGGGTTCGTGCTCCAGTCGGGTCAGATCAAAGACTATAATATTGGTATTTTTTACTTCTCTGTTAAGTACGCAGCATTAAGGAGAAAGGGCAAAGACTGGTTGGCTCTGAATCAATATAATGTGTCCAAGTGGGATGACAATTTGACACTATGTCCATAAATATATTATTGTATACAGCATGATCATATTCATTAAAGTATATTTCCACTCTAAAATTACAAAACTATTTGTGACATTACAAATTACTAAATGAAATATTCATTCTATCTAAACAAATGAATCCTTTCCGACGCCAACAAATTACGCTTCACTGAATCAATAGAATGATACGAAATAATAAATGTATTTTTACCTAATTAAATGCTGTTTTTAGACTCAAAACGGCTGTATGAACAAAACAAATATTACAACAGATAATTCCGTCACAAATACCTGATCGATTCAGCAAACTAATATGTTCCACTGCTGTACCATAACGTTATGAACATCAAAATAAACAAAACGTAGAGGCTTGAAAACTTTCGACGTCATGGCCAGAGCCACATCAAGGTTTTACTTACATGTTGTTAACATTTAAATTATTGAAACTTTCGCAAACCCGTTGCTTTGTTATGTGATATATTAATGTTATATTTATAAAGTTTATAAAAATTACTACATATGAAATTGTATTGATTTAGAAATTTAGTACAGTATTTTCCTTCATGAGACACCATAGATATGAAATATGACGTAACACTGACATACTTTGACATTGAAGAATGACGTCAAAGGTACGGAAACGGACATCTAGAAATACGAAAAATGAAAATAAAAGACGCAAATTTATTTAATACAGTTGGATTTTGTATTTAAAAAAAAACAATGGTTAAATCCGTAATATATCTGTTATTCAGCTATCAGACAGGGTATATAAAGTGACATTCCCGGTTTATGATATATATTCCCTTCGGCAACTATCAGACAGGGTATATAATGTGACATTCCCGGCTTATGATATATATTCCCTTCGGCTGCGCCTCAGGGAATATACATTCACGGGTCAAAAGTATTTCCACACTAAGATATTTCCCTATATATTTCATATAAAACCACTTATTTTCAAAACTTTCTCCTGAAGTCATTCCTTATCAGATTTTCTTGAATTTTTCTCCTTTAAAAGCAGAATTGATTGGAGTTTATTTACATATTTTCATGTCATTTTTTTGAACTTTTTTTACAAGCATTTATGATTTAAACATAAACATAAATTCTCGTCGTCACAATTTTCTATGATCATATAGCAAGATTTGAAATAAATGTTGGCTTCCTATATAGATAAGCTCAGATATTTATTTTAATTCTATTTTGAGAAAGCAACACATATTTAGACCCGCTTCATATCCCCAGTCTACCACGGGAATATGGTCATTTATCATCTGTCAAGCTGACCTTTCAAATTGTAGGATTAAACTGTATATTTCACTCCAGTAAAGTATTGACTTGTATTTGTTAATTATTGCTTTGTATTATCATTGTTTACTGTCACAAACATGAATTGTTTAATGACTTTATAAATAAAGCTGTATTTAATTTATCATTCTTTTAGTTCATGTTTAAGTTGTGCCATGCATATTAAGACTCTTTTAGGCTTTCGACATATCTTCACAGTGCTATAAAGTTAACTCACTTTTCAAATGCTTAGAATTGTACCTATGGCTTTTGTTGTCTAAAATTTAATTCTGAAAAGCACACTCATTGAAATTATATTTCAAAGATCAAGGTATGTAGTACTAAATAATGCAGTGATATGCTTTACATTATGTAAACTAGGATGACAATGTTTCTAGAAATGCTTAGGCATATAAAATTGACATTGGCTAAATTAGTATAAGAGAAAACATGTGGTATTAAGTGGTACATTGCTTCTCTAACTGAAGGATTAAGCATCTGACAATGAGTTCCTCGCCAATAAAACAGGAGTTTAGTCGCAATATGACCATACCACAACATTATGACAACGTCGTAATATTACGTTGTGACGACGTTGTGTGGATGGTCGTATTTACGTGCTGAGGAGTCCACAAAAGTACGTTATGACGACGTAAAGTATAACGTTGTGACAACGTATTCCCGGCGTCGGATTGTTTGCTGGGATGTGTGTCTAAGTGTTAAAGGGGAAGGACACCCAATCATAATGTAGGATTGTGGAAACGTTACTTATTAAAATGGTAATAAACTACATTTTGTGGATAAAAGAATCGCAAATGGCTACTAATTCGGTATGTTAAAATCAAATATTATACATTTCCCGGCGGCAAGACAGTTGCGATATTGACAAAGGAAGTAACGTCACACCGCCTGTTCAGGTTAAGTAAATCATCAGTTATCAACACAATACATATTACCAGTAAATCAAGAAAATGTACAATTAATGAGTTTTAATGAATAGAGAATCAAACAATATGGGTTTAGTTCCTTATATTTTTTATCCTGAATATTCGGTATGTGAAATTAACAGTCGTCAACGGTTAATCGCCGAAGAACAGAACAACTATCGCCCTTTTCTGTAGACTCTTATCATTTTCAGGACGTTAGCAACCCATCTAAGATATTGTTTTTGTTTTCTTCCAAAACTATATGCATGAAAAATTTTTGTAATTCGAGAATTTTGCTTATCTTCAGCTATCGTAGAATCTGTGTCGTTAGCGAATGCTATAATTTTCTTCTGCATAGGCGCAAAGGAAACCGGAACAGGCGGTGGGATATTGAATAATGCAATTTTGTGCTCTTCAATATGTAAGAGTTCCACAAAATGGTGGCACCCATAAAATTCAAAAGCGTAATTTTTTAACCGTCCGTGCTACTATACTATTAGTTCTTTAACAAGATAGAAATGCCTGAACTGTTTCGTTACATCAATTGTTTGAAATAAACACATATCTTGTGATTCATCCTCTTTGAAGTTGGATAGTATCTCAATTTCATTTATATCCATATCCTTTCTTATTAATAGAATGTTAGGATCAGTATGACTTCCATCTTAGAAAATAAAAATGGTACAAATTTGCATAATTGTAAGTAGAACCATGCATATCATCAAAGAATATATGCTAAAACTTAAAACTCTTTTGCAACTATAAATCTTTTGAGTTTACTTTGCAATGGGTCCATTGGAGTTTTATCATCTCCAGTCAAGATGGTGATCGCCTTTTTAAAATTATAAAAATATCTAAATTAATAGCAGGGAACGGGCTTACATTTGAACTATGATTAATTAATAATGATTTGATTTGATTTGATTTTTGGTGCTTAGCGCCACTTTCAGTAGTATTTCAGCTATATCATGGCGACCAGTTTTAGTGGTGGAAGAAGCCGGAGTATCCGGAGAGAACCACCGACCATGGGCAAGTAACTGGTAAACTTTATCACTTGCGGCTGCGAGTGGAGTGCACCCTTTTTTGTAATTTACAAAGCCGGGCGCGAACCCACACCGTATTGGTGATAGGCTTTTATGAGTTGTTAGGTAATCCAACTACCTAACTCATTGAGCCACCCGGACCTTGCTACATTTATTCCGGGATTTGAATTGGAAACTTTACTGATGTCTTGGATTATTCAAATTGAATGTTTTCAAAACAATTTATTTAAATATTAATCTGCTATTACACAATGAGGATACTTTAATGTAAGTTAGACTTTGATATAGTGTTCCCAATTTCGAAAATGTATGCAACAACCCATAACTCCAATTACAAGTGGAAGCCGTTTCGCAAAATATGGTTGGTTTATGGTTTTTAGGCTTATGATGTTTAAAGCCACTTTCAACAATATTTCAGTTATATCGTGGCGGTCAGTTTTATTGGTGGAGGAAATTGGAGAACTCAGAGAAAACCACCGACGTGTCGCAAATCATTGAACAACTTTATCACATACTGCTGTATCGAGTACACCTCGCCATGAACGGGGTACGAACTCACAACCATTAGTGTAAGAGACACTGATTGCACAGATAATTGTAAATCCAACTACCATGCGATCACAATCACGACGGCCCCTTGCAATTCCATAAATGTCCAAATGACAAACAAGAATGGGTAATCCAGAGACACAGTCAACGTTGGCCAAACCATACATAGTTGCATACTCACATTCACATCTGCTACCAAAGTATCCACTGATGCACGTGCAGATAAATCCGTCTACTGATATGTCACATTGCGCATCATGCTGGCAAGGGTTTGAATCACAAATGCTTGCTACAATAGTGCACATTTTTTTTACATGCTGAATATATTAAAATGTATTTCTAAAAAGTATTCCTATTCAAAGAATCTGAAAGAATTTTCTGAAGTCGTTGAAACGATTAATTTTGACATTTTATACTCTGGCATTCAATATCACCGTGTGTATTTTGAGTTTGTAACAAAAGTAACTCGACGGATGATACTAGTGAAGCAGGAAAACTGCTTACCCTTCCGTTCGATCTTGTGTTTTCTGCGTAGAGTTTTTTAAGATCACTGGTTGTCCTTTTTCTTTTGGTCTTCTGTACTTCTTCGATTCGACGGTCTGCAATTACCCCTTTAGTATCTTCAAACTTATCTTGATTAGCATGTTACTGGAGTGTAGAACAGTAACTGTTTTACCTTATCACGATTCGCATCTAATTGTTTTTGATTTATAATACAAGATGTATATGAAGAATACCAGAAATAAAATTTTAATATATTCCATAAAGAGTTAAAATTAATAATGAGCTAAATGTAATAAATATTATTATACATACACTGGCAGCGGTCACCATAGTAACCAGGCATACATGTGCAATTATATCCACCGTGTCTACTTTTACACACTGCTTGGTTCTCACAAGGATTTGAATCGCACTTACTGTCTGAAATATATATGCCAATAAAATAACAAAGCATAACATAACGAAAAGAAAGCTTAAACAGCCATGGCCAACAATTTAAACAATATCACCAAAACAAACACATCGACTCATTGAACTTACACAAAAGTCTTCTTTTTTTTTAATAATAATGTAAAATAAAAAAAAAGCAAAAATATTTATTGCATTGAATTTGACACAGGCCATCATCAATGTAAATATATTACACAAAATGCGAATCGTCAGTGTAAATCATCAGTACAAAATGTGCATAACCCTACCAAGCCATCACCTCAAAGATTTAAATCAAATCTAATTAAGATTCATGAGAGGAACAGAAACTGTATACTCTTCCGGAGCATCTAAATTCACCCCCGGTTTTAGTGGGTTCGTGTTTTCTGTGTAGTGTTTTGTAGATCATTGTTTGTCCGTTTGTCCTTTCTATTTTGGCCATTGTATTGTCTGTCCTTCTTCAACTTACGGCTTCTAATACTGCTTTGGCTATATTTAAACTTTTCTTATTTGACGTTTTGCACCTAAACGTAGGAAGAAAACATTGGAACAATGAAATTGGATAAACGTAACATACACAAGCATTCGTTTCCATGGTAACCATCGATACACGTACAACTATATCCATCTTCTTGGTTTCTACATAATCCTCCATTCTTACAAGGCAGTTTATCACAGAATGTTGCTGAAAAGGATAGCAAATCATTTCAAAGAATTTATCAGGTTCATAATGATGAATTATAAATATATAGGAGATAACGCAGTAAGATCGTCACAGTTAGTTAAAAAAAAAAAAAAAAAAAAACACTACTAGTATCCGTGTACAATGTTCCTCCTAAGCGAAGCGTAGCCTAGTAAACTTGCAATTTTTTTTTCGGACAAATCTGATATCAGAAGAAAAACATACTATATCAGTGACATTACCACATATAATATGTATGCAAACTTGAAACATCTGATGTAGATAACGGGAGACGATTGAGTGGATGTTTTCGGTACATCGAATTGAAATCATCACTCAATTATTAGGATTTTGAGTTATGGTGTTTGAGTGTTTGACGTCACTTTCAACAATATTTCAGTTTTAATTTTGGTGGTCAGTTTTATCGGTGGATGAAACCGGAGTTCCCGGAGAAAACCACCGACCTGACGCAAGTCACTGGCAAACTTTATCATATAAAGTTTTATCGAATACACATCGCCATGAGCGGGGTTTGAACTCACAACGTTATTAGTGATGGGCACTGATTACAAATGTAGTTGGATTTACAACTACCATACGATTACTGCAATGACGTCCCCGTTACTCACCTAATTACATCAGCTATGAACGAAATAACAGGACACAATAATTCTATAATAATACCTACCATAGTTAACGCAAACCGGATAATGGTGTTTTACAACAACACATTTCTTCTGTTCAGTACATGGGTTCGGCCAACATGGACTTCCTTTCTGTAATATCAATTATAGTTTTATTAGAATAGAAAGGAAATAATAAAATATAATATAATATAATATAATATATCGCATAATTCATGTACATGTATATGAGAACACATATAAATACTAGATAACATAGATGACGGAAGTTTAGTCAATATTTATGGGGCAGTAATTCAATTACTTATTCCAATATGAGAACACATGTTTATACTAGATAACATAGATGACGGAAGTCTAGTCAATATTTAAGGGGAAGTAATGCAATTACTTATTTTAATATGAGAACACATGTAAATACTAGATAACATAGATGACGGAAGTCAAGTAAATATTCAAGGGGAAGTAATTCATTAACTTATTCCAATATGAGAACACATGTAAACACTAGATACCACTGAAGACGGAAGTCTAGTCAATATTTAAGAGGAATTAATGTAATTACTTATTCCAATATGGGAATATCATGTATACATGCAATTCAATCTCTTACTATCTTAGTTCGAATTCGAGTATTCGATTGTCCAGGCCCTGTTGTCATTAAATCTTCGAGTATGAGTTGCCTTCTCGTATTCCGAAATTATTTGATAAAAACAATGTATACATGCTAATCTCGGATTTCTGATTGAATGATTGTTGATAACGAGTAGGAAATTCATGTTCGGCAGTTTTATGACCTTAAAGCAGTACCGAATAAATGCAAGGAGAACAGAGGAGTCAATCTAAGATGGACTATTCAGAGACTTAGTTAACATTGGGCACATAAGGCACAGGACGAAAAACAGCATTAAAAACTAAAAAGATTAGCAACACAGACTCAACCGAAAAAACCCGGAGATAACCTTATTTAGTTTACAAACATTCTTACTGCAAGTTCTTAACATCAAAGCAACTTATACGAGATCGAGACCACGATTTTGAACTTTATCGGTAAAACATTGTTCAAGAAGAGTTTGACCAAAGGACAGACAACACAATGGTTAAAAAAAAAATGACAACGATATACAAAACTAAAAATCGAGTAACACGGATCCCGCTAAAAACCGGTGTTGAACTCAGCTGCTCCGGACGGGTTGACAGTTTCTGCTCCACTGGTGGTACCCGTCGTATCTTTCAAGTTATCAACCCAGTGATAGGTCATGAATGAGGGGAACAAAATATATGATAAATTGTCCTTACCAAAGTCCATTTGTCTATTTCTGTGAACATGGATTCCGATTGATCGTTAATATGGTCACCAGGATATGACATCTTTAACAGCTGACAGGTCATATTTTGTTTATTATAATTAACTGCGTTACATCCTGTATATGACATACAGTTACGGACACATATTTTAGGTCCAGTGTTCTTTATCCACAATAAAACGTAAGAATCCATCATCTTATTATTCAGGAAAGTTCCTCCTTGCAAAGAGTCTGACCTCACTTTGCAATAAATACTCACGAAAGAGAAGAGTAAAACTATATTATATATCCTCATCTTTTAGAGTTCTATTCACTCCTCTCGGATTTTGTTCCGATTTCGTACGCATTAAATAGTGTGCGCCCTTACAATTGTCTCCTATGATAAAGTCCGAGGACGGAATAAAGCGATGACTTCGTTCGGTCTGTGTAAGGTTTTTCAATACAAATATAACACAACCGGACACAATTTCACAGGACACTATTAAGTACATACGTACCCATTAGCTAGATACAATTACCTTTTAATATGTTTTAGTATTTTTCCCGGAATAAAGCAAATAATATGATAGGTATAAAATTTCCTTTGTCATTAGTCAACAATTAGTAACCATTCGTTTAATTACTTTCAACGTATTTGAGTGATAGAAAGAATTCAAAAGTCAATAATCAAAATCATGAATATTAATAGACAGCATAGGTTTTTTAACATCATTTTACTACTGCCATCGATGAACGGGTTCGTGTTACTCAATCGTTAATTTTCTGGGTTAGGTGTTGTGATGTTTAACTACGCCACGTTCAAAAATATTTCAGCTATATCATGACGGACAGTTCAATTTGTGGGGGAAACCGAAATACCCGGAGAAAACCATATACCTGTTGCAAGTCACTGACAAACTTCCGGTTTGCAAAATTTCCCTTGGAGGCTCTCTGGATACTAGAATAAAATAGTAATTAAGATAAATAAAACAAAATCTCCTCTGGTTATCTAATATGTATTTTGTAATCGTTCATTGTTTCATATTGTAGTAAATAATTCAAACTATATAATTAATCAAATGAATGATTCTAATTTGGATTGTATTGATTTTATTTTTAATTTACATTATGATTGCAAGCTATCTGTTTGTCTTGCATAAACTGAAAAACTAAAAATACCACAACGTCGATATCAGTTCCAAATTCTAATCGGAAAACTATAGAAACATGGGTTTGGGGTTAGGGTTTTGATGTTTAGCGCCACTTACACACCAAAACCCCAACCCTTAACCCATGTTTAATGATACTCCTAACACACAAATTATGACAAGAAACTTTAAACAATGATTTTGTGGTCACCAATTCCACCAACATCAACAAAACGAACAATCACCTCTCATCTTAACTGAACTCACTGAACACAAAAAAAACCACGACATATGAGGAGTAAATCCAAGTCGTGGATGGGACGGGCACAAATACACGACCGGTGTAAATCCAAGTCTTGGATGGGACGGGCACAAATACACGACCGGTGTGAATCCAAGTCCTGGATGAGACGGGCACAAATACACGACCGGTATAAATCCAAGTCCTGGATGGGACGGACACAAAAACACGACCGGTGTAAATCCAAGTCTTGGATGGGACGGGCACAAATACACGACCGGTGTGAATCCAAGTCCTGGATGAGACGGGCACAAATACACGACCGGTATAAATCCAAGTCCTGGATGGGACGGACACAAAAACACGACCGGTGTAAATCCAAGTCGTGGATGGGACGGGCACAAATACACGACCGGTGTAAATCCAAGTCGTGGATGGGACGGGCACAAATACACGACCGGTGTAAATCCAAGTCGTGGATGGGACGGGCACAAATATACGACCGGTGTAAATCTAAGTCATGGATGGGACGGGCACAAATACACGACCGCTCACTTTCGTGGCTTGGTGTGGTATTTTTTGTCTTTAACTCTACCACATTATTCAATAAGTTGGTAATCATTCATTTACGTCTCAGACCTAGAGGAGAAACTAGGTCTTGATTCTATTCCTTGTGAGGTTCATCATGACAATAGCACATGATGTTCAATCAAAGAGACATTTGACCACGCTTGTACGAACGGTCTTTATATTTCATAAATAAACTACACATTGACAAATTTCTATGCATTCAAGAAGAATTGGCTTAGTAATGGTTAGGCGTGCTCGACATGAGCGGAGTAGATCGTGTGTTCCAGCCCGGGTCGAGTCAAACCAAAGACTATAAAATTGGTATTTGCTGCCTATCAGCTAAAGAAGCCATATTAAGGACTAAAAGCTTTAAAGATTAGTTAAGCTTGCTAGGAATCAGAATAATGTGTCCGAGTGGGCCGACATGTCTACAAGCGCACTTTTGTTTCAGCACCATAAAACGAACTAAGCGTGTTGTTCTAATGCTAAACGGACATCATCATCTCATTGAAATGTCCAACCTGTCTTATGTGACCTTCTAGGGGGACAGTGAACTATGGTCACATGAGACAGGTGGTCGCTTAATACAGGTTTAATTGATATGAAAGGCACTGTCAAGGGAAATAAAAATTAAGGTCACATAGTATAAGTTATTGCTTAATAGAGGTGGTCACTAAAGCAGGTTTGACTGTAACTTGTTCTCGACATAATAGCGCTGATGATTGTTTAGTTGATGTTAAACACCAATCACTCACTCACTGTTTTAAAAGGGCTGGTAATATAAAGCTATATAACTAACGAATTATTTAAAAAATATATGACATGATTCATTATACACATTTTTTGTATGCATGCTCACGCTAAGACCCATTAATTTATGCATTACTATTTGAGAGAAAACAATTAATTCATTAATGTATTAATCAATCACCTACTCTATGAAGTACACCTTTATTGTATGTGGTTGATGGGTGCATGATTACTTATCATCAATTACATTACTGCACTAATGGTTTTTTCAACGCACAGTCAAACCTGTATACAAAGGCCACCCAAGTCAAGTTGAAAATGTGGTCTTTATGAACAGTTGCCCTTTATATACAGGTTAAGATTATGATTATATACTATTCATCATTAGAGAAAAATGAGACGGTCCTTTATAGACAGTGATTTGCTATATAGAGGTGCCCTTTAAGGAAGGTTAGAATCTACCAGTAAGTTTTAAATGTCATTAAATATAGTATGATACGGCAAATAACCATAAATATTAGTTACGTTCATTTTACATTGAGAATAAAACGGTTAATATTAGACATGAAATTAATATTTTGACCTGACAACTGATTTTCGATGTAGTAAATTAGATCTGACAGATCACATGCTTTCAAATGAACCATTATTAGTTAACATGAGGCAATTGGTTTTATTATTTTTGGCAACGTTTAAGGAGACATTTTAACATGTGTAAATATAGAAAGGTATCATTAATCTTTTGTATCGATCCCGTTCTAATCTGTAGATTTATTTTCCCTTTTTTGTTCTAAATGTCGTTTCATATTCGTTTACATTCCCACATATCTGTATTTCTCTGATAAGGGTAAAACTATGATATTATAAGCTTAATCAGCAGACGTGCCTACCTGACAATTTACGCTTTAAAACGTTAATACATGTGTTGTTCCCTGCTGTTTAACGATTTAATTGCTGTTTTAGGGAGAATTTATTTTAAGTGTTTTTACCGTAATTATTTTCAATACTGACTATTAATAGAGCTGTTAAAATGGAGACTACTATATTACTAACACTCATATTATTCATAATTACGGCATTAATTGACGTAGGTAAGTAAACTTAAGCTTTATATTAAATATATTTAGTTTCAGAACAATTGTATTTAATATATGGAACTTAATGAAAAACAAAAAAATACCACACTGTCAGAACAGTTCTAAGAAGAAGAGTTTGAAGATACCAAAGGGGTAATATTGTAGAAAGATGATAGAAACAAACAAAATCGGTACCCCCTAGCACACGTGCATTTGTATGTATGATCGCCTATTATCTTGGTCTGGCACCATGCATTTAAAATTTAAAAAAATGGCAATGTTAAATTACTTTTATCGGCCCAAGCCTCCACTCTTAGTGAAATGATATAGTCATTCAAATTGTAGTCAAAGATATACTACTTAAAAAGAGTTTGAATACCAAAGGCGTCATCAGAATCCGTAAATCGAAGAACAGACAACACAATGGCCAAAAGAAAAAGTACAAACAACGATCTACAAAACATACACATAAAACTAAAGATTGAGTAACACGAACCCCACTAAAAACCGGGGTTGAACAATATTCCAAGATAGATATTCATAACCTATGCTTATACCGAATAGAAAATGTGCTTTTGTCATGTATATTCCTATTTGTGTTGCGAAGATTAAAAATACATAAAGCTCAAGATTATATGCTGCTCATTCTGTTATTTTTTAAGGATTGGTATATTACTCGCGTTTGGAGAGACAAGTTATATTGTATTATATATACATTTTTGTTTTTATATCTAAAGAGTCTCTTTTAAGTAATTGCGCAATATTTTATCTATATCATGGCAAGAACCAGTTATATTTCCACGATATGATGATGAGGTCCGCTTTTTACAAGACCATCACACTTAGCTCAATTTTTATAGAGTTACCTCACTGAAACAACAGTCCGAGGATATAATTGTCTCTCCACTCGAACACACCATCATGATTCTGAACTAACCAGTTCTTGCTCTTTCTGCTTAACGCTGTGTGCATAGAGAGAGAGAGGGGGGGGGGTGGCAATAACTTCTAATTTATAGTCTTTTGTTTGAGCCGACTGGGGCTCGAACTCACACTAGTCGAACAGGGTAACAATCACACAACCGATGTGGTTTTGTGTGGATGTTGTTTATATAATAAATAAATTAATGTAAGATTAAAAATAGTATGAGAAATTTTCGCACTGAACTTCACAGTTGAATATAAGGTGAAAGGTTTCACCTGCTCATGATTATTTCAATTTCGTATCTCGACAAGTAAACACATTGCAAGATACAAAAACGTCTGGACCTTTCAAACATTTCTAACAAGGAATATCCCTTTTTTATGTCGGAACTACTTTTCGATGTATTTTCTTTATAAAGTTTAATGTTGACTTATAAACTCTTATTCAAGTTCTTTAATTTATTTTATTGTAATACTTTTGTATTAATTTTGTCTATTTCAATGGTGCTTTAGAATTATAAAATATAAACTGCCTTTTCGATATGATACCCACCAATAAAGATTGCAACGGATACGAGACTGTCAATACTATTTCATTTATATCATTCGGGTTAGGTTTATTGGTGGAGGAGAGTAATCCAAGAAAACTACCGAAGGTCCCTGACAAAATTTATCTCACAAAGTTATATCGAGTACATCTAGGTACTGGTTGCATAAGTAGGTATAAATCCAACTACATACGATACCTGTCCATGAAATACTTGTAACACGACAGTTGGTAAAATTGGTGTAAAACAATTATCGATCAATATAGCAATTTCTGTCATATAGACTTCTCCAACAAAAAAAAACAAATATGAATAGTAATTATTGGTGCTTCTAAATGATACAACCTTTTATCGATATAGGGATATTGTGTTGTGTTTTTGTTTTGTTTTTCTTCGTCTTGTGTATCCAATGTTGCCAGTTTCTCTGGGTTGTCCATTTGTATTGCCCCTTCGGTGTTCTCTAGCGTCTATTTCCTAAACTTTCCCACTAATGTTTAAACTACTAAATAATCAAATCTATTGACATATCAGACACAGGTCAATATTTGAAATAATGATATATTAGAGAATATTGAAATAATGTAAATAACATAAAGAGTTTAACACAACTAGGGAATCAGCCATTTAGATTCCTGTCAAGACTTAGCATCGTGTTATCGGTTTTCGTGATATTATCGATTTTCAGATATAGCGTCATTCATATGACGATAGGAATTTTCAAAGAATGGCTAGTTAAATATTTCTTTGTACATAAGATTGTTTTTAAAGCCATTCTTGTATTTTAATATACTCTCGATTATCTGGCAACTCTTGTCGTCAGTAAAATGGCGTCATCTGTTTTCGTGCGAAGTAAAAACAAGGCCAATATACGGGATGGAAACGAATATATAATCCGGAAATGGCTGGTTTTAAAGTTTCATGGTTCTGGCCATCTACCAAATCATACTACATCTAAATAAAATAACAGAATGTTTGAAAATTAATACTTTCAAAATTGTGTTTACTTTTGATGGGTTTTTTTTAGTGCTGAAACCACAATGCACTGCAAAGTGACATGTATTTTATATAAGAAACAGGCACATTTCAGTCAGCTCTTTTGTTTACAAGTACGATCAGTGACCCCATGACAGTTACATGACAGGAAGAGCGGGTGTCTGAGAGGCAGATGACATAGTTAAATTTTATATAGCCCTTCTGGATTTTTTTCCAGCTACTTTATAAATGAAGTAAATTTTTAGCATTACAAAAAGTATGGTTCAGTAGGTAGGTTCACTGTTCTTGGTACTTACGTCTTTAAAAGCAAACTTTAGCATCTTTTACAGATGTCACGCTGTAGTCTTGTTTATGTTCCATAAATAGAAACCGGAAGACACGTCAAAAATAATGCGTGCGCTGTGGAAATCAAAATAAAATGGATAAAACGAAAACAGATGACGCACGAAAACACATACCGTGACGATAAATATATACATTTTAAATATGATCGACAATATAGCCGATCACGACAATGATCAAAATACTTTCTGCAAACCACCACAAGATGTAATGACACGAGGAAAAGTACGTGTGTCGTGTATGGAGACACACACTTATTATTTTCATTCATGTTTTTCGCGCATTAACATGTTCGGTTCGCTACCCCATTTGTTGAGAGGTTAGGGCCAATAAAATTAGTAGGTTCGCGCCCGGCTTTGTAAATTGCAAAAAAGGATGCACTCAACTCGCAGCCGCAAGTCATAAAGTTGATCAGTTGCTTGCCCATGATCGGTGGTTCTCTCCGGGTATTCCGGCTTCTTCCACTACTGGTCGCCATGATATAACTGAAATATTGCTGAAAGTGGCGTTAAACACCAAAAATCAAATCAAATCAACCAATAAAATTAGTTTATATCCGTCACTTTCTATTTTATTGAAATGACTCTGTCAAGCCAGGAAAGGGAGCGATCATGTATATATGTGTTAGGGGTATTGATATTTTGGTGTATTTCTATTACTTTTCGATTAAATTTTGAAACTCTTCCGATTATGTGGTATTATTTGTTTTATTTTCATTTTATTGTCACAGAAAATTGTCTAGATAATGGCATGATTCTAATTTTAATAAGATTATTACATAGTACAGTGACACCCCCATGTAATTGTCTTGTCATAAATTTCATTAACCTATTACAGCTATTCTGTTTATGACCTTTGGTGTATGTGCTCCCAAATACTTTTGAAATATTTAGCTTTCCCATATTGTGCTATGGGTGTACTTGATGAAGGTTTTTTAGCTATTCTGTTTAGGACCTGTGTTTTTTTTTCTCCCAATTACCTTTGAAATAGTTAGCTACCCCATATTTGTACTATCAGATACACCATCTGATGAAGGTTATTCCAGAAACACGTGGTGTACACTAATTATGATGTCTGCATTCTAATTCCTAAGGAATACTTAATCATTCAAGAGTGTGCTTCACATAATCCAGTATTTATAAAAGTTAATATCAAACACGAATATTTATTGTAAAGAATCATTCAAAGAAATGATTAAATACCACTCAAAGGGAAACAAACAACTGTATACCTACGAAACATAAAACAAATAAAATTTATATCAATCAATTTCTTGTGATATTCACTGATAAATGTCATCACTATACTTGTTAAATTAAAATGAAGTTGTCTCAATTCAGTAAAGAATTTTAGAGTATGGACAGATCAAAAAGATTAAAAGCTTTTGATCTGTTCTTCCTGTATTTACTCATTTTGCACTGGTCGGTGTCACTTCGACCTCATTGAGTCTTTGGGTGCACTCGTATTGATCCCTGATATAGCATTTATATGTTGTCATAATTTGTCTCCTTTGATGTTCTCTTTATTAAATGATGAATTGAGACTATCAGGAAAGATACATGCACCATAGATTAGATTAAACGTATTTTATTGTTAACTATATAACATTTGGATCGGACACAAGTTATCCCAACTTACAAAGGTCCTCTCCACATATTTACATACAATTTTATATTCCATGCACCAGCAAGTAATAATGTATAAATAACAATTACATTTTATAACAACATTGAGAAAAAAAGATTTTTGAAAATTATATAATATATTGAGTTATAACAGTACAGAATTGTCATATTCGTTGGGGTAAATCAACAATGGAGAAAATGTTCACAAAAGAAAATAGTTAAATTCAATATATGAAGTGTGATCACTGTGGGGTAAAACGTTTCGTTTGTTTGATGTACAACTGCACTGATTTGAATATTTGTGCATTTTGTTCCTCAGATAAGCTATCATCGCCAAATATTAAAGTTTCAATAAGTAAACTGTCAAGAAATTGCAGATTATTTGTCAACTGTTCACGAGCTTCAACATATAAACAACACTCTAGAATAAAGTGAATCGCATCCTCTATTACCCATCCACAGACACAACCTGGGTCATTAATTAAATTTACCCTAAAAGGGTCGGCATTCAAATTACTAGATCTATGTCTTAGTCTAGTGTGTAGGACATTTAACACTCTACAACCATATGAATAGTATCTAGATGGTTTCAATAAATTAACATCATTTATTAGTGACTTTTTAAAACTACTAACTGTCGGGGCACTTCTTATCTCTGGTGTCAAATTGTTCCAAAGTTTGATCGAAGAAGGAAAAAATGAGTGGCGATACAATACTATAATCTGTTTGATTACGCAAATTGTAAGCATTTTCGTTTCGCTCAAATTGTAATAGACAGTCGCATAAATACGAAGGTGCATTGTTATTTCGAATTTTGTAAAACATATTTAATTTTCTTCTTCGACGAGAGTGAAGTGGTTCCCATCCAGTTTCGAAATAAAGCGATTCCAAACTCGAAAATTTGTGTAATCCAGTTATAAATCTGGCAGCTTCATGCTGAATTTGTTCAATTTTATTATATTCTTGCTGAGTACACCCATCCCATAATTCACAAGCATATTCTAAAAGGGGCAAAATATATGTAAAATAAATTGCTACCAGGTTGTGTCTGCTTAAAGAAAATTTAAATTTTCGTAACATTGATAGCTGACTAGACGTGCTTTTTAGTATATTTTCAATATGACAATGCATCATACAAGTACATTATACAATTACGGCCCTCTGTGTAGGGAAACATCCAGATTTGTCAACCCGAGAGGGAAGTCATTGTTTTATTATATTTTTGACAATGTTTTATAGGTTATCTCCCTTGTGGGAAAAAATTGAGTTGTTCGGCGGTGAACAATAGTGTTGTTCGACGGGGAACAATAGGGTTGTTTCCCGGCAATGCAAATTTTTGCCAATGTTTTATAAGTTATCTCCCTTGTGGGAGAAATTGGGTTGTTCGGCAGGGAACAATATAATATGAACAAGTTTCCCGGCAGCGCAAATTTTGGCAAAACATCTCAATTATTTTATCATCACATGACTAATTTAATCCAATCAAAATCTATCATATAGATTGAAATATAATAATGTACAATTATGGCCCTCGGAAGAAGTGAATATCCAAAATTGTCAACCCCACTAGGGTTATTTCCCCGAGGGCTTTGGCCCGAGGGAAATAACCCTAGTTTTCGGATATTCACCGATTCAGAGGGCCCTAACTGTTTTATTATACCGAACAAACAGTTGAAATATACTGTTTAATATTTGAATTGTTAAAATATTATGCCATTAGGGTTATTCACTGGACGTTGTAATTTTCGAGGGATATTACACCGTTGAATAATAGGGTTATTCAATGGACGTATGTAATTCTATAGTATTATTACGTGATGTTTTTCATATTGGCCTAGTTATAGGTCCGAGGCCTGCTGTATTGGCCTGAGGCGCAGCCGAACGCCAATACAGCAGACCGAGGACCTATAACTAGGCCAATATGAAAAACATCACGTAATGATACCTTTATTAATTAACCAGTTCAATATCTCTCAGGATTTTTCCTTGCAATTGTCGAAATGTCTAGCAGATTCCGATATAGTTGTTATTGGACTGACTGGAATTGGGCCAATACGGAAAATATCCGTATTGGACTGTTTTTTGCCGTATTGGCCCAATGAAAGTTTTTATATTGTATTGACAGATTTGATCATATAAAGGCTAATAAATCATAGTTAATTATGTCATGTGATTATCTTTTAACCAATAGAATTGATTCTTTATTATGTGAGGTATAATAATAGCTCTTGTTATCGTCCTGAATAAACATCATTTAATGTCGATAAAGCGAAATCAATTGCAATGCAATACAGCTGATACAATAGAGAGATGATTCAACGAGATGTTTTCGTACGAAAAGTTTGGTACCACAGGGATAATCAGAAGCAGAAAAACGAAGAAAGACAGACAATGCAGTGGCTAAAAGAAAAAAGACAAAAGGACAAACAACGATATAGGAAAACTACGCGAAAAATAGGAGACTGAGCAACACGAACACCACTAAAACAGTTGTCATTGTTTAATGTCACCAGTATTGTTGTTTACACTAAACGGTAGAGAAAACCGAAGGGGCAATCCAGAATGGACAATCCAGAAAAAACCGGAAATATTGGGCACACAAGACGAAGACAAAAATAAACAAAACAAAAACACAACACAATATGTGTTGGACACCACTATACGCAAACAAACACACATATAGGAAAAAAATCATATTAACACTCAAATACGCGGTAATAAAGTTACAAGCCATTATTATGTGGGAAGTTGGTCATGTCAAGTTGTAAAGGTGAAATTGTGTATGAATTGTAGTATCTTAAATGTAAAACGTTTTATTAGAAACCTCGTGGAAAACCCAAATTGGATCTGTGATTAAACTGAAACAGTACCCCATTTCCAATACGATTGTAAGCCGTACACAACTATAAGGTAATTACTTGGCTCAAACAAGTGATTAAGCGAACATTACAGTTTTTAAATCAGCCAACATCGTTATCACAAAGAGTAAAATATTCTTCACCATGTATTATTTTTATCTATTTATTTATTGAATAACTAATGCTCACAAGTATAAAATCTTCAGCATGCATATATAAATAGATAAATAAATATATATTGATGTCGGAATTCAGTAATTTACAAAGAAAAGTTCTTCGTTGCTGAGGTGAACATTTTGGCAAAACGTACTTTTCAAGTAACACCACAATTTTTTTTTTTTTTTTTATATCAAACCTGGTTTTCTTTGTTGGTGTTTTATGCTGCTCAATCTTTAGTTTTCTGCGTAGTGATTTATAAATCATTGTTTGCTGCTAACAAGGAAGCTACTGAACCAAGGGTTCCCTTTGGTAAAGTTGAAGTTATCACTTCGAAAATTTTACGGTCGCCACCATGACTTGGTTGACCATTATGGAATATCTGTGTCACAAATGACCACGGATATGTTCCACTTGTCGTAAACACTTCCCGATCCTTTCCTCATTCACGACTTATTACCGGGTTTGTAACCAGATTAACACGACGGGTGCCACTAGTGGAGCAGGAATTGCTTACCCTTCCGGAGCACATGAGTTCACCCCCGGTTTTAGTGGGGTTCGTGTTACTCGATCTTTAGTTTTGTATGTGTGTTTTGTAAATCGTTGTTTGTCCTTTTGTACTTTTTCTTTTGGCCATTGTGTTGTCTGTTCTTCTTCGATATACGGATTCTGATTGCCCCTTTGGTATCTTCAAACTCTTCTTGTCCTTTTGTACTTTTTCTTTAGGCTAGTGCATTGTCTGTCCTTCGAATTACGGCTTATGAATACCCCTGTGGTATCTTGAAACTTTCCTTAAATAAACAAGGCTTAATAAAATAATTGCTTTTACCCCAATTTTTAAAGTAGTAAGACAAACGCTTTATGATTGAAATTAATAACCTGTGATGTCCGTTTCTATTTCCACAAAAAACGATATTCGGTTTATCTTTACCTCCAGTTGTTTGTAGGAGGGAGTCATGTCTTGTTTACGTTGTTTATGCTTATTTGCGTAATACTGTGTTGCGTTTTTGCTT
The DNA here is from genome assembly GCA_963383655.1 of Bathymodiolus septemdierum. Lineage (NCBI taxonomy): Eukaryota > Metazoa > Mollusca > Bivalvia > Mytilida > Modiolidae > Bathymodiolus > Bathymodiolus septemdierum. Next base: position 57,920,805 of record OY726525.1, on the reverse strand, counting down.
TGTTTTTCTTCGTCTTGTTGCCCTATGTTGCAAGTTTCTGTGGATTGTCCATTTATGTATTGCCACCTTGGTATTCTCTAACGTTTATTTATACAACTGATAAAGATTTTCTATATATCAGTTATTCGGTATGTACTTAGATCTTAGGATATACATATTAGATCTTAGGATATACATATTAGATCTTAGGATATACATATTAGATCTTAAGATATACATATTAGATCTTAGGATATACATATTAGATCTTAGGATATACATATTAGATCTTAGGATATACATATTAGATCTTAGGATATACATATTAGATCTTAGGATATACATATTAGATCTTAGGATATACATATTAAGATCTTAGGATATGCATATTAAGATCTTAGGATATACATATTAAGATCTTAGGATATACATATTAGATCTTAGGATATACATATTAAGATCTTAGAATATACATATTAGATCTTAGGATATACATATTAGATCTTAGGATATACATATTAGATCTTAGGATATACATATTAGATCTTAGGATATACATATTAGATCTTAGGATATACATATTAGATCTTAGGATATACATATTAGATCTTAGGATATACATATTAAGATCTTAGGATATACATATTAGATCTTAGGATATACATATTAGATCTTAGGATATACATATTAAGATCTTAGGATATACATAATAAGATCAAACATTTCCTCGTTATATTAGAAATACTTGGACTTTGTTTAATATCTCGTATATTAACATGTTATTTCTTTATTGAATAGCAATAATCAATAATCAATAATCAATAGATCAATACTTATGTGATATATTGTGTACATTACTCTATACTAAAATGAATTCTTACAATGTCTTCTAGAATGTACATGGCAGAGCCGTCGGAGTGGACCGGACAGTTTGGGCAAGCCATAGTGATTGACCATAAAGTTGGGGAGGGGGGGGGGGGGGGGGGGGGGGGGTTATAGTGGACCGGAAAGTGGGGGGACAAGCTTCAACAGCTGAAAATTTGTTTTTGTTTGTTTTTGTTTGGTTGTTTCTAATTTATTAAGACAAGTACTTAGTTGTCATGGAAATCATGCAATAGTGTACTCAAAGAATAATAACGTGCCCATATATGTTTTGTAGCTAGATCTGAATGTAGCACAACAAACTTCTCACCGTCATATGAACTAACGGAGGATGAACCGATTGGTTAGTATGAACTTTTAAATGATAATGTTGAACTCTGGTTTACAAGTTGTTGATGTGTGTCTCATGATAAAAATTTAAACACTACGCAACTAAATATAGTATAACTTTAAAGTGTTTAAATATTTTCACATTTTAGTATAAATTGTCAGATTTAAAACTATCTAGGTTTAGCGAAAAAGTGAGAGAAAAACAACAACGCAAATTGCATGCTAGGGGTGGTTTTACACTCATTTTAGGGTATGAGTTATTCTCATTGTTGACTGTGAAATGTAGAACAGCAATAAAGGCGTCTTCATTTTACTTTGATTTGTGTCTAAGTATAATGTTCGATAATATCTCATGTTGATTTACATCCATATCCTTTCTTATTAACATATATATACACTCCGACAAAAGTTAAGCACCACCCTATACTTTTATCGATATATTTTTTTACATCAATACTGTTAAAACAATAAAATAGATATCACCGTTTTTCTTACACTTCTTAAAAGACTACACCAAGGGCTCTAAAATTACCAATCTACGAAGTATTTATCATCCAGAAAGACGTGACTATGACGTGGCAAAAATGGGGTTCAAAACAGGCGCTGAAAAAACGTAAAACCAGTTTGTCTTTGATGGAAGTTTTTAACATTGCATTAAAATGCAGAGTCTTCAGATTTTAAGAACTTTTAAATGCATCTATTGTGCGTATGTGCAAGGCATAAAAATCAATAACGGGTATGTCCACCGCGTTTATTGTGAAGTTCTGTAACACGCCTCGTCATGCTTCGAACAAGACGCCTAAGCCGTTCTTGGGGGAACTGTTGCCACTCCTGTAAAATAACAGTTCTTAATTCGTCAATATTTTGACATTTTGGATTGCGTTGGTTAATTTTTCGGCCAATAAAGTCCCATACATGCTCTATAGGGTTCATATCTGGCGACATCGCAGGCCATGGAAATGTATGAACAGCCTCTTGTTGTAAAAATGTTGTACAATACGGGCTCTATGTGGCCTAGCGTTGTCGTCCATGAACATTGGCCTGTCAGCCAACGCATGATTGTCGAAATGGGGGATTACGCGTGGAGCGAGCACATTGTCACGGTATTTTTGGCCTGTCAGATTACCATCAAGTCCAACTTACAGTCAAAGGAAAAACAACCCCAGACAGTTACACCCCCACCCCCAAAAGTAGTTGTGCCCAAAATGTGGTTGTCCTGAAATGAAGTGTTTCGTTGGCACGACCGTCGGTAGGGCGTAACAAAAAATGACTTTCATCAGACCAGTGGACCCGTCTCCATGTGCGAATAGTCCACCCCAAATGATCATGTGACCAGTCAAATCGAGCATGACGATGACGTAATGTCAATTGTGGACGTTTTATGGGTCGTCGCGCTCGCATTCCCTGATGATGGAGGCGTCTGATTACAGTGCGTGTACTAATGTGGCCTACAAACGCTAAATTACCACGAAGTGCACCAGCTGTACTGAACGGCCGTTACCGCGCCCGTCTGGATATGAGCTGGTCCTCTCTCGGCGTCGCTTTGCGAGGTCTACCTGCACGTGGACGGTCAGTAACATTCCCCGTTTGACGAAAACGCTGCATCAGTCGTACAATGATGGAATGGTTAACCCTGAAGTGGTCTGCCACCCTTCTATGGCTAAGACCACCGTTATGCATGCCAACAGCTTGCCACCTTTCTGATATGGTTAATTTTCGCCGCACCATACCAAACCAATAGAAAATGAAACTTAAAACTCTACACACAAAAAATCAGCTTTCGTTCGCAAACACAAATGTTGAAAAGTACACGTGGCACTTTACACACCCTGTCATATACACATAAATAAAAATCGATCAATAACCTGTTTCGCAGGTAAGTAAGTATGTGTGTACAGGCAACGAAAACACCAAACCGATTTGAAATAAGTTCATTATTAGAAAAGATATTATTGAAACAAGTCAGGTGGTGCTTAACTTTTGTCGGACTGTGTATATATATATATATATATATAAACACACATGGTCAGAACACTTTCAAAATATCATTGTATAAACAGAGGCTAACTCGTTTTATGAACCTAGTTGTTATTATACACGACGGATGTCATGCATCAAACAGGGGACTAAAGTTGTCAGTTCTAATCCCGCTCATGACCAAGTATACCAGACACAACAGTATGAGATCAAGTTTGTCAGTGACTTGTGATAGGTCAGCGGTTTTCTTCGGGTACTCAGGTTTTCATACCCAATAAAGTTGACCGCCACGATATAGCAAAACTATTGTTGAAAGTGGCACCATGTAGTCATACCCAACAATCAGAAGATGTCATATATTTCTATGCTGTTGATACCTTCTTCACAGATATTTTTAGTGGAGCAGGAACTGCCCACCCTTCTGGAGCACTTGAGTTCACCACTGGTTTTTAGTTGGATTCGTGTTACTCGATCTTTAGTTTTATGTGTAATGTTTTGTAGATCGTTGTTTGTCCTTTTGTACTTTTTCTTTTGGTCATTGTGTTGTCTGCTCTTCTTCGATTTACGGATTAAGATTACCTCCCTTTGGTATCTTCAATCTCTTCTTATACGAATTTCCTATCTACTCTTTCTTTGAGAAAGAGAACATGGAATTAATTAAACTTTTGAAGACAAATGAAAGACACTAAATTCTTTGCAAATACAAATACTATCAATAATTAGATAACAATTTGTATTATTACAGGCAAGACTATATTCATTTGGCAATATCAAGGTGACCAACCATGGCAGGTATCACAACCAAGCAGCTCATTTTTCACAGGCTATTTTGAAAAGGATATATTTCGGTTGAATATAACTGGAAGCACTGACTTAGATGTAAGTCCTAATTGTACTGTTCAAAACAGCGACAGACATCGATATTAATATCAAAACACCACAACACTTCCAAAATCAAATAGTGAAACAGTAGAGCCAGAAGCAAAATATCTAGCTCATCACCGTTCACACTATTGGCTTGAAACATGCACTCCAATAACAGTGGCGGGGTTGAACTAGTTTCATGTGCCCACACCTTTTCGTCTTACTGATAAAAAAAAAAAAAAATTACGGAAAGCGACGCTTAATGCTTATTATTTATTGCTATATAAAGGTTTTTATTATGTGTTTATCGATATTTTTATGGGGGGAGAGAGGGGTTAGGATGTTTAACGCCAATTTCAACAATATTTCAGTTATATCGTGGAGGACAGTATTAGTGGTGGATGGAATCGGAGTATTCGGAGAAAACCACTGACCTGCCGCAAGTCACTGACAAACTTTATCACATTATGTTGTATCAAGTACACATCACCTGTTCGGGATTCATATATAGTTGTAAATCCAACTACAATACGCTCACTATTAGGACGGCCCCTTATCGATATTTGGAACAATGTAATGAACAATTGCGGATCTTTATAATTCTTTTAGAAATTTATTATATAAAGCCGTATATTTGCTTTAATGCAAATGACAGACATATTTTGCACAAAACATTATTAAGTGCCAGAATTACAGAGAAACAGAATTAACCAAAATTAGATGATATACCAGATGGATAATTAGAAGCCGCAAATCGAAGAAGAACGAATAACACGGTGATCAGAAAGGCCGAAAGGACAATAAATTAACAACAAAACACTACATAGAAAACGAGTGATTGGGCAACAAGAACTCAATGGAGGTTGTTTCTGCTCCACTAATAGCACCAGTCCTGTTTCACATGTTGAAAATCCAGTGATAATGTTAATGAATTGTTTATTTTAAATTAATGTTGTACATCTTTGTTCCAGTCGGACACAGATTGTAATGTTCAGCCTAAAGTTATTCTGACTTTGTCGTGTGGAAATCTATCAATGGTAAGTAGTTGTAGAACGATATGTTGATATACCATTGTGAATTACAGCTCAAAAGGTGTAGAGTAAACGTGGACCAGAGTTAGTTTGGAGTAAATGGAAGAACTGGGACCAAAAATGACAACACCAACACAAAATGAAATAAAAACAACATCGAAACTTTTTGACAATACAAGTTCTTGCAGAGTCAAATTGAGACAAGGCCTCATGGCAGTAAAACTTTCTACTTACACCCGAAGAAACATCCAATCAGAATGTAACATTAATAAATACAACGTTCTGATTGGACGATTTTGAATTACTCGAAAGTTTATTACCGTAAGGCCAGGTACTCCGGAAATTAAAGTACAAGGACGACGCAAACATTGCCTTTTATGTGTTTTAAGGAGTTGTTTTCTATATTGAGAAACATTACATTAATATTGAGATTCCACGAACAATAAATGTGTTGCCAATAATACAACAGGCACCAATGAATGATATGTTTAGTTGTATATTTTCTAATGAACGCACAGTAATATAACAAAAAGGTGAGTTCGATCCTGCTCATGGTGAAGTATACTCGATACAACATTATGTGATATCGTTTGTCAGTGACTTGCGACAGGTCGAAGTACTCTGGTTTCCTCCACCAATAAAACTGACAGCCATGATATAACTGAAATATTGTTGAAAGTGGCGTTAAACACAATAACAACCGTAATCCTAACCTTAACAAAAAAAAAACGTAGATAATAATTTAGTTCGCACAACGCGTTTATGGAATAATCTTCATCTGTCAAGAGATCTGATTTGAAAGCCAAATACTTTTAAAGTCTTTAAGAGCAAGAAAACCAAAGGACCTACATTTTTCAATTTATTATTACTGTCATGGCTATCTTTCTTCTGTATTTAGACTTTGACTGTTTCGTTAACTCCAAAGAATGATAACATACCACGGATAATTAACACTCATGATATTCCAACATCGTTGAAAGAGGTAAGTCAAAAGTAAATAAACGTTAGAGAATACCGAAGGGGCAATCAAAAATGGACACACCTGAGAAACTGGCAACATATGATACACAAGACGAAGAAACACACAAAACAATTAAGGATTGATCGCAATTTTTGTTCGGTTCATGAAGAAATAACCTCAATCAGGTTGTACACACCGTGTATCTCGCGAATGAACCGAACAAATAATTTTGATCAATCCATATAAATTAATTCAAACTTTTTTTGTTATGATATTGAAATATATTTATTTTTTCAAAATAAGGCAAATAATCGGAAATGAATTTAAATAACCCTAAAGGTGCCTCATTTTAAGAAAATCTCCTGATGATAACGGCACGGAACGCCTTGAGAACGACGTCTATTTTTTATTTCAGTACATTGACAAATAACCTCAACCTTTTAAACCAAGCAAAACACGTACATATGTATAAAATGACAAGTGAATCAATTTTTTATGTGTTGAATACCACTGTGCGCAAGCAAACACAAATAACATAGATAAGACATGTGCCCTCCCACAAACAATTGGTGGGAAAGACGAACCGAACAACGTTTCTATGCGGAAATCGTAACGGACATCACAACACGGAACACAGAACGTAAAGACACATAATAGGACAACACTAAAAACTAAAATGATGAGCAACACGGACCACAACAAAAAGCCGGGGATGAACTCAGGTGTTCGAGATGGGTAAGCAGTTCCTGTTTCTTATAAGACTATTATAAATATTATTTACTCTAGACGACGGACCAGTTAATTACAAAATGAACAAATATCCATAAAATGAAAAACAAAAAATACCACACTGTCGGAATAAATCACAATTCAATAGAATTGAAAAATCGTAGAAACAGAGGCATAAATATATACCCTTAATACACATATGTATATGACCGCTGACTTTCCTGTCTTGGTATATGTACTTCAGTTGAAAGTGGTGGGGCTAAGCTAATATTGTACTGCTGATCTGTATTACAGCGTAGTTGTACCGTGATAATTGACAATAAATCAGTACATGCGTTAATTAATGTGTAAATAGATTGCAATAGCTCATTGGTTTATGATTCAATACCACATTAATATCATAAAAGAATATTAAGGTTATGACAAACTTGTGATGCGATGAGTTTGTTTCGTAGAATAAAGAATATAATTAGGATTAGATGTTTGCTGCTTCTTTTTTATTCTTTGACGATACTCTAACATCTAAATACATCCAGTTGGGGTCATGCCATTTAACCAGGCCCGGATTAAGACCTAGTGGGTCCTCTGGGCCAATAAGTTTTGGAGCCCATATGATTTTGTCTATGTAATTTTCACCTGATTAGATGTCTTAAGTCAATCATATCATTGAGCATGTCAACATTAATAAACAAATTTAGCTGCCGCATCTAAAATAACAAAGACTGTACCATACTATTAAATTGCAACATGACATATATGTTGGGGTCCCGAGCTTGGGGCTCCTGGGTCATGACCCATATTTCCCCATACATTAGTCCGGCCCTGCATGTAACGGCTCGTTCAAGGTATCATTGTGGTAATGGACTACTAGAGCTGATGGTAAAACAGACACAATCTACACGGTAGAGTAATATATATTATGTGTTAACAGGATTACCCCGTATTGGAACCAGTTATTGAATTTGGCGGTAGAGTACACGATGCAGATTGTCCAAAGCAGAATTTATCATTTTCCATTGCAACATCTTCTATTGCAAATCAAGTAAGGTTAAAGGTTAAGGGTTATGTGTGTTTTACGTATCTTTCAAACTTCGAACATTTTACGGTCGCCACCATGACTTGGTTTACCATTATGGAATATCTGTTTCACAAATGACCACAGATATTGTCCACTTGTCGTAAACACTTTGCGGTCCTTTCCTCGTTCATGACTTATCACCGGCTTTGTAACTAGATTAACACGACGAGTACCACTAGTGGAGGAGGAACTGCTTACCCTTCCGGAGCACCTGAGTTCACCCCCGGTTTTGAGTGGGGTTCGTGTTGCTCGATCTTTAGTTTTATGTGTAATGTTTTGTAGATCGTTGTTTGTCATTTAGTTCTTTTTCTTTTGGCCATTGTGTTGTCTGTCCTTCTTCGATTTACGGATTCTGATTAGCCCTTTGGTATCTTTAATATCTTCTTAAGGATTTACGTATCTTTCAACAATATTGAAGCTACAGTCGAACTTCAATATCTGGAACTCTGATAGCTCAAAGTAAGAATACGGTTCTTTTATAGTAATAGAACTTTTGTACTTTCCCGATTTAATTCTAAAACTATACATTTTATATGTTTCCTTCATGAGTTATTTACCTTTCGCCATTGCAAAATGGTATCCGTTCTTGCAACAACAATGGAAAGGACATATGATTTGAAAATAATTTTCTTATAATTTGTAATATTTTTAGTAGATATTTTGAGCCTTGCAAAAATATTAGTGGACAATTCACAAGTTGTTACAACATTAAAATTGTGTACATATTATGGGGAAAATGTATGTTATTTTTATTGAATTTTGCGTGAAACAGTACCATTCTGCCCTCCTAATGTGTAAAATCATATAATTTTGGAATCAAGGAGGCAATGTGTAAATGGTCTATTATTAGGTAAATTTGCATTGATATGTCGAACACACGGCTAATTCGATTAAAAATAATATGCTCATTCGACCTCGACACAACGAGATTTGATGTATATCACGGAGGTGAGTTTTGTTAGTAAAGAGGTATGGAGTACACGGAAAAAGACATTTATACGGGGAAGATCAGTGACAAACGTTTATCACGTATTGATGAATCGAGTACACCTCACCACCTGCCAGATCTAATAGTAGTAATCAGACCAGGTGCATATATCAATCTGATAGGGTCGTTCAACACTTATATTAGGGTATGAGTTTTGTTCATGGTTGAAGAACCTTCTGTGACTGAAATGTATAAACAGCAATTAAAGTGGTGTTGCTTTACTTTAATTTGTGTCTAAAAGTGTAATGTTGGACATATGTCCATTAACATCCATATCCTTTCTTACTAAGTAATGTACAAAAACTATGATCTCAGATATGCTTTTGGAATTTGAAGATCCTTTGCTATTTATAGTTCATAAATAGCACAACTCGAACTGGAAAATACTTAACTCACTGACAGGTACCAGATCACCAATGATTTGTTTTTGGTAATCGTTGTAGGCATTCTATTTTTTTTTGTATTAGAAATCTACATTTCTAAATCTGCCTTAAATTCACAATTTAAGATATTCCGAAAAGTCAAAGTTCAAACATGTGATAAGTGAGATGTATCCATAAATCCCGAGGTATGGTGACATCATAGAAATTATATCCGAATTTTAAACAGACTTCACAAATTAAATCCCCGGCTATAAAGTAAATAATATATCAAAGACGATTAGAGCTAAATACAGCCTGATATATATATATAGATAAATCCCTATATACGTGATAAAGTAAAGTAAATTTTATTTAATGTCGACACATATATTAAAAAATAACATGAGCTACATGAATGCTCTTTAAACCGACTATAACATATATACAAGCGAACATAGAATTTGTGAAAACAGGCAAACACAGATAAATCTAATATGAGCACATAAAAAGCAAGTAAGAGCACATAAAAAGCAAATAAGAGCACATAGAAAGCAAATAAGAACACATAAAAAGCAAATAAGAACACATAAAAAGCCAATAAGAACACATAAAAAGCAAATAAGAACACATAAAAAGCAAGTAAGAGCACATAAAAAGCAAATAAGAACACATATAAAAGCAAATAAGATCACATAAAAAGCAAACATAAGCACAGATAAGCAGGAAGACTAATCAGGCATGAGACAGCACGGTGATAACTAAGTTATAGTATAGCCAATTATTGAATCGACGGAAACCAATCTTCATTACGTTGAAAGATTTCCGTAAATAAATTCTAAACATCAATCTGACGATACATACAATAATCTGAATCTTTTGTGAAACTCAAAATAAAATTGGATATATCATATTTCGTCTTTTTAAAGACCTGAATAAACTAAATTTCATATTATGCAAATAGTTAATCAACCCCAAAATCGTATATGGACGGAAAAGAAGCTTATGTCCATATAATATGTTGGGGGTTACAGACCGGTCCATTCGCTTCGGTCCGTATATTATTTTGAGTTGACAGACCGGTCCATCAACTGTCATTTGGCACAAAGTGCCATGAACTATTTGTTTTATTATACACAACCGACAAAACTACTTCAATCTGAACACAGTTAGATCCATTATATGGACATTCGTAATACAGACACTGAAACAATCATGATCCATAAAACGCTTGAATGATATTATTTAGGATAAGTACTTGGATGGGACAGACTATTTTGGAATCAACCAGAATGGAACATTATTTCTCAAGAGAAACCTGGATTATGAAACTACTATTTGTGGAGTTAGATCAGATGCAAGGTTATACTTAGATGTGGTAATTAAGGTAATATATGGTAATCAACCTTCCTGTTTGATATCTGGAATTCCAATGATTATGCATATATAAACAAATGATAGCAAACCTGCACATACTCGCTGGCACTAAAAAAAGACCATATGCCATCACAAAAATGAATGACAACATAAACATGGAGTGTACTATAGCAATGGATGCTCGTAATTAACTGACTACTAGCTAGGGAGGTAGAATCTTTTTGTTAAAGACCATTACCCTTAGGACAAATAAAATCATAACTAATACTTCTAGCAGATTTAATATCAATTAGTCATGAACATCCAAAGAAATTAAGTTATTCGAGTGAGCCCAGAATAAATAGAATACAATTTTAATCATTTTGTAAATTTTTGTCAAGATCGAAGGTCAATGTGAATGGATGTAATTTTTTCATATATAAATGGCAAAAAAGATAACTAAACTAATAAAAGCACATCTCAGCAAAGGTGGGAAAACATAGATAAAGTGTAGTACACATGTTTGCTGTAATAGAACATTTGCTTATTTCCGCCTTGATTCTAACATTATACGGTTTTGACATGTACATGGTTCAGTCATATCCCTTTGTAGACAAATGGCTCCTTTTTCATGCAAAAGTTAATGAATACAGCTTATATTTTGCTTCATAATTTGTACACAACTTTATATTGAAACGTTTAACTTGTAAAGTTTCTGTTTGATATAAAACTTTACTCTGACTTTTACCAGCATCATATATCTACAAATTAAAAGAAGATTCAACTCAAATTGTCTGTCCATTTTCTTATTCCTCTATGAAACGGATGATCCAATTTTACCCATTGCAAGGGAGATCACTGCTATAAAAGAACTATAATTTTAGAATCAAATCCGGAATTTGCAAATGGGATATGATATTACTTGTATTTGTATGTTGTTATAAAGGATGACGGGTCACCAAGGCAACAGACTGCCACTACGTTGTACTTTGTTGTGGTAGATGTAGACGATGCACCACCGGAATTCGTGGATTTGTCATGTGATCAGAAATGTGTTAACTGTGAACAGACATCTTATGATGGAAACGTAACTTACCAAAATAAGGTAAAATAACATTTATGATGAATGCATTCAAATATACGACTAGTGACAAGTCGGCTGTTATTTTTCACATGGTACTCCTGTTTCCTTTACATTTAACAGAACTGATCGCCAAGATATAACTAAAATATAATTGCAAGTGGTCTTATTTTTTGCTCATTACAAAATAATATTCAGTCTGTGTTCTTTCTATTCCATATTATATTTAAAAAAAATTAAATCTACGAGTATTAGTACTTGTACTCGAAAATGTTATGACAGTAAAAGACAAATGTCTAATATCATATTTATGTCACATTAATTTATTTTCAATTGTAGGGCGACATCACTGTTCAACCACCAATGACTGCCGTAGACATAGAAAACTCGACCATGTCAGAAATCATGTATTATATAAGAAGCGGTCAGTACATAATTATTCAGCTATTTTTCGAATTTCAGGTGTGATATAACCAATCTTTAGTGACATCTAGCTTTATTATCTGCTGAAATTTAATAATTATGAAAATATCTTTAATTACAAGAGGCTTTTATGGAAAGAAAGATTTATTTTGTCAAATAATAGTATTCAGTATTCGTGAATGTACGACAAACTGTATTATTCATATCGACAGATCAGTTAGGGAAATCAGTACAAAATCACTCTCATGATCCACAAAGCGACGCCATTGAATATGAAAAAAGGGATTAAGGTGAGTGATTGTTGTTTAACGCCAAGTGAACAATCTACATCTATATCATGGCGAGAACAGGTCACAATTCTATGGGATGATAATGTCTGTTTCTAGACCAAGACGCTTAGTTGGACCTGTATAGTGCTATCTTACTGAAACAACAGTCCGTGGTTAGACATGTCGCTCCACACAGACCCATAATTCTTATTCCGAGTCAACCGGTCTTTGTAAATAAGTATTTAATATAAATGTGCTAGATGCTGTGAACATTTGCAGGTCTCGATCCACAGATCTCATCAGCACGTTCCGTAGTGGCTGGTAGGAGATACCCTCCCGTTGTGGGTCGTCAAGGTATAATGCTGGAGGGCTGGCTGTGGACCATTGTAGGTAACGTGTTTGGAGAGGACCATTTTAAATGCGCGTTAAAGACTTCTTTGTAGATTTTTCAAAAAAAGTAGATGCATTACAGACGCTGCAAAAGACTAAATTTGTCGTCCTTACCCAACTCTCCATATTTTTTCGTGCGGCGGTCAAAAGTCATTGCGTCGTTTCTACTATTCTGTCCTCATTTGAGTATTTTTTATTTATTTTTTAACTTGTTCTCATCCCGAAAATAAATATGGAATATTTACCGCTAGCGAGATGTTAAGCAACAAGCAAGTAAACAAACAAGTAAATAAATATATATGTATATATTTCTGTTTCAGTGGAACCAGATATATACGAGAACATGTTTTCTATCAGTCAAAATGATGGAAACATAATTTTATTAGAATCCTTCCAAAATGTAACAAATGATACTATGCGGGATGATTTTAATGTAAAACTTTATATTCAGGTAAATGTGCTTATTTTATAGAAAATATAATATAATACAGGCTAGAATATTGGGCGATTTTAATGCTGACTTGATTGTGTAGTGTGTAGCATACGATTTTGATATTGCAAGATATATTGTTTTGGCTGAATACGCTGTACAAAGTGGACATTGACAGATACAATATTATGTCAGTTAAACTTTAAGTGTACGACAGCATTATTTTTTTTCGGGATATGTAACTTTCTGCAACAACAAATCTGTGTTGTCTTTTTAGCGGGTTTGTTTGTCTTCGTCCTGTGTCATGTGTGGCCAATGTTGCCAGTGTCTCTGGATTATCCATTCATGATTGCCCCTTTGGTTTTCTCTACCGTTTATTTACAGATAAGATCCACTTAATTACTTTGATGTGATATAATGCTCGTGGTATATCTGTTGTATCGACAACACATATTGTTATCTTCGTAGACATGTAGACTGCATCGCTAACATGCGTAGCGTACACGAAAAGAGCAGAGTAAAACATGTGAGAATATTAAACGGGTACTTAAAGCACTTATATATATAAGTAATACGGCAGCTGGACCTAGAAACAAAAGTTAGTAGAACGAGAGAGTTGTAGCACGAAATGTTGTAAAATATGGATAAATGGTTCAAAGATATACTTTGAGACAAAGATCCATACCATAATCGCGGGAGGGACCAAATGAGGAAAAAGGGGGGTCCAGAATTCGAGTGCCTGTGGTATATATCAGGTATGGTTATAATGAAATTTGGCTGTGATGAAAATATTTATGTTCCCCAAAAATATCATTATAGGTGGATTAGACTGTATATTGTTTTTAAATGTGCATTATGAAAGCTAGTATATAGAGCTAACAAATCATGATGTTTTCAGGCCGTTAGTAATCGAACATCATTGGCGACTAAAAATGTAACAATACATTTGACAGTTATAGTACCTCCAGAAACAACAACAATGGCGGACACCACAACAGAGGAAGAAACAACAACTGTATTAGAAATAACAACAACAGATACATTCACAGAGCAAGAAACAACAGATACGTCAGAGACAACCGAAGATACGACCACAGAGTTCATAGCAAAAGCTATAATAACATCCAATGTAATCCGAACTACACGTGAACCAACTACTCCCGCGCAAAAAGAAAGTAGTTCCGACAAAGATAAAGATGAAGATTACACTGTAGTAATTGTTGTACCAGTGGTAGTAGGAATGATATTGTTTATTTTAATAGCAGTTGTCTACTTCCGGAACAAATCAGGTCTGTCCCGGAAACATCAGTATAAACTGGACAAGAACATAGAGAACATACAGTCTAATGGCGTACATCTAGACAAGGAGGAACCTTAACTTTCATGTTTTGCAACATGTTGACAAAGAGGAATCTTAGTTTCATGATTGTCAACATTTTGACAAAGAGGAATCTTAGTTTCATGATTGTCAACATTTTGACAAAGAGGAATCTTAGTTTCATGATTGTCAACATTTTGACAAAGAGAGGCCTTTTTTATCATGTTTATCAACATGTGGACAAGGAGACAGCTTATATTTTGTTTTTGTAAATCTGTTTTTACTGGAGGAGTTACTGTTTTTTTGGTCGGATTATGATGTTATGCATACTATAATTTAGCTATGAATTAGTCTTGTAAGCCTTTATGATGCCCCTTATACATATGTAGCTGTACATTTGATCAGTGTTTCTTTTCAAAGAGAATGTTATTTTTCCTTTGCCATTTAAATGAAACGTAGATATCTAGTTTAATAGTAAAAATAGGAACAATACTGAAGAAGTAACATTGGTTATTCAAAGCCAGATAAGTCGTTTGCTCGGATAATTCGAAGTAAAGACTTCTGATCATTCGTGGTAGTTTTTATGCTAGCTTTAATTATTGTGACCGCCGTGGCGTCATCGTATGGTAGTTGGATTTACAACTACTACCTGTGCAATCAGTACTTAGCACCACTAACGTTGTGACCTAGAACCCGGCTCATGGCGAGGTGTACTCGATACAACATTATGTGATAAAGTTTGTCAGTGACTTACGGCAGGTCGGTGGTTGTCTCCTTGTATTCCACTTTCCGCCACCAATAAAACTGATCGCCATGATATAACTGAAATATTGTTGAAAGTGGCGTTAAACACCATATCATTAACATAACCAGCATTAATTCTTATTAAGTTCATCGTCCACTTCTTCGACTTCCATTTCAACACACGTATGGTGAGGGTCGACTCTATTTAACAAAACAAAGCGTAGATATCGAATGTAGTGCGCATGACACGTTTCTGGAATAACCTTCATCAGGTACGCTCAAAGAATGACCTTCATCAGATACGCTCAAAGAATAACCTTCATCAGGTACGCTCAAAGAATAACCTTCATCAGGTACGCTCAAAGAATAACCTTCATCAGTTACTCTCATAATCAAATGATTGGAAAGGTAAATGATTTTAAAGTTTTGGAAGCTGGAATAGCAAAGAACCTAAATAAGATGGCGAAAATCGGCTAAGATCTCCTATTTCTGAGTGAGGAGAACCTTAGTTTAAAAACAATCAAACTATATTTTACTCGTACTACATCTGTGCTATAGCATATTTCTAAAAATAATTAATTAAATTGTTACAGGTATCATGCATCTATATTATATTGAGTCAGTCAGGATCTATGTGATTAAGTTGCAATATTTTCGTACTTAATTTAATATGATATGCCAGAACACGCGAGTCCGGCTCAAATATCGTTTGAACTATTGCATTCATATCAGTTTTCGTCATGCTTTATGCGAGTTGAATTAAGAAAACACGACTTTCTGCATACAATTTGATATCATATTCGTAATCACGTATTCACACTATATAAATCACACACACACACACATTTGACATACATTGTATCATCAGCAATTATATTAAGATAACAATACGGTTAATTATTAGATCTATTAATACTGTTTCTAGTCGTGCTCTAATTATTTGGCTTTCAAATATTTTTGTTTTGAACCCGATGAAGGTTATTCCAGACACGCGTCGTGCATGCAAAATTAGATATCTTCATATTTATAAGTATCACGTTTCTATGTAGAAGTGAAGTATATTTTAATTTTTTTTTTTTTTATTTCATATCAGTTTTAATTCGACTTTTTCATTGGTGTAGAATTGATCATGTGTAATGCATTAATCTGCGTTAAAGAAATCCACCGGTCATTAACATGATAATGACCGCTCGAGGTTTTAGAGTTGCGACGCCCCTTTTTAAAACGCAACGGAGATCGTGTATTTGTCAATGTAAACCAACATTGTACTAAAATGAGCCAAATTATTTAGAAAGTCTTATTTCCATCAATGAAATAAAAATAATAGTTACTTATGTATATGGCATTAGCGTGATAGATAAACTGTCATTGGCATTATCACTGTTGCAGTCAATACTACTGCCCTTGGGACAGTCGATAAATCACGATAATGCCCTATGCATAAGTAAATATTATATAATTAATCATGTATTCAGACATAACCGCGTGGTATAGAAACCGATGTCCATTGGTGATGCGTGACGAGGTAAATACATAACTCGTCTTGAAGACTGGAAGTAAATGTTTGGCGGATGTACCACACTATGCACGTAAAAGTACGCTTGTAACAGCTTTTATTAATTAACTTTGATTTATTAGCCTTTATATGATCAAATCTGTTAATACAATATAAAAACTTTCATTGGGCCAATACGGCAAAAACCAGTCCAATACGGATGTTTTCCGTATTGGCCCAATTCCAGTCAGTCCGATAACAACTAGATCAGAATCCGCTAGACATTTCGACAATTGCAAGGGAAAATCCCGAGAGATACTGGACTGGTTAATTAATAAAGGTATCATTACGTGATGTTTCTCATATTGGCCTAGTTATTGGTCCTCGGTCTGTTGTATTGGCGTTCGTCTGCGCCTCAGGCCAATACAGCAGGCATCGGACCTATAACTAGGCCAATATAAAAAGCATCACGTAATAATACTATAATATAGTTTACCAGCAGATGAGTGGTCATTGATGACCCGTTAGAAGACAAATTGACTCAACCCTCTTAATAACCCTCCTTTTTCCTTGTGACAAACCAACCGTCCATATGGCCATCGAAGAACTATTTTTACTGACATAAATCAATGCTCGATATCTCATTTCTAAGCGTGGGTGTTTTTCATATAACACGTAAAATACAACGCATGTTGTTTTTTATATGAAATACTTACATATGTATACACATAATGTCACTCATGTTCTTCATATAAATCACATTGAAAATGACGGGCACATTTGTAATGCGTTACTCATTAGAAGGAGTGTGGACATTTGTAATTCATAGTTGGCTAATCTAGACTTGTAAGGTGTTTGCTACAGGCAAGTTAATGGAACGAGCAGCTAAGATATAGTTTTAAATTTTATTTTACATTTCGTGTTCTAAAATTACTTCTCCAAGTCGTTTTTTAATATTGTTTAATCAGTTTAATGATTTTCAGAAATTGAATTATGATAATTGATTTTAATGCTTAAATTAATTGCGATTAATTTTGCATTTTAATATCTATTTATATTTTTTTCATCACTTGCATAGAACTAGTTTTAAAGTGCCACATGTTTATTGAAATGCCTGTACCAAGGCAGTAAAGCGATTGGTCATATATTTTTGTGTTAAGGTATATATTTGGCCCCTTTTTATGATTTTTATATAACTGAAATACTGTTGAAAGTGACGTTAAACACCATAAATTAATCGATTTTGATATTGGATTGTAGATATGTTCCGACAGTGTTGTATTTTTTGTTTTTCATTTCTTACATTATCAGATTAATGACAATTTTTGATTTCTTTATTAATTATTTATCAAATATGTTTATAGATAATATTAGCAATATATTTATAAATTAAATATGTGATATCTGATTTTCTTTCTATGAATAGGCAGAGACAACAAATACAAATCGCTATTCCAGAAATGTATCTCTTCTTGTGCACGTGAACAATATTTCAAAACGCACAAAGGACGTAGATGAATCTGAATCGAACAAGGCCTCAATCCTTGTTATCGTACTTCCGATTATAGGAACAATTATTGTTGTCATAATCATAGTCATCTTCGTGTTTTCATGGAACCGGAAGCAGCTATGTTTTTCTAAGTTCAAATATAAGGTAGATGAAGCAACAGAAAATGTGAAAGAAACACCAGATGACGTTCTATTTACCCAGTACGCAGAGGTCAATCGTCATCATAAAAAGTCAGATGATCAGAGTGATGATGACCAGATGGACGAAAATGGCAACGATGATGAGGAGTGTTCTGATATATCAGAGAATGAAATTCATAATAATTAGAATGTGTTTCTTTATGAATATGTATACTTCTTAATTCATGTCATTTGTTTAAGAAAACAAATGCAATGTTCTATATTCTGTATTTAAGTTAAATCAAATGAATGCCACGATATGACTGAAATAATGCTAAAGTTGGTGCTAAACACCAATCAATCAATAAAATGAGCCACTTATCAAATATTAAACTGAGACTTTGTAGGGTTTGGTTTCTTATTAAAATATAACCTTTACGGAGAATAGTCTGAAGATACCAAAGGGTAATCATAAAGACAGACAATACAATGGTCATAAGAAGAAAAGAATTCATCGTGTTTATCAACCGTATCGTTGGTGTTAAGGTTAGCGTGCTTGCCTTGAGTACAGTAGATCTTGGGTCGAGCCCCTGTCGAGTCAAACCAAAGACTATAAATTTGGTATTTGCTGCTTTTCTGTATCAAGGAGCAAGAGCAAACACTGGTTGGCATGGAATCAGGATAATGTGTCCAAGTGAAGTGACATGTCTACCCGCGGACTGTTGTTTCAGTGAGCTAACACTTTAGAAATCCAACTAAGTGTGTTGACCTCATGATCATGTCATTGAAAATGAACTTGTTTTCGCCATTATATAAAAAAATTGCTCAGTTGGCGTTAAACAACAATCACTCATTCACTCTATAAAATGGGCGCCATATACTGAATATTGTCATTTTTACAATATGTGTTGGAGTACCTTCTTTAAGAAGAGTTTGAAGATACCAAAGAGGTAATCAGAATCCGCAAATCGAAGAAGGATAGATAATACAATGGCCAAAAGGAAACAGGACAAAAGGACAAACAACGATCCACAAAACACACACATCAAAACTTAAGATCGAGCAACACGAACCCTGCTAAAAACTGGGGGTAAACACAGGTGCTCCGGAGGGGTAGGAAGTTCTTGCACCACCCAGTGTGTTAATCTATACACAAAGAAAAAAGATAAGCACCCCTATGTTTTCTTGAAATGACAAATGATACAAGTATCACGAGATTACTGACCAGATAATCTCAAGAACGCAATGGTGACCTATTAGGACATTACATTGGCTGTAAGAAACCACAAAAAAAAATGTTAATTTAAAGAATATTTAATCACAATATCACAAGGCCAGTTTTTGTAGTAAAACATGTCCATTTTAAGTATTGACCTTCACAGTTCAAAAAGCATGATAAGATTGTCATTTCACTTTCAAAACGTCATTTATGAATCACTTGACGACATCTATTGTTCAAAGTTCAGTACCGGGTGTAACCTCCACGTGCTTGGATGACGGCCTCAACCCTGCGTCTCATCCCTCCAGTTAGACGTCGGATGTCCTGTTGTGATAGCTGCTGCCATTCCCGATGCAACGCTGCTTCCAACTGACGAATGTTTTGCACAGGAGGTTCCCGAGCCTGCATACTACGACCTAACATGTCCCAAATATGCTCTATGGGATTCAAATCCGTGCTCATGGCTGGCCAAGAAACATAAGTCACGACTTCCCTTTGGAGGTAGGCGGTTACTGCTCTTGAGCGATGAGGCCTGGCGTTGTCATTCATATACACATGCCTTGTAGCTAGTGGGCGGTTGTCGAAATGGGGGACAACAACTGGCTGCAAGACGTCTCTGATGTACTGATCACCAGTTAGGTTGCCTTGTATGGTGACTAAATCCAGCTTGCAGTCATGAGAGATACACCCCCAAACCATTACCGAGCCTCCACCGTAAGGGACAGTTGGCTGGATGTTCCTTGGGGTATAGGCTGTATTGTTGTGTCTCCAAACCCTCATCCGGCCGTCGGTTACATGAAGCAGAAACCGGCTCTCATCTGACCAATGGATCTTGCGCCATGTCCTTAAATTCCAACCACGTCGTGCTAAACACCATGCCAAACGTGTTCGTCGATGTCGGTCTGCCAACAGTGGACGTTTAATGACTCTCCTTAAGTCCCGCTGATTTCAGACTAACTGTTCTTGTTGACAGACGTCTATTGGGCAGCCAATGTTGTTTGAGTACGAGACTGGTTGCGAATAACATCCGTCTAACCAAACGCTGCAATGCCCTGTCGTCACGATCAAATGTTACCCGTGGTCTGCCGGATCTTGGCAAGTTTTTCACATTGTTGGTTTGTGTATGTTTTCTCACCAGTCGGCTGACTACAGTATAGTGGTAGCCCATGTGACGTCCAATAGCTTTGAAGAACATCCCTGTTGTATGCATGCCGATTATTTGCCATCTTTGTGCTTCTGATATTCGCCTTCGTACCATGCTTACTGAGAATGAATAATTTTTTTAAAACACCGACTTAAATACCCAAATTCGAAGCGTGAACATACTGAATTTTGAGTAATGGGTGAGAGGCATGGTTCACGTGCATGACTAGTCGATATTAGACATAATGGTCACACCTGTGTGAGTACATCTTTTTAATAAAACATTGCTCTTGCTATAATCAATATAAATATTAGAATCTAAACTTAGTGTAGCTTATTATGTTTTAATATATCAGGGGGTGCTTAACTTTTTTTTGTGTGTATATTTACAAACCCGGTGGTAGGCCATGAATGAGCAAAGAAACGGGAGTGTTTACGACAAGTGGAACATATCCGTGGTCATTTGTGACATAGATATTCCATAACGGTCAACCAAGTCATAGTGGCGACCGTAAAACTTTCGGAATGATGACTTCAACCTAGCCAGGAGGAATCCTTGGTTCACTATCAAGGAAATCCTGATATGAATCACAAGCTCTTGAATATCGTATCAATTGATGCACGACTCCATATGCAGGTGCTGCTGGAATGTTGCTACATATAAAAGTTCACAATGGTAAAATTGAAATCATCTCTTTTGTCGTACAGTTTCGCTCTTAACCGCCGCTCCCTGTCAATTTCGAGGTGTAGGTCAAAGTATGAAGCAGACCTATCTGTATCTGTCGTATCTTTTATTTTGAGTTCAATGGGATATATGCGATCAACGAAATCACCGAACCTAGAATTAGGTAGTGAAAGGATATCATTTATATAGCGGAACGTGAAAATAAAGGATCGACCTAGTTTCTTTTCGTTGTTCTTGAAGTCTGCCTCATACAAATAAAGGGACATGTAGGCGAGTTTATGCCCATAGTTATGCCGACTGTCGAAAAACACACGAGGTTGGCTGAATGAGTTAGGTAGTTGGATTACCTAGCAACTCATACAATCCTATCACCAATACAGCGTGAGTTCGCGCACGGCTTTGTAAATTACAAAAAAGGGTGCACTCGACTCACAGCTGCAAGTGATAAAGTTACCAGTTGCTTGTCAGTGGTTTTCTCCGGGTACTCCGGCTTCTTCCACCACTAAAACTGGTCGCCATGATATAGCTGAAATTATGCTGAAAGTGGCGTTAAATACAATAAATCAAGTCAAATCAAATCGAAAAACACGTCCACCAAACATAACAAATAAGTTGTCAATCAAAAACTCCAGAATTTTGATGATATCAGTTTCAGAGAACTTTTTAGTAGAACCAAAGTGTTTTTTTCTTCAAATAAGATGTGTCCCTTTCTAGCACTATATATTTTATCTACGTTGGTCATTCATTTTGAAGAAACACAGTTGGACCGACTCCGTTAATCTGTCTTTCAGCTTAGAGTGGGGGATAGTTGTGCATAGGGTAGAGAAGTCAAATATTTTAATGTATGAGAAGAGAGACCTAGACTGAGTAGCTAGTGTCACAGTAACTTTAAAGCCCGGTGTTGACCACTGATATAATATAGTAATTTAAAAAGAGGTTCCGTGGAGCATTTGGCAGATCCAGCAATATACAGCTATTTGTGAGGACAATTGTATAATCTAGGAATCCAGGAGAGTGATGGAAGATCCAGTTCTTCATCTTTGGTTGAAATTCCAAAGGAACACAAAACAGACCTATGATTGTCCTCTTTCGTGAGTATCATCGGGGTTCATGTAGGGTTGCCAAGTCAATTGTCAATACCTAATTTCTTAATCAAACAGTCAATGTAATGCCATTTACACACAAAAACAATATTGTTAGGGCCTTTGTCGGCAGGTACAATAACACATTTGGGTCTTAAAAGATTGATGTAGAGCGAGTCCTCATTATCCCATTCTAATTTGTATCAGCGGCCTCACACGTGCACTCTTCACCCATTCCTCCTTTTCACGTTTTGCCCACTGTCTGGCATAATCCTCGACGGATAAGAATTTTAAAGTCATGTTTCCAGTCTAAGGATTTAGGCTCACGATATTTCGATCCTTTGGCGAACATATCTCATAGAGAGGTGTTGCTTATAATATTAAGATCCCCAGTTATAACGTGGCCAGCAGGATGATATATAAATTGGGACTTGCACAGGTGCAATCAGGAGTTTTTCTGTATCTGTATCTGTTTGAGTACGTCGTTGAAGTAACCAATTATGGCTTATATCTAACGGTAGAGAGAGAGCACTGTCGATTTATTGACGGTTTGTGAGAGCAGATTTGAAGCTCTCAACACTAGTTGCGCACACAACTGAGTCTTCTAGATGGTTCCAGTCAATTAGGGTTTTTACAAAGAATGAATATGAGAATTGATGTGTTTTGCTTGATGGAATGTCAAAGCACTTTGTATTGTTCTTCACTTGTTTTTCGACGATGTTAGTTGCCTGGTAGTTCTCAAGTTTTTTTAGTGATATATCTCTTGGGTTGTGCTTTATTCAGGTAATCTTCTGGTTCAATTTTGTTTAGAATTGTCGCCTTGCTTTGTCATTTGTATAATTGATATGGTGTGTACTAAGGAATTGCTATATATAAACAAAGAAAATATAATATGAACATATTGGGTTCCATTTTGTTCTTAAATCGATTATACACATGAACATATAATGATTTTTTAATGTATTTGATTGATTTCCTGTCATTGTGAAGATTGTATTTTTAATGTGGAAATCTACGATATACACGCTAAAATATGATTTCCTGGGTAAATTTATGAGACTAGCATATATTTCTAATATTAAGAATTGTAAGTACCTAATCTTTTTATTGATGGAATTTAAATATGGAGAAGGAAGATGAACTTTTAAATAAATGTTAGACGTTGGACTATTAGTTCCCGAGGGTATCATCCGCCCAGTAGTCAGTGTGTCGGTACTGACATGGTTTATTAGAGATATTTATTATTGAAATTGACAGTTTCTAGATGATTTAATTTGTATCGAAACTAAGGTTTTCATCCCTTAGACATAAGCGCCCTTAGCCGATTTTGGCGATCCTGTTTAGATATTTTTAGATTATTTGACTTTCCAATCTTTCGATTTTGAGCTTACCCCTATGAAGGTGATTCCAGAAACGCGTCGTGCGCACTACATTTGATATCTACGTTTATATTAGAGAAAAGCGAAAGGACAATCAAAAATGGACAATCCACAGACAGTGGCAACATTGGGCACAGGACGCAGGATGAAGACAAATAAGCAAAGCAAAAAACACAACACATAAAGCTAAAAATAGGAGCAACACGTCCGTCACCAGAAAACCAGGGCCGGATCCAGATGTTTGTGAATGGTAAGCAGTTCCTGCTTCTTATGAGACATCCGTCGTGTTTTTATATAGTTAATTACGATAAAAGCCTTGTCGGTAATAAAAAATAGGAAAATAATATACGTAAAAAGAAAAAGATTCATTGTCATTTGAGATATGGATATTTCGTAACGGTGGTAGAAATAATTGTTATGTTGATAAATACTTATTATTGTAAATGTTCTATTTCGGATTGACATTTTCACATTCTCCAGTCTACTGCTTATTTCATTCTGCAGTGTTGATGTTCTGTCTATCCGGGGTGACATTTGTGGTATAATAATCTAGTTAATTAATGTCTTGAGAAGACAGGATCAACAGCAATGCAATTGACAGTGTTTCTATCTATTACTATAATTTAGTCAACAAATGAAAGCGATATAAAAGTGAAATAGTAATAAAATTGTGTAACAATATACAAAAAATGGTAAATGCTGCTAAAATAAGGTTTGTACCTCGCAATTTCAAAATACTACTAAATTATACGGTCGGTACTACACTTCCACAATATGCAATTTACAAAAAACAAAACACAGACAAAACAGAACAAAAGCATTTCATCTGCACATGACATACTACCAAACAACACTTTCAACAGCTATATTGACCATGGCAAGTTTGCGCATTACCTCTTTATATGGGAGCTGCCATTAATCGCCTGGTTTCCAATGTTGAAAAACATAGTGTCATCTTTGGAATATTCATGTGAATGTAACAGCTTATAATCCACCGGAGGGCGTGGGTGGCTCAATGATTTAGGTAGTTGGATTACCTAACAACTCATATAAGCCTATCACCAATACGGCATAGGTTCGCGCCCGACTTTGTAAATTACACAAAGGGTGCACTCGACTCGCAGCCGCAAGTGATAAAGCTTACCAGTTGCTTGACCATGGTTCTCTCCTGGTACTCCGGCTTCTTCCACCACTAAAACTGGTCGCCATGATATAGCTGAAATATTGCTGAAAGTGGCGTCAAACACCAAAAATCAATCATATAATCCACCGTTACCATAAATTATTATCAGATAAAATTATGAAAAGTAAGTTTCAACAGTGATAGTCATCAATTCTACAAATATCAACAAATCGAGCACTAATTAACATCTCTTCTTTAACTGAACACACTAAGCACAAAAAAATACCACGACATATGACGTTGGAAATCCATGCCCTGGGACTTGAGACAGGAACAAAACTGTGGTGAAGTTAAACCTGTTAAAATACATCAATAAATTTACAAATAACTGAATTTTCTTTCAATGGACTGTGGCGAAATAATTGAATTTGTTCATCAAGACAATTTTCACCTGGTAACAACATTTAGAACTTTTGCATCCAGAGGAAGACATATATCATATAACTGCTAATAAGAAAACAAATGTTTTTGATTCTGTAAATTCATCTTCATACATACAAAGCAGTTCTACAGTGCCAAATGTCCGTCCGCTGAATCCTGTTAGGGGTTGCCAGTAATCACAATTTGCGACTGTCAAATTAACGTCTGATGCTGACAAATGTTTCAATACAGTACAGGTAATAGGAGTGTTATCATTCCAGTCGGAAATTTACTATATAAATTCAATTTCAGAGACAAAGCTGCACACTTTAGTAGTGAATTATTAACATAATGATATGGACTACTGTGTTTGTGTATTTATGTGTACACGTCATTATATTCTGTGCTGCATCAGTGATAGATCATTCACATTCATCTCTGACGTCAATACCAACATCTATACCAAATGATTGTACATCACTGCAAGTATAATAAAATTATGCATAGGGGTTAGGGTTATCACTATGGTGATTAACGCCACTTTGTTATATCGTGGCGGTCAGATTTATTGGTGGAGGAAACCGAAGTACCCGGTGAAAATCATCGATTTTCCGCAATTCACTGACAAACTTTATCACAATTTTTTTTATCGAGTACACCTCGCCTGAACGGGAGTCGAACTCACTACGTTAGTGGTGATAGGAACTGATTAAATAGGTAGTTGTAAATCTAACTATCATACGATCACTACCACGACGGCCCTAATTATGTATATGCATTCTTGTCAAAATGGAATATGCCTCGCTTTATTGTTGTAATATACAATTCTCAAGTATATATTAGAACATTTTAAGAATGAAATACAGGATCCATTACTCATTTATTCGCATGGTCAAGATTTCAATTTTTCCAGTGTGAACATTCCATTTATATGTAGCAACATTCCAATGACATCTGTATATGGAGTACCGGTATATATCTCTCAGTTGATCCGATATTCCAGAGCGTGTGATTTATATCATGGTTTGCTTGAAAGAGGGTTGCTGCTAACAAGGAAGCTACTGAACCATCCCCATCAAAATCAAATTATTGCACTCTTAGGAAACGGTCTGAGAATGCTGTGAGTTAGAAAAACGTATCTAGGTGGTGTGGCATGTCAAATCGGTTTATGTTCCTATGGAAATCCTTTTCAACGTATTAATCTAGTACATGCATGCATTTGAAACGCGCAATTCCAATTTTCGCTATCTCGTGTGTTTATCTAGCTGTAATAACTAGATCTCAGTCAGTAACCATTGTTATTTGTCTTAGATAAATGTGAGAGAAAACTAAAGACACAGTCAAGAACTGATAATCCCGAGAAACGGACAACATTGGCATAAACACAAAACGAAGACAAATAAATTCCGAAAACAATTAACAGAAAACTAATATAATGAACAACACGGATCCCACCAAAACGAATGTGTTCGAGAAGAGTAAGACGTTCCTGTTTCTTTTTAATCAGTGTTACTCATAGTCAAGCCCGATAACAGTTTCATCGGTGAAGCACGAATCATCTTTATAAACAGGGGTATCGCTTGTTCTATTCTTGGTTGGGGGTTTTTCAAACTCTTTTAAGCTTAACATGTATTGAATATTATGTCATGGAGAATAATTCTATAAATATCATTTTAGCAATTTATCAAACAACATGTTATCATATATACCAGCAGATAGCTTGGATCATCTTGCAGAATTAGTAGAATTGTAAGTTTGATATTATTATGTCAATGTGTCGGTCGTCATGGTAACCAAAATAGCTTTGATGATGCCACAGAGGTTACCCAATTGTTTTCATAACTATAAACCAACTTTCATTTGTTGAATTATTTTTCAGTTAATGTATGGATTTTAATTTGAAGTTTTCCGTAAATTCAACTTTGAAAAGAAAATTTAAACAGTGATGGTCAACAACTCCCCTAATATCAACAAAGTGAACAACCACCTGTCACCTAAAGAAAGTTTAAACAGTGATGATCAACAACTCTATCAATATCAACAAAGAGAACAATCACCTGTCACCTAAAGAAAGTTTAAACAGTGATGGTCAACAACTCTATCAATATTAACAAAGTGAACAACCACCTGTCACCTAAAAAAAGCTTAAACAGTGATGATCAACAACTCTATCAATATCAACAAAGTGAACAACCACCTGTCACCTAAAGAAAGCTTAAACAGTGATGATCAACAACTCAATCAATATCAACAAAGTGAACAATCACCTGTCACGTAAAGAAAGCTTAAACAGTGATGATCAACAACTCAATCAATATCAACAAAGTGAACAACCACCTGTCACCTAAAGAAAGCTTAAACAGTGATGATCAACAACTCTATCAATATCAACAAAGTGAACAACCACCTGTCACCTAAAGAAAGCTTAAACAGTGATGATCAACAACTCAATCAATATCAACAAAGTGAACAACCACCTGTCACCTAAAGAAAGCTTAAACAGTGATGATCAACAACTCAATCAATATCAACAAAGTGAACAACCACCTGTCACCTAAAGAAAGTTTAAACAGTGATGATCAACAACTCTATCAATATCAACAAAGTGAACAATCACCTGTCACCTAAAGAAAGCTTAAACAGTGATGATCAACAACTCTATCAATATCAACAAAGTGAACAACCACCTGTCACCTAAAGAAAGTTTAAACAGTGATGATCAACAACTCTATCAATATCAACAAAGTGAACAATCACCTGTCACCTAAAGAAAGCTTAAACAGTGATGATCAACAACTCTATCAATATCAACAAAGTGAACAATCACCTGTCACCTAAAGAAAGCTTAAACAGTGATGATCAACAACTCCCCTAATATCAACAAAGTGAACAACCACCTGTCACCTAAAGAAAGCTTAAACAGTGATGGTCAACAACTCTATCAATATCAACAAAGTGAACAATCACCTGTCACCTAAAGAAAGCTTAAACAGTGATGATCAACAACTCTATCAATATCAACAAAGTGAACAACCACTTGTCACCTAAAGAAAGCTTAAACAGTGATGGTCAACAACTCTATCAATATCAACAAAGTGAACAACCACTTGTCACCTAAAGAAAGTTTAAACAGTGATGGTCAACAACTCTATCAATATCAACAAAGTGAACAACCACCTGTCACCTAAAGAAAGTTTAAACAGTGATGATCAACAACTCTATCAATATCAACAAAGTGAACAACCACCTGTCACCTAAAGAAAGTTTAAACAGTGATGATTAACAACTCTATCAATATCAACAAAGTCAACAATCACCTGTCACCTAAAGAAAGTTTAAACAGTGATGGTTAACAACTCTATCAATATCAACAAAGTCAACAACCACCTGTCACCTAAAGAAAGTTTAAACAGTGATGGTCAACAACTCTATCAATATCAACAAAGTGAACAACCACCTGTCACCTAAAGAAAGTTTAAACAGTGATGGTCAACAACTCTATCAATATCAACAAAGTGAACAACCACCTGTCACCTAAAGAAAGTTTAAACAGTGATGATTAACAACTCTATCAATATCAACAAAGTGAACAACCACTTGTCACCTAAAGAAAGTTTAAACAGTGATGATCAACAACTCTATCAATATCAACAAAGTGAACAACCACTTGTCACCTAAAGAAAGCTTAAACAGTGATGGTCAACAACTCTATCAATATCAACAAAGTGAACAACCACCTGTCACCTAAAGAAAGCTTAAACAGTGATGATCAACAACTCTATCAATATCAACAAAGTGAACAACCACATGTCACCTAAAGAAAGTTTAAACAGTGATGATTAACAACTCTATCAATATCAACAAAGTGAACAACCACTTGTCACCTAAAGAAAGTTTAAACAGTGATGATCAACAACTCTATCAATATCAACAAAGTGAACAACCACGTGTCACCTAAAGAAAGCTTAAACAGTGATGATCAACAACTCTATCAATATCAACAAAGTGAACAACCACCTGTCACCTAAAGAAAGCTTAAACAGTGATGATCAACAACTCTATCAATATCAACAAAGTGAACAACCACCTGTCACCTAAAGAGGGTTTAAACAGTGATGATCAACAACTCTATCAATATCAACAAAGTGAACAACCACCTGTCACCTAAAGAAAGTTTAAACAGTGATGATCAACAACTCTATCAATATCAACAAAGTGAACAACCACCTGTCACCTAAAGAAAGCTTAAACAGTGATGATCAACAACTCTATCAATATCAACAAAGTGAACAACCACCTGTCACCTAAAGAAAGTTTAAACAGTGATGATCAACAACTCTATCAATATCAACAAAGTGAACAACCACCTGTCACCTAAAGAAAGTTTAAACAGTGATGATCAACAACTCTATCAATATCAACAAAGTGAACAACCACCTGTCACCTAAAGAAAGTTTAAACAGTGATGATCAACAACTCTATCAATATCAACAAAGTGAACAACCACCTGTCACCTAAAGAAAGTTTAAACAGTGATGATCAACAACTCTATCAATATCAACAAAGTGAACAACCACCTGTCACCTAAAGAAAGCTTAAACAGTGATGATCAACAACTCTATCAATATCAACAAAGTGAACAATCACCTGTCACCTAAAGAAAGCTTAAACAGTGATGGTTAACAACTCTATCAATATCAACAAAGTGAACAACCACCTGTCACCTAAAGAAAGCTTAAACAGTGATGGTCAACAACTCTATCAATATCAACAAAGTGAACAATCACCTGTCACCTAAAGAAAGCTTAAACAGTGATGATCAACAACTCTATCAATATCAACAAAGTGAACAACCACCTGTCACCTAAAGAAAGCTTAAACAGTGATGGTTAACAACTCTATCAATATCAACAAAGTGAACAATCACCTGTCACCTAAAGAAAGTTTAAACAGTGATGATCAACAACTCTATCAATATCAACAAAGTGAACAACCACCTGTCACCTAAAGAAAGTTTAAACAGTGATGGTTAACAACTCTATCAATATCAACAAAGTGAACAACCCCCTGTCACCTAAAGAAAGTTTAAACAGTGATGATCAACAACTCTATCAATATCAACAAAGTCAACAACCACCTGTCACCTAAAGAAAGCTTAAACAGTGATGGTCAACAACTCTATCAATATCAACAAAGTGAACAACCACCTGTCACCTAAAGAAAGCTTAAACAGTGATGGTTAACAACTCTATCAATATCAACAAAGTGAACAACCCCCTGTCACCTAAAGAAAGCTTAAACAGTGATGATCAACAACTCTATCAATATCAACAAAGTGAACAACCACCTGTCACCTAAAGAAAGTTTAAACAGTGATGGTCAACAACTCTATCAATATCAACAAAGTGAACAACCACTTGTCACCTAAAGAAAGTTTAAACAGTGATGGTCAACAACTCTATCAATATCAACAAAGTGAACAACCACCTGTCACCTAAAGAAAGCTTAAACAGTGATGATCAACAACTCTATCAATATCAACAAAGTGAACAACCACTTGTCACCTAAAGAAAGTTTAAACAGTGATGGTCAACAACTCTATCAATATCAACAAAGTGAACAACCACCTGTCACCTAAAGAAAGCTTAAACAGTGATGATCAACAACTCTATCAATATCAACAAAGTGAACAACCACCTGTCACCTAAAGAAAGTTTAAACAGTGATAATCAACAACTCTATCAATATCAACAAAGTGAACAACCACCTGTCACCTAAAGAAAGTTTAAACAGTGATGATCAACAACTCTATCAATATCAACAAAGTGAACAATCACCTGTCACCTAAAGAAAGTTTAAACAGTGATGGTCAACAACTCTATCAATATCAACAAAGTGAACAACCACCTGTCACCTAAAGAAAGTTTAAACAGTGATGATCAACAACTCTATCAATATCAACAAAGTGAACAACCACCTGTCACCTAAAGAAAGTTTAAACAGTGATGGTCAACAACTCTATCAATATCAACAAAGTGAACAACCACCTGTCATCCTAAAGAAAGTTTAAACAGTGATAGTCAACAACTCTATCAATATCAACAAAGTGAACAACCACCTGTCACCTAAAGAAAGTTTAAACAGTGATGGTCAACAACTCTATCAATATCAACAAAGTGAACAACCACCTGTCACCTAAAGAAAGTTTAAACAGTGATGGTTAACAACTCTATCAATATCAACAAAGTGAACAACCACCTGTCACCTAAAGAAAGTTTAAACAGTGATGATCAACAACTCTATCAATATCAACAAAGTCAACAATCACCTGTCACCTAAAGAAAGTTTAAACAGTGATGATCAACAACTCTATCAATATCAACAAAGTGAACAACCACCTGTCACCTAAAGAAAGTTTAAACAGTGATGGTCAACAACTCTATCAATATCAACAAAGTGAACAACCACCTGTCACCTAAAGAAAGCTTAAACAGTGATGGTCAACAACTCTATCAATATCAACAAAGTGAACAACCGCCTGTCACCTAAAGAAAGTTTAAACAGTGATGATCAACAACTCTATCAATATCAACAAAGTGAACAATCACCTGTCACCTAAAGAAAGTTTAAACAGTGATGATCAACAACTCTATCAATATCAACAAAGTGAACAATCACCTGTCACCTAAAGAAAGTTTAAACAGTGATGATCAACAACTCTATCAATATCAACAAAGTGAACAACCACCTGTCACCTAAAGAAAGTTTAAACAGTGATGATCAACAACTCTATCAATATCAACAAAGTGAACAATCACCTGTCACCTAAAGAAAGTTTAAACAGTGATGATCAACAACTCTATCAATATCAACAAAGTGAACAACCACCTGTCACCTAAAGAAAGTTTAAACAGTGATGGTCAACAACTCTATCAATATCAACAAAGTGAACAACCACCTGTCACCTAAAGAAAGTTTAAACAGTGATGATCAACAACTCTATCAATATCAACAAAGTGAACAACCACCTGTCACCTAAAGAAAGTTTAAACAGTGATGGTCAACAACTCTATCAATATCAACAAAGTGAACAACCACCTGTCACCTAAAGAAAGTTTAAACAGTGATGGTCAACAACTCTATCAATATCAACAAAGTGAACAATCACCTGTCACCTAAAGAAAGTTTAAACAGTGATGATCAACAACTCTATCAATATCAACAAAGTGAACAACCACCTGTCACCTAAAGAAAGTTTAAACAGTGATGGTCAACAACTCTATCAATATCAACAAAGTGAACAACCACCTGTCACCTAAAGAAAGCTTAAACAGTGATGATTAACAACTCTATCAATATCAACAAAGAGAACAATCACCTGTCACCTAAAGAAAGTTTAAACAGTGATGGTCAACAACTCTATCAATATCAACAAAGTGAACAACCACCTGTCACCTAAAGAAAGTTTAAACAGTGATGATCAACAACTCTATCAATATCAACAAAGTGAACAACCACCTGTCACCTAAAGAAAGTTTAAACAGTGATGATCAACAACTCTATCAATATCAACAAAGTGAACAACCACCTGTCACCTAAAGAAAGTTTAAACAGTGATGATCAACAACTCCCCTAATATCAACAAAATGAAGAACCACCACTCGCCTAGAATCATTGACAACAAGAAAGACTACGATATATAGTGTTCGAAATCCATGTCTTGTCTTGGGACATGGGTAACAGCGTGGCGAGGTTAAACCAGTTAATGTGATCCCAACCCTCTCGTTTTATAATGAATCTCTAATGGTAACCACGATATATAAACAAACAATTTTGTTTTTAAATACAGATTCGTTTTCACTCAAAATGACTACACACTATTACAAGAATGAATGACAATATAAACATGGACAGTACAATACAGTGACTGCTCATGGTTAATAGACTACTAGCTAAGAAGGTAGAATATGTTCCTTAAAGATCGTTATTCTTATGACAAAAACTGTATAGCTGTATTTACTATTTCGGTCGTCAAGGTAACCGAAATAGCTTTGATCAAGCTATAGTTGTTGGCAATTTTGTTCACAGGATTGAACTAGCTTTGATTTCTTGAAAGATCATTGGTTTGTCAGTGACTTGCAGGAGATTGGTGGTTTTCTCTAGATACTCCGGATTCCTCCACCAATAAAACTGACCGCCACGATCTAACTGAAATATTATTGCAAGTGGCATAAAACACCATAACCCTAAAATTAACCATTGAAAGATTATTAGGTCAAAATAATTGTTTGAGTCTGAATTTTTACTCTCATGTAAGATGGTTTTCAAACTTTAATCTTAGATTCTTTTTTATTACAATTTACGAGTTCCTATCAATGTTATAGACACTTCTGTGTTTTTCAACAGAAGGCCACTCGATACACATGTATACGCCATGTTGTTTTGAAATCTGAGAGTATGAATATTTAAAAGACGATAAAAATATCATTTATTTTTTGTTATT
Organism: Bathymodiolus septemdierum; assembly: GCA_963383655.1. Classification (NCBI taxonomy): domain Eukaryota; kingdom Metazoa; phylum Mollusca; class Bivalvia; order Mytilida; family Modiolidae; genus Bathymodiolus; species Bathymodiolus septemdierum. The sequence continues at coordinate 57,886,938 of OY726525.1, read as the reverse complement.
AATATTTTATTTCATCCGATCTTTTTTTTAAATAGAAAAAAAAAATAAGCCTCGTTTTCAATAATATAATAATTGATATACACAATATCATTTTCAATCGAATTAAAAATACCAGTATACGATTTTTTATATCGTTATATCTGGCAATTCAATAAAAAAAACATACCCTGTATCAATGACAATATTTTTTCTATCTCTTCAAAATACGCTATATCTAAAACAGAAATTGCAAAATGCAAAATTTGACGTCAGTGCTTTGGTGTCACTTTATATAGATTGTTGTTATGTAGTTGATGATTTACGGGGAGAAAAAAAACTCAACAATAATCGATCTAATTACATTGTGCGGCAGGAGTATATATCAAACGCCTCCTTCCGTCCATTCCTCCGTCCGTTCGCCTGCCCGTCCATTCCTCCGTCCGTTCGCCTGCCCGTCCATTCCTCCGTCCGTTCGCCTGCCCGTCCGTTCGTCACACCATTATTGTTTGCATCATATGAGTTGTTTGATTTTGATAATATTTTACAGACATGTTTAACAGACACAAAACCAAATTCTTTTTAGGAATCGTCGTGGTCGTGGTCTTATCGTAGTTGGATTTACAACTACCTATGCAATCATTGCATATTAACATTAAAGTTGTGCTGTTCAAACCCCGATCATGGCGCGATATGCTCGATACAACATCGTATGATAAAGTTTGTCAATGACAGGCGACAGGTCGGTGATTTTCTGAGGGTCCTCCGGTTTCCTCCACCAATAAAACTGACCTCCACGATATAACTGTAATATTGTTGATAGTGGCGCTAACCCTAACCCCAAATTATGTTGTACTTGGCGTGAACTGTACAGTGAGACTCAGAATACAACAAAAAACAACAACAATAGAACAAAACATCAAAACATCAAAAATGTACTTCTAAATTGGTAATTAAACAAGTTTATCATCTTACAGTCACTGTACATGTCAAATGTTGTGTTCCAATTCCGAAAATCCACACAATCACGTATCAATAATGAATTGTAATAAGACAAAATACATATTATTTACAAAAGCAATATGATACCAATAAAATGAAGAACAAAACAAATATTACTGGAACAGATCTAAATTACAATAGACACATCATAGAAACAAAGGCAAAATCGATACTTCTAACACACATATTGTGTTGTGTTTTTGTTTTGTTTTTCTTCGTCTAGTGTGTCCTTTGTTGCCAGTTTCTTTTTTGATTGCCCCTTTGGTTTTCTTTAGCGCTTAATTACACATATACATGACCTTTTACTTTTCTGGCCTGGTACCAGCACTTCAATAAAACGTTTCTGGGCTTAAGATAGTTTATTGGTCCAAATATGACCTCGTAGTGAAATACCGTTATGCGGTCACATAAATGTTTTTCACATTTAAATAAAATTCCAAGCCCTCACATATACGTTGTTGTGAATATTCTTGAATTATGCAGAAACATATGAATTTTAGTGTACCTGATGAAGGTTATTCCAGAAACGCGTCGTGCGCACTAAATTAGATATCTACGTTTGTATTATGATTGTATTTGTAGGGACATCAGTTACAACACTATAGTAGATATTGAAGATAAGTTCCTACAATCCAACCAACGACTTGTAACTCTGTATGTACAAACTTAGCTTTGGGAAACCATATTTTATTTACTCAAATGTGCAAAAAGGATAAGACACGAGTCAAGCAAATTGATGAAGTCTTCTCTTATATACAATAACTTACATTATTATACCTCACATAATAAAGAATCCATTCTATTGATTAAAAGATAATCACATGGCATAAAATAATCTGGATATTTTTGCTTCTAATCGCCGCCAACGGTGAATAACCTCAAGAATTACACACGTCCATTGAATAACCCTATTATTCAACGGTGTAATAACCCTCGAAAAATACAACGTCCAGTGAATAACCCTAATGGAATAATACTTTAACAATTCAAATATTAAACAGTATATTTCAACTGTTTGTTCGGTATAATAAAACAGTTACGGCCCTCTGAATCGGTGAATAGTCAATTTTGGATATTCACCTCTTACGAGGGCCATAATTGTATAATATTATTTGATAGAGCATGTATGTAGATGAATATTTCTTACATTAAGTAATATTTATATCACAGTTATCGAGTTAAGCGGATAAACAATCGAACACGAATACTTTATATAAAACCATTGGAGATATTTACGGTCGTCACCGTGACCTGGTTAACTGTTACAGAATATCTGTAATTTCAAATGATCACGGATACGTGTATGTTTAGTTTGTTGTGATGACCATCCGGTCCTTTCCTCGTTCATGAATTATCACCGCGGTTGTAACAAGAGTAACACGACGGGCGCCACATGTGGATCAGGAACTGTATGCCATTCCGGAGCATCTGCGTTCACCCCCTGTTTTATTGGGGTTCGTGTTGCACAATCTTTAGTGCACTTTTCGGTAGATAGTTTGTCATATTGTTATCTTTCTTTTGGCCATTGTATTGTCTGTTCTTCTTCGATATACGCTTCTGATTACCTCTTTTGGTATCTTCAAACTTTTCTTATCTGACGACACATGGCCCGGCCATTAGCAATATTGACGTGTCTATATACCTACTACCACAATTATATTCCTGCACATTAAATTCAAGGGACATATTAAAGAAAATGGTATATTTTTAGTGAGCGTACCCGATAAAGATTATTCCAGAAATGCGTCATGAGCACTAAATTTGCCACCTACATTTTTATCACTATCACTGGGTCGATACCACTACTGGTGGACTATTAGTCCTGGTGAATGTGAATATCACCCACCCGGTATTCATTGTTTCACCATTGTAATGGTGTATCAGATATAATCATGCTTGAATTTACAGTTCCTATCTTATATAATGTATCAAAACTAAGATACAACTCTCTTAGGCATAGACAACCTTAGCGATTTTGGCTATCTTATTGAGATCCTTTGGGTTATTAGATTCCAACGACTTTAAACTACTATTCGGCTTTTGCAATCTTTTGACTATGAGGGTACTCTAGAAACGCCTCGTGCGAACAAATTAGAAAAGCTATTTTTTTTTATTTCAAGTATTGTCTTAGTACTGGTTTACAAATAAGTCTTAAATACGACAGTTAATGATAAATATCAAGAATAATTCGTGTATTGGTTCGAAACTACCGGTATTAATTTGTATTTAATCAGAAATGCTTGTCGACTGACTGGGTGTTAATTTTCATTTTATTATAAAGACAGGAAGAATCGCCTTGCTTATTTTCTTATATTAGGTCACACGTCCGGTTATTATATAAGAGCATATATTATTTATTTCACCTCAGTTTTCTAATAGGTGGTCACACTTCCGGTGTGTAGTAACATGCCTTGTTATACCCCAGAATATATAATTTTATTTTAATTTAAACACATATAAAATTACTAAACATATTGTGAATCTTTGTTCATAGTTCCATTGAGTATTGTTCTTCAGGAAAGGTATCTGTGGTGATGGTTTATGGTGTTTAATGCCACTTTCAACAATATTTCAGTTATATCGTGGGTGTCAGTTTTATTGGTGGAGGAAACCGGAGTATTCGGAGAAAACCACCGACCTGTTCGCAAGTCACTGACAAATTTTATCACATAATGTTGTATGGTGTACACCTCGTTATGAACGGGGTTCGAACCCAAAACTTTAGTGTTGATAGGCACTGATTGCACAGGTAGTTGTAAATCCAACTACCATACGATCACAACCACGACTACCGCTAAGGAAGGGTATCTGTGTAATAGTCATTGAGACGGCAGTTTTGCATCCGCGTCTCACTAGTTCATCTTCCTAGTAACCAGAGATATCGTTTACTAGATACATTTATGAAATTAACAATTTATATCTATTGTACTTTATTAAAATTAAGGCAAATATCCCTCAGACATCGGTATCCTCAGTCCGTTGGTTTACTTGATCCATTACATTTTCAAAATAATTGGCCCTTCAATCTCCAGACTATCAGCGTACCTGATGAAGGTTTTTCCAGAAACGTGCTGTATGCTCTGAATTATATATCTTTATTTATTTGTACATGGTTTATATTTTTTTCAGAATTTGTGACAGCTGTTTCGATTGTTCATGTTTCAAGAAAAATCTAGATACATGGCTAGACTGGATTACTACGACGGCTATAGGAAAGACTAGACTGTCTTGTTTGGATGGCAGGAAAATAGATGGATTATCTAGAACACTGTGTACAGGTATGAGACGAAAATAAACGTTAGAGAAAACCGAAGGGGCAATCAAGAATTAACAATACAGAGAAACTAGCAACATTGGGTACACAAGACACAGGACGAAGATGAACAAAATAAAATAACATAACACAGAAAACTATGAACAAGACGGATCCCACCAAAAACCGAGGTTGAACCAGGCCACCCGCGAAGGGTAAGCAGTTCCTGTCTCTTATAAAAAAAAATCGCCATGTTATTCATATAGTCAATATGTGTGGGACACCACTACACGTAAGCAAACAGAAATAACATAAATATGACACGAGCCCTCCTACAAACAACTAGATGTAAACACAAACCGAAAATCATTTCTATGCGGAAAGCGTCGATGGCATTACAGCACGGAACTCAGAACGTAAAGACATATGCTAAGACTCAATGTTGGACATCCCTATGCGCAAAAATACACAAGAACACATAACGACGTGAGTCATTCTACAAACAACTGGAAGTAAAGACGAACTGAACATTGTTCCTATTGGAGATGCAACAAAAACCAATTTTATAGGCTTTGGTTTAACCGGTGACAATATATTCTAACGAGAACAACGAAAAGATGGTGCTTTAAGCCTTGATATTCAGCTCGATTAGTAAACAAGGACATGGATGCAAATGAACATTGGGAACTATACTATCAAATTTCACATTTAGATATCAAGGAATGCAGAGAACAATTGTACATCGCCGTTCAATACCCTACAGCCATAGCAGCGTCTTCAATATGGTGTAAGCACTTGGCTACTTGCAAACAACAAGATATAATCGTTCATCGTTATCAAAATAAAGGTGATTGAGAAAAGTTTGAAGATACCAAAGGGGTAATCAGAAGCCATAACTCAAAGAAGGACATACTACACTATGGTTAAAATAACCATAAGACCAAAAATACAAACAATGCTCTACAAAACAGTACACAGAAAACTAAAGCGAATCCAACTATAAATCAATTTTCAACAATATCTTAGCTTTATCGTGGGGTTATTCTGAGATAACTACCGACACATCGCAAGTCACTTACAACTGTTATCATGTGTTGTATCGAGTATCGGCATAAAACTCATAATTTTAGATGTTATAGGAATTGATTTCATATGTAGATGTAAGTTTAAATAACATAAAACTAGAAAACGTTATTAACGGTTAACTAAAGCTAAAGGATACTGCTGTCAAATCAATGAGGAAAATGCTATGTAATGTTTTCATTGTCATATCATCGTGTCCATTTCAGGGAAAACAAATTTACACAATACATTCAAAGAGCCGTCAACAGAAGGTTAGTTCAATATGCAGCATCTCACTTTTCATGTCAAGTTAAAGAATATTGACAATATAGTACCAGTGTCGGCAAATATCAAATTTATTTGTCGCCATGATATAACTGAAATATTGTTCAAAGTGGCGTTAAACACCATAAACCCACCCTCAAATGTATGTGTACGACCGGTAGAAACAGCAAGGACAGTGAATCTTTGGCGAGCTTCTCTGTCTTGTTTCGCAACTAATACAAATAAATTTTATTTTTGCCGCCAATGTTCGTATATTGTGTTTATCGTGCAATTTCAAAATGTTCAAAATCAACGGCCAAATTTTCTGAAAATTCATAATACAAGCGTCGTTCTCATCGCGTTTAATAGTATCCGCTTGAAGTGTGTGATTATACCGTTACCGTTTCCAACCTTGCTGAAGATCAATCAGGTACCAACAATGCTATATTTTGTTCACTGTCCATATATAACAAACATTTATCCAGTCAATGCAATTTGACTGCTCAAATAGAACAAGTGTAGAATAAACATGATTATGCATCTGAATGCTTTATGTCACTGCAATGTCTCCTTAGATCTAATGATAATTAAAATATAACAGCAATGGTTTAATACGTGTATAGCTTGAATGAACGACATAATATCTCCTTTTATCATATTCCTCCCTCAAAGTACAAAGAAGAGAAGACATCTCTTTTGTCAATCAAGCCTCTTTTTCGTATTCGAAATTACTGAATTACTGAATAAATGGTTTGACACCTAATTACCAAATGAAAGACAAAAACTACCACACTGTGGGAACAGTTCTACAAACAGTTTAATAATAGTAGAAACGGCGGGAAACCGATACCGCTAACACACAAAATGTATGACCGCTTACATTCCTGTCTTGATGCGGTCATGATACCGCTAACACATATAATGTATGACCGCTTACATTCCTGTCTTGATGTGCGGTCATGATACCGCTAACACACATAATGTATGATCGCTTACATTCCCGTCTTGATGCGGTCATGATACTGCTAACACACATAATGTATGATCGCTTACATTCCTTTCTTGATGTGCGGTCATGATACTCCTAACACACATAATGTATGATCGCTTACATTCCTGTCTTGATGCGGTCATGATACTGCTAGCACACATAATGTATGATCGCTTACATTCCTGTCTTGATGTGCGGTCATGATACTCCTAACACACATAATGTATGATCGCTTACATTCCTGTCTTGATGTGCGGTCATGATACTCCTAACACACATAATGTATGATCGCTTACATTCCTGTCTTGATGCGGACATGATACCACTAACACACATAATGTATGACCGTTTACATTCCTGTCTTGATGCGGTCATGATAGCGCTAACACACATAATGCATGACCGCTTACATTCCTGTCTTGGTGCAGACATGATACCGCTAACACACATAATGCATGACGGCTTACATTCCTGTCTTGATGCGGACATGATACCGCTAACACATATAATATATGACCGCTTACATTCCTGTCTTGATGCGGTCATGATACTGCTAACACACATAATGTATGACCGCTTACATTCCTGTCTTGATGCGGACATGATACCGCTAACACACATAATGTATGACTGTTTACATTCCTGTCTTGATGCCGTCATGATACCGCTAGCACACATAATGTATGACCGCTTACATTCCTGTCTTGATGCGGACATGATACCGCTAACACACATAATGTATGACCGTTTACATTCCTGTCTTGATGCGGTCATGATACTGCTAACACACATAATGTATGACCGCTTACATTCCTGTCTTGATGCGGTCATGATACCGCTAACACACATAATGGATGACCGTTTACACTCCTGTCTTGATGCAGACATGATACCGCTAACACACATAATGTATGACCGCTTACATTCCTGTCTTGATGCGGACATGATACTGCTAACACACATATGTATGACCGCTTACATTCCTGTCTTGATGCGGACATGATACCGCTAACACACATAATGTATGACCGCTTACATTCCTGTCTTGATGCAGACATGATACCGCTAACACACATATGTATGACCGCTTACATTCCTGTCTTGATGCGGACATGATACCGCTAACACACATATGTATGGCCGCTTACATTCCTGTCTTGATGCGGACATGATACCGCTACCACACATATATGTATGACCGCTTACATTCCTGTCTTGATGCGGACATGATACCACTAACACACATAATGTATGACTGCTTACATTCCTGTCTTGATGCGGTCATTTCAATGAAAAAATTGTTGGGCTTAGCTAGCTTTATGGACCAAATATAATTTTAAACTTCCAGTTATTATTTTACAGGTGTCATATGTGTTGTTTTAGCAGTTGTGCTTGGGAGCGTTGCCAGTATTGTTATTGTTGTTTTCATGGTGAGGATGTCCACGCGACCAGATGACGTCACTGTCGGTCAAGGCGAGACTAAACAGGTATGAAACATTTCATTCTGTGTTTCGTCGATCCAATGTGCTCTTTAAGAAAGTATCACAAACATAATATCATATTTAAAAAAACATAAGATACAAAATACAAGAAACAGACAACAAATCACAATCTAGATCACCAAACAACATAAAAGCAATCAGACATCAGAAATCCTCACATAAATGTTAGGTAGTTTGTTGAAACGGTAATTATATCAAATAAATAAATCCGATAATCGGAGAAGGATATACAATACAAGTGCCAAAATTACAAAAACGAAAAGGGGCCATCACACAGAAAACTGAGATAAAGAAACGCGAAGCCCACTGAAGGCAAGCACGTGTTTCATGTGAGGGTAATTACTGACAAACGCCATGGTATCGTTAAGCGAAATTAGACATAATTTAATATGGAAACCGCATCGTTGATGTAGATCGTGAGTTCGAGATGAGAAACAGCAAATACATATGTTTTGACCATATCGCTGCTTGAATCCACAATACACCGCATTCGAGGAGAGGCTGGTAACCATCACACCACCAAGACGAATTCCATTGTGGTAGATTGAGGGTTATTGAGCGCGTGTCCGAGAGCAACTACACGTCTACCTGTGGACTGTTGCTTCAGTGAGTTTGTAATCAAACCGACCGAGTAACCAACCATTGAAGTTGTGTTATTTTCAATTCAAGCTTATTTTATCTTTCTTACTAAAAACATCAGTATATTAAATGACGATGTGAGCGTGTTCACATTGGAGGAGACTGTCAGAAAAAGATTACATCCGGGTACAAATATAGCAATAGTACAAGTCACAAGGGCAAGGCAAAAGGTCAAAGTGTGGACAACATGAAATCTCATAAAACGGAGCTTTACCAGTATATGTGCTCTGCATAGATCGTAGGTTTGTTTTAATATTTATTACTGTTTGTTTTTGTGTTTACTTAGGATGATGGACGGGGGATTGAAGAGCGGAATGATGTTAAAGATGGGTCTTTCGAAATGTCTACATTAGGTAATACAGTGATACCTGTCTAAGTCGGGATAGACAGGTTATTATTTTATACAGGTTAACTTAACAAAGATTTCCTATATTCGAACTGTATTGCACAGTTCGACTTATACAGGATTCCGGTTTATTCAGGGTTCGACTTAGGCAGGTTTCACTGTACTATGTTCTATGTACTATGTTCACGGCTTTCGGTAATAATAAGTAATCAATGCCTGACCAATAACAAAATAAACAAAAGTCAATGTCTGATTTATTTTTTGTATTTTTTGTAGATTTGTAATTGTAATATAATGAAAAACTAAATATAACCACATTGTCGGTACAGTTCCAAAATCCAATAGGAAAATCGTAGAAAGAGACAAATTGAATACTGTTTACACACATATACATGACATCTGACTTATCTTGGCTTAGCATGGCATGACAAAGGCCCTTTAGTAAAGAGTGGAGGGGTTTATCTCAACATATCATCATTTCCGATGACAAACATATAATTTTACATATATAATATATTGATTAGTGATTCCTTGTTTTCTAAATGAATTTATGACAATACCAAATTTGCGCAACATTGTTCCAACGTCTATTATTGGTTGACTGGATAATGTAATATATTCATTAGTGGAGCAGGAACTGCTTGCCCTTCCGGAACACCTGGGTTCACCCCGTATTTTTAGTGGGGATCGTATTACTCGATCTTTAGGTTGATGTGTAATGCTTTGTAGATCGTTGTTCGTCCTTTTGTACATAGTGTTGTCTGTCCTTGTTCGATTGACGGTTTCTGATTGCCCCTTTGATATATTCATACTCTTCTGACTGTAACGATGGGTGATTGATTGTTGCTTAGTGCCATGTGAATACTTTTTAAAGTTATATCATTGTGAGAACAAGTTTCCTTTTCATGAGAAGATGATGCTGTCTATATATTTGTACTCGACCTATGTCCTAGTTTTTTTTATTCAAACTAAGGTTTCCCTCCCTCAGGCATAGGTGACTTTAACCGATTTTGCCTATACTGTTTAGAACCTTTATTTTTCTTGCTCATGAAGACTTTTAAGTCATTCGGCTTTCAAATATTTTGACTTTGAGTGTACCAGATGAATGTTATTCCAGAATCTTTGCTTTTCTGTGTAGTGTTTTACAGATCATTGTTTGTTCTTTTTATTCTTTGTTATTTTGGCAATTGTGTTTTCTGTTCATCACCAATTTGTGGCTTGTTATTATCCCTTTAGTATTATCAAACTTTTCTTGTTACTGTTTAAGTTTTTATGTAAATATATATATATATCTCTATATATATGACCATCCATGATTTTCGGCAAAATATAACTTGGTTTTCCAAAATCTGGTGGTATAACAAGGGTGCATACTGTACAGTAACATTATGTAATTCGTGTGAACAACCAAACTGTTAAATTTTTATTATTTTATGATGCTTAAAATCAATTGAGTAGTATTTCAGCTATATTCATGGCGAGGAAATAAGTTGTCGGAAATAAATGATATGGGTAAACATATGACACTAGAGTGGAACTATGGATGTTTTGGTTATGACAGAAAGGCCCAAATATAGTTTCTAAATAAACGAAAGAGTTGACAGCTGTCAATATACATATATTACCTGAAGTGTACATGTACGTGTCTTTAACTGCAAAATTGATCTTAGTCGATTTTGACTATCCTGTTTAGGCCCTTTGGTTTTATTGCTCCCAAAACGTTTTAAATTATTTGGTTTTCCAAACTTTTGACTTTGAGCGTACCTGATGAAGGTTATACCAGACACGCCTCGTGCGCACTAAATTAGATATCTACTTTTTTATTGAAACAATATACGCAGAAACAATCAAATATTGAGGTACAAATACAATAAGAGGTTTACCTGGTATTAAACGCTTTAAGTTCTTATACATCCACCATAGCCACATTTCTGTGGTATCATAGTAGATTTCTACTCGACACCTCTTTAGTTATAGCTCAAAACCAGTATAATAATAGGGTTTCTTTTATTTTAAGGAGAGCGGGATAAGGAAATTGTGGACGTTGAAAAGTCAACAACACATGACATATCTGGCGATGATTCCAAAAACCAGAAGACTGTTGCAGAATTATACGCTGAAGTATAAGTTTATTTCAAAATAAGAAGACGAAAATTAAGTCTCTTCGGAATTGACTGTTCATTTGGAGTATGGATTACCATAAGCCTTAGGAATAAATGACGTGTTTAAAGCTATTTTTAGTGATTCATTCGGAACAATATCATAGAGTCCATAACTGTGTCAATCTAATTGAAATCAAACGCAAAATATACCCCGTATCAATAAACGTCTGATAGACCTAGATCTAACCTGTCGTTCAGTTCAACTTTAGTATTCCCTCGGATTTTACCATTAACCGAAAACACCAGCAAGATTTATCTACGACCTTTTTATTGCTTAATTTTCACCAAGTTGTAAGCTTATTAGCATATAAAATAAGTACCCGTGTGCTAAACAAATGTTGGATGCTGGTTGTTATGGGTAGAAAGTTAAGACTGGTTTAAAATTATCATAATCCTAATCTTAATACAATTTTTGCTCAAACATAATTTGTGTCTAACAGCTCTACATTACAATATTGTAATTGTCCTCTTTACATAAATATATCTTTTTAAATACCACACCATTAGAACAGTAATTGTTCCAAAAATCTAAGCGAAACATTGTTGAAACATAGACAAAATCGATACCCCTAACACAGACATACATGACCACCCCACTTTCCCCACTTTCCTGGATTGGTACAGGAACTTAAATAAAAGGTGACGGGGCTAAGCTAGTTTTATGGGGTCATACCTTTGTCCTTGTGAGTTAGGGCAATCATGAAGCACTCCAAGAGTACAAGAAACAGCTACGAAAACAAACAAGATATACTAGATAATTAAACAAAAAAACCAAAAAATGATTAATTGTCTGTTGTTTAACCTCAATCGGCAAAAATGTTGTATATATAAGGCAAGAACAAGTTTTACAACATCTACAAACAAACATCAATGAGGACGAAAACGAGGTCAATGGCTTGTTCCTGCTATTGGAAAAGTAGGTGTGGATGGGTATGGACCAAAACAAATTAGCCTGTTGGTCTAAGATGCGTGTACTCTTTTTTTCTTTCAAATCTACCAAAATTACTTACTTAATGTACAATGTGTGTGTCACTCTCCTGGCACGGAACTAACTATACCAACGTGGGGCTATCCACATAGTAAACAGAAAACACCACCCATTCGAGAGTACATCGGTATCCGCCACCTGCGGACGCACTGTGTAGCTGTCAGGGTTGTGCTCTAGAAACCATCCCCAGTGTCCTGTACGTAGGTTTTGTTGTAATTTTTATTTTTAAAGCATGCATTTCATTTCACATGATCACACAATCAGTATTTTATCCAAATAACAGTGTAAGATCCAAGCTAAAATTACATACATTATATATTATATACTAGTAAGAAAAAGAAACATTAAAGTTTTGTAAAGATAAGGTTACCGATGTGGTTGGTCATTTTCTAAAGGAAGCTTAAACACTTCCGATGCATAAAGTATAAAGAGAAGACAATCTCTACCTGACTGAAAAATACCCATGTGTTATCATTGTACAATATCATATATATGTCAATTAAAATGTGTATTCTGCACAAAATGGGTAAAGATTCGGTAATAAATATGCAGCTATTCACTTTAGTGCAGATGACGCGTTTGTGAAGCAAACAACTACTTCACTAAATAAACATTAAGAGACAACCGATGGGGCAATCAGGAATGGACAATCTAGAGACAACTGATGGGGCAATCAGAAATGGACAATCTAGAGACAACCGATGGGGCAATCAGGAATGGACAATCTAGAGACAACCGATGGGGCAATCAGGAATGGACAATCTAGAGACAACCGATGGGGCAATCAGGAATGGACAATCCAGAGACAACCGATGGGGCAATCAGGAATGGACAATCTAGAGACAACCGATGGGGCAATCAGCAAAAGTTTTGCATCATTAGTTTATGACAAGCTCAGAAAGTACAAACTTCCAGATTTAATGGACCTGATGAAAAATCCAATAGAAAAACATACCAGTAAGTGGAAAAAGCTAGCCAAACAACATATAGAGATCTACTGGGAAGAAGCTTGGATAGAAGAAAAACAAGCAAAGTCAACTTTGAAATTCCTAAACTTACAACACCCACTTTTTGGAAACTCGCACCAAGTCTGGAAAACAGTGCCAAAAAACAGCATGGAAGTAAAGAAAGCGGAAGTAAAAGCGAGATTACTGACAGGAACATGTATGCTTAAAGAGACAAAAGCGAAATTTAGTAGGAATACGGATACTCCGCTCTGTGAACTATATTATGAAGAAACAGAAGACGTTAAGCACTTCTTACTAATTTGTCCTACTCTCAATGACATAAGAGAAGAACACCTATATACGCTCAAATGCTACCTAAACAACATCCAGGAAGGAGCTTATGAAGCTATATGTGAAAACAAACAACTAATACAACTCATCCTTGACTCTTCTATGGACATACTAAAAGGCATTGTCACTCTGACAAAAAGAAACCATATAGACATTGAACAAATAACAAGGACACTTTGCTACTGTCTGCATGTGAAAAGAACCAGGCTCAGTGCAAAATAAGTGCTATGACATTTATCAGTAAAAGAAAAAAGAACAAACTATTTTACCATTTTCATCCTGTATAAACTTTTTACCTGTACAAAATGGTGGTGGAAAATCGTGTGCCATATGTACATACTGAATTTGGTGAAGGTGTGACTGTACAGTTAAACAAAATTTTAAATACATAAATTTGATCCCGTTGGGAGTGCTTCTGAGATAGGAGGAAAATACCAGTAACAGTAACAGTAACAGTAATGGACAATCAAGAGACACAGGAAACATTGGCCACAACACCGAAAACGAATACAAACAAAATAAAAACACAGCACGGAAAACTAAGAAGATGGACAACACTAACCTCACCATAAATCAATGGTGAATACATGTGCTCGATATGAGTAAGAAGTTCCTGTTTATCATAAGACTACAACCATGTTACTCATAATAAAGTCCGACAAAAGTATTGTCGGCGGTTGAGAAAGAACAGATCCATTGCCATTTCAGAACTGGATATTACGTAACTGTAAAACAGTTCGTGATGACGGCCACAGCATGTTTGTAGCGATGACATCAACCTAGGAGCAACGTAGTCAGGTCTGAATAGTCAGTGAGCAAGTCAGTGATAGATGTTTAACGCCGACGGAGTAATTTTTCAGCTATGCCATTGCGAGAGCAAGTTAATTTTCAATGAGGTGATGAAGATGTCCGCTATGTACTAGACCACCAAGCCTAGTTGAAATTTCATAGTGCTAGCCCACTGAAACAGCAGTCAGCGGTTAGACAAGTCGCACCACTCGGACATATTTTTCTGATTTCGAACCAACCAGTCTTGGTTCTTTCTCCTTAGTGATGTATGCTTAGTGGAAATACAACAAATACCTATTTTATAGTCTTTGGTTTGACCCGATCTGAACCCACGATCTGAACCCACGATCTACCGCATTCGATCACTACCGATGCGGTTTTAGTCTGAATAGTGTTTGCTTCAGCATTTGAACTCTGTAAAGATAATCACTATGATAGGCTTATAATAACGGATTTGTAAAATGTAAATTTCATACGCAGGTGCTGCTGGAATATTTATACTGATGAATAGATAAGTGTAGTCATCATGTTTGTTATAGAGTTTTCTTTTCGATTGTCCTCCTTTTTGTTGATTTCAATGCAAAGTGTCAGTATTGTATATTTATATATCATTCCGAAAACTACTGGAGCAGGAACTGCATACCTTTCCGGAGCACCTGAGTTCCGGAGCCCGATGCTTAGTGGGGTTCGTGTTACTCGATTTTTAGTTTTATGTGAAGGTTTTGTAAATGGTTGTTTGTCCTTTTTCTTTTGGCCATTGTGTTGTCTGTCCTTTTTCGATTTACGGATTCCGATTACCCCTTTGCTATTTTCAAACTCTTCCGAGATAAATACTATTATTTCCCATATCTGTATATATGTTCGTGTAGCTTAACAGTAATACGACGGGTGTAATTAATAGAACAGAAACTATTTACCCTTTCAGAGCACCTGGATAACTTTTGCTCAGTGACTGAACTAACTTCCAGTATAATACAGATAACGCATTTCCGGTTTTTAATGGGTCTTGCGTTGTTCAATTTCTGTGTGGTATTTTATTGATAATTTTTGGCCCTTTTATCCTTTTTTGGACATTGCATTGTCTGTACTTCTTCGATTTGCTACTTCTGATTATCCATTTTGGTATCTTCAAAGTTTTATTTGTAAACTGATTTGCTTTAAACAAGTTAGGGGTGATGGTGTTTATATCGTTTATATCGTTTATATAAGTTATATCAGTTATATCAGTTATATCAGTTATATCAGTTATATCAGTTATATCAGTTATATCAGTTATATCGGTTATATCGTGGCGGTCAGTTTTATTGGTGGAGGAAACCGGAGTATCCGGAGAAAACCACCGAACTGGCGCAAGTCATCGACAAACTTTATCACATAATGTTGTATCAAATACACTTCGTCTAAGGTCATGTGTACTTACCGCCAATGGTATCAACATATCAGCTATATTGTGGCTGTCATATTAGTGAAAGAAACAGCAAAATCCGTGTACAACTACTCACGCAAGATACAGATCTACATTCAAACTAACATTCTGGTTAGGGTTAGGACTATGGTGTTTAATGCCACTATCAGTAATATTTCAGTTATATCGTGGTGTTCAGTTTATTGGTGGAGGAAACCAGTGTAGAAAACCCTCGACATGCCGCAAGCCACTGACAAACTTTATCACATAATGTTGTATATATAGCTCACATGAGACAAAGGCTCATGTGAGTTTATGCCATCACGACCCTCATTGCCCTTAAACTTTTTACACAATCTACTCCTCTGAAATTACCTCACCAATTGGAATCAAACATTCCATATAGTGGTGCCCAACACATATTTTGTTGTGTTTTTGATTTGTTTTTCTTCGTCTTGTGTACCATATGTTGCCAATTTCTCTGGGTTGTCCATTTTTGATTGCCCCTTCGGTATTCTCTATCGTTTATTTATTGCAGGAATGATGTTTAGAAGGTATTCACAGAGATTCTAGCGATATTGTTCAGAAAAGGAAACATGGACTTTTAAAACTAAAGTGGGGTAAAATGACCATCTTGGCTTATACTTGTCCCACAATTTGATATTGTTGAAGGGAATACTAAAGATTACATGTATTAGGTGCTACTAGGAGTACAATAATTATTGCTACAACTTTGGTTTTTAATGGAATTTTCTGGGAAATAAAATACCATATATATTCACTCTTACAATGTAGATCAATAAATATGGTCTGTTTGACTAAGCTCAGAAATGTCTAGACTACCCCGATCTTTATCTGAACTAAGAAGAGTTTGAAGATACCCAAGGAGTTTCATAATCCGTAAATTGAAGAGGGACAGATAACACAGTGGCCAAACAACGATCTACAAACACTACATAGAAAACTAAAGACCAAGCAACACCACTGAAAATTGTTAGTGAACTCAGGTGCTACAGAAGGATGCGCAGTTCCTGCTCCACTACTGACACCCGTCGTGTGACTCTTGCTACAAACCCGGTGATAAGTCATGAATGAGGAAAGGACATGGAAGTGTTGGAAAGTATTAGAAAGTACCTGAATACAGTTCATTCCTGATGTACTATGGTGCTTCTGTTGTCAGCAAAATTGTAGACCATTCCTGTTTCATGTTAGAGTGTTTTGCATTTGAAAAAAAACAAATTCTAGATATGAAGATAAAGAATGAGTTGTTGCAATGTTTATTATTTGATAAAAACAAAACAAAAGGTTAAACAGTATAAGCCACAAATATAACCATCCAAAAGACACTCTATTGTCTACACATCTAATCACAGAAATCACAAGAAAGCAGCTGATGAAAATCTTGATCTATTTATATCCTGCTGTAGGCAACATTAGTGTATACCTGTTCAGGAGTTCTTGGCAAGTGGAACAGTTTGAAGATACCAAAGGGGAAATCAGAATCCGTTTATCGAAGAAGAACAGACAACGTAATGGCCATTTTGAAAGAAAGATCTACAAAACATACACAGAAAACTAAAGATCGAGTTACACGAACCCCACTAAAAACCGGTGGTGAACTCAGGTGCTCCGGAAGGGTAGGCAGTGTTGTGTTAATCTAGTTACAAACCCGGTGATAAGTCATGAATGAGGAAAGGATCGGGAAGTGCTTACGACAAGTGGAAATCTTTCTTTTGCATATTTCATCTTCTGAAACAACTTGAACTAGTTATTTCAAACCATAAAACGATCAAAGGAAAAGAATGCATTCATGTTACAAGAATTATTATGCCATCATGAGGCTTAATATATTTTAAAGGCAAAGCTATAAAGGTACAATAATTTGTCAACATATAACTTGTGCATCTGGTATAAAAAGAATACAATGGTTAAAAAGGGGAACTAACTCTTGACAAATGAACATGTGAAGAAAATATACACGTAAAAAGTGTTCGCCCGTCTGTGAAATCAGCACAATGGGGAGAAAGTAGCTGGCGATAACTACACGCTGACCAGAAAATAAATTACGGTTAGACACTGCTATCACATGTGTAACTATATATACTCACTTTTCCCTTGTGGGCTGTTATTGTTGGTAATAAAATATATTTGATTTCATTACATTAATTAGTGTGGTATCTTCTTATGGTCGGTCGAGACTTTTCATGGTGGGGGATAGGAGACTTTTCATGGTGGGGGATAGGAGACTTTTCATGGTGGGGGATAGGAGACTTTTCACGGTGGGGGATAGGAGACTTTTCATGGTGGGGGATAGGAGACTTTTCACGGTGGGGGATAGGAGACTTTTCATGGTGGGGGATAGGAGACTTTTCATGGTGGGGGATAGGAGACTTTTCATGGTGGGGGATAGGAGACTTTTCATGGTGGGGGATAGGAGACTTTTCATGGTGGGGGATAGGAGACTTTTCATGGTGAGGGATAGGAGACTTTTCATGGTGGGGGATAGGAGACTTTTCATGGTGGGGGATAGGAGACTTTTCATGGTGGGGGATAGGAGACTTTTCATGGTGGGGGATAGGAGACATTTCATGGTGGGGGATAGGAGACTTTTCATGGTGGGGGATAGGAGACTTTTCATGGTGGGGGATAGGAGACTTTTCATGGTGGGAGATAGGAGACTTTTCATGGTGGGGGATAGGAGACTTTTCATGGTGGGGGATAGGAGACTTTTCATGGTGGGGGAAAGAAGACTTTTCATGGTGGGGGATAGGAGACTTTTCATGGTGGGGGATAGGAGACTTTTCATGGTGGGGATAGGAGACTTTTCATGGTGGGGGATAGGAGACTTTTCATGGTGGGGGATAGGAGACTTTTCATGGTGGGGGATAGGAGACTTTTCATGGTGGGGGATAGGAGACTTTTCATGGTGGGGGATAGGAGACTTTTCATGGTGGGGGATAGGAGACTTTTCATGGTGGGGGATAGGAGACTTTTCATGGTGGGGGATAGGAGACTTTTCATGGTGGGGGATATGAAACTTTTCATGATGGGGGATAGGAGACTTTTCATGGTGGGGGATAGGAGACTTTTCATGGTGGGGGATAGGAGACTTTTCATGGTGGGGGATAGGAGACTTTTCATGGTGGGGGATAGTGGAATCACTTCCAATTCTCTATTCATCCTTTTTGTATACAGAATTTTATTCCAATGTTAGATTATCTAATTAACAGAAAAGTAATTGGGGTGATAGAGGGATTGCTGTTTAACGCAAAATGATTCGGTAATGTGTCTGCTGTATCCAGGGCCGTCTTAACGGGGTCAGGTCATTATTCCGACAGCCCATTGCTCCGACGGCCCATTATTCCAACAGCCCATTGCTCCGACAGCCCATTTCTCCGACAACCCATTATTCCGTCAAAAATGGTCAAAAATAGTATAATTATCTTAAAACCTGTTGTTTTTCTTCTATGCCTAACGGAAGACTGACTTTAATCTTTATACTCACTGGGCGGATTGTTTCTGTATTAAACTAAAGGGTAAATATGGGGTCAAAGTCAAATTTGATGTCATGGTGCTAGCAGATTCCTTACATCATGACGACATGAGAAATATCAGTACCAATTTCGGATGGTCTAACACTGCTACATTTTGGATTTAATCATGAAAAGTTTACACCGCCACCGTAACGCGAGACGATACAAAAATTATTGGAGGGGGTGGGGGGGTTAATTTCTTGCCCTAATTTTTACCGAAAAAAAAATCTGTCCGGATGGAAATCCCAGCCCCTGCCCCCGTCCGTCCACAAACCTTGTAACCCTTCAAAACCGTCCAAAGTATTTTTGTTTATTAAACATTACACAAAGGAGTACACCATATGTAGATGTGCATGAAATATTTATAAAGGTTTGTTCTGACATTAACGGTTGCATTTAGGATACAGAGGGCGAAGGGAACTATTGTAAGTGAGCTAGTCTAGTTTGATCCTGGATCTGGAGAAACAAAATGCCATTACCGTACATTATGATTAATACAATAACAAATTTCCATAAACTCCAGGAGGGGGACTAAAATTAAATAATAAAGATTTAATTTTAAGCAAAATTCGGTTGTTGTCGGGAGTATCACGTCTAGACTCCCACAATTTGTGACCGGAGAGACACTGCCTTATACTGTTCAACCGCATTGCGTTTTCTAATACGCTTAGATACATTGTAAACCGATGAATGCTTCCTTCACATGTACATTTAATGCCCATTAAATGCGCATCGCATGCTCTAAGCGCTTCATACCTATGGCAAGGAGTTTTCAGTTGGCATAAGTTACGGCTGTAATAATACTATTTTTTGCATGTAGAGAAAATGTAAATATTTTCACGTAAATAATGGAAATCGCAAACGTTTTGACGTACGTGTGAAGGCATTAACCGTGTTGGATGCACATTCAATTCGCATTAAACGTACGTGGGAACGCAGAATAAATGAACGCTTGTGGAAGCGGCATAATGCATATGGACGGCGTTCTATTAGCCGCATATGTTGGTTGCCAATCGTGCTTCAACAGAAGAATGGACCTGAACAAGGGAACTGTCTACCTATCTTCGGAGCTATTTCCATTCTTCTGCATGTACATTGTGCTCCCTTTCTCTCCTTTTCTACTATATACGTCCTTCTTCAATTAGTAACTCTCCTCACTTCCATGCATATTGCTATCTTCCGTTATTTTGTTTTTCTCATGCTTCTCCTGGTTCACACTTTTCTTCTTCACTCCTCTTTTCTGGTTCCTTTGTGCAATGTGCACAACTTTTTCTTCAATTTTTAACTTTCCCCATAACAGGTCGGTCGATCACAATTGAATTGAGCGGGGATGTACAGCCTAGGATAAAAGCTCCTTTTCCTTTCCAGAACATTCTGTCTAGGCCATGGTCCGTCAAGATTAGCCTGACCGACGGACCATCCTGTTGGATACACCTGGTTAAACCATGGATTTGTGGATTGAGTTCTATTTTGCATTGTCGGAAAAATGGGCCGTCGGAGTAATGGGCTGTCGGAATAATGGGTTGTCGGAATAATGAGTCGTTGGAATAATGGGCCGTCGGAATAACGGGCTGTCGGAGCAATGATACGCACCCGTCTTAACAGCACCATAGGACCCGGGAAAAACAGATATCGATGTACGGCGTTGTCTTCAAAACGTGCTCCGAGTTGTCTTTACAAAGTGGTCAGAGCTGACCAAAAATGGGTCCGATTTTACACTAAATATTAGTCCGAGTCGTCTACGAAAAGTGGTCCGAGTTGTCTTTACAAAGTGGTCAGAACTGACCTAAAAGTGGCTTAAAATGGGTCCGATTTTACACTTAGTAATGGTCCGAGTTGTCCTGAACAAGTGGTCCGAGTTGTCTTTACAGAGTGGTCAGAGCTGACCTAAAAAGTGGTCTGATTTTACACTAAATATTGGTCCGATTTGTCCTTGAAAAGTGGTCCGAGTTGTCCTTAAAAAGTGGTCCGAGTTGTTCATAAGGTGGTCCGAGTTGTCCTTAAAAAGTGATCCGAGTTGTCCATAAGGTGGTCCGAGTTGTCTTAATAGTGGTCCGAGTTGTCTTGGTCCAAGTTGTCTTTGGTCCGAGTTGTCCTGTTTCCACGGCGATATTTATCGTTTATTTAAAAACCATTATTGATAAGAATTGTATTGCAAAAAACAAAAAGGTATTTGCCTGCTTTGTTGATTTAAAAAAAGGCCTTCGACACAGTAATTCATGAAGGAATCAAACTAAAACTATTAGAAATAGGTAGTGGATCATTATTCTACAACATAATAAAAAATATGTATGCTGTAAGTAAATCTTGTGTTAAAATTGATGACACATTAAGTGATTTTTCCCCTACACAATTAGGGGTTAAACAAGGTGACAATCTTAGCCCAACTTATTCAAGATATTTATAAATGAACTTCCTAAATATTTGGAAAAGTCTTCTGATCCAGTTATCCTTAATGAAAAACCTATACACTGTTTAATGTGTGCAGATGATATTATTTTGCTCTCAACGTCCGCACCAGAACTCCAAGAAAAAAATAGGTATTCTTGGCAAATTTTGTGATGACTGTTGTCTAAGGGATCGACCATTTAACTTGAAGGGGGGGGGGGGGGGGGGGTATGGTTTTTTGTTTCGTTCAGAATTTTTTTTTCGGACAACACAAGAGTTAGAATATTAATTTTTTTGTCGCACAAAGCGCGAATTTTTTTTCCAGAATTTAACATTAGGTTATATGACAAAAACTCTGAATCAGATTATTTTTTTTTCCTCCACCAAAATCAGAATATTTTTTTCGGCAACATTGGGAATCAGAATATTTTTTTAGAAAAAAAAACATACCCCCCCCCCTCCCTCCCTCCCTAACAGTTAACATTCAAAAAACAAAAATAATGGTTTTTAGCAATGCAGGCAGACTATCAAATGTGCAATTTAAACTCAACAATACTGTACTTGAATGTGTCCACAGGTACAAATATTTGGGTCTAACTTTTTGTTCTTCAGGTTCATTTATGTATGCACAAGAGGAACTTTATAATAAAGCTTCGAAAGCATATTTCAAACTGTCAAAAGATCTCCTTTCCTTAAATCCTGGGCTTCATACAAGTATGCATGTATTTGATCACACAATTAAGCCAATACTGCTCTATGGCTGTGAAATTTGGGGAACATTCAACACTTTCTCTGCAAAATTCAGATATGGGATGCAGAATTTATCTTTTAACCAAATTTATAGTAAGCAAAAAGCTGAACTTTTGCACCAGAAATTTTGCAAATACATACTAGGTCTACACAAAAAATCAACAAATTTTACTGTTCTATCAGAGAACTTGGTAGATTTCCTCTTCATTTTAATGTCATTAAAGCAATGATTAGATATTATGATAGACTTCAAAAAATTGAAGAAATGTTTCCTCTTTTGCATGCAGCATATAAAGAATCTATATCAATTGATGATTCAAATCATGATTCTTGGTTTTCTTCAATAAAATTTATTAGCAATAAAATAGCTCAATCTTTGGATCTGAAAAACAATAAGATAAGTAATGCAATTTTAAATAAGTTTTTCATTAATGAATGGAACAAAAATATAGAAAAATTCTCAGATGGCAAATTGAACACTTATATAACTGTACAAAACAACTTTGGTTTTGAAACATATCTTGACAAAATTAAGAATTTTGAACAGAGGAGAACTTTGACTAGATTTAGAATCTCTACTCATAAGTTAGCCATAGAAACTGGCAGATACAAGGGAATTCCCCGACACGACAGAATTTGCACACGATGCATGGATAATACTGTAGAGGATGCGAGACACTTCCTATTTTCTTGTAACTATCACACTCAGGAAAAGAAGCCTTAATGTCCATTATCAATGAAAATTGTAAAAACTTTTCATTAGGGAACGACCATTTAACTTGAAGGGGGGGGGGGGGGGGGGGGGGTATGGTTTTTTTCTGAAAAAATATTCTGATTCTCAATGTTGCTGAAAAAAATATTCTGATTTTGGTGGAGGAAAAAAAATAATAATCTGATTCAGAGTGTTTGTCATATAACCTAATGTTGAATACTGAAAAAAAAATTCGCGCTTTGCGCGACAAAAAAAATTTATTCTAACTCTCGTGCTGTCCGAAAAAAAAAATCTGAACGAAGCAAAAAACCATAACCCCCCCCCCCCCCCCCCTCCTCCTTCCAGTTAAATGGTCGGTCCTTTACTTAATATAGATGCAAAACTTGTATCGCTTTTAAACAATGAAAATATTGATATTCTTTGTGCTCTCTGTACTTTTTTAAAACATATTTAATCTTCTCTCCTGAAGTTTAATATCAAGTTGGGAGATGTTTCTCTCTTCTACCGCTCTTGCGAGGTCCACTGGGCACTTGATGCATTTACGAATATAATGATGAAAATTTGTCATAATGCACCTGCCCTTGATGGCCTCTGTATCTGGATGATGCAAATTTCCTCCATGTACATTGGCCATGAGGAGGACTTTAATTTCATTTTAATTTCATTTCGTTTAATCATTTCCAGTCTAAATGTCCTTTAGGCACCGGCCCTTGATGACCTCTGTATATGAATGGCATTGCTCTCATGCATGTACATTTGTCATGGAGAGGACGCTGGATCTGCCTTCTGTCATTGAATTAGCCCCTTGTAAATATAAAAGGGTTTATTTCTATTTCGGTGTTCAGAAGAAGTTAATAACTTATTAAATATCAACAAATGATATATATTTATTATTTTTTATTTTTTTTTTATAATTGCACAGTGGACTCTTCCAAATATTATACTCATCAGAGACATAGATATGTTTAGTACTTATGTACCATTCTAATTTCTACAAATTGCTTGTTTTAATTGTATACTGTTTATTACATTTATGTATTAGAATGTTTATTGTTTTTTTTGTGTGTAATATAAATCACTGTAATGACTCTGCCCCTTGCTGGGACCTTGATTGGACAATAAAATCTTATCTTATCTTATCTTATCTATTTATATATATATATATGTATTTCTTTTCGTTTGATAATGGGTTTTTCCCTTTAACTATATATGTAAGATATAAATAAACAAATTATCTTTATTAGCCATAACGTGTACATCATAACATATTTGAAGCTCTTTTAAAAAACATTTTAAGTAAAATGAAAAATAAGTAGAAAAATAATTGTAAAAAAAAATACAACATACTTTTGTTTTCTTTTTCGTTTTATGTCTCCGGTCAATTTCTGGTCAGGCAAGTCAGGGCTGCTAAGGTCTAGATTTATTTAGCACTGCATATTCATAGTTAATTAATTTTTTATATATATATATTCATATCGAAACTAACTAAAAATTCAGTGAAATTCATAAGGTAATAACAAGTAACAGTCAATTTTAGACCTTTCGTTTTAATTTTTAATTTTCAGGTCGGTCGAATCGGAGTCCTTCAGGTCAAGATATCTCCACATATACATATTATTTAAAAAAAAATTAATTAGCTATAAAATATATATTCATATCTAAAATTAACCAAACTTTGATTCAATTCTGTATAGCAAGGACGTATATTACTGTGTACAAACTGACCCGGCAAAAAATGTTTGGACTCGTGCATATCTAATGCCGGAACGGAACCGGAGTGGAAGAAGGCAAGAAGAAGGTAAGAATTATGTTTATTTATTTGTTTTTTGCATGAACTTGGGGGAAATAAATGCTTTATTAACCATTTCCTGCTGTCAGATGAAACATTTTGGCTATGTCATCGTATATTAATTGAGAAATAAGCGATAATGTGCCGCAAAATGACGATCAGCTTGACCCCAACCCCGAATTTCGCTCAGTTTCTCTTTGAATTGCTCACATTGAATGGAACGAAATGTATTGAAGGAACGATTGATGAATAAAGATGACAAGAATCGTCGCTTTGTGCTTTTAATTATTGATATAAGTAAGCACGGGGCGAAATAAATGTGTCACGTCAAAATGGCAGGACCCGGTTTCGTGAATGATGTTACAGCATGATGACCCGGTTTTGTTCCAAAAAAAATTACGAACAAACAGGAACCAAAGCAACAGAAATCCACAGCCACCATTGTTTATACTGTGATACAACATTTCCACAATTCGATGACTTAATAGAGAAAATCATCCGTACCATTGTTATTACTGCAAAACAACCTTCGTCCTATTTGAAGAAATAATAAAACACTCGACGGAAAACCACGGCTCACTAATGTTGAAAGTTAAATACCTTGAACTGAATCCATCTAGTGGACATTATGGTTACAAAAGCCATAATTTCAATGTTATTCCAGAGAAAATAAAGGCTTTGGTTCCTGTTTGTTCGTAATTTTTTTTGGAACAAAACCGGGTCATCATGCTGTATCTTACCTTACCTTACCGTTGAATCTTTAACCGTCCTTCAGGACAACCTCACTATGAGTGTAGTATATAACCATATCCAGTCACCATAATCCCTATCATCTGTCCTCCACCATTGGGTGATCAGTACCATTTTCATGCATATTTTAACTATGTACATCCTTGGAATCCATCACCGTGAACATATATGTACATATCTATCTACATTCATGGAAATGTCATTCACACTATATATTTCTATTAACACTGAGTCAATATTCCCCCTCTCTCCCCGGCCATGATTTTATATCAGTTACTATTTCATCTTGTCTGACTTTCTCCTGTGGCAAGTGATTGACCTTGATCTTATGCAGTGCAAGGCGTAACACATTATTCTTGAATTCTGTTCCATTTGTTGCTCTGCAATATCATTAAGTTCAAACCTCGAATTTCGAAATTTTGTACAATCTAGAATCATTTGTATTTTTGTTACATTATTCACGAAACCGGGTCCTGCCATTTTGACATGACACATTTCTTTCGCCCCGTGCTTACTTATATCAATAATTAAATGCACAAAGTAACTATTCTTGTCATCTTTATTCATCAATCGTTCCTTCAATACATTTCGTTCCATTCAATGTGAGAAATTCAAAGAGAAACTGAGCGAAATTCGGGGTTGGGGTCAAGCTGATCGTCATTTTGCGGCACATTATCGCTTATTTCTCAATTAATATACGATGACATAGCCAAAATGTTTCATTTGACAGCAGGAAATGGTTAATAAAGCATTTATTTCCCCCAAGTTCATGCAAAAAACAAATAAATAAACAGAATTCTTACCTTCTTCTTGCCTTCTTCCAGTCAGGTTCCGTTCCGGAATTATATATGCACGAGTCCAAACATTTTTTGCCGGGTCAGTTTGTACACAGTGTATATATACGTCCTTGTGTTTAGTAATAAAAAAAAATATAGCCGATTATAAGTCTGTATTTCCATTTTTAGGTCATGCAATCGCGCGATTCGTAGTCCTTCAGGTCAAGATATCTCCACTAATACACAATATATATATTTTTTAATATTATTTGTAAAGTATATACTCATACCTCAAATTGACCAAAATTTGAATTAATTCTGTCCAGTTATAAAAAAAAAATCGCCAACTATAGTGCTTCTTTCCATTTTCAGATCACGCAATCGCGCGATTCGTAGTCCTTCAGGTCAAAATATCTCCACTAATACACAATATTTTTTTATTTTTTGCTAAAGTATATACTCATATCTCAAACTGACCAAAATTTGAATCGATTCTATCGAGTAGTAAAAAAGATATAGACGATCATATATTTTCAGGTCAATTTCAGGTCAATTTTTAGGTCATTAGTGTAACCCAGTAAACAATCGGCAAACCTCGGGTGAGTCCGCTTCGGAATCAGCTGTAGTTGCGGCGAGTGACCCAGTAAAGTATTTCCTTCACATGCGCGGTAGCATAGAGCTAAAAATAGTTGGCGAAATGAAAGTTCATCTACATATACATTTACAGGAGAGGATACTACTAAGCTTCAATGTGTTGAAGACATTTTAGAAGGCATGGAAAGTTGAAAAACAAAACAAATATCCATATCTTTTTTCTATTTAAGTCAACCAGAAAGGATGCATATGTCAATGTCATCAGATGAGTCCTCGTGGATGTTCTATGTAGGAATTGGAATTTCTATGATTCTAGGACTGGGCATTGGAGCAAATAACACTGCTAATGTCTGTGGTGTTGTGTATGGTACAAAATCCATGTCTTTTAGGAAGATCAACGTTATTTTATTAATAACGAGAGTTATTGGAACACTTGTGATGAGTACGTAATAATAATAACATATATTGACTTAAACACTTCTGCTTATGCCGATTAACTGCCTCCTTCGTCGTGTCGAAGATCATGCAGTGATTTAGATAGGTGCTATGCATCAAGGGAAGTCTCGCATCGGGATAAGTTAAAAACAGGTTAAAAGATAAAAGCAGTCGAGGCGGTTTATTGGACAAAAGTGTGTCCAGGCTGGCAGGGCATTCCAATCTCGGACAGTTCTTGGGAAGAACGACATCTTCCTGACGTCAATCCTACAGTGTGGTACTTGATAGGCATTGTCGTGAGATTGTCATAGTCTTCTTGTTGGTCTGTTGAGGCGGTCTGTCTTGGAGATGGCGACTAGTTCGTGGTCGATCTTATAGAGCATGGTAAGTCTAGCGTCCCTTCTCCTGTCCTCTAATGACCTCCAACCAAGGTGTTGAATCATGGCAGTGACGCTAGACCCATTGTGTTGGCTACTTAAGACGAACCTTGCTGCCCTTCGTTGTACACACTCCAGCTTCCTGATGATGAGGATCCCATACGGGGCTGGCATACTCCACGAGTGGACGGACTAGGGTCATGTATGCTTGCTCCTTGATCGATATTGATGAGATATTCAGATTTCTGCGTAGGAAGCCTAGAGTCCTATTCGCCTTGTTTGTGATGGAATCGATGTGTTGGCTCCAGTTCACTTTGTCGGTGATGGTAACCCCCAGGTACTTGGCTGATGTCACTGCTGCAAGTAATTGTCCTCGAATGGTATACTCTGTCACTATGGGGTTCCGCTTGTTGGTGACGGTGAGGACTGTACATTTTGCTGGATGGAACTGCATGAACCAGTCTTCTCCCCATTGTGCGAGTTTGTCGAGGTCTTCCTGGAGGTGTTCTGCATCATCCTCAGATGTTATAGTGAGGTAGGCGATAGTGTCGTCCGCAAATAGTCGAATAGTGGATCGTAGCCGGTCTTGGAGGTCATTGATATAATAGATGAAGAGGGATGGTCCAAGTACTGATCCCTGTGGTATTCCGGAGTCTACATCGACCTGTGATGAGTTCACTCCCTCGACACTAACATGATCTTTCGATAATAGTAGGGTTTTTGTCACCACAGGGTTTATGCTATCGGTGTTTATTGGTATACTGTACACTAAAGTAAAAACGATAAGAAATCCTCAGGTTTAACCAGGGCTTTCAACACTTTCAAAAGTAGAAGGTTATTTTGAAAAAGTAAGTGGAGAACACAGAGCGAAGCGAGACGAAAAAAAATTAGGCCGGGGTTCTGGGGCCGCCTAGACCCCTTGAAGCTATAGGGTAAATGGTGTAAAATCCTGCATTCTGGGGGTTTCCTGGCACATATTTTAAATTCTTAAAATTCTTATTTTTCATATATTTATTTTTTGTTTTAGCCTCTTTCCTTTCAAAATGTAAAGTTGTTTGGAATTTTGCATCAATTTCAAATTGCTCTGAGCTTATTGTCAGATATTTAATTATAATAATATCAAATTTTATTGCTGTTTTATATATACATATGTACTTACAAATACTAGTTTAAAATGTTGAAGCGATAAGTTGGTAGAGCGGTAGCTTACAATGCGAGAGGTCATTAGATGGAATTCCACCAGGGACATTACATTTTTTTTCATATGAAATATGCTCTACTGTTACATTGGCACCCAACTAAATAACTGACAATGGTCAGAACAGGAAAAATGGCCAGGTTGAATGTTGGTCAATATCATCATGATGACACTTGAGGTGGGGTAGTGTAATGGGAATTCTCTCCTACCTAAGGTTATAGGAACGGTTACTATTAATATAAGTAGGTTCATAACCCACTGCGTTAGTGGAGATCTCCTTTAGCTCAGTTGGTAGAGTGGTGGCATACAATGCGAGAGGTCCCTGGGATCAAATCCCATCGGGGACATTGCATTTGTTGGAGATAAAATATACTCTACATATGTTTCCAACACATTATTGTGTCCAACTATTAACTGTCAAGCAAAGTAATATGTCCACACTTGCTTTTGATAAGCACTTGTTCAGCTTTCCTTTCTCGACAGAAGCCGTCATAATTGTGATTGTATGGTAGTTGGATTTACAACTACCTATGCAATCAGTGCTTCCTCCACAATATAAATGAAATATTGTTGAAAGTGGCATTAAACACCATAACCCTTGTCGAAATGCTGCAGTCGCATCATGCTTTCTTGCATAGCCCTATATTCTTTAAATAGGAATACAAATGATTATGACCTGATAGCATGCCACATGACTATTTTATGATTGACCGATTTTAGGTAATGTGACTTGAATACCATTAAGAAAATGTATGAAAATAAAATAGGCCAGTATATTACAAATATATAGTATACCCACAATCTGCCATGCTTTATACAAGAGATGCTGTTTCCATATTAGATACATAATACAGTCAAACCTGCCCAAGTGGACACCTCTCAGTCTGTTTAGCAGTCGCCTGTATTAAAAGGTCACCTTTAAGTTTTCCTAGTCCTTTCATAGAAAATTTCATATGGATTTAACCTCTTGTATGAAGTCACCTGTCTTAAAAGACCACTTTTTTCTTGTCCCAAAGGTGACCTCTTAATACAGGTTTGACTGTATATGAATGTACAGTAATTATATGTAATACTCTGTCTTGTTCTCTCTCTAGGCTTCCAACTATACAAGCTGAAACCTGAATCTGCCATGGGTGGTACCTGTTTGGAGTTTAATGGTACAAAAATTGAGCTGATGGAAAAAGGCATTGTAATACTGACAGGTACTTAAAACCATTTTGAAAAATATTGATTTTCTGTAACTTTACTTACATTTTTTGTAATTTCAAAAGTAGGTACGGTGTTGATAGGCAAATAAGTTAAGAACGAAACTTTACCATGAGTCGACGAAAGAGATGATTTCAATTTTCCCATTGTGAACTTTCCATTTTTATGAAGCAACATCCCAGCAGCACCTGCATATGGAGTATATATCTCTCAGTTGATTTGATGTTCATTGCTTGTGGCTCCTGTCATGATTTCCTTGAGAGATTGTTGCTGCCAACAAGGAAGCAACTGAAATAAGTGGTTAAGTTGAACTCACCACTATAGCCGTTACGGAATGTCTGTGTCACAAATGATCACGGATAATTGTTCTGGTTGTCGTAATCACAATCTGGTCCTTTTCTGATTCATGATTTTTTGCACTTTTTTGTAACAAGAGTAACATGACGGGTGCCACACGTGGAGTAGGAACCAGAGCTCCAGATAATTTTCAAGTCCAAAGGGTAATTACCTCCTACTTTTGAAAATGATGGGTATTTGCATATTTCCTTTGCACTGTTGTACTCTCTACTTCGGCAGTTTTCACAGCCGCGTTGATAATGTCATCAATGATTCCTTTAACTATACTGTCACAAGACACAGAATGAACTGTCAGGAACTTAAGTATAGAATTTTCCGTAGCGCGCTTATTCATGTTCTTGCTCATTTTCAACGAACAACGTGTTCCCAAATTTACTTTCGTTTTAGTTCTTGCTTATTACGTAAACCGCATTTATTTGTAATATTGACCGCGATTGGATGATTTATCGTAAGCATCCAATCAGATCTCTTTTGACATCGATGCTTAGAAAGGCAAGCATTCGGTACCCCTCGGAAGTATGCGCTCTCCCCTTCGAAAAGTATACAGGGAAGTAATTACAGGGAATTTCTCAAAGACAAAAATGTATTGTTATGTACACGACTGTACAAGTACGCTCCGAATTTGGAAGGTTTGCTTACACAGCAATATGTATGCGTAATGTGTACACTCTGATCTGATAATACATGCGTTTTTACTCATTTTCATAGCATAAAAAACGCAAATATGCAGTTTATCTGGAGATCTGGGAACTGCCTACTCTTCCATAGCACCTGAGTTCACCACCAGTTTTTTTGTTGAGTTTGTTTTGCTCGATCTTTTGCTTTCTGTATAGTGTTTTGTAGATCTTTCTGTATATTGTTTTGTAGATCTTTCTGTATAGTGTTTTGTAGATTTTTCTGTATAGTGTTTTGTAGATCTTTCTGTATAGTGTTTTGTAGATCTTTCTGTATAGTGTTGTAGATCTTTCTGTATAGTGTTGTAGATCTTTCTGTATAGTGTTTTGTAGATCTTTCTGTATAGTGTTTTGTAGATCTTTCTGTATAGTGTTTTGTAGATCTTTCTGTATAGTGTTTTGTAGATCTTTCTGTATAGTGTTTTGTAGATCTTTCTGTATAGTGTTGTAGATCTTTCTGTATAGTGTTTTGTAGATCTTTCTGTATAGTGTTTTGTAGATCTTTCTATATAGTGTTGTAGATCTTTCTGTATAGTGTTTTGTAGATCTTTCTGTATAGTGTTGTAGATCTTTCTGTATAGTGTTGTAGATCTTTCTGTATAGTGTTTTGTAGATCTTTCTGTATAGTGTTTTGTAGATTTTTCTGTATAGTGTTTTGTAGATCTTTCTGTATAGTGTTTTGTAGATCTTTCTGTATAGTGTTGTAGATCTTTCTGTATAGTGTTGTAGATCTTTCTGTATAGTGTTTTGTAGATCTTTCTGTATAGTGTTTTGTAGATCTTTCTGTATAGTGTTTTGTAGATCTTTCTGTATAGTGTTTTGTAGATCTTTCTGTATAGTGTTTTGTAGATCTTTCTGTATAGTGTTGTAGATCTTTCTGTATAGTGTTTTGTAGATCTTTCTGTATAGTGTTTTGTAGATCTTTCTATATAGTGTTGTAGATCTTTCTGTATAGTGTTTTGTAGATCTTTCTGTATAGTGTTGTAGATCTTTCTGTATAGTGTTGTAGATCTTTCTGTATAGTGTTTTGTAGATCTTTCTGTATAGTGTTTTGTAGATCTTTCTGTATAGTGTTTTGTAGATCTTTCTGTATAGTTTTTGTAGATCTTTCTGTATAGTGTTTTGTAGATCTTTCTGTATAGTGTTTTGTAGATCTTTCTATATAGTGTTGTAGATCTTTCTGTATAGTGTTGTAGATCTTTCTGTATAGTGTTTTGTAGATCTTTCTGTATAGTGTTTTGTAGATCTTTCTGTATAGTGTTTTGTAGATCTTTCTGTATAGTGTTTTGTAGATCTTTCTGTATAGTGTTTTGTAGATCTTTCTGTATAGTGTTGTAGATCTTTCTGTATGGTGTTTTGTAGATCTTTCTGTATAGTGTTGTAGATCTTTCTGTATAGTGTTTTGTAGATCTTTCTGTATAGTGTTTTGTAGATCTTTCTGTATAGTGTTTTGTAGATCTTTCTGTATAGTGTTTTGTAGATCTTTCTGTATAGTGTTGTAGATCTTTCTGTATAGTGTTTTGTAGATCTTTCTGTATAGTGTTGTAGATCTTTCTGTATAGTGTTTTGTAGATCTTTCTGTATAGTGTTGTAGATCTTTCTGTATAGTGTTTTGTAGATCTTTCTGTATAGTGTTGTAGATCTTTCTGTATAGTGTTTTGTAGATCTTTCTGTATAGTGTTTTGTAGATCTTTCTGTATAGTGTTTTGTAGATCTTTCTGTATAGTTTTTGTAGATCTTTCTGTATAGTGTTGTAGATCTTTCTGTATAGTGTTTTGTAGATCTTTCTGTATAGTGTTTTGTAGATCTTTCTGTATAGTGTTGTAGATCTTTCTGTATAGTGTTTTGTAGATCTTTCTGTATAGTGTTGTAGATCTTTCTGTATAGTGTTTTGTAGATCTTTCTGTATAGTGTTGTAGATCTTTCTGTATAGTGTTTTGTAGATCTTTCTGTATAGTGTTTTGTAGATCTTTCTGTATAGTGTTTTGTAGATCTTTCTGTATAGTGTTGTAGATCTTTCTGTATAGTGTTTTGTAGATCTTTCTGTATAGTGTTGTAGATCTTTCTGTATAGTGTTTTGTAGATCTTTCTGTATAGTGTTGTAGATCTTTCTGTATAGTGTTTTGTAGATCTTTCTGTATAGTGTTTTGTAGATCTTTCTGTATAGTGTTTTGTAGATCTTTCTGTATAGTTTTTGTAGATCTTTCTGTATAGTGTTTTGTAGATCTTTCTGTATAGTTTTTGTAGATCATTCTTTGTCATTTTGTCCTTTTTATTATTTTTTTTTTTTTTACAAGTACATGTATCAGAAAAAAAAATTACTTTATTGCAAAGCAACTTGCTAATAATATTTTTAAGGCAATGTCTTTTTTTTATTATTGATCAGCCCCATAGCCAGTGGGGTTTAGGAGTACAATAAACTCACAATGTGAATTGGTCTTGAGAGCGGATGTCAAAATCTGGACTTGAATAGTCTTAATTCAACCACTATCTTGACTTTTATAGTCCAGTCTAACTACAGGTGTGTTGATGTCAAAGATTTAGGTAGAAACTGCAGTTTTGATGGATCAGTTTGTTTACTGGAATACAAAATTATTTTATGCTTGTCCTTAGAAGACCTTAGAAGAGAAATACAGCGATTATCAGAAGTTAATATTATTTTATCAACATGGATACTGGTTGTTTTATTTTGTGCATTTATACTATTGATGATTGGTTTTGTATGAATGGATTTCTTATTGCAATATCATATCAAGTGATTTGCTTTCAATCAGCATGTTCAATGCAAGGTGAAACTTTACATTTCATGATTTGTCTTAGAAATAACTGTGAAAAACCACCTGAAATAGAAAAAAAAATCTTGATTTAGTGAAACCTGCCTAAAGATAACCATGAATAAATCGGACTTTAGATAAAGTCCAAATGTAGGAAATCTTTGTTAGTGTAACCAGCATAAACTGTTGACATTTTATCATTTCTAGGATCAACAGTATGGTTAATGATGTGTACAGTAAGAGGAATTCCAGTGTCAGCCAGTTACAGTATTATAGGAGCAGAGCTTGGTTACCATGTACAGAAAAAAGGCATATCAAATATTAACTGGGCATATTTTACAAAGCATTGTAAGATTTACATATAAAAGGCCAATCTGTAGTTCATGTTATCCAGTTACATGAGGGGCTGTCGTGGCTGTAATCATATCTGTACAATCAGTGCCTATCACCACTAAAGTTGTGAGTTTGAACCCTGTTCATGGCGAGGTGTACTCGATACAACTCCATGTGATAAAATTTGTCAGTGACTTGCAACAGGTCCTTGGCTTTTTCAGGGTACTCTGGTTTTCTCCACCAATAAAACTGACCGCCATGATATAGCTGAAATATTTTTGAAACCATCCAATTACATATTGGGTTGTCAGATTATAATACGGAAAGCCTGATTGTGAACCATAGTGGGTAAAGTGTTTGGAGAGGGGTCACGCTCCCTGCAAATTAAAAAGCTCTATTGTAGATTTCGAAAAATAGTTTGCACTTTGTTGCCGCTACAAAAGACTAAATTTTTCGTCCCTACCAAAATCTCCATATTTTTCCAGCGGAAGTCAAGCGCAGTCATCCCAGTTTGCCCATCCCTCCCTCGTTTCTATCTGGATTGTATATATTGTTCTCTTTCTGAATATAGCTGAAATACTGCTAGCAGGACGATAAGCAATAATCAATGAGCAGATTTCCATATAAAAAAATTGTTGACTTAAATGATACAGATATATGCTGCTTCTGGCATAGCCCCTTATTTATTTGATTACTGTAATGGCAGGTCCTGATTGGATGATTTAGTGGAGTTTGACCTTTATTGTTTTTTTTTTATTACAGTTATATTTCTTGGTACAGTTGTACTGATATTTTTCACATTATTGACGACAGTCCTAACTTACCAAGTTTTCAACTGGATGGCGACGAGACTGCAGAAGATAGCGTCAGAGAACCAAAGGTTTAGATGGTGGACTTCACATATGTTAGAGATTTGTGTATTGATTACAATGTTTGTTTTCATAACCTATACTCCAAGTGCATGTAAGTATATATCTATACAAAAAAAATTGTGAAGAGTGGCCAATATAATGTGACATTTGACATGTAAAAATTACCATGGGACCTCTCTCCCCCCCCCCCCCCCCCCCCCCAAAAAAAATAGAATAAAAATGAAATTCCAATTCTGTACACTTTCAATCTTTGTTTGTGCACCCCCCTCCTTTTTTACACATAGACACACACAAACATAATTTAAGGTTTTACAGCTTGAAGTAAAACGTTGTCTTTATATGAAGATAATTTGTTAATATTGTTCTTGAGCATGTTATAATCTTACAATGTGAACAGGGCTGTCGTGGCCATGATCGTATGGTTGTTGGATTTACAACTACCTGTGCAATCAATGCCTATCACCACTAAATTTGTGAGTTCGAACCCCATTCATGGTGGGATGTACTCGATACAACATTATGTGATTAAGTTTGTCAGTGACTTGCGACAGGTCTTTGGTTTTCTCCGGGTACTCCGGTTTCCTCCGCCAATAAAGCTGACCTCCACAATATAATTGAAATATTGTTGAAAGTGGCATTAAACACCATAAACCAACCAAGACCTACAATTCGATAATTATATAAGTATTCTTAGAGACATATAAGCATAAGTTTGCATGATTGTTTCCAAATCCACATTTTGTATTGATTGTATCATTTATGTTTTACTTAAATAAATATTGTTTAAGGGTGTAGGCCTGGGGTATGGGAGATAACTCTATTTTCAGTGTCTTCTCAAATATATGATCATCTGTGCATTTGAAAATTCCCCCTCAATTCCAAGCTTCTTGGTGACAAAGATTGTTTACATTGAATATGGCCAGTTAAAAAAAATGACTCCTTTTCCTTTTACCTTTCCATAGCTGTGCTCCTTGTATTTTTATATCTTATTGCAGCTTATGCCAGTGTCAGGCAGTGTGTTATTATTATATGCCGGTGCCCACAAAATATCTTTCCAGAAAAAATGTTCATCGAAGTATGTTGTCAAAAATGCCAGAAATGTAACATAATTTGTGTGACAACCTTTTTCTACTGAATTTCAAGGGTTTGTCAAAAAAAACAGAATTAAATATATACACCAGAATCTTAGATATTATGAAACTATAGTCTAGAGCAAATTTATTTTATGGTAGTAAAAAAATAGAAAGCTATGTTTGGGGAAAAAAATTGTAATATCTGATCCTCTCTTATACCGCTGCCCCCTTTTCCTAAGACAACTAAAGAATAACCAGAATAAAACGAACACAACTGGAGCACAGAATTTGAAGGAATTTAACGATACAGCTGGGTGGCTGTCTGTGTTTTTTGGTGTTTTTTTTTGTAATGAATTAATCAAGTAGAGTCACCCTCAAACCACCCCTCCCCCTCCCCAGCCGACTTGAAAATAAAAAAGACAAATGCAGTCATTTGGTAATTTGGACATCCACTGTGTCAATTATAAGAATTCAAAAGCTTTTTGTTATTGGTAGCTAGTTATTTTTTATCTCACAAACAAAGAAACTAGCAAAGGATGGGTGTGTGATAACTTCCCTCGACAATTTCATTTTTTTCTGGGTGCCATCCATGAAAAATATTAATTTAAATATTTAAAAAATTTGACGGTAAAAGTTTGTAAAATTTGGTGCAATGATGTCTATATGTCTATTCTTCAGTGTGACATTTTTTGGTGGAAATTAATCGACAAGAATTTTTTTAATCCGATTTTTAATACCTAGGTGGTCCTCAGGGCATCTCCCATTTTTGCAATTTCCACTGTTTTGCACGTGATTATTTCCAAACAGGATATTCAGATATGCTAGATATTTCATATTTATTCAACAACAATTCAGATATTACAATTTTAATTGTATTAAAGCCAAAATATTCCCTTTCAATCAGAAATAAATGTGCATATCTATTAGAATCTTCCGAAACTAGTATTACCATCTGGCATCAAGAATACCCCCAAAATTGCTATATTTAGGATATGCTATTGAGAAAACAGCACGGTGAAATTTTTTGAAACTTTGGCAGATAATGTATTTAGACATTACTATTCCATGAGGCAAATTTAGAAAAAATTGAATGATGGGAAAATTTTAGGGTAACCCAGGTCTACACCCTTAAACCAAAAAAAGCAATAACATAGAAGTATTGTTCATACTAAGGGGAACATGCCATGTTCATGTGGTTTATTAATATTAAATTGTGATCATTAAATCCAAGGATTGTGACTAGATACTTTTTCAAATTCAGGATTCATGAAATTGCATAATTATGGATTTGGTGGTTCTAGTCAAGAAAATGTCAGTCCTCATTGTTACTAAGTATTCTATAGCAAAATACCAATCTTGTGTCAGTCCTTAGCAAAATCTGCCTAAATTTTGCTGGTCATGTCTGACAGGACTGACGAGTTTTGTGAACTCTGCAAATTACCCTAATTCACTGAAGACAAAATTTATGCTTTGTATATTTTTGGATGATAATACCGAACATTTACAACAGTTTTTACGTGACTTGATCTATCAACAAGTTTGTTATAAGGTCGCAATCTTGCTGCACGGATGATGGCGTTATACCAAGTTTTTTTTCTATAGTATGATATTATTTTATTTTTTATGCTATGTATATTCGTATTTTATAAATATTTACATAGTTATAATTAAAAATGACAAATGGTGTAGTTTGTTGTACATGTATAATTTCATCATGCTGAAAATATTCACATTCACGAAATTTTAGCACATTTTTATCTAATTTGAAATAACGGAAGATCGTCCCAAGGTGAAAATTTCCTCGTTTATAATTACAGCTATAGTCTTTCTCATATACAACATAATTTAATGTAGAAAATGACCCTGTTTTCAGCTTTTGAAATTTTCAAATTACTGCAAATTTAAATACACACAAACTTTAAGGTATTACCATAATAGTGAAAATAAGTACATTTTGTACACACAGAAATAAGTACAAATACAGTATTGTTACAAATGTATTTATTGATGATAATTCATAGTTTTTGCATTTTTCTTGTCAAGAATTATGGAGTTTTAATCTCCTTAGCAATATTGCTTGTGCAAAAGGTGAAAAGTATATATTTTGTACTTTTTAGCTCACCTTGCCAAAGGCAATGTGAACTTTTGCCATCACTTGTTGTCCGTCATCTGTTTTCACATCAGGTGAGCGATGCAGGCCTCTAGTTCTTTTGGCCATTGTGTTGTCTGTTCTTCTTTAATTTACGGATTCTGATTACCCCTTTAGTATCTTCAAACTCTTCTTGTAAAAAGAGAATCGGGGGAAATCTCAAGAAACACAAGAGTAAGATCAAGGGATATGATATGGTTATAAGATTTTCCTATATTTGTGTTTTGATTGGTGTATGATTTTGTTTACCATTAAAATCTCACCAGTTTGAAATTGATTTGTTTTTCATTTAAGTAAATCATATAAGAAGCGTTTCCTTCACCAATAAAACTGACTGCCACTGAAATATTGTAGAAAGTGGTGTTAAACACCATAACCCTTATCCCTATGAGAAGATAATTTTATTTATTGTCGATTATTAATGCTATATGTTGTACATGTAGTCATAACAACATATTTTATTTCATTTTTCAGTGATAAATTTTGACAAGAAGCCTATGTACAGTATACTACCACCAATGGTTAGGATTCCCCTGGGGTTGTTAATGTTTTATGTGTGGGAGATGAGCAGGAAGTC
The DNA here is from genome assembly GCA_963383655.1 of Bathymodiolus septemdierum. Classification (NCBI taxonomy): domain Eukaryota; kingdom Metazoa; phylum Mollusca; class Bivalvia; order Mytilida; family Modiolidae; genus Bathymodiolus; species Bathymodiolus septemdierum. Next base: position 57,847,944 of record OY726525.1, on the reverse strand, counting down.
ACTGATGGGGACAGGTAAGACAATAGACATTCCTACCATCATTCAGTGCAGCACTCATCAAACCAGGTGAAGTGGGCGAAATTCTTGTTCTATATCGGCTGAAGTTGCCCTCCCTTGACTCCAAAGTGAAATTAAAGTAGCCTTGTTTCTTTTTCGAAGTTGCACCTTTCTTGTAAATAATCTTCATTTTATGGTAAAGTTGATTGACAAAGCATAAGAATTAAGAGAAAAAGGTTTTATTCCAGCAATAAAGAAGGTTTAATTTGTTTAGACAAAAGAATCATGACAAACTTCTAAATTTGTTCTGACGAAATTCTAGGTGAAAATTAAATCTGAAATCTATAAATATACAAAATGTACCAAATTGGTTGTTGGATTGTGTTATATTTTTAATTATTTTAACAAAGAGTGAGTTATTTGTAGTTTTTTCAATGCTAAACAGTCAACTTGTGAATTTTTAAACATGGCAGCTGTTTTATGGAAATAGGGGAAGGAAACAAACATTTTGATGTCAATTCCTATAGAAATGTATATCGTTCAGATTTCAAGGCGAAATTACCTCTAGTTGAGTAATGTCAGATGTTAGGGGGGAGAGTGGGATATTATAACAGCTGATTTTAATCAGATTATGAAATATTTGTATAGATTAACATTTTTACAAATCCATCCCCCCACCCCAATTAAGTGGTCTGTGGGGCCTGAGCTCTTGGAGGATATTCTAACAGGTTGAAAGAGTACACCCCACAATGCTTCACAGAAAAATACAAGAAATCTTTGGTTTTATTGCTCCAAAAGATTTTAATATTATTTGGTTTTCCAATCTTTTGAGGTTTAGTTTAGGTTATATGGTGTTTAACGCCATTTTCAATAATATTTCAGTTATATCGTGGCGGTCAGTTTTATTGATGGAGAAAACCACCGACCTGTCACTGACAAACTTTATCACATAATATTGTATTGAGTACACCTCGCCATGAACGGGGTTCGAACTCACAACTTTAGTGGTGATGGACACTGATTGCATAGCTAGTTGTAAATCCTACTACTATGCGATCACGGCCCCCAATCTTTTGAGGGTTATTCCAGAAATGTGTTGTGTTTGCTAAATTAGATATCTATGTTTTTATCTAATGCTTTATGTTCTTTTATCTGATCTAGATTTTTATCTAATGCTTTATGTTCTTTTATCTGATCTAGATTTTTATCTAATGCTTTATGTTCTTTTATCTGATCTAGATTTTATCTAATGCTTTATGTTCTTTTATCTGATCTAGATTTTATCTAATGCTTTATGTTCTTTTATCTGATCTAGATTTTATCTAATGCTTTATGTTCTTTTATCTGATCTAGATTTTTATCTAATGCTTTATGTTCTTTTATCTGATCTAGATTTTATCTAATGCTTTATGTTCTTTTATCTGATCTAGATTTTATCTAATGCTTTATGTTCCTTTATCTGATCTAGATTGTATCTAATGCTTTATCTGATCTAGATTCATTCAGCAGCCAGATTTTGAAGACTTTAAAGAAATTTTTCATGTTAAAACGGGCTAGTTTTTGTATGTGTTCATGGAAGCATAATTGTGATGACTTTAAAACTGAAGGGTCTAACATTCAAGTAGAGGAACCAGGAAATACAGCACCTGTTTCTGACCAAGGTAATTAGGGTTAGGGTTATGTTGTTTTACGCCACTTTCAACAATATTTCAGTTATTTCTTGACAGTCAGTTTTATTGATGGAGGAAACCAGAGTACCCGAAGAAAACCACCGACCTGTCACAAGTCATTGACAAACTTTTATCACATAATGTTGTATCAAGTACACCTCCAGGGCTCACCACACATAGTAAAAACAGAGCGACTTGACTTTTCTCTCCCTTGACTTAAGAGCGAAGTTATGGAAAATCTGGGAGACTTCCGAAAATCGATCCAAATTTTAACGTTTCTTTCCACGCTACCACATGTTCCTCTACCTTTCACAAAAACGAACAATGATCTTAAAAGGATGCAATTAACGAGTTTGGAATAAAATATTGAACATCAAACCCTGTATGAGTCACATTTCAGGAACATGGGAGCTCCTTTTATGTGAATATTGAAGAAAAAGTATGATTATTGGTGAAAAAAATATGGACTTGAAAAGACTAAAACTTCGCTTTTTGACAGAAATTGGGCGACTTCATTGAAACCAAGGCGAAGAAGTCGCCCACTTCGCCTGGTTTGGTGAGCCCTGCTGACCTCGCCATGAACCGTGTTCGAACTCACAACGTTAGTGGTGATAGACACTCATTGCACAGGTAGTTGTAAATCCAACTACCATACAATCATGACCTCGACGGCCCCATAATTACAGGTGAACATAGGCAGTCCGATACCTGATTATTTCGACATTCTGTAACATACAACAAAAATTTCTGGTCCCAAAGTATTTCTTTAACACTTTTTGTTAAGAAAACTTTGGTATTATGAAAGCATGTCACTTCTGACATCTGAGACTGTTTTCCAGTCCCAATGTTATTATACTCCCCGCAAACAAAGTTTGGGGGGTATATAGGAATCACCCTATCCGTCCGTCCGTCCATGTACCTTGTAAGTGCAACTCCTCCTAAACGGCTTATTAGATTTTTATGAAACTTTACACATTTGTAGTGCACTACCTGCAGATGTGCATGAAGGAATATGGTTGCTGTCCAAAATTTAAAAGGGGAGATAATTCAACTTATACTTTCACGAAAAGGGGGGGGGGGCATGCACCTTGTAAGCACAACTCCTAAACGGCTTATTGGATTTTTATGAAACTTTATACATTTGTAGTACACTACCTGCAGATGTGCATGAAGGAATATGGTTGCTGTCAAAAATTTAAAAGGGGAGATAATTCAACTTATACTTTCACGAAAAGGGGGAGGGGGTCGTGTACCTTTTAAGCACAACTCCTACTAAACTGCTTATTGAATTTTTGTGAAACTTTACACAGTTGTAGTACACAACCTGCAGATGTACATGTACTTGAAGATATATGGTCGCTGTCCAAAATTTGGAAGGGGAAATAATTCAACTTGTACTTTCACGAAAAGAAGGAGGGCATGTACCTTGTAAGCGCAACTCCTCCTAAGCAGCTTATTGGATTTTTATGAAACTTTACACAGTTGTAATACACTACCTGCAGATGTGCATGAAGGAATATGGTTGCTGTCCAAAATTTGGAAGGGGAGATAATTTAACTTATACTCTGAAATACGTTCTGTATGGAGAGATGGGCTGTAAGTGCAACTCCTCCTAAACAGCTCATTGGATTTAAATGAAACTTTACACAGTTGTAATACACTGCCTGCAGGTGTGCATGAAGGAATATGGTTCCTGTCAAAAATTTGGAAGGTGATGTAAACGTAACTATTCCTGAATGAAATAAGATTTTAATTGACCTTTTCACATCTGGATATTTGCAATATAAAAACTACTCAAGAATAAATAATTAATTTTGAATCAATAACATTTGATGTGACCTATATCCTCTTGTAAAAAAGTTAGGAAATGTTGTAATCCTCATGTATACTGATGAAACCGTATTGGTTTTAAACAATCCCACTTTGTTGAAGACCTTGTGGCGACCCCTAGATGTATGTTCTTGGTTAGTTTATTTTGGAGATGGGATGTTGTCTCCTTGACATTACTCCATATCCGTTCTTTTTTCATAGGTAACTTGCTAATATACCTGTATTCCAAAGTTTGAACATCATAGTATTGCAAGCGGGGGGTATCACTCAGTGAGGTCACTCACAGTTCTAGTTAATTTTTGCTCTTAGTTAATCCTGTTTTATCCAATCCTTTGTAATTAATAGGGATGTGTAGGGTTATGGTGTTTAACACCATTTTCAACAATATTTCAGTTTTATCGTGGTGGTCAGTTTTATTAGTGGAGGAAACCAGAGTACATGATGGCCCCTAACTCAGATAAGTAATTTACTGATGATTTGAATCAAAAATATGCTATGTACTTAGTGAAAAGAATGAAACCAACACATTTACATATTGTCTATTAACAAGAAATAATTGAATAATATATATAGGTATTTTTTTTTTTAAACCATGAATTCAAATGTCAACAAACATTTCAGTTTCTGCCCATCCACAAAAATTGGTCTCCGAATGATGGGGTGTATGAACCCTACAAGATGCCCTGCGACCATGTAAGAAGAGTTTGAAGATACAAAAGGGTTAATCAGAATCTGTAAATCAAAGAAGAACAGACAACACAATGGGCAAAAGAAAAAGTACAAAAGGACAAACAATGATCTACAAAACGTACACATAAAACTAAAGATCGAGTTACATGAACCCACTAAAAACGGGGGTGAACTCAAGTGCTCTGGGAGGGTAAGCAGTTCCTGCTCCACTAGTTGCACCCGTCGTGTTAATCTAGTTACAAACTCTGTGATAAGTCATGAATGAGGAAAGGACCAGGAAGTGTTTACATGTTATTTATTGTTTCAGGGAATTCGTTGAACTGCTGTGTATGTAACATCTATGTATCCTGTAATAAGTACTTCTTGTCCCGTTCTCTGTTCAAGCAAACTTCAACGGAACCGAACTGTAATGAACCTACACTTGATGGTAAGCTTTAAATACAGTTGAACTTGTTTGTGTCAAACCAACCAGTCTTTGCTCTTTCTCCTGCATGCTTAGCTCAGAATCAACAAATACCAATTTTATAGTCTTTGGTTTTACCCAATCGGGGCTCGAACCCACGAGCTAACACACTCTAGGTAACCACATCGGTGGCGTATTGTTTAGCATGCTCGCCTTGAGTGCGGTAGGTCGTGGGTTCGATCCCCGGTCGGGTCAAACCAAGAACTATAAAATTGGTATTTGTTGATTCTCTGCTAAGCACGCAGCATTAAGGAGAAAGAGCAAAGACTGGTTGGGTCGGAATCAGAATAATGTGTCCGAGTGGAACGACATGTGTACCCACAGACTGTTGTTTCAGTGAGCTAGCACTATAAAAATCCAGCTCGTCGTGTTGGTCTATTACAAAGCGGACCTCATGGTCATCTCATTGAAAATTAACTTGTTCTCGCCATGATATAGCTGAAAAATTGCTGAATTGGCATTAAACAACAATCACTCACTGACTCACACTCTAGGTGAGCACACGAACCATTTTACCACCGATGTGTTTGGCCTTATCAGAGGGGAACTACTGTATTAAGAGCTAAGCTGACTAGTTTTATATACTCATATACAAATGTGTACTCATGCATAAACACACTAACATGAATAGTAGATTTTTCATTTGATCTTACTCGCTCTGATACTGCAAATTATCGGTCAGTTTGACATTAAACACGTTATGACGTTACCGGTAAAAATGATAGCATGATTTCGAAGGTATCGACAAACATTATCACTAGTGTTGAACTCACTCCTATACTAGTGATAATGTCTGTCTCGGCTTTCATAGCTGCTGATATTCTTTATTTCCCAAATATAAGAAAAGTATAAAGATACCAAAGTGTTAATCAGAAGCTGTAAAAAGAAAAAGGACAGACAGTACAATCGCCAGAACAAAAAGTGCAAAAGGACAAACAATGATCTACAAAACACTACACAGTAAACTAAAGAACCCCACGAACCCCACTAAAAACTGAGGATGAAGTCAGGTACTCCAGAAGGGTATTCAGTTCCTGCTCCACTAACCAAACCTTATTGTAATACCTACAAGCAACATGAAAAATCCTCAACAAAACTGTTTTGAATAATACAGCCAACCTGTCTAATGTGACCTTCCAAGGGAAGGTTGAAATATGGTCACATAAGACAGGTGGTCACTAAATACAGGATTCATTCATACGAAATGCACTGTGAAGGGAAATTAAAATTAAGGTCACACAATACAAGTTATTGCTTAATAGAGGTGGTCACTAAAGCAGTTTTACTACATGTGTGTTTGTTAATGTAATTTTATGACATAGATTTAAAAATATGTTTGATTATTTCAGATCTTAGAGATGACAATCCTGAAATAGAAATAGTAAGATTACAAATGTTTTAGTTTTAGGTATCACATCATGGTGAACTCCCTGTCTTAGTTTTAAGTATCACATCATGGTGAACTCCCTGTCTTAGTTTTAAGTATCACACCATGTTGAACTCCCTGTCTTAGTTTTAAGTATCACATCATGGTGAACTCCCTGTCTTAGTTTTAAGTATCACACCATGGTGAACTCCCTGTCTTAGTTTTAAGTATCACATCATGGTGAACTCCCTGTCTTAGTTTTAAGTATCACATCATGGTGAACTCCCTGTCTTAGTTTTAAGTATCACACCATGGTGAACTCCCTGTCTTAGTTTTAAGTATCACACCATGGTGAACTCCCTGTCTTAGTTTTAAGTATCACATCATGGTGAACTCCCTGTCTTAGTTTTAAGTATCACACCATGTTGAACTCCCTGTCTTAGTTTTAAGTATCACATCATGGTGAACTCCCTGTCTTAGTTTTAAGTATCACATCATGTTGAACTCCCTGTCTTAGTTTTAAGTATCACACCATGTTGAACTCCCTGTCTTAGTTTTAAGTATCACACCATGTTGAATTGCCTGTCTTAGTTTTAAGTATCACACCATGGTGAACTCCCTGTCTTAGTTTTAAGTATCACACCATGTTGAATTGCCTGTCTTAGTTTTAAGTATCACACCATGTTGAACGCCCTGTCTTAGTTTTAAGTATCACACCATGGTAAACTCCCTGTCTTAGTTTTAAGTATCACACCATGTTGAACTCCCTGTCTTAGTTTTAAGTATCACACCATGTTGAATTGCCTGTCTTAGTTTTAAGTATCACACCATGTTGAATTGCCTGTCTTAGTTTTAAGTATCACATCATGGTGAACTCCCTGTCTTAGTTTTAAGTATCACACCATGTTGAACTCCCTGTCTTAGTTTTAAGTATCACACCATGTTGAATTGCCTGTCTTAGTTTTAAGTATCACACCATGTTGAATTGCCTGTCTTAGTTTTAAGTATCACATCATGGTGAACTCCCTGTCTTAGTTTTAAGTATCACACCATGGTGAACTCCCTGTCTTAGTTTTAAGTATCACACCATGTTGAATTGCCTGTCTTAGTTTTAAGTATCACACCATGTTGAACTCCCTGTCTTAGTTTTAAGTATCACACCATGTTGAATTGCCTGGTTGACCTATATTATTAACCCAGGATTTTCAATAAGGGGCGATACCTGGTACTTTTGCCTGTTTAAAATGGTATTTGGTACTTCCTGATTTTAATGAGTATAATAATATTCATGAAAAAAATGTTCAAATTTTAATACAATTTACCTCCTGTAAATAGTGAAGTACAGGTTCAAAAATATTTAAAGCTTTGGTTCAACTTGTCATCACGGCAACAAATTTATAAAATTACCTTTGAAATCAGTGCATATCACCATTAGTTTGTGACATTCACTCCTGTACTTTTGCATGTTATAGATTTACATACTGTCAAACCTGTCTTATGTGACCTTTCAAAGGACCACTTAAATAGGGTCACTATATACAGGTTTAATTAATATGAAATGCACTGTGAAGGTATATTAAGCTTAAGGTCACACTGCAAGTTATTGCTTAATACAGGTGGTCACTAAGAAAAGGTCACATAATTCAGGTGGTCACTATATACAGGTTTAATTAATATGAAATGCACTGTGAAGAGATACTAAAATTAAGGTCACACTATACAAGTTATTGCTTAATAGAGGTAGTTAATAAAATATGTCCAGATAATTCAGGTGGTCACTTAATACAGGTTTAAATAATATTATTATGAAAAGCACTGTGAATGGATATTAGAATTAAGGTCTATGCAAGTTGTTGCATAATAGAAGTGGTCACTAAAGCAGATTTGACTCGTCATTTTAGAATATTGGACCAGAAAATACAGAACCTGAGGAACTTCGTGCTCGATGGTTTACCAGATTGACACAGATGGTTGTTATTTTTAGCTGTCTTGCATATGGTGGACACGATGTCAGGTAATTTGATGTAATAAATGTTCTATTTAAGGAATATTTGAAATTTTTGAACAGGTTATATGATATAACCTGATTTGAGGCAGTTTACACGTAATAAACCGCAAAGCGGTTTTATGAAAAGCGTAAACTGTTCCAAACCAGGTTATACAGGTATAAATTCACATCAAATTAAATTATAAGAAGGTATAGGGATACAGACAAACTTGTGTAACTTGAATGAGTAAGTGATTGTTGTTTAATGAGAAGGTATAGGGATACAGACAAACTTGTGTAACTTGAATGAGTAAGTGATTGTTGTTTAATGAGAAGATATAGGGATACAGATAAACTTGTGTAACTTGAATGAGTAAGAGATTGTTGTTTAACGCCAACTCTGCAATTTTTAAGCTATATCATGGCAGGAGCAAGTTAATTTTCAGTGAGATGATGATGAGGTCTGCTTTGGACTAGACCAACACACTTACTTGGATTTTTATAGTGCTAGTTCACTAAAATAACAGTCCTAGGATAGACATGTCACCCCACTCAGACACATTATCGTGATTCCGAGCCAGCAAGTCCTTGCTCTGTCTCCATCAGGGCTCAATTTTGTCTACTAAAATGGTCGCCTGGGCGACCAAATTTCGTTTTTGGCGACCTACAATTTAAATCTGGTGGCCAGCATGACCACCAGCGTAAATGAGGTTGGCGACCGGAAATTCTGGATAATTTTCCGTCATTGATTCGATTTTAGTGATCATCATTTTTGCACTTGAAAGTAAAGTGAAATTGAAGTAATTTAAAACATAAAATTGATATTGATCTTTGTTAATGTGCCATGTGCATACGTAAACATGTGAAAATGTCCCAGCAGTTGAAATGATCAAGCTTTGTAAAGAGAAAGGGTGATAATAATGACGCTGTCACAGGTGCAAGTAAGCAATCAAAATCGTCATCCATTAACGATGTTGAAATAGTACATGCCAGTATGGCAAGTAAGGCTTGTAATGGTAAGAGTGAAACCTAATCTCGTTGAGATTAGGATTCCAAATTTCTTCGAAATTCTAATCTCAACGAGATTAAGTGAAACCAAAAGCGGCCATTGACGTTGCTGCGAAAAAAAACTCAAAAAGCAGTTTCAGGATTCATGGCTTTCCGATTTTGCCTGGCTCATGTATGAGAATGGCCTAATGACTTGTAAATTTTGTACGACAATTCCAAGTATGGCTGGAAATTCCGATTTCTTAAAGGGTTGTAAGACTTTCTAGAATGAAACCCTTAAAATCCACAGTGAGAGCCAGAAGCATAAAGGAATATTGGTGAAGGATCTGGCGTGGAGGAATATGACCCAGAAAATGATCTCAAAAGTTGGTTTTCCAGAGAGAGGAAAATATTGAACTTTCAATATCAAAACTGGCCTACAGAAGAGGACATTGAACTTGAAGACTCTGATTAAATCCTTGAAAGAATATTTGTTTTTACTATTTTACCTTGTATCTTTGGTCACCAGATTTTTTTAGTTGGTGACCAGCTGGTCACCAAAATCAAAATCCCACTTTGAGGTCTGACTCCTTAATGCTTTGTGATTTGCAGAGAAGCAACAAATACCAATGTTATAGTCTTTGGTTTGACCCATGTTATGTTGAAGTTGAAAGGCAGATGATTTTACTTAGAAATTATTTTGAAACACATCTGTAGTGTAATGTTTAGTGTGGTAGATCGTGAAATTGAGCACTCTTCGGGGTCAAAAACGAAGATTATTACATTGGTACCAGTATTTGCTTCTTCTCCACTAAGCATACAGTATTAAGTAGTAATTAGAGAGACTGGCTGGCCCAGAATCTTGATACTGTGTCCGTGTGAAACGACATGTCTGTCCTAGGACTGTTATGATACTGTGTCCGTGTGAAACGACATGTCTGTCCTAGGACTGTTATGATACTGTGTCCGTGTGAAGCGACATGTCTGTCCTAGGACTCTTATTTCACTGAGCTAGCACTATAACAATCCAACTGTTGGTCTAGTACAATGCGGACAACATCATCTCATCGAAATATAACTTGTTCTTGCCATAATATGTCTGAAAAATTGCTGAGTTAAAACATTAAACGACAACCCCTGACTCTTGATTTAATTGTTATAATTTCTGATGATCATCAATAATTGACTATTGGAGGAAAATTAGTCCTATAATACAAATAAGGTTATGGTTATGGTATTTAATGACACTTTCAACAATATTACAGTTATATCATTGCGGCCAGTTTTATTGGTGGAGAAAACCACTGATCTGCCGCAAGTCACTGACAAACTTTATCACAAAATAATGGGGTTCAAACTCACAGCGTTAGTGATGATAGGCACGAATTGTTTAGGTAGTTATAAATTCAATTACCATACGATCACGACCACGACGGTCCCCAAAGATATTTGACTAATTCATTAATTGTTGTTATTATATATTTACAGTAATTCGGTGGGCTATATATTTGTTATGATGAAGCTGGGCAATCTTAGTAAACTTTTAGACATCTGTGAGGAGAGAATCTCTATTATCTTGTTATTACAAGGATTTTGTATGATATCGTTGGGCGTCTGGTTGTTTGGCAAAATTGTCCTGAAAACTGTGGCAGATTTAGTCTCTCTGAAACCTATTGGGTAGGTAACAAGATTTTTTTTTCTTTTTTAGCAATCATATAGCTTTACTCATCATCGCCTGTTAACTTTGGTCGTCCAGGTTAAACCAAGGGTCTCCGTTTTACACCAAAAGATAACATGCACAGGGTCAGACATGTAACTTTACACAATAAATATCATCATATATTTATCAAGTTTAATTGTTAGATCTGTGCTTTTCTTTTGAACTGAAACGTCACTTTCAACAAACAAAAGTCATGCCGTGTAATCAGGGAAAATTGGATGTCAAAATTTTTATCCCTATTTTCATGCGACAAAATGACTTAAGGCATGCTGTGGTTGGTTTATGGTGTTTAGTGCCACTTTCAACAATATTTCAGTTATATCATGGCAGTCAATGAAGCTCATAATCATTCAACCACACCCACTTCCGGGGATTATTTTCAAGCGCCATGACGGGAGTATGATGTTTAACTCCGCCTTCAACAACATTTCTGCTATATCGTGGAGGTCAATTTTATTGGTGGAGGAAACCGGAGTACCCTGAGAAAACCACCGACCTGTCGCAAGTCACTGACAAACTTTATCACATAATGTTGTATCGAGTACACCTCACATGCTGCGAAATGCACAAATGGCATATTGTTCCAATAATGAAAGTAGTTAAAAAATCAAACAGAAAATAATGTTCTGTAAACACTTTGCTGAGCGATTTACATGAGCGTACTTTACAGAATCATTTAAAAATCAGATGGGAAGTTGTGCTATGTAAATAGACATTTAATATGAACTATATATTATATAAAAGCAATTTACATCATAGTTTTGTTTATCACATGTGCAAATCAAATACTAATAATGGAATTAGCTGATTTTTACATGGAACTGCACTTTGTTACAGTATGAAATGATTTAATAAAAATGTAGATATCAAATTCAGTGCACACAACGTGTTTTTGAAATAACTTTCATCAGACACACTCAAAATCCAAAGATTGATAAAGGCTAAGCCATTTGTTCCCTTTGAAGACATAAGAGGTTAGGCTGAGGGTGTTTAATGCCACTTTCAACAATATTTCAGTTATATCGTGGTGGTCAGTTTTATTGGTGGAGGAAACTAGAGTACCTGGAGAAAACTACCTACCTGTCGCAAGTCACTGATAAACTTTATCACATAAAAAATGTTGTATCAAGTACACTTCGACATGATCAGGATTTTCAACAATATTTCAGTTATATCGTGGTGGTCAGTTTTATTGGTGTAGAAAACTGGAGTTAACTTGGTGACAAACTTGATCACATAATGTTGTATCAAGTACATTTCGCCATAAGCAGGATTTAAACTCACAACTTTAGTGGTGATAGGCACTGATTGCACAGGTAGTTGTAAAGACATCAGTACTTATATATAATCAATATCAAACCTAACCATAACAGTTCCTTTTTCCATCATTTTTCAGTGGTTTTTGTGTGGAGATGAGTGCAGTTTTTACCATATTTACTTATTCCCACTTGTTCATTGTACCTGTTAGCATTACTTATTGTAAAGTAGTTGCCATGGCAGCCGTTGGACTGGTTGATAAAACCTTAAACTGGTCCTTGTTTTGTAAAATACTGTTATTTTGGTTTTTGACTATCCCTGCAACTGCTGTGATCAGCGGATTTTTGTATGCTGTTATGTTCTGAAGAGGTATAAGAATTCAGTGATTGGTCAATGTAATAGTTTTATAGTATTGAAAATGTATGCACCTTTAAGGGTGAAATTTGTATGCAGTTGGGAAGGTTTTAAAGCAGTAAAAAAATTAAAAGATGTGTTCGATAAAATAATTTTATAGTATTGAATATGTATGTACAATTATATTATGATAACTGTGAAATATGTAGATCGAAAGTTTTTATTTCATCCAAATTTATGAAAATGGTGAAATATACAATTTTGAATGTTTTATTTATGCCAAATTTATGAAAATGATGAAATATACAGTTCAGAAAGTTTTATTTATGCCAAATTTATGAAAATGATCAGTCCTGAAGGTTTTATTTATGCCAAATATGAAGAATTTGTTCATGCATGAAAGTGTTAATTTAGCAATACCCAGGTAACTAGTTAGCATATTAAAACCACTGATTAAAAATTTCAAATTTTTTCTAATCAATACACATCAAAAATAGTATCAATACTTAAATATCAGGTTATAAATACATGTGTATTCAGTTATTCACACAAGGAATTATTATATTTTTTTGCATTTACAAAATAATTCTCCAGGCAGCATTTATTTTGTTAAATATTTTATTTGATATAAAAGGTGGTAAAATTCTTCAATTGAAAAGGATGTTATACATATCATTTTAGTAGTCCTTGCCTGTCAAATGAAAGGCAGTTGGCAAGATTGCAAAATGAACATGGCTGTCTGTCTGAAAAACAAAACAATTTTCACTGCATATTCATTAATGCAAAATGAACATGGCTATCTGAACAAGAAATTTCACTGCATATTCATTGTTTTTTTTTACTTTAGACCTTTAAATTTTCTTATGAGAAAACTTAGCCAATTTAAAAAAAAGATTCTTTACCAAAGAGGTTTCTACTTATTATTCTAACATGGCGTGCTACTTTCACTTTGAAAACAATAGAGAGCTCTAAATAGCACAGAACACCCTAGCACATGCGCAGAAGGCATATCTAATCGACAGCGTATTTTGCAAAAAAAATCAGATGAAACTAATTTTTGATCGTTGTCAATTTTTATAACATTTCTGTAGCGTTATATATTCTTGTAAATAATAGCGGGAGGTAATTGGAATAGCTTCTGTAGCGTTATATATTCTTGTAAATAATAGCGGGAGGTAATTGGAGCAGCACCCAAAAATAACCTCTGTATAGGTATGCTTGAATGCATAAAATTACCGTAAATGCCCTGTTAGAATCAAAATAATTCTCGGATGCCGGGCTCTATGCTTATTTTAACATGGGTAGACATTATATTTGTCAAAGTTTTACACCGAGCGTAAGCGAGGTGTAAAATAATGACAAATATAATGCCTACCCATGTTAAAATCAGCATAGAGCCCGGCATCCGAGAATTTTTTCTTAATCCACCTATCTCAAAAATGATTTAAAATGGGTGTAATTTTAAAAAAATATAAATTTCTGTAAATGGCAAAATCTTCTGCATTTTTAAGTGGATGTGTTTGAAATTTAAACTGTTGTTGCATCAACTTTTGTTTTTGTCTTGACTGATGATAATCACTGAAAGTAAGACATAGGTGTTACTTTTATATCAATGGATAACATAAGTTCTAAATAATATGGTTTTTTTTCCTTTTAATTTTTTTTTACTTGTATTTATTTGTAAAATTTGTTCACCCAACGATATAGCTGAAATTACTGCTAAAGTTGGCGTTAAACACCAATCAATAAATGTTCTCATTGTGATGGTGACGACACTTTTTACGGTGTCAATTTTTTATGTGATATGATAGTTGTTCCAAACAACTATTCATTCATATGACAGCTTGATTTAGTTTGATCAGAAGCACATGCCACAAGACCTTAATTTTGGCCTTCTTTTAATGATCCACTGACCATATTTAGTTTTGAATATCCAGATCACACATTCTACATGTACCCTATAAATTAATTATGCAAAAAATTTTATAAGGGTAAATCTACATTTAATTCTGCTTTTGTTGATTCTTTTTATCAAAATCGAACAAGAATTGGTTTTGGATATTTTTTTTTGGGGGGGGGGGGTTGGAATTGTAATTTTAAATAGTCTTCAGTATTCTTTTGGTATATCTGGTTCAGCGTTGTCTTGGATTCGCTCGTACTTGACGGAAAGGTCACAGTGTGTTTCCATTGGATCTGTTCACTCGGACAATATGGTTCTGAAACATGGCGTTCCATAGGGATCCGTGCATGATCTGAGATTTTATTCCATGTTTTCCAAACCTGTTGGTAACATCTATTAGAAACATAGTTTACCAAGTCATCAAACCATTAGATAACTGGGATGACATTTCCGATCGTCTGGAGGCTTGTTTATTTGATATTAAATCTTGGATGTGTACGAATATGTTAAAGTTGAACCAAGATAAGACCGAATTGATCGTTTTCGCTCCAAAAGGCAAAATCAAAAATCTTACTAAGTTACAATTTAATTTCAATGGAGCTATGCTTAGTGAATCGTCCTGTGTTCGAAATCTAGGATTTATTTTCGACCAAACCCTCAGTATGGAGCAACATGCCTCTGCAATTACCAAATCCTATTTTCATCAGATTCGGAACATAGGAAGGATTCGATCCTATATAACGGTGGATGCTTGCAAAATTTTAGTATGCTCTCTTGTTGCGTCCCGAATGGATTATGGTAATGCATTAATGTATGGTGTGAATGCCCCAATTGTATCCAAACTTCAGTGTGTTCAGAACACTGCTGCCAGGCTAGTAACTCGCAAAAAGAAATATGAACATATAACTCCCACTGGTTACCATTTAAATTCCGATGCCAGTATAAACTGTTACTGTACGCATTCAAAGCCTTGCATGAACTTGCTCCTTCTTATCTTGGGGAACTCATACATTTTTACAAACCAGTGCGATCCTTGCGATCTCAAAGTGCTGCGTTAATTGAAATGCCAAAAAACGCACGAACTAAAATATATGGTGAGCGGAGGTTTGATGTGGCGGCCGGGACTCTATGGAATAGCCTTCCAGCAAGTCTTCGAAATGAACAATCTCTTGAGGCATTTAAAAAGGGACTAAAGACTCATTCATTCAACATCGCTTTTGTGAAATGAGTATAGATTTAGATCTGTGATTGACTGTTTTAACTGGTGCTGTTCTGCTACAATATTGTTTTATACTTTTGATTTTAATTTGTTGTTTTTTTGTACAATTGAGTATTACTTTTCAATTCTTACTGTGATTCATTGTCTTTAATTTTTAATTACATTCACTGATTTCGATAACTAAGTTTATTTATTATTCAATTTCTTATCCATTTTTATACCTTTATTTTAATTAATATTTTTAGATAGGTTTTCCCTAATTCTCTTATAATATGCAATTTTCTTCTTTTTTATTCAATTTGGTTAAGCTTTTTGAGTCTTAAAGTTTGTATACTGGTATTTGATTAAATTGGGCATGCTTTTAAATGTATTGTTCTTACTTCAATTATTTTTCTTATTTATGTACAAATTTGTATATATTTTAAACATGTTTTAGCATTTAGAGTAATTGTATTGTTATATAATGCACTATAAAAATGCCTTGTAATAATAAATGAAATATAATGTCAAAAAATGCAGCAACAAATTTTTTAGGACACGAGGGGCAAATCTTCTCAAACATAACAGCACTGAGTGCATCTAAATTATACGTAAGTGATCATTGGATGGTCCTTCACAAGTTTTGAATTATGGTACATTTGTTTATTTAGCTTTGTTTCACAAATAATCAATAGAAAATTTGGAGCCATGTCTCGCATGCATGAAACTCCTAAATTGTCCAATCAGAATGCTGTATTTATTGAATATGACGTTCTGATTGGATCAGTCTTACTCAAAAGTTTTATGACCGTGCAGGCTGGTGTACATTTATTTTTATCTATCTTTCAACTAGAAATAGAATAAAATCAATACACTAATTTTTGTATGTCTATTTATAGAATTTCAAATTGTATTTATGGTATTATTTTAAAGCTTTTTAAAAGTACAGTAGATATTTTTGTGCCAAAATATTTTGTAAAAAAAAACCCAGTAGGACTGTTAATTTAAGTATAAGAAACTAGCTTTAAGCAAACTTTGAAGTAAATCTCTCAGAATTTGTTTGTTACATATGTTATTTGTTATCTTTGCCAAATATTTGTTGACATTTATTGTATTGTTATTATTATTACGTATAATTAAGAAAGGGAGGTAAATCTGTTTTAGGAAAGGGAGATAAATCTGTTTTAGATACCTAGTGTTTATTATTTTATATTAGATGGTTACTATGAATGAATATACAATCAAACATGCCTTAACGGTCACCTTGCTGTAAATGGCGGGTTTAAAATCCTCTTGACGTGATTTACTTGTTATTTTAACTCAAATAAGCGGTCACCTCATTAACATGATCAACGGTTACTCAAAGTTTATCCCATCATTTTAGTTTACCAGTATTTACCTGTCACTTTTCATTCTAGACTTTGAAATTCATCAGTGATTAAATTTTGAGGTTTTCTCAGTTGTACACGATTTTATCGCTATTTTGTTTACTTTCCCTAAAAACCAATATGTTTCATATCACGTAAGCGCTGAGAACATTCAAATTATCGCTAATCGCTAAGTGTTGTCAAGGACGCGTAGTAATATCGCTGTTTTCTCATATGACGTTATAATGACGTCACATTACCAAATCCTTGATAAACATACTATCATAGCGATAAAATAATTAAAGAAGTTTGTTAAAACTCAAAGACATTTCTCAGTCATCTTTTAGCCCTTCGATGAGAGATGACTGAGAAATGACCTCTCGTTTAAAAAAACGTCGTTAATCACTTAGTATTAAATAAGCTATACAATTATTGACTTATTAAATAATTAACTGTAAATTGTTATAAAAATACCATAGCATTACTCAGCAATTATTTTTTCCTAATAATTACCTGATCTTTCGGTAACAGTAATATGCAAATCATTATGGACCAGAACTGACAATCCGGATTGACCAATCATAAATAAGCAGTCACTTGTTTTACCCGTTTATTTATACTTTGTCCCAATGGTGACCGTTGACTGTAGTTGTTTTGATTGTTAAGTTTAAATATTGAAATATATTATAGGGTTATTGCATTAATATGACAATATTAGTGTAATAACCTGTTTATAATATAGTACCAGATAATTCAGTCTGTGACAATTACATTTCATCATATTTCTTTGCAACATGTGTTCGATATATTTCCGTCATCTTGTTTATCTATTGGCTAAACAGTATTTGTTCTGATCCTTGTCGACAAAAGAATATAGAGTCTGATCCTTATTGTTGGCTAAACAGTATAGGTAGTGATACCTGTTGTCAGCTAATCAGTGAAGGCTCTGATCCTTATTGTCGGTTAATTATGACATACATTTTCACAATCATTTTTTGCAAATATCGTTTTACTCGGAACCTCTCTAGTGCATACCAAACTTTAAGGAGAAAGTATGGAATGCAATATCGTTCAAGATGCAATATTTTTAACTCATCGCAAATACTCTACTTTTTAGGTCTATTTATAAAGGAAGACCAGTAAAAATATCGGCAAATATTGCATTTTTATTTTACAAAGAAATCTACATGAAATATTTGATACTATATTATGCATCATGATATTGTATAAATTTTATTTATATGTTGAATATGAAGGTCAGGTTTTTTGTTGTGTTTACTATTGTTATATGACTTGTATGTTCCGATCTCTACAATAGAAAACAATCATTTTTTATTCCTGTAGAAATAAAGAATTAAATTGAATCTCAAATTAAATTCCTAACAGGACCCAGGATCAACATCTATTGTCAGTCTGTCATTTGTCATTGAATAATGATGTAAAAATTTGTAGAATACACAATTTTGTACTTTAATGTGAATATTGCAGTCATATTTATACACATATATAAAAATGTATAATTTAGTCCTCTTTCACAGCAAGTGCAAATGAATTCGATATTTGCCAGCAATGTATATATATTGTGTTCATCCTGCAATGTCAAAAAAAACACCAAACAACTGCCAAATTGTCTAAAAGGAGCAGAAAAAAGTGTCATTTTAATCATTTTTGATGATGTCCTATTTGATGTCTGCCTTTATTTTGCTACCAGGTCATACCTTTTGCTCAACATGAAACAGGTACCAGAAAACTATTTCAGATTTTTTAAATGGAAGTTGGAAATTTGAAATGGAAATTAGATACCAGTATTTGAAATAATTACTGCAGGATTTTAAAATTTAGATTAATATAGCACTCCATGGAACTATGATTTACAAATACTAAAACAAAAGAGATGTCCATACTTCTTTCAGAATTGATTCCGGTGAAACAGGTGATTGATACAGACACAGATTAGTCTACCCTTATACCTACATGTATATCAGATTGTTTATTTTAGATGCATTAAATGCATGTTGAGTGCCATATTTTGATTTTTAATTTGTGATATTTTTTTTTTTTTTTTTTTTTTTCGTAGATCTCTAAATAACAATACCGGTATTGTATTATGTCATTTTAATGTTCATATTTTTTTATCTCATGGCGCATACGAATGGATCAGTGTATGTTTTTGTTTTTGTTAAATATTGTATTATGTCATTTTAACATTCATATTTATACCCAAGGTGCAATGACTGGATAAATGTATATTTTTTAAAACTCTCAAGTATTTAAATGTGTTAATAATGTTTTTATTGTTTTTGTTTTTGTATATTTATATAACTAGATTGTATTATGTCATTTACGTTATTTATTCTCATGGTGCATGCGAATGGTTCAGTGTATGTATTTTTTATACTCTCAAATGTCTAACTCAGTGCACATTGAAAGGCAAATATTTTTTATTTACAAAATGTATGTTAAATTCATGTTCTTCCAAAATCAAAATAGGGGGCCGTCGTGTTAGTGATCGAATGGTAGTTGATTTACCTGTGCAATCAGTGCCCTTCACCACTAATGTTGTGAGTTTGAACCCCGTTTTCATGGCGAGGCTTACATGATACAACATTATGTGATGAAGTTTGTCAGTGACTTGCGGCAGGTCTGTTGTTTTCACCGGGCTCTCCGGTTTACGCCACCAATAAAACTGACCACCACAATATAACTGAAATATTGTTGAAAGTGGCGTTAAACATCATAACCCTAACCCAAAATAATAATTAAATTAGAACCAACAGATTTTCTGTTTTAAGATTAATCAGTGATATATTCTTGTTTTCCCTTCAGTTTTAGGCATTTTAGAGAATGAAAAAAATTGTTGAATAACGAATCAATTTTTGAAATTGTGTGTATGTTTGTGAAAGTACATGTACAAGTATCATATTTTTACCATATCATATTGTTATATATAAAAGCAGTTCAATTAGATTGAAAGTTGTTATGACGAGATTAAATTTAAAAAAGCATAATTATCATATGTTGTTAATTTTTATATTAGATTGTATATACAGTGTTACCTGTCTAAAGCCAAACCTGAACAAACTAGAATCCTGTGTAAACCTATCTAAAGCCAAACCTGAACAAACTAGAATCATGTGTAAACCTGTATAAAGCCAAACCTAAACAAACTAGAATCGTGTGTAAACCTGTCTAAAGCCAAACCTGAACAAACTAGAATCATGTATAAACCTGTCTAAAGCCAAACCTGAACAAACTAGAATCATGTGTAAACCTGTCTAAAGCCAAACCTGAACAAACTAGAATCATGTATAAACCTGTCTAAAGCCAAACCTGAACAAACTAGAATCATGTGTAAACCTGTCTAAAGCCAAACCTGAACAAACTAGAATCATGTGTAAACCTGTATAAAGCCAAACCTGAACAAACTAGAATCATGTGTAAACCTGTCTAAAGCCAAACCTGAACAAACTAGAATCATGTGTAAACCTGTATAAAGCCAAACCTAAACAAACTAGAATCATGTGTAAACCTGTCTAAAGCCAAACCTGAACAAACTAGAATCATGTGTAAACCTGTCTAAAGCCAAACCTGAACAAACAACTTGTCTACGGCTAAACCTGAACAAACTAGAACCATGTGTAAGTAAACCTGTCTAAAGCCAAACCTGAACAAACTAGAATCCTGTGTAAACCTGTCTAAAGCCAAACCTGAACAAACTAGAATCATGTGTAAACCTGTCTAAAGCCAAACCTGAACAAACTAGAACCATGTGTAGACCTGTCTAAAGCCAAACCTGAACAAACTAGAATCATGTATAAACCTGTCTAAAGCCAAACCTGAACAAACTAGAATCATGTATAAACCTGTCTAAAGCCAAACCTGAACAAACTAGAATCATGTGTAAACCTGTCTAAAGCCAAACCTGAACAAACTAGAATCATGTGTAAACCTGTATAAAGCCAAACCTAAACAAACTAGAATCATGTGTAAACCTGTCTAAAGCCAAACCTGAACAAACTAGAATCATGTATAAACCTGTCTAAAGCCAAACCTGAACAAACTAGAATCATGTGTAAACCTGTCTAAAGCCAAACCTGAACAAACTAGAATCATGTATAAACCTGTCTAAAGCCAAACCTGAACAAACTAGAATCATGTGTAAACCTGTCTAAAGCCAAACCTGAACAAACTAGAATCATGTATAAACCTGTCTAAAGCCAAACCTGAACAAACTAGAATCATGTATAAACCTGTCTAAAGCCAAACCTGAACAAACTAGAATCATGTATAAACCTGTCTAAAGCCAAACCTGAACAAACTAGAATCATGTGTAAACATGTCTAAAGCCAAACCTGAACAAACTAGAATCATGTGTAAACCTGTCTAAAGCCAAACCTGAACAAACTAGAATCATGTATAAACCTGTCTAAAGCCAAACCTGAACAAACTAGAATCATGTGTAAACCTGTCTAAAGCCAAACCTGAACAAACTAGAATCATGTATAAACCTGTCTAAAGCCAAACCTGAACAAACTAGAATCATGTGTAAACATGTCTAAAGCCAAACCTGAACAAACTAGAATCATGTGTAAACCTGTCTAAAGCCAAACCTCAACAAACTAGAATCCTGTATAAACCTATCTAAAGCCAAACCTCAACAAACTAGAATCCTGTATAAACCTGTCTAAAGCCAAACCTGAACAAACTAGAATCATGTGTAAACCTGTCTAAAGCCAAACCTGAACAAACTAGAATCATGTGTAAACCTGTCTAAAGCCAAACCTGAACAAACTAGAATCCTGTATAAACCTGTCTAAAGCCAAACCTGAACAAACTAGAATCCTGTATAAACCTGTCTAAAGCCAAACCTGAACAAACTAGAATCATGTGTAAACCTGTCTAAAGCCAAACCTGAGCAAACTAGAATCCTGTATAAACCTGTCTAAAGCCAAACCTGAACAAACTAGAATCATGTATAAACCTGTCTAAAGCCAAACCCGAACAAACTAGAATCATGTGTAAACATGTCTAAAGCCAAACCTGAACAAACTAGAATCATGTGTAAACCTGTCTAAAGCCAAACCTCAACAAACTAGAATCCTGTATAAACCTGTCTAAAGCCAAACCTGAACAAACTAGAATCCTGTATAAACCTGTCTAAAGCCAAACCTGAACAAACTAGAATCATGTGTAAACCTGTCTAAAGCCAAACCTGAACAAACTAGAATCATGTGTAAACCTGTCTAAAGCCAAACCTGAACAAACAACTTGTCTACGGCTAAACCTGAACAAACTAGAACCATGTGTAAGTAAACCTGTCTAAAGCCAAACCTGAACAAACTAGAATCCTGTGTAAACCTGTCTAAAGCCAAACCTGAACAAACTAGAATCATGTGTAAACCTGTCTAAAGCCAAACCTGAACAAACTAGAACCATGTGTAGACCTGTCTAAAGCCAAACCTGAACAAACTAGAATCATGTATAAACCTGTCTAAAGCCAAACCTGAACAAACTAGAATCATGTATAAACCTGTCTAAAGCCAAACCTGAACAAACTAGAATCATGTGTAAACCTGTCTCAAGCCAAACCTGAACAAACTAGAATCCTGTATAAACCTGTCTAAAACCAAACCTGAACAAACTAGAATCATGTATAAACCTGTCTAAAGCCAAACCTGAACAAACTAGAATCATGTGTAAACCTGTCTAAAGCCAAACCTGAACAAACTAGAATCATGTATAAACCTGAACAAACTAGAATCATGTGTAAACCTGTCTAAAGCCAAACCTGAACAAACTAGAATCCTGTATAAACCTGTCTAAAGCCAAACCTGAACAAACTAGAATCATGTGTAAACCTGTCTAAAGCCAAACCTGAACAAACTAGAACCATGTGTAAACCTGTCTAAAGCCAAACCTGAGCAAACTAGAATCCTGTATAAACCTGTCTAAAGCCAAACCTGAATAAACTAGAATCATGTGTAAACCTGTCTAAAGCCAAACCTGAACAAACTAGAATCATGTGTAAACCTGTCTAAAGCCAAACCGGAACAAACTAGAATCCTGTATAAACCTGAACAAACTAGAATCATGTGTAAACCTGTCTAAAGCCAAACCTGAACAAACTAGAATCATGTGTAAACCTGTCTAAAGCCAAACCTGAACAAACTAGAACCATGTGTAGACCTGTCTAAAGCCAAACCTGAACAAACTAGAATCCTGTATAAACCTGTCTAAAGCCAAACCTGAACAAACTAGAATCATGTATAAACCTGTATAAAGGCAAACCTGAACAAACTAGAATCATGTGTAAACCTGTCTAAAGCCAAACCTTAACAAACTAGAATCATGTATAAACCTGTCTAAAGCCAAACCTGAACAAACTAGAATCATGTATAAACCTGTCTAAAGCCAAACCTGAACAAACTAGAATCATGTGTAAACCTGTCTAAAGCCAAACCTGAACAAACTAGAATCCTGTATAAACCTGAACAAACTAGAATCATGTGTAAACCTGTCTAAAGCCAAACCTGAACAAACTAGAATCCTGTATAAACCTGAACAAACTAGAATCATGTGTAAACCTGTCTAAAGCCAAACCTGAACAAACTAGAATCCTGTATAAACCTGTCTAAAGCCAAACCTGAACAAACTAGAATCATGTGTAAACCTGTCTAAAGCCAAACCTGAACAAACTAGAATCCTGTATAAACCTGTCTAAAGCCAAACCTGAACAAACTAGAATCATGTATAAACCTGTCTAAAGCCAAACCTGAACAAACTAGAATCATGTGTAAACCTGTCTAAGCCAAACCTGAACAAACTAGAATCCTGTATAAACCTGAACAAACTAGAATCATGTGTAAACCTGTCTAAAGCCAAACCTGAACAAACTAGAATCATGTGTAAACCTGTCTAAGCCAAACCTGAACAAACTAGAATCCTGTATAAACCTGAACAAACTAGAATCATGTGTAAACCTGTCTAAAGCCAAACCTGAACAAACTAGAATCATGTATAAACCTGTCTAAAGCCAAAACCTGAACAAACTAGAATCATGTGTAAACCTGTCTAAAGCCAAACCTGAACAAACTAGAATCCTGTGTAACCCTGTCTAAAGCCAAACCTGAACAAACTAGAATCATGTGTAAACCTGTCTAAAGCCAAACCTGAACAAACTAGAATCATGTGTAAACCTGTCTAAAGCCAAACCTGAACAAACTAGAATCATGTATAAACCTGTCTAAAGCCAAACCTGAACAAACTAGAATCATGTGTAAACCTGTCTAAAGCCAAACCTGAACAAACTAGAATCATGTATAAACCTGTCTAAAGCCAAACCTGAATAAACTAGAATCATGTGTAAACCTGTCTAAAGCCAAACCTGAACAAACTAGAATCCTGTATAAACCTGTCTAAAGCCAAACCTGAACAAACTAGAATCCTGTATAAACCTGAACAAACTAGAATCATGTGTAAACCAGTCTAAAGCCAAACCTGAACAAATTAGAATCATGTGTAAACCTGTCTATAGCGACATGTCTAACTACAGACTGTGCTTTCATTGACCTAATAAATACAGTTAAGTATATTAGTGGTCTAGTACAAAGCGGACTTTGAAATGGAATTAAATATTCTCACCATGATATAGCTTAAATATCACAAGGCATTAAACAACAATCATTTACTCACTCAATCTGATGAAATAAATGTTAGAGAAACAACCGATTGGAGGGCAACATATGGCACAAGACAAAGAACCAAATAAAAAAAAAAAAAAAAAAAACAACACAGAAAACTAGAATGATGAGTAAGAAAGATCACACCAAAGAAATGTGGGTGAACTCAGGTGAGAAGCCTGCCATGTTAATCATAGACAAACCCGGTTTAAGTCTTGTCAGTGATAGAGGAAAGAAAAAATCTTATGTAAAAAGGGAAAGTCCATTTACGTTAATGGATATTTCGTAACCGTCAGCCAGTTTGTTATGATGACCATAGGTGCTATGTAGAATATATCAGTGTTGATGACTTTTCCAATTGTGTAGATTTAAGACAACTATAAACTAAGTGAGTGCTTGAAGAATGATTTTAGAGAAGATTTTTTTTTCATTGGCCAATTACAAACAAGAAGTACCTACGGCGGCCATATTAGTTGTATGATCGGCATGAAATATGGAAATTTTGTACAGGACCTCCTTCAAAGTAACAATTCATTGTAACTCCTAGTTTCAGAGGAGATGATTTATAAAATTTCAGCCAATCAGAAACAAGAATTGCCCATGACCATGTTTTTTGTTCAATCGAAATGATATGTTGCAATCTTATAGAGGACCTTCCATGGAGGCTTCCTGTAAAATTGTGCTTTATTTGGCAAGTGGTTTCTGAGAAGATTTTTAGAAATCGACCAACCAGAAACAAGAATTGTCCATGGCGGCCATGCTTGTTAACGGATTGGGATGAAATGAGCTCTCTTTATAAGAGGACATTCTATAAATGCTTCCTACCAAGTTTCAGTTCATTTGGTCTAGCAGTTGTATAGAGAAGATTAAAATGTGAAAATGGACGACGGACCCCAAGTTATGGCAAAAGCTCACTTTGCCTTTGGCAAGGTGAGCTAATCGAAATGAATTTAGTGCGCACAACATGTGTTCTGCAGTAACCTTCATGAGGTATGCTCATAATCAAAAGATTGGAAAGCCAAATAATTTAAGTCTTGTAAACAAGCAAACAAACTGTCATCAGTGGGATGAGCCTGGGTTGCTCACTTGTCATTTTGCTTTAAGGAAACTTTATACAGAACATTCCATAGGTGCTTCCCAACAAATTTAAATTAATTTGGCGAAAGGGTTTCAGAGATGATTTTTTTTAGCTCACCTTGCCAAAGGCAATGTGAGCTTTTGCTATCACTTGGCATCCGTCGTCCGTTAACTTTTCACATTTTAATCTTCTCCTCTGAAACCTCTCAGCCAAATGAATTGAAACTTGGTAGGAAGCATTTATGGAAGGTCCTCTCTAAAGATTACTTATTTTGTCACGATCTATTAACAAACATAGCCACCACAGGCAATTCTTGTTTCTGATTGGCAGATTTAAAAAAAATCTCCTCCTCTGAAACCTCTTGGCCAAATTAATCGAAACTTGGTAGGAAGCATCTATGGAATGTCCTCTATAAAGATTGCTAATTTCATCGCAATCCGTTTACAAACATGGCCGCCACAGGCAATTCTTGTTTCTGATTGGTTCATTTCTAAAAAAAACTCTCCATTGTAGTAAACTGTTAAAAGAGAGATAACTCTTGCCTTTAAACTATTAAAAGAAAGATAACTTGCCATTATCTCCCTTAGAAATTAATTAATGCTGATATATACTATACATTACATGTAGGTATTCACATTCTAACATTCTTTTTAGCTCACTTTGCCATAAGCAATGTGGGATTTTGGCATCACTTTGCATCCATCGTTTGTTGTCTGTCATCTGTTAACTTTTCACATTTTAATCTTCTCCTCTGAAACCCATCAGCCAAATGAATTGAAACTTAGTAGGAAGCATCTATGGAAGGTCCTCTCTAAAGAGTGCACATTTTGCTATTATCCATTACCACTGGCAATTCTTATTTCTGATTGGCCAATTTAAAAAAAATCTCCTCCTCTGAAACCACTTGGCCAATTTAACCGAAACTGGGTAGGAAGCATCTATGGAATATCCTATATGACGATTGCTCATTTCGTCCCGATCGGTTAACAAACATGGCCACCACAGGCAATTATTGTTTCAGATTGGTTGATATCTAAAAAATCTTCTCTGAAACTGCCTAGCCAAATGAACCGAAACTTGGTAGGAAGCATCTACATGTATGGAAGGTTGTGTATTAAGTTTCCTCAAAGCAGAATGAAAGGTTAGCGACACAGGCTCAGCCCACTGAGCCTCAAGTTTAATTGGCCAATCACAAACAAGAACTGCCTATGGTGCCATATTAATTGTACAATCGGCATGATATATGGCCATTTGGAAAAGGATCTCCCATACATCATTCCTACATAGTAACAATTCATTGTGCCTCCTAGTTTCAAAGAAGAATTTTTAAATCTCAGCCAATCAGAAACAAGAATTGCCCATGGTGATCATGTTTTTTTTTCCAATTGGGATGAAATGAGGAGATCTTATACAGGACCTCCCATAGATGCTTCCTTTAAAAATTGTTTGAACCTTGACTACTATAGAAGTTAACAAGTAAGAAACTCTTCATATTAATATATTGTTTATTTGAGAAAAAACAATTTGTAACAATTGATGTTTAATTAATACATGATGAAAAATTTACAGACGATAAATTAGTCAGTCTCTATTGCATCATCCCTTATTTTATTAATATAATTTTTCAACTATTCACAAATACAACTCTATAATCAACACTTCCAAAAACATGGCAGTGATACATTTTTATTAGTCTCATGCCTCTACATTAACATATTTTTTAACTTGTCCCTTCGGACAACTAACTAAAAAAAGTACTTGTCCAACTCAATCTTTTAGTTGTCCGAAATTTTTTTTACAAAAACTAGAGAATAATTATCAGCAATTTGTGTAAAATGTTTTGGTTATTGTCTCAAACATTATTGCATCCTGTCATATTAATACTAACAGAAATTATAATTATCATTATGACATCTTTAATCAACAAATTAACATACACTTACACATAAGTTATAAAGTTATTGGTATCAAACGATGCCATCATGGTACGAGTGTCTAATCGTAAATTTCTAAGTTTGGTTCTCAAATAGCAGGCCCATCTAAGTGGTAATCGTATAATGTGGATTGAATCCAGGATGCTTTGAACGTCGTTGTTCACCATCTATTGAATGCAAATTGTCTATCAAAATCAGCTACTGAATGTCCCTCAATGGAAAATTAAAATCAGATTTTATGGTTGAATTGATCTCCGTCGCTTGTTGTAACTCCGTACTTTCTAAGATCGGGGGATATAGATCCATGTTGATGGACATTTTATTTACGTTTCCAGGGAATTATTGTGTAGGGGAAGGAAACACTATAAACAAATCAATTTCTATTTCATTATAATTATTTAATGCCAGTTGTCGTTTAATCAAATCGCTGAAAAGATACAGATCAAGTATATGTTCGGAATATCTCTTGGTTCACCGTTATAATTAGCGATAGTGTACTTCAACGGAAACCGATAGTTTTAAACACATTGAAATAAATATTTATGAAGTTTTTGTGTCAAAATGACAAAGCAACACATTTTTATCATAGAAAATAACCTTCAAAAGATAGAACAGTCATTTTTTCACTTTTCCTGTCGGACAACCATGGTACAAGATCTACTTGTCTGACATCAGTTTTCACTGGTACCGGACAAACGTTAATGTCGAGGCCTGAGTCTATACTGAATAAAAGAAAGGCAAACAAATATTCAAAATACAAATTCTATATATTAACAGTGAAATGTAAGGGGGTTTAGGATTATGGTATTTAACACCACTTTCAACAATATTTCAGTTATATCCAGACGGCCAGTTTTATTGCTGGAAGAAATCGGGAGTACTCTGAGAAAATTACTTTATCACATAATGTTGTATCAAGTATACCTCGCCTGTGTTGGATTCGAACTTGCAACGTTAGTGGTGATAGGCACCGATTGCACAGGTAGTTGTAAATCCAACTACTATACAATCACAACCACAAAGCCCCCTATATAATTATGGGTTTATGTTTATGGTATTTAGCACCACTTTCAATAATCATTTCAGTTTTATCATGGCGGTCAGTTTTATTGGGGGAGGAAACCGGAGTACCCATAGAAAACCAGACCTATTGCAAGTCACTGACAAACTTTATCACATAATGTAGTATTGAGTACATCTCGCCATGAACTGGGGTTCAAACTCACAACTTTAGTGGTGATAGGTACTGATTGTGCAGTGTTCTCGCTAGCCCGTTTTTAAAGGGCGCGGCGACCGCCCTTGTCCGAGTGACGCCCTGCTCTTTTTTCTCTATTTGTAGCAGCGCCCTGCCCTTTGTGACTAACGTGGATGTCTTTTTCCATACCTGTTACTAGTTCATAATAATAGATTTTTCATATTAAATGCATAAAGTCACGATTAGCGTTATTGTGTAAGACCGCCATTTTTTTACAGGTAAGTTGTTCACGTGATTTATTATTGTTGTTTTGGTTTATTTGGGTTTATTTCTTATTTATATTAAATATTTAAAATTGCTTACTATAGAAAATACCGCTTTAATCTCAATTTTATAAATAAATAATCATGAATTTGAAAATTATTGAATTATGAAGTACTGGTTCCCAGCATATATTTCTGTTAACATTCGTTTAACGTGCAGTAACAGATCAAGGTAAACACATGCTGATTGTGTGATTAGGCTATTTATAGCTTTCGTCGAGTGATTGAAATTGAATTTTAACGTTTTGTCAGGACATTTCATTCTTCTAATCATAATGATTAATTCTAATTACGACGACAATTAAGATAACAATAGCTGTTGAAAGAAAGTAAAAAACTCAATCATTTAATATAATTATTCTTTTCTTTAATTTTAATTTCACCCACAAAGAACGGAAATAATTTAAAGGGATATTAAAGCTCGTTTTAACATATATTTTTTCAACTCGTGACGAAGATTGTTTCTTTTCAATTTAATTGTAAAAACAATCCAAAAATACTTTGCAGTAAGCATTTCCAGTGTTTGGATGGAGATTATATTAATATGAATGTCTGAATAAAGTTACCTATAGTTATACGAATATAATAAAAAAAAGTTTGAAAGTATAACTATATTACAGTTGTGGAAATATGCAATTGTAAGAAGTGGAGGTAGAAAATACATAATTAAATAATAAAAACATTACTTATTGACTTCTATTTACTGAAGAGAAGTGCCCTTTTCAAGTCAATCTTTGCACATTAAAGTGCCCTTTTTCAGCCGTTTACACATAAAAGTGCCCTTTTCAGAAATAGCACCCTGCCCTTTTGAAATCCTAGCTAGAACACTGTTATGGGTGTTTAACACCACTTTCAACAATATTTCAATGAATGGTACATATGTATTGTGGCAGTCAGTTTTACTGGGGGGAAAAGATCAACTTTTTGTACGACAAGAGATGCTTTATCATAATAGATATTCTATTATTGTTAAAACTAAAAAGTTTTATTAGTGATCATTCTTGGATATCAAATAAGCCCCTAATCTCTAAGCCGAGTTCCATGTTAAAACAATTCCTAGCACTAGCAGTCATCTTGTTTTTCTGATCAGCACCAAAACATCTTGTAGAGTACAAAATTAAGTGATCATTTCCAAGAAGAAGAGTTTTAAAGATCTGAGCATATTCCAGAAAGAAAGAGTTTGGTGTTTAAACTCATATACCCAGAAAATCTCCTAGTTCAATTGTTGACAGTCGTCTTAAACTGTTAGAAAAATAAATACAAAAACATATAATGATGTATATTTTACAATGAACAATGGTGATTTCTACAGAGTCCTAACTTTCCCCAAAAGGCCTTTAATTGTGATTTTCACAAAATGGCCCTAAATCATCCCCCCCCCCCCCCCCCAAAAAAAAAACAACCTCTAATGGTGATTTCTACAAAGGGCCTAATTATATAAACTATCCCTAAAAGACCTTTAATGCTGGTCTCCACAAAAGGACCCTAAATTTCCCCTAAAAAACCTCTAATGATCATTTCTACAAAGGGCCCTAACTACCCCTAAAAAATATCTAATGGTGATTTCAACAAAAGGTCTCTATTGGTGGAGGAAACCGAAGTACCCAGAAAAAACCACTGACATGTCCCAAATCACTGACAAAAATTATCACATAATGTTGTTTCAAGTACACCTCGCCATGAGCAAGATTCGAACTCACAATGTTCATGGTGATAGGCACTGATTGCACAAGTAGTTGTAAATTCAACTACATTTTTTGTACCACACGATCACGACCATGACGGTGCCCTATCAATACAGATAATGATATGTATACAAAAATGCTATCTTAAAACATTTGAATATCTTTGAATAATAAAATGCATATAACTACAGCAAAATGTCTTCTTTCGGAAACAGGAAGGAAGCACAGCTTATTTGATTCATATGTAAGAATATTTCAGGCATTTTATTTGAATTACATTGTATATTTAACTTGCTAAAAAATGTTGCATGTCTGAAAATATCAAATTCATTTGCACTCGCTTTGAAAACAGGCTCACCACTTTTCTACTGTTTCTAAAGCTTGTTCAAATATATTTTATATTTTCAGATAATATACATGCAGTCAAACCTGCCCAGTCGGTCACCTCTATTAAGCAGTCACCTGCATAGAAAGGTGACCTTTTTCTTGTCCTATCATAGAAAATTTCCTATGAATTGAACCTCATTTAAGAGCACTTTTTCTTTGTCTCAAGGGTGATCTCCTAATACAGGTTTGACTGTGCATTGCCTATATAATATACTATAACCACTTGTATTTAAATCATATCTTTCTAATGTTCAATTATTGATTTCTTCACAAGTATCATATTTTTCTGATAAGCAAATAAGATAGTTAATTGTTTTCTTTGTTAAAACTAGAGGCTGACCTGAGCATGCATCACTCACGTGAATATTCATATGCAAGTTTGTGTTCAATCAAGTCTAGCTCAAAAATCATTTTATTTATTTTCACATTATATGTTCTATGCTAAAATATATCCTGTTGTGGTGGCCATCTTGAATTTGCAATCAATAAAAAAAACATACATTAGCACCATGGCATTTTGATATTTCTGGGGAAAAATTGGTAAAAAAAAGTTTACTACTTGATTACATAAAATGAAAATAATCGTTTTATGAGAAGACTCCATTTTGAAAATGATCATATTAACGTTTCCACACTCTCAGATCTAAATCTATTTTTAAACCTTTTTTTGGCGGTGTCATGAAAAATTGGCATACAAATGTTACAATATCATATTAGTGAAAAGAGTTTTGATTGTTAAACATTCAAATTTAGGGGTTAGGGTTATGGTGTTTAACACCACTTTCAACAATATTTCAGTTATATCGTCATTCAAAATTAAGTTGTAATGAATATTCATGAATTAAAAGGAAATGTTCTGATTAAAATGCGTCATTTGTGCTACCGTATTTTAAGCGGAAGAAAAAATAAGAAAATGTTTTTAAAAATTGAACTGAAATCAATAAAAGAACATTTTTATGTCAAAAAATCAAATAAAAGCTAAATTCACATGAAGTTAACAAAAATGCAAATTTTTTAAATGTGTTAATAATATGGCAGCCTATAGAAACATAACAATGTAAAATTTATCTCTGAATACAGTCAAACCTGCCCATGTGGTCACATCTATTAAGCAGTCACCTGTATTAAAAGGTCACCATTTTTTTGTCCTGTCATAGAAAATTTCATATGAATTGAACTTCTTTTAAGAGGTCACCTGTCTTAAAAGGACACTTTTTCTTTGTATCAAAGGTGACCTCTTTATACAGGTTTGACTGTAGTGACCTCTTAATAAAGGTTTGACTGTAGTTCTGGATTTAAATCTTTTTAATCAGCAGTCTGTATGAAGACATTTGGTAAGATTCGTTGTTTAAAACAGTAGTTCATGAAAATTGTTACGTGAGCTATCTATCCTCTTCATCGACTATCAGTTGTATTTTATAACATTTACACACTACATTTTCTTCACTAGTCCGTCTAACGTGTAACTGGATGCTTAACGTATACTGTCCACTAACATGGAATAAATATGAAGTAGAAAATTTTACAACACTTGAAACCTCAACCTGGAATAAAAATCAATATAAATAAATATTGTACATTGAAACCTGTCTAAACAGAACCTCCTTGGGACCAACTTTTGTGTTCGGAATAGACAGGTGTTTTGCTTACGCACATTAAATTAACAAAGATTTCTTTTATTGAGACTTCATTTAAAGACGCAACAAATATCGATGTCATAGTCTTGGATTGACCAGATCAGGTCTCAAACAATCTACACCAACTTAGCCAAGCACGATAACCATTACATCATTTATGTGCATTCAAGGAGTGAGAATAACTGAGAGTCAGGATAATCTGTCAGAGTGGAGCAACAATATGTCTAGACATGGATGGGTGGATCAAGAATATATGACTAAAAAATATCTGCATACAACATAAAGAAAATACACTAATTTTTCATCTTGGTTCAATATAAGACCATATTTTTTCCTTAAATAACTACTGAAATAATGGAAGACATGTAAACACAATCTATGGCATGGTCACATACTGTGTTGGCAAGGATTTCACTTCAAATCATCAATTTTTCTGACACAAGTCAATAGAAGATAGTACCACAAAACCACATCTTAACTGATTTACCCTGCCACTTTTGTGTGCTTGACCCAAGCCAATAACTGCATATGTTGTAGTCTTTTTTTTGGTTTTGCTTAATAATTTGAGGAGAGAAGTGGTCTTTGATATTGCTTGAATTGTTGACCAAACTTCTATCAGTTGTTTTACACAGGAACAGACTATAACTGAAACTAAAAAAATAATAACGTATATAGTGACACCTGTCGAATCCGATACATCAAGGAACCAGGGAAATGTGTCGGATTGTACAGGATGTCAGAACCTGTCTAATCCGATACACCAAGGAACCAGGGAAATGTGTCGGATTGTACAGGATGTAAGAACCTGTCTAATCCGACACACAAAGGAACCAGGGAAATGTGTCGGATTGTACAGGATGTCAGAACCTGTCTAATCTGATACACCAAGGGCCCAGGGAAATGTGTCGGATTGTACAGGATTTCACAATATTCAGGTTTTATTTTAGTTAACAGAAATACTTTGGGATCATAAATTTTTGTTGAATATCACAGGATGTCGGAAAACTCAGGTGTCGGATTACACAAATTCCACTGTACACTAGTTTGGAGTCACAACTTACATTTGGCACAAATAAAGAATCGGTCCCCAGCAAAGTAAAGATACTGTGATCTGGTTTACAATTGTTATCACTAGAGCAAGAAACAGTTAATTCTCCATCACTGGCTAACAGATCTGTAAATATATCAATCATACATGTAATTGGGGTAGTTTTATGGTGTTTGATGCCACTTTCAACAATATTTTAGCTACATAGTGGCGGTCAGTTTTATTGGTGGAGGAAATCGGAGTACCTGGTGAAAACCAATACAATGTAATTGGTTTTTTTTTGTATTTGTAACTTCATATGATGTTGTGCACAATGATGATGGTATTTGTAACTTCATATGATGTTGTGCACAATGATGATGGTATTTGTAACTTCATATGATGTTGTGCACAATGATGACGGTATTTGTAACTTCATATGATGTTGTGCACAATGATGACAGTATTTGTAACTTCATATGATGTTGTGCACAATGATGATGGTATTTGTAACTTCATATGATGTGCACAATGATGATGGTATTTGTAACTTCATATGATGTTGTGCACAATGATGACGGTATTTGTAACTTCATATGATGTTGTGCACAATGATGATGGTATTTGTAACTTCATATGATGTTGTGCACAATGATGACAGTATTTGTAACTTCATATGATGTTGTGCACAATGATGATGGTATTTGTAACTTCATATGATGTTGTGCACAATGATGACAGTATTTGTAACTTCATATGATGTTGTTCACAATGATGATGGTATTTGTAACTTCATATGATGTTGTGCACAATGATGACAGTATTTGTAACTTCATATGATGTTGTGCACAATGATGATGGTATTTGTAACTTCATATGATGTTGTGCACAATGATGACAGTATTTGTAACTTCATATGATGTTGTGCACAATGATGATGGTATTTGTAACTTCATATGATGTTGTGCACAATGATGACAGTATTTGTAACTTCATA
This sequence comes from Bathymodiolus septemdierum, assembly GCA_963383655.1. Classification (NCBI taxonomy): domain Eukaryota; kingdom Metazoa; phylum Mollusca; class Bivalvia; order Mytilida; family Modiolidae; genus Bathymodiolus; species Bathymodiolus septemdierum. Next base: position 57,813,216 of record OY726525.1, on the reverse strand, counting down.
TGATGTTGTGCACAATGATGATGGTATTTGTAACTTCATATGATGTTGTGCACAATGATGACATTATTTGTAACTTCATATGATGTTGTGCACAATGATGACAGTATTTGTAACTTCATATGATGTTGTTCACAATGATGACGGTATTTGTAACTTCATATGATGTTGTGCACAATGATGACAGTATTTGTAACTTCATATGATGTTGTGCACAATGATGACAGTATTTGTAACTTCATATGATGTTGTGCACAATGATGACAGTATTTGTAACTTCATATGATGTTGTGCACAATGATGACCATATTTGTAACTTCATATGATGTTGTGCACAATGATGATGGTATTTGTAACTTCATATGATGTTGTGCACAATGATGACAGTATTTGTAACTTCATATGATGTTGTGCACAATGATGATGGTATTTGTAACTTCATATGATGTTGTGCACAATGATGACAGTATTTGTAACTTCATATGATGTTGTGCACAATGATGACAGTATTTGTAACTTCATATGATGTTGTGCACAATGATGATGGTATTTGTAACTTCATATGATGTTGTGCACAATGATGACAGTATTTGTAACTTCATATGATGTTGTGCACAATGATGACAGTATTTGTAACTTCATATGATGTTGTGCACAATGATGACAGTATTTGTAAGATTAATTCATCCATGTTTTATTTCATTGTTGATAACCCTGCATATGGGAAATAAAATTCTATAATCTAATAATATCAAAATGATAAAGATGGCCAAATGTAGTGTTTATCAACAGAAGTAATGAGTACCTCTCAACTGTAGCCTATGGACTGTTTCACACTTATCTTAGGGTAAGAGTAGGGGCGTAACGATACACTTTTCCCACAAGCGATACGTTTCGCGATATTTGATATGTATTACGATACGTATCACGATACGTTTTATAGGAAACTGTAACTATTCCTTGAAGTCCATGCTGGTCGACATGTTTTTTTTTTATATGAGGTCGCTTACGTACTACCAGAAATTATAAATATTTGATATTTAATTAATTAATTTCAAAAGCGTAAGTTAATTGATTCACTTTTCTCAAAATACTAATCAAATGATCACCAAAAGAAGAAAACGGAAGTTCAACACTACTTTTTTTCAAAAAATGAGCATCATATCGTTTGTATCATAAGCGGTCTCCACGTATCGTGAACCGAACCGTTCCCAAAATAATCACGATTTTGGTACATACAGTGAATCGTTTCCCCCTTAGGTAAGAGTAATGCCATTATTAAAGACCCTATTGTGACTGTGAAAAGTGAAACAACAGTAAAAGTGCTGTTCATTAACTTTAATTTATGTCTATGTTGGGATAGTTCTCTCATGTTTATTTACATCCATATCCTTTCTTCTTTACTTTAATGTGTGGTGTAAGTGTAATGTTGAATAGTCTCTCATATTTATTTACATCCATATCCTTTCTTCTTTACTTTAATGTGTGGTGTAAGTGTAATGTTGAATAGCCTCTCATGTTTATTTACATTCATATCCTTTCTTCTTTACTTTAATGTGTGGTGTAAGTGTAATGTTGAATAGTCTCTCATGTTTATTTACATCCATATCCTTTCTTCTTTACTTTAATGTGTGGTGTAAGTGTAATGTTGAATAGTCTCTCATGTTTATTTACATTCATATCCTTTCTTCTTTACTTTAATGTGTGGTGTAAGTGTAATGTTGAATAGTCTCTCATGTTTATTTACATTCATATCCTTTCTTCTTTACTTTAATGTGTGGTGTAAGTGTAATGTTGAATAGTCTCTCATGTTTATTTACATCCATATCCTTTCTTCTTTACTTTAATGTGTGGTGTAAGTGTAATGTTGAATAGTCTCTCATGTTTATTTACATCCATATCCTTTCTTCTTTACTTTAATGTGTGGTGTAAGTGTAATGTTGAATAGTCTCTCATGTTTATTTACATTCATATCCTTTCTTCTTTACTTTAATGTGTGGTGTAAGTGTAATGTTGAATAGTCTCTCATGTTTATTTACATCCATATCCTTTCTTCTTTACTTTAATGTGTGGTGTAAGTGTAATGTTGAATAGTCTCTCATGTTTATTTACATCCATATCCTTTCTTCTTTACTTTAATGTGTGGTGTAAGTGTAATGTTGAATAGTCTCTCATGTTTATTTACATCCATATCCTTTCTTCTTTACTTTAATGTGTGGTGTAAGTGTAATGTTGAATAGTCTCTCATGTTTATTTACATCCATATCCTTTCTTCTTTACTTTAATGTGTGGTGTAAGTGTAATGTTGAATAGTCTCTCATGTTTATTTACATCCATATCCTTTCTTCTTTACTTTAATGTGTGGTGTAAGTGTAATGTTGAATAGTCTCTCATGTTTATTTACATTCATATCCTTTCTTCTTTACTTTAATGTGTGGTGTAAGTGTAATGTTGAATAGTCTCTCATGTTTATTTACATCCATATCCTTTCTTCTTTACTTTAATGTGTGGTGTAAGTGTAATGTTGAATAGTCTCTCATGTTTATTTACATCCATATCCTTTCTTCTTTACTTTAATGTGTGGTGTAAGTGTAATGTTGAATAGTCTCTCATGTTTATTTACATCCATATCCTTTCTTCTTTACTTTAATGTGTGGTGTAAGTGTAATGTTGAATAGTCTCTCATGTTTATTTACATCCATATCCTTTCTTCTTTACTTTAATGTGTGGTGTAAGTGTAATGTTGAATAGTCTCTCATGTTTATTTACATCCATATCCTTTCTTCTTTACTTTAATGTGTGGTGTAAGTGTAATGTTGAATAGTCTCTCATGTTTATTTACATTCATATCCTTTCTTCTTTACTTTAATGTGTGGTGTAAGTGTAATGTTGAATAGTCTCTCATGTTTATTTACATCCATATCCTTTCTTCTTTACTTTAATGTGTGGTGTAAGTGTAATGTTGAATAGTCTCTCATGTTTATTTACATCCATATCCTTTCTTCTTTACTTTAATGTGTGGTGTAAGTGTAATGTTGAATAGTCTCTCATGTTTATTTACATTCATATCCTTTCTTCTTTACTTTAATGTGTGGTGTAAGTGTAATGTTGAATAGTCTCTCATGTTTATTTACATCCTTATCCTTTCTTCTTTACTTTAATGTGTGGTGTAAGTGTAATGTTGAATAGTCTCTCATGTTTATTTACATCCATATCCTTTCTTCTTTACTTTAATGTGTGGTGTAAGTGTAATGTTGAATAGTCTCTCATGTTTATTTACATCCATATCCTTTCTTCTTTACTTTAATGTGTGGTGTAAGTGTAATGTTGAATAGTCTCTCATGTTTATTTACATCCATATCCTTTCTTCTTTACTTTAATGTGTGGTGTAAGTGTAATGTTGAATAGTCTCTCATGTTTATTTACATCCATATCCTTTCTTCTTTACTTTAATGTGTGGTGTAAGTGTAATGTTGAATAGTCTCTCATGTTTATTTACATCCATATCCTTTCTTCTTTACTTTAATGTGTGGTGTAAGTGTAATGTTGAATAGTCTCTCATGTTTATTTACATCCATATCCTTTCTTCTTTACTTTAATGTGTGGTGTAAGTGTAATGTTGAATAGTCTCTCATGTTTATTTACATCCATATCCTTTCTTCTTTACTTTAATGTGTGGTGTAAGTGTAATGTTGAATAGTCTCTCATATTTATTTACATCCTTATCCTTCTTACTAACTAATTGAATCTTTGGGATATTTGTAAACTCAATTTGCGACCGTAAAACCGTCGATTTATGTCCACAAAGCTTAAAATACAATACAGTTATCTCCCAATTTGGTTATTACCTTCTTTAAAAGATAAAGACACATCTAACGACATCAACTTGCCCACTAAAACTTCAGGATTACAGGTGTCTGTATATAACTCATCATTGATTCTGATATCTGAAAAATCATAATAACAACATCTGATATTGATTTATCATTAAGATTATACATTAATATTGTCAGTACAAGATTACGAAAATCAAATATTAATTCAGTTTTTTGTAGCAGATATAATGCACCTTCTTCCTATTCGATTGGATTTACAACTACCTGTGCAATCAGTGCCTATCACCACTCAAGTTGTCAGTTCGAACCTCATTCATGGTGAGGTGTACTTGATACAACATTATGTGATAAAGTTTGTCAGTGACTTACGACAGGTTGGTGGTTTTCTCCACCAATAAAAATGACCTCCACGATATAACTGAAATATTGTTGAAACTGGCGTTAAACACCATAAACCAAACCAAAATGAACCAATATTAATTTAGTCCTTTGTAGCAGATATAATGCACATTCTCCTATTCGAAAATCAGTAGGTGAGTTTTCTCGGATAAATTAAACACTGCTACAAACAGAATGTTTACTTCTAGCTATGTCAGGAAATGACTCTGAGTTTGAGATAACAAGGGGGGGTTAGGGTTATGGTGTTTATGGTGTTTAATGCCACTTTCAACAATATTTCAATTATATCGTGGCGGTCAGTTTTATTGGTGAAGGAAACCGGAGTGTCTACAGAAAACCACTGAATAGGTTTGATTGTACTACATATAGACAATCATGAACATAGACAACCTCTTCATTAACAAATAGTCTAAAACTTACCCCAGCACACATCAGAAACAGTTATCAATAAACTTACCCCAACACACATCAGAAACAGTTATCAATTCTAATTGTTCAGTTGTCCATACTAAATGGTCTATACCAACTTTCCCATTACACTTCTTTAATGGCTGTACAAGATTAAGGAAATCAACTACATATACATTAGAGATTGATCTATAGCAACATTTATTAATTTTAACACAGACATTTAGTGTTGTTTAACCTCAAATGACCTAGTTTTCAGCTATAATATAACAAGAACAAGATATATTTCAATGAGATGATGTTTACTTTGACCTCGATCAACACATTTAAGTTGGATATTAATTGTGCTAGCTCACCGCAACAAAATTCTGCAGGTAGATATGTCACATTTTCCTGAGTCAAAGTCAAATCGTCTTTGTTCTTACTTCTTAATCATGCATGAATAGCAGAGAAATACCAATATCATAGTTTATAGTTTGACCTGACCATGATCTACTGCAGTTGAGGCGAGTATGCTAATCAACTCTGATTCTCAGTCGAATTATACAGTGAAACTGAAATAACAAGATGTTGTACGCTACGTCATGCTAAGAATACCCCCACTCGTTCATTTATGAAAAATTCTAAGTCACACGGTAAACAGAAAGTAGATGTGTAGTAAACCTGGAAAGGGGAGACACGGTACAAGTCACCATGCCAAAGCCACATATCAAATATAAAATCATTTCTTCCAGTAGAAGCTGAGATATCTGTTACGAAAGTTATCATTACGGCAAACATGAAAAATTCTAAGTCGCACGGTAAACAGGAAGTAGATGTGCAGTAAGCCTGGAAAGGGGAGACATGGTACAAGTCACTATGCCAAAGTCATGTATCAAAAATAAAATCATTTTTTCCAGTAGCAGCTGAGACATCTTTAACGAAAGTGTGAACGGACAGACAAACAGACGGACGGACTAACGGACGGATGGACAAGGTGATTGCAATATAACCCCTTCTCTACGAGTGGGGGTATAACAATCCACAGGTAGACCAACATGCTTGGTTGGATTTTAATAGTGCTAGCTCACTGAAATAACAGTCCCCCATGTAGACATGTCGCCCCACTCGGACACATTATCCTAATTCCGAGCAAGCCTGTTTTTGTTCTTATTCCTTAATGCTGCCTGCTTAGCAAAGAATCAATAAATATCAATTTGATAGTTTTTGGCTTCACCCCAGCCAGTCAGGGCTCGATTCTCTGATCTACTGCACTCAAGGCATACCAACCATAACACCACCTGAGTAAGTAACAAGGTTCAACAGAAACACAATCTTGTAAGAAAGGATACAATATTCCATCGTATATCTACATAACTTGACAGGTACCGACTATAATGGTTGACATGCCCTATATGCTTCATCACAGTATTCTTAAGTTCTATTGTACAGTCTGGTTCTACAGGAAATATACATCTCTCTATCTGCATTGCTATCCTACAAAAAACATTACAAAATAAACATCTCTCTATCTGTATTGCTATCCTACAAAAAACATTACAAAATAAACATCTCTTTATCTGTATAGCTATCCGATCTCTCTATCTGTATTGCTATCCTACAAAAAACATTACAAAATAAACATCTCTTTATCTGTATAGCTATCCGATCTCTCTATCTGTATTGCTATCCTACAAAAAACTTTACAAAATAAACATCTCTTTATCTGTATAGCTATCCGATCTCTCTATCTGTATTGCTATCCTACAAAAAACTTTACAAAATACACTTAAAATTTAAACAATATGTCTTAGAAATTGAAAGTTGACAAACATTTATAAATGATTTGCTTGTATTGTATCTGTTTGGCTGTTTCAGATCTTCCAAACCATGATATATCAGTAAAGGGGATCAAGTGAAAAATGTGATCTTAATCAGATTGATGTTTGTTTTGTACTTATTACGATCTTGGGGTCGTCATGGTAGTTGGATTTACAACTACTTGTACAATCAGGGCCTATCACTACTAAAGTTGTCAATTTGAACTCCACTGATTTCGAGGTGTACTTGATACAACATTATGTGATAAAGTTTGTCAGTGACTTTCGACAGGTCGGTGGCTTTCTTCGGGTACTCAAGTTTCATCCACCAATAAAAACTTACTACCACGATATAACTGAAATATTGTTGAAAGTGGCGTTAAACACCATAATCCTAACCCTATTTGGATTTTTTTAGTATTAGCTCAGTGAAATGACAGTCCACAGGTAGACATGCCACTCCACTGTGACACATTATCATGTTTCTGAGCCACCCAGTTGTTGCTCGTACTACTTAATCATGCAGAGAAGCAACAAATAACAATTGTCTAGTCTTTGGCTCCAACCCATAATCTACCCCATTCACGGCGAGCATGCTAACTAACCCATAATCTACCCCACTCACGACGAGCATGCTAACCAACCCATAATCTACCCCACTCATGGCGAGCATGCTAACCATCCCATAATCTACCCCACTCATGGCGAGCATGCTAACCAACCCATAATCTACCCCACTCATGGCGAGCATGCTAACCAACCCATAATCTACCCCACTCACGGCGAGCATGCTAACCAACCCATAATCTACCCACTCACGGCGAGCATGCTAACCATCCCATAATCTACCCACTCACGGCGAGCATGCTAACCAACCCATAATCTACCCCACTCATGGCGAGCATGCTAACCAACCCATAATCTACCCCTCACAGGGAGCATGCTAACCAACCCATAATCTACCCCACTCACGGCAAGCATGCTAACCAACCCATAATCTACCCCACTCACGGCGAGCATGCTAACCAACCCATAATCTACCCCACTCACGGCGAGCATGCTAACAATCCCATAATCTACCCCACTCACGGCGAGCATGCTAACCAACCCATAATCTACCCCACTCACGGCGAGCATGCTAACCAACCCATAATCTACCCCACTCACGGCGAGCATGCTAATCAACCCATAATCTACCCCTCACAGGGAGCATGCTAACCAACCCATAATCTACCCCACTCACGGCGAGCATGCTAACCAACCCATAATCTACCCCACTCATGGCGAGCATGCTAACAATCCCATAATCTACCCCACTCACGGCAAGCATGCTAACCAACCCATAATCTACTCCACTCATGGCGAGCATGCTAACAATCCCATAATCTACCCACTCACGGCGAGCATGCTAACCAACCCATAATCTACCCCACTCACGGCGAGCATGCTAACCAACCCATAATCTACCCCACTCACGGCGAGCATGCTAACCAATCCATAATCTACCCCACTCATGGCAAGCATACTAACCATCCCATAATCTACCCCACTCACGGCGAGCATACTAACCATCCCATAATCTACCCCTCACGGCGAGCATGCTAACCAACCCATAATCTACCCCACTCACGGCGAGCATGCTAACCAACCCATAATCTACCCCACTCATGGCAAGCATACTAACCATCCCATAATCTACCCCACTCACGGCGAGCATACTAACCAACCCATAATTTACCCCACTCATGGCAAGCTTGCTAACCAACCCATAATCTACCCCATTCATGGCAAGCATACTAACATCCCATAATCTACCCCACTCATGGCAAGCATGCTAACCAACCCATAATCTACCCCACTCATGGCAAGCATGCTAACCAACCCATAATCTACCCCACTCATGGCAAGCATGCTAACCAACCCATAATCTACCCCACTCATGGCAAGCATGCTAACCAACCCATAATCTACCCCACTCATGGCAAGCATACTAACCATCCCATAATCTACCCCACTCATGGCAAGAATGCTAACCATCCCATAATCTACCCCACTCATGGCAAGCATGCTAACCATCCCATAATATACCCCACTCATGGCAAGCATGCTAACCATCCCATAATCTACCCCACTCACGGTGAGCATGCTAACCATCCCATAATCTACCCCACTCACGGCAAGCATGCTAACCATCCCATAATCTACCCCACTCATGGCAAGCATGCTAACCATCCCATAATCTACCCACTCACGGTGAGCATGCTAACCATCCCATAATCTACCCTACTCATGGCAAGCATGCTAACCATCCCACAATCTACCCTACTCACGGCAAGCATGCTAACCATCCCATAATCTACCCCACTCACGGCGAGCATGCTAACCAACCCATAATCTACCCCACTCATGGCGAGCATGCTAACCAACCCATAATCTACCCCACTCACGGCGAGCATGCTAACCATCCCACAATCTACCCTACTCACGGCAAGCATGCTAACCATCCCATAATCTACCCCACTCATGGCAAGCATGCTAACCAACCCATAATCTACCCCACTCATGGCAAGCATGCTAACCAACCCATAATCTACCCCACTCATGGCAAGCATGCTAACCAACCCATAATCTACCCCACTCATGGCAAGCATACTAACCATCCCATAATCTACCCCACTCATGGCAAGAATGCTAACCATCCCATAATCTACCCCACTCATGGCAAGCATGCTAACCATCCCATAATATACCCCACTCATGGCAAGCATGCTAACCATCCCATAATCTACCCCACTCACGGTGAGCATGCTAACCATCCCATAATCTACCCCACTCACGGCAAGCATGCTAACCATCCCATAATCTACCCCACTCATGGCAAGCATGCTAACCATCCCATAATCTACCCACTCACGGTGAGCATGCTAACCATCCCATAATCTACCCTACTCATGGCAAGCATGCTAACCATCCCACAATCTACCCTACTCACGGCAAGCATGCTAACCATCCCATAATCTACCCCACTCACGGCGAGCATGCTAACCATCCCATAATCTACCCACTCACGGTGAGCATGCTAACCATCCCATAATCTACCCCACTCATGGTGAGCATGCTAACCATTACAACACCGACATTTACTTGGACTGCATTTAGATATTTTCATAGAGATAGCATAGGTACCCTAGGTACAATCGTGATCACAACAACCCATCTTGTCTGTCCTTACTTATAAACTAGTCCCCCTCATAAGGCCACCCCTTCTACAATGAAAAAGTGGCCTTATAAATGAGGTGGTCTCCCTTTAGTGAAACAATTTAATAGTATTTTACTTCTCAGTGCATCAGAAATCTGGCCTGATAGGAGTGACCTTTGACCTTTGGTGAGAATGGCCCTTGATCAGAGTGGCCTTATTAGTGGGAGACTACTGTACTATTATTGTTTTTCTAAAAGTATTAAGATCTGTGGTAATGTTTACCTTCTAATTTGTTCTGGTTCTATAACAAGGCTTTGATCTGCAGCATGTTGAACTTCCATCTGATGTCCACTAAGATTTTTTAAATCAAATACCAGAACACAATGGTCAGCGCTGTAATACATATATCTGGTTTTAGCATAGTGAGTGATTGAGTGATTGTTGCTTAACACCAACTCAGCAATTTTCGCCTATACCATGGCGAGAACAAATTAATTTTCAATTGGATGATGATGAGGTCCGCTTTGTACTAGACCAACATGCTTAGTTGGATTTTTTTAAGTGCTAGTTCACTGAAACAACAGTCCACGGATAGACATGTCGCCCCACTCGAACACATTATCCTGATTCTGAGCCAACCAGTCTTTGCTCTTTTTATTTAATAGTGTGTACTTATCAGAGAAACAACGAATACCAATTTCATAATCTTCGGTTTGACCCGATCTGGGCTGTAACCCATGATCTACCGCACTTGACACGAGCACGCTAACCACGTGGTGGTTTGGTTTTAGTATAAGCTTAAGGTTGTCTTATAATGTTAATGGAATATTATGACCTTTGAGCATATCTGATGAAGGTTATATCAGGAATGCATCGTGCATACTAAATTGTATATCTATGTTTTATATCACTGGGTCCATGCATACCGGTGGAATCTGTATAAACCAAACTTCACTGGGTCGATGCATACCAGTGAAATCTGTATAAACCAAACTTCAAAGTCAGTGAGTAATTGTTACTTAACACCAACTCAGCAATTTTTCACCTACATCATGGCGGGAACAAGCAAATTTTCAATAAGATGATTTGTGATGTCCACTTTGTACTAGACCAACACACTTAGTTAGGATTTCTATAATGCTAGCTCGCTGAGATAACAGTCCACGGATAGACGTGTCGCCCCACTCGGACACATTATCCTGATTCCGAGTCTTTGCTCTTTTTCCTTAATGTTGTGTGCTTAGCGGAGAAGCAACAAATACCTATTTCATAGTCTTTGGTTTGACCCAATCGGGGCTCGAACTGCCTATTTACCGCACTCGAGGCGAGTATGCTAACAATTGCACCACCGATGGGATTCTTAACTTTAAATAAAGTCCCAATATAGTAAATCTTCGTTAATTTAACCTGCATAAACTTTACACTTGTATATTCTGAACACAAAAGCCTAGTTCCAAGTAGGTTAGGTCTTGACAGGTTTCATTGAACTATACATTTTACTTAGAATTCCTCAACATAAAACCTACCTTTCGGCAGGTAAAACATCCCAGTTCACAAATATCACAGAGGGTAAAATATCTACAGTAAACGCTACAGAACATCTACGACAGAATCCAGCAGTTTGACCTTCACATCCACTGTACTCTATCTGTAACACGGTCTCTATACACTGAAATATAAACATTCTATCTTAGAATACATTATACAGTAGTCTCCCCTTGATGAAGCAATCATTTCTACAATGATAAAGTGGCCTTTTAAAATGGTAGTCATTGTATTATATCTGTAACACGGTCTCTATACACTGAAATATAAACACTCTATCTTAGAATACATTATACAGTAGTCTCCCCTTGATGAAGCATTCACTTCTACAATGATAAAGTGGCCTTTTAAAATGGTAGTCATTGTATTATATCTGTAACACGGTCTCTATACACTGAAATATAATGCAGTAGTCTCCCTTTAATGAAGCATTCACTTCTACAATGATAAAGTGGCCTCTTAAAATGGTAGTCATTGTATTATATCTGTAACACGGTTTCTATACACTGAAATATAAATACTCAACCTTAAAATATAGAGGTTTGTGATGGAAGTTGATTGAATACATAATTCTAAATTCTGTACAATCAGCCATAAAGGCCTCTGGTCTATCTGTATTTGATCTTGGTTCGTGTTGCTGGATCTTTAGTTTTCTGTGTAGTGTTTTGTAGATCGTTTTTGACCTTTTGTCTTTTTTCTTTTCGCCATTGTATTGTCTGTCCTTCGATTTATGGCTCCTGATTACCCCCTTTGGTATCTTCAAACTTTTCTTCAAGGTATTACTACTATTTGTTTTTTTCCGTCTCTATGGTTACCTGGACCTGAATTATTACTGTTAATATTACCTTAGCCTTAGCAACAATTACATCTTGTATCACAGCACTATTGACTTCAGTTACATCATTGCCTGTAAAGGTAAAATAAATTTAACAAGATGAACTGTGAGCTAATGCTCACTTATGATACCCCCGCTCTTCAAAAGATAGTACCTTGATAGCAGAATTACAGTACTATATAGGTTTATTTGAATTTTGATCAACTTTACATAAGATAATATTGAAAAATGAGCATATATGTTCAATGTGCATAAAAATCAACAAAGTCTGCAAACAGTAAGAAGGTACCTGACGGCTCCCAAAAATGATTCCCACAATATGGCATACCTATTCGGCTATATGAAGCTTGTGACCAAATATCAGATTCATGTCATCAATAGTTGCCGAGAAAAAATGCGACAAAAAATGTGCATATACAGTGAAACCTGATGAAACCGGACCCTGAGTAAACCGGAATCCTGTCCATTCCGATCTAAATTTCAAGTCCCCAGTTTTTTCCTTAATAATCTTTGTTAAATATCATTGAATAAACCGGACACTGCACATTCCGAATTCCGGCCTTGACTTGCGGTCCCAACACACTAATTAGTTATAATTTATCTCCATAAACCGGTCATGATCAGATCAATCAACCGTGTGTTTATATATATGTGAATATCGATCGGTAGTAAATTGAAGGGGCGTCCGAGGGGAAACGTATTGAAAGTGTTTATCGAAGTGTGTATATTAGCACACCTGTAATTAGTGATCACTGGTAACTCATGTGGTTAATGTTTAAATGTTCATTAAATGTTAAACAAACATGGAATCAACACCTAAAAAGCGAAAGCTTAATCAAGATGAAATACCCTGTATAACTTATAAGTGGGTTTTTTCACCGGAACGCTTTTAAAATATCCAACATGGGGGAATCCTTCCCGAAAACAATGCATATATTGACAATGATCATAAATGAACAACAAACAATGCCTTATTATTTAAGTGATGAACTAGCATCCAAGCCATACAATCATAACTTGAGATAATTTATTGTTAATCGGATTATACTTTATAGTCTTCACAGCTGGGAGTAATCAAACTTCCAGACTTGACATAAAAAATGACAAATACATTTGATTCCTTTTTTCTTTTTATTTCAATCATTAAAAGCTTGTGTAAACACAGTCTGGCAGTCTAATTATACACTAAGTAATTATGACACCTTTCATACATACACACATTCAATCTTGTCGACAGCATTATTGATTATTTTACGCATGGTTAGATATAGTCACACTTTTATTTTTAGTTTATTTTCATATCAACGTTTACTGGTTCAAAACACAACTGCACTAGAAAGTATTACAATAAATGTAATTCTCTGAATAATTAAAAAGTATTATATGCATTCAATGACTTTGTGGAATAGTGTCCAAACAATTAAAGAAATACGAAAATATTAGACAGTAGTAAATGTGCACCCTCCTGCAAAATAAAAAATCTGGACAAAAACCTGTGCATTATGCATAAGAAATTACGATACTCAATTATTTCAAAACAATTCCTACTTTGAATTGTTAGTTAAGCAATTCAGACAATCTGAATGTAAATCTAATATAATGGTCTATCCACTAAAATTTGATTTTGGTTAAAACTCAGGATCGCAAAAATTAAGTATACCGCTAAAAAAAAATCCACCAATTTGGAAGAAAATCGCGAAATTTGGCTCCCGTGAAAAAACCACTTATACGGTAGTCAGAGAGTAGACACTGAATAAACCGGCCCACTGTCAATACCGGCCATGAAACGTGGTCCCAATGGTGGCCGGTTTACACAGGTTTTACTGTATGTTAAATGTGTATAAAAGCCAACTAAGTCGGCAAACAGGAAGTAGGAAACTGACGAGTCAAAAAACGCTTCCCACAAAATGGGGTACCTATATGAAGCTTGTCACGAAATATCAGATTTCTGCCATCAATATTTGCTGAGAAAAATGCGACGAAAAATGAGCATATATGTTCAATGTGTATAAAAATCAACAAAGTCGGCAAACAGGAAGTAGGAATCTGATGGGTCCAAAAGCGCTTCCCACCATATGGGTTACTGATATGAAGCTTGTGACCAAATATCAGATTTGTGTCATCAATAGTTGCTGAGAAAAATGTGACGAAAAATTTGCATATATGTTCAATATGTATAAAAACCAACTAAGTCGGCAAACAGGAAGTAGGAATCTGACGGATCCAAAAACGCTACCAACAATATGGCATACCTATATGAAGCTTGTGACCAAATATCAGATTTCTGCAATCGATAGCTGCTGAGAAAAATGCGACGAAAAATATCTTGGACGGACGGAAGGACGGAAAGACAGACAGACAGACAGAGGTAAAACAGTATACCCCCCTCCCCCTCCGGGGAGCGGGGGTATAAAAAAACAAATTATTACAGTAGCCCCACCCCCTCTTCTGCAATAAAAATAAAGTGGCCTTATAAGAGGGGTAGCCATTTAGTAGTATTTCTTGAGGAGGGCCATTTGGTAGTATTTCTTGAGGAAGGCCATTTAGTGGTATTTTACTACCTCCTTGCAACTGATATCTGGCCTGATAAGAGGGGTGGCCTTTGGTAAATAGGGATTTATAAGATGGTGACCACTGTACCCAGTGAAATAAAATTCTTATTTCACAGCACGACATCACAGTATTAACGTTGTCACAATAAAAAATATCACTGTGCTTGCAATAAAGAAAAACAAGTTCTTTTTTTTCACGTTCCCAAACAACGATGATAATTGACTCATGTGGGTTCTAATATGCATTAGTGAATTACTGTGTTGTTCGGTTACTCGTGATTTAAGGTGGTACCTAACACTACAGGGAGACAACTCTTTAAAATCAGTTGAACGTTTTGATCATATGATGTATGTATGCAGATTTCAAGCATCTTGGTGATCAAAACCAAAGAGAGAAAAGCTGCTATGTGGCTAGTGAATTCATAGCTCTGAGTCTGTTGGTTGGAATTTGTTAAAATTTTGATATTTATTGCAGTGGATATATTCAAACACACTGCCAAAAAAATAAGAAAATTAAACGAGCAGATTAAATTTGACCTGAAGTGTATGGTACCACCTTAATTTGGATATTCAGGATGCAAGAGTATTTATACTATAAATATTAAGTATAAACTCTGGACTTTCCACCCACCCACCCTTTTTAATATGATATTATTGCATGATGATTTCCGTATTGGCCTAGTTATTAGTCCGAGAGTATTTGTATTGGCCTGAGGCGTATTGGCCGGATCAAAGCAAGCCAATATGAGATAAAAAATATGTATTGGCCGAGTTGTACTATCTGTATCACTAAGGCAGATTTCATCTTAAGTAAGAGTAGTTAATTAATAATTTGAAGTAAAATCTAAGTACACAGCTTACAGGTGCAATTTACACGTATAAAGGGTTAAAAACTAGGTCTTCCTCTCCCTCGTTATAAAAGCAGGTGACAAATAGAAATTTATATATATCTTTCTTACCTGAATTAGAACGTTTAGAAAAAGATGACTGTAGAAAATCTGAATGTCCAGCAACACACACATTAAAACACATTTTCTTTTTAGGTTGAATAGGCAGCTGAGAATCTATATTGTCTGAGCACCAATTAAATATTTTGGAAAAATAATCTGTAATTTAAACAACAATAAAATAATATATATTGTACAACACTCGTATTGAGCTTATGGTGTTTAATGCCACTTTCAACAATATTCTCAGTTATATTGTGGCAGTCAGTTTTATTGGTGGAAGAAACCAAAGACCTGTCGCAATAAAGTTTCAAGTTAAAAAAATTGATAAATGTGTCCATAGGAAACGGTGGCATAACTCTAGAATGGAAAGAGTGTTAATGTCCGATACAAAATTTAGACTTCTTTGGCCTGGTGCATAAATTTCAAATGACTTTCTTTAGAGCAGCTTCAAATTATTGAGCTATACCCAGATGATGGATGGACATATTGATATAGGTTAGACTTAAAAATGTCCTCCCCTTCCAACATGTATCAAACTTGGATCTCCAGAAATTAGAATGAACAACAATATGCTTGCATTTTTCAGTACCAGAGTATATATATAAATTGATTTCCTAACAAACAGTACATTATTTATTCTAATGCAATTTCATTGGTCAATTACATTTACAAGTCAAAGTAAATTTTTTATTTTACCATTTTGGAAAGTGTGTCAGAATAGTGATTTGAAGTGACACACATTAAATTTGTTATTTAACCTAAATAAAATTTTAGAGTTGATATTTTCGAGTTATGATAATATATCATTGAAATGATAATATATCATTGAATATTTTATACAGCATTTGTTTTCTAATCGAAAAGGTTTGCAACTACGGAACTATTTTAATTTCTAATATATAAAGTAC
Organism: Bathymodiolus septemdierum; assembly: GCA_963383655.1. Classification (NCBI taxonomy): domain Eukaryota; kingdom Metazoa; phylum Mollusca; class Bivalvia; order Mytilida; family Modiolidae; genus Bathymodiolus; species Bathymodiolus septemdierum. The sequence continues at coordinate 57,796,788 of OY726525.1, read as the reverse complement.
TTACTTTTTTCTTCAGATTTACATCCAAGTTTGACTTGTACCGTGTCAACTGACAGAACACTTAAATTATGTAGAGTTATTAAACACTCCTCACTGAAAATACACAAAAAATCTATGATAAATGTCAAAATCATAGGAAGGCCTTGATGGCCATGATAGACACATGGTTATAAGTAGTGGTGCACCGATCATCAGAAACATCGACTAATTAGTCAGATGTCAGCGTCCGATCCAATGATCGATTCTTAAACCTTGTGGCCGATTCTGATTCCTAGTGTTGAAAAAAAATGGTTTAACTTTATTCCTTGTTTTTTTCTTCATTTTGAGAAACATCTTGCAGTTTTGTCTCATATGATCGATCATTGGTCAATGCTGGTATAACGATCATCGATCCTGAAAATGTGACTGATTCCCATCACTAGTAATTAGATTAACAAATATCTATACAATATGATTGATTGATTGATTGGTGTTTAACACCAACATTAGCAATATATGTTTATCTACACTATCACATCAAATTGATCATATAAGAGTAAACATGTGGTATAAATGAATCAATAAAACATCTACATGAAAATGATCAGAACAATGGAAAATAAAACATTCTAGTGATACTGATTATTGGTATAAAAATAAAAAGCTTGGAATGTTTATTGAAGCGAAGTGCGAGATTGTTTAAGTGTTTACCTCGAAAAACTGTGGTATAAAATGATTTGTAACCTGAACCCATGCAATATCACATCTAGGTCGTTGATTATTGCATGGCTCTCTGAGAGTAATTAAACTACAACCAAGATTAAAAGTGTGCAGTCTCTTATCTGCATGTATTATTTCATAGTTCTTAGCTTGCATAAAAAGTTCAGTGTGGATACTAGATTTAAGGTATTTGTCTTGACAAATTGTGGATGGGAACTGATGTTGATGGTTCCATATTAGAGTTGTCGTCGGAGAGGTTTAAATCCTTCCTAATCGTGTCTAGTTTTTCCCCAATAGTATGCTACAGTGGTGTATAAATGCAGCAGATCCTATCGTTGCTGTTTATCTGATATCTTTTACAGGTTTTTTAATGATTCTAATTTTTGATTTTTTAGATTCCAATTTATGGGTCTGGCTTCCATCGGTGGGGTCCATTTTTCTATACTGGTAATTAGTGTTTGACTTACCATTGCTTTATTTTTCAGGGTTAGGGTTATTGTGCCTGACGCCAATTTCAACAATATTTCAGTTATATCATGGCTGTCAGTTTTATTGGTGGAGGAAACCGGACGATCCGGAGAAAACCACTGACCTGTCGCAAGTCACTGACAAACTTTATCATATAAAGTTGTATCGAGTACACCTCGACATAAGCCGGATTTGAACTCGCAACTTTAGTGGTGATAGGCACCGATTGCACAGGTAGTTGTAAATCCAACTACCATGCGATCACGACGGCCCCTCTTTATTTTTTAAATGACTACATTATATGACTGACAGATAGTTTAAAAATCCATCTATATGTATGAAAACCCCATTGAGTAAAAATTGTCAAACGGAATATCCGGATTATATTTCTTTGTTTCCTCAATTAAAAACAATATCTTTGATCTTAATTAAATCTTACCTTTGACCAGCATATAAAGATGTGGAAGCAGTTGTTACAACATGGGCGCCATCAGTCTCAGAAACAAACATGGCTGACTTTGGAAAGGATGATTTAACATGAACACTTGGTAAAGGGGGGATAACTTCAACAATGGATTGGGTTTCTTGTAAATGTGGAATGTCTTTTAATCTACAGTTACTGTGTACTCCATATAACAAAGTGTTATAACCTTAAAAAAAATATACATACATACAATAAATAAACATACAACTGGACAGTGGCTTTTAAGCATAAATTGCCATTAAAAACAGAATTAGGGTTAGGGTTATGATGTTTAACACCCCTTTCAATAACATTTCAGCTATATCATGGCGATCAGTTTTATTGGTGGAGGAAACTGGAGTACCCGAAGAAAACCACCGACCTGTTGCAAGTCACTGACAAACTTTGTCACATAATGTTGTATTGAGTACACCTCGTCATCAGCGGTATTCGAAGTCGCAACTTTAGTGGTGACAGGTGACAGACACTGATTGTACAGATAATTGTAAACTACCATACAATCATGACCATGACTACCCCTTAAAAAATAAAAAGAGAAGTAAGGGTGAACTCTAAAAAATAAAAAGGAGATTAAAACAAGGAGGAGCAATTTTATAGTCTCTGGTTTGACCAAACCGGAGCTTGAACACATGATCTATCACACTCAAGGTGGAAATGCTAACCATTACACCATAGAAATAGTGGTTCTCTGGCAGGTATAAGGTTTGGTGGGTTATACTCTACCTATGATATGGAGATCTCCGTGTGACTTAGGTCGACACAGAATTTTGACTAGACAAGGCCCTGACTCGGCAGGTATAAGATTTAGTGGGTTATATTATACCTATGATATGGAGATCTCCGTGTGACTTAGGTCGACACAGAATTTTGACTAGATAAGGCTGTGACTCGGCAGGTATAAGATCTAGAAGATTATACTATACCTATGATATGGAGATCTCCGTGTGACTTAGGTCGACACAGAATTTTGACTAGATAAGGCCCTGACTCGGCAGGTATAAGATTTAGCGGATTATACTCTACCTATGATATGGAGTTCTCCGTATGACTTAGGTCGACACAGAATTTTGACTAGATAAGGCCCTGAATCAGCAGGTATAAGACTTAGAGGATTATACTCTACCTATGATATGGAGTTCTCCGTATGACTTAGGTCGACACAGAATTTTGACTAGATAAGGCCCTGAATCAGCAGGTATAAGACTTAGAGGATTATACTATACCTATGATATGGAGATCTCCGTGTGACTTAGGTCGACACAGAATTTTGACTAGATGAGGTCCTGAATCAGCAGGTATCACAGGATTGGCAGGGTAAATTTCCATTTCAATTCCATCTATCAGTAAACCCTGAAATGAAATATATATAGTTGATACGATAAAATCCTGCTGGGAAATTTATCATGTTATATCGTGTTTTCATCACTACATGTATATTTGAATAGTTCAACGGTCAACTTCAATTAAAAAGAAAGGAACACATTGTTCTTGTTTATAATGAGCATCCCTCTTGCAAAATAAAGAATCTATATAAAATCTAGTGCATTATACAAAGGTCATTACGGTACTGGTCACCTGCTGTAAACAGCCAGTTTGAAAGCCTACCGACCTGATTTACGTGTTATTTTAACTCATATAAATGGTCACCTCACTAACAGTCAGCCGTCACACAAAGTTAACCCTCTCATACCAGCTTACCAAGTCAGTTTTCATTCTAGACTTAAAACATTTATCATTAATAAACTATTGCTGTGTTCTCACATGTGTACACTGCATCACTACTCGATGCTATGCCTCTTGTAGTAATTTGTTTATGCAACTGACTCGACATGACACAAAGAGTTGTTGCAATATAAAATGTGCAATTATATCACCAGCAACATTCCTTCATTTTAAACCATACATACCATTTGAGCAATTTTGAGTTCTTCTGGCATCGGATTAAATACTTGTAAGTGAATTTCACACAAATCTTTGGCAATCCATCTAAAATCTGTTAAAAACATGAATATATTAATTCTGAGCATAAAACAGGTATTTAGAACAAGATCATGTTTTCTCTGTGTTTTTGCAATGTCATACAGTCAAACCTGTCTTATGTGACCTTCCAAGGGAATAGTGAAATAAGGTCACATAAGACTGCTTTATACAGGTTTAATTGATACGAAAAGCACTGTGAAGGGAAATAAATATTACGGTCACATAATACAGGTTATTGTTTAATAGAAGTGGTCACTAAAGCAGGCTTAACTGTAACTTAATAGAGGTGGTCACTAAAGCAGGTTTAACTGTAACTTAATAGAGGTGGTCACTAAAGCAGGTTTAACTGTAATTTAATAGAGGTGGTCACTAAAGCAGGTTTAACTGTAACTTAATAGAGGTGGTCACTAAAGTAGGTTTAACTGTAAATTAAGAGAGGTGGTCACTAAAGCAGGTTTAACTGTAACTTAATAGAGGTGGTCAATAAAGCAGGTTTAACTGTAACTTAATAGAGGTGGTCACTAAAGCGGGTTTAACTGTAATTTAATAGAGGTGGTCACTAAAGCGGGTTTAACTGTAACTTAATAGAGGTGGTCACTAAAGCAGGTTTATCTGTAACTTAATAGAGGTGGTCACTAAAGCAGGTTTGACTGTAACTTAATAGAGGTGGTCACTAAAGCAGGTTTAACTGTAACTTAATAGAGGTGGTCACTAAAGCAGGTTTGACTGTAACTTAATAGAGGTGGTCACTAAAGCGGGTTTGACTGTAACTTAATAGAGGTGGTCACTAAAGTGGGTTTGACTAACTTAATAGAGGTGGTCACTAAAGCAGGTTTGACTGTAACTTAATAGAGGTGGTCACTAAAGCAGGTTTGACTGTAACTTAATAGAGGTGGTCACTAAAGCAGGTTTGACTGTAACTTAATAGAGGTGGTCACTAAAGCAGGTTTAACTGTAACTTAATAGAGGTGGTCACTAAAGCAGGTTTGACTGTAACTTAATAGAGGTGGTCACTCAAGCAGGTTTGACTGTAACTTAATAGAGGTGGTCACTCAAGCAGGTTTGACTGTAACTTAATAGAGGTGGTCACTCAAGCAGGTTTGACTGTAACTTAATAGAGGTGGTCACTAAAGCAGGTTTAACTGTAACTTAATAGAGGTGGTCACTAAAGCAGGTTTAACTGTAACTTAATAGAGGTGGTCACTAAAGCAGGTTTAACTGTAACTTAATAGAGGTGGTCACTAAAGCACGTTTAACTGTAACTTAATAGAGGTGGTCACTAAAGCAGGTTTAACTGTAACTTAATAGAGGTGGTCACTAAAGCAGGTTTGACTGTAACTTAATAGAGGTGGTCACTAAAGCAGGTTTGACTGTAACTTAATAGAGGTGGTCACTAAAGCAGGTTTGACTGTAACTTAATAGAGGTGGTCACTAAAGCAGGTTTGACTGTAACTTAATAGAGGTGGTCACTAAAGCAGGTTTGACTGTAACTTAATAGAGGTGGTCACTAAAGCAGGTTTAACTGTAATTTAATAGAGGTGGTCAATAAAGCAGGTTTAACTAACTTAATAGAGGTGGTCACTAAAGCAGGTTTAACTGTAACTTAATAGAGGTGATCACTAAAGCAGGTTTAACTGTAACTTAATAGAGGTGATCACTAAAGCAGGTTTAACTGTAACTTAATAGAGGTGGTCACTAAAGCAGGTTTAACTGTAATTTAATAGAGGTGGTCACTAAAGCAGGTTTAACTGTAACTTAATAGAGGTGGTCACTAAAGCAGGTTTAACTGTAACTTAATAGAGGTGATCACTAAAGCAGGTTTAACTGTAACTTAATAGAGGTGGTCACTAAAGCAGGTTTAACTGTAATTTAATAGAGGTGGTCACTAAAGCAGGTTTAACTGTAACTTAATGGAGTTGGTCACTAAAGCAGGTTTAACTGTATAGTATTTTATTGATATTTTTACTCTAAATGATTTCCCATTTCTACATATGTGGTGTAATGGTTAGCTTGCTCTCGGGTATGGAAGAAAGTAGGTTCTCGCCCCGTTCTGGTCAAATTAAACATTATAAAATTGGTACTTGTTGTTTCTTCTCCGCTAAGCACGTGGCATATTATAAAGGAGTAAAACTAAAGACAGAATAATGTGTCCAAATGAAGCTTCATGTCTTCATGCGGATTGTTGTTTCAGTGTTTTAGCACAATAAAAATCCAACTAAGCATGTTGGTCTTATGTAGAGCAGACATCCTTATCATCTCAACGAAATGTTATTTGTTCTTGAAATAAGATAGCTGAAAAATTGCCGATTTTCATGTTAAACAACAACCACCTTACAAAATAGCCTACGAGAGAATTTGTGATTGTCGTTTAATGCCAAGTGAGCGATTTCTCTGCTATAGCATGGCGAGAACAGGCCACATTTTAATGAGATGATCATGATGTGTGACCAATTAGATCAACACACTTATACTGTGTCATCCAGTTTCAAGTCATTTGAAATGGTCGGATATGAAAACTTCTTACTGTGTTGCATTAAATTAAAGTGCATCTGATAGATGCAATTATGCAAAACTAAACTCAAAATGTTTAATGTCAACCAGTAGTTAAACAAGAAATGTGTGCATCATAAAATACGCCCGTCTATAAAAATTATCAAACTATATAATGGTAATGACCCCAAAATAAATAGGGTTCTTCCCCTTCCACAGGGGAATCATGTGGCCAAGTTTGTTAAAGATCCAATATACAGAATTAAAGTTATCGTGCGGAAACGACCCTGTTGTCAATTTTTTTATTTATAATAACAGTGATCTTGACCTAATGACCCCAAAATAAATAGGGTTCTTCCCCTTCCACAGGGGAATCATGTGGTCAAGTTTGGTAATGATCCAATATACAGAACTAAAGTTATGCAGAAACGACCCTGTTGTCAAAACTTCTATTTATAGTAAGTGACCTTGACCTTTGACCTAATGACCCCAAAATAAATAGGGCTCTTCCCCTTCCACAAGGATATCATAATGATCATATTATTGCAATTTCACTGTTCCATATTTTAACACAGATGAGATATACATGTACAGTAAAACCTGTGTAAACCGGCCACCATTGGGACCACGTTTCACGGCCGGTATTGATAGTGGGCCGGTTTATTCAGTGTCTACTCTCTGACTACTGTATAAGTGTTTTTTTCACGGGAGCCAAATTTCACGATTTTCTTCCAAATTGGTGGATTTTTTTTAGCGGTACTTAATTTTTGCGATCCTGAGTTTTAACCAAAATCAAATTTTAGCGGATATACCATTATATTAGAATTACATTCAGATTGTCTGAATTGCTTTACTAACAATTCAAAATAAGAATTGTTTTGAAATAATTGAGTATCGTAATTTCTTATGCATAATGCACAGGTTTTTGTCCAGATTCTTTATTTTGCAGGAGGGTGCACATTTACTACTGTCTAATATTTTCGTATTTCTTTACTTGTTTGGACACTATTCCACAAAATCATTAAATGCGTATAATACTTTTTAATTATTCAGAGAATTACATTTATTGTAATACTCTCTAGTGGAGTTGTGTTTTGAACCAGTAAACGTTGATACGAAAATAAACTAAAAACAAAGTGTGACTATATCTAATCGTGCGTAAAATAATCAATAATGCTGTCGATAAGATTGAATGTGTGTATGTATGAAAGGTGTCATAATTACTTAGTGTATAATTAGACTGCCAGACTGTGTTTACTCAAGCTTTTAATGATTGAAATAAAAAGAAAATAGGAATCAAATGTATTTGTCATTTTTTATGTCAAGTCTGAAAATTTGATTTCTCCCAGCTGTGAAGACTATAAAGTATAATCCTATTAACAATAAATTATCTCAAGTTATGATTGTATGGCTTGGATGCTAGTTCATCACTTAAATAATAAGGCATTGTTTGTTGTTCATTTATGATCATTCTCAACATATGCATTGTTTTCGGGAAGGATTCCCCCATGGCCATGTTGGTTTTTTTAAAAGCGTCCCGGCGAAAAAAAACCACTTAAAAGTTATACGGGGTATTTCATCTTGATTAAGCTTTCGCTTTTTAGGTGTTGATTCCATGTTTGTTTAACATTTAATGAACATTTAAACATTAACCACATGAGTTACCAGTGAGCACTAATTACAGGTGTGCTAATATACACACTTCGATAAACACTTTCAATACGTTTCCCCTTACTACCGATCGATATTCACATATATGTAAACACACGCTTGATTGATCTGATCATGACCGGTTTACGGAGATAAATTATAACAGTAATTAGTGTATTGGGACCGCAAGTCAAGGTCGGAATTCGGAATGTGCAGTGTCCGGTTTATTCAATGATTTTTAACAAAGATTATTAAGGAAAAAACTGGGGATTTGAAATTTAGATCGGAATGGACAGTATTGCGGTTTACTCAGGGTCCGGTTTCATCAGGTTTCACTGTACATTTTTTGTGTCTGTCCCAGGTCATGACCAGGAGTTCAAATGTCATATGTGGTGGTGTTTTTTGTGCTTGATGAGTTCAGTGATTGTTCGTGTTGTTGATATTGACAGAATTGATGACCATCACTGTTTAGACTTCCTTTTCATAATAAACCTACCAACTTTGTTAGATTTCTGAGACGACGTTGCACCTATAGATAAAGGTGTATATATGAACAAATTGTCACCAGGTGAGATAGATTTGGAGGTTATCTTGACTGGTTCCAGGTGTGGTGCCACTGGCATCAGTTTAAATGATCTAAAAATAGAAAAAGGTGTATATATAAACAAATTGTCACCAGGTGAGACAGATTTAGAGGTTATCTTGACTGGTTCCAAGTGTGGTGCCACTGGTATCAGTTTAAATGATCTAACAATAGATAAAGGTGTAAATATGAACAAATTGTCACCAGATGAGACCGATTTAGAGGTTATCTTGACTGGTTCCAGGTGTGGTGCTACTGGTATCAGTTTAAATGATCTAAAAATAGATAAAGGTGTAAATATGAACAAATTGTCACCAGATGAGACAGATTTAGAGGTTATCTTGACTGGTTCCAGGTGTGGTGCCACTGGTATCAGTTTAAATGATCTAAAAATAGAAAAAGGTGTATATATAAACAAATTGTCACCAGGTGAGATCGATTTAGAGGTTATCTTGACTGGTTCTAAGTGTGGTGCCACTGGTATCAGTTTAAATGATCTAAATATAGATAAAGGTGTAAATATGAACAAATCGTCACCAGATGAGACAGATTTAGAGGTTATCTTGACTGGTTCTAGGTGTGGTGCTACTGGTATCAGTTTAAATGATCTAAAAATAGATAAAGGTGTAAATATGAACAAATTGTCACCAGAAGAGACAGATTTAGAGGTTATCTTGACTGGTTCCAGGTGTGGTGCTACTGGTATCAGTTTAAATGATCTAAAAATAGATAAAGGTGTAAATATGAACAAATTGTCACCAGATGAGACAGATTTAGAGGTTATCTTGACTGGTTCCAGGTGTGGTGCCACTGGTATCAGTTTAAATGATCTAAATAAAAAGAAAAAGATAAACATTAATTAATAAATACAGAATTATTCGGAATTAAAATAGGCTCTACTGTTACAATAAGTTAACCTAACAGAAATATATGTTAATATATAATTGGTACAATTCAAGCATTAAGAAGACCTCGAAAGTGAAGCACAGATGATTTTTTAAAAGTCTATGATGACAAGTGAGCATTAAATACTGGTAAATTGATACAATGGGATAAATATTGATTGACCATTGCCCGTGTCAGTGAGGTGACAGTTAATTTGAGGTAAAATAATAGGCAAAGCCGGAGCATGTAATACTGAGCATTACAGCAAGTGACTGCTAATTTAAGGTGACAGATAAGGACAATGAAAATGAGGTCAAGATCAGGTAATATATCCCAGTTTTATATGTACATTCTATTCAAAGATGTAAAAAAGGACAAATTTCAGCCAACTACAATGTATGGTTACAGAAAATAATTTGAAATTGTAAACACCATTGTCTTTGAAAGGCACCATCTGTGTCTCATTTGAATCTACTTTTGTCGCTAAAACAAAAATGTACTAGAATGTTCACCTGACAAAAGGTATTTCTGTAAGGTGCAAAGGTGGAAGTATGACACCGTTGTCTAAAGCTAAGGCTTGCGTCGTTCCTTCACATCGATCTGTTAAAGTCTCTAATGCTGAAACCATTTCCATTTTTTCTTGCGATGATAGATATTTGTGTAGTGTCTGTAGCTGGAATGTTAAATGTCTGAAATATAAACAAAAGGCTTCAGATTTGGAAGATGTCGGAAAAATAAACCATAAAAACCTACACAATAAAATATTGTTCATTGTTTTCCTTGACAAAAAAAAGCACCTACCCAAATATTTTTTTATGTAGTTCCAACAATAAAATATTTTTTTTGAATATTGTATTTTAATGGAAGCACTTTCAATATTGATATTATATTCAGGGCTCACCAAACCAGGCGAAGTGGGAGACTTCTTCGCCTTGGTTTCAATGAAGTCGCCCAATTTCTGTCAGAAAGCGAAGTTTTAGCCACCCTGTCAGTCTTTTCAAGTCCATATTTTTTTCACCAATATTATTTTTAAAAAAATAATCATACTTTTTCTTCAATATTCACATAAAATGAGCTCCCATGTTCCTGAAATGTGACCCATGCAGGGTTTGATGTTCTATATTTTATTCCAAACTCGTTAATTGCATCCTTTTCATCGTTTTTGGGAAAGGTAGGGGAACATGCGGTAGCGGGAAAAGAAACGTCAAAATTTGGACCGATTTTCGGAAGTCTCCCAGATTATCCCTCACTTTGCCCTTAAGTCAAGAGAGAAAGAAGTCTAGTCGCCCTGTTTTTACTATGTGTGGTGAGCCCTGTATATTACAAATGTCGTAGGGGCTGTTGTGGTCGTGATCGCATGGTAGTTACAACTACCTGTGTGATCAGTGCCTATTACCACTAAAGTTGTGAGCTCGAATCCCTCTAATGGGGAGGTGTACTTCATACATTATGTGGTAAGTTTGTCAGTGACATACAACAGGTCAGTAGTTTTCTTCAGGTACTCTGGTTTCCTCCACCAATAAAACTGACCACCACAATATAACTTAAATAATGTTGAAAGTGGCATTAAACACCATATTCCTAACCCAAAGCCTACAAATAAGTAGAGTTCAATATCAAATATTTTATTTGTTAAATAGTAATTGCTAGATGACCTAGGGCTAGACATTGATCTAGAGTCATTCAGTGCTTTTATTTTGATATGTTTGGTAGTTAACATCCTGGATTTTACTTCCTTGATTCTGTTTAGCTTTGGATGTGAATTGTACTCAGTCTTCATCTTTTGAAATACAAATGTAATGTGAATAATTTGTGATAATTTTAAATTTGAAGAGTATTAAAAAAGAGTTTGAAGATACCAAAGGGGCAATCTGAATCCGTATATCAAAGAACAGACAACACAATGGCCAAAAGAAAACGTACAAAAGGACAAACAACGATCTACAAAACATACATATAAAACTAAAGATCAAGTAACACGAACCCCACTAAAAACAGGGGATGAACTCAGGTCCTCCAGAAGGATAAGTAGTTCCTGCTCCACTAGTGGCACCCATCATGTTAATCTATTTACAAACCCGGTAATAAGTTGTGAATGAGGAAAGGACCGGGAAGTGTTTACGACAAATGGAACATATCCGTGGTCATTTGTAATACAGATATTCCACAACGGTCAACCAAGTCGTGGTGGCGACCGTAAAATTTTCGAAGTGATGACTTCAACTTTACCAAAGGGAACCCTTGGTTCAGTAGCTTCCTTGTTATAAATTATATTTCTATTTGGTTTTGTCCATCATATTTTTCCCTCTATAAGGGTTTGTCATGTATTTATGAATGTATTTTATGTGTTTCAGGGATTTAATTCCTATTTGATAAACTGTGAACTCTAGCAGAACTTATTACCTATTATGCTCAAATGGAGTTTTTCTACACAAACTAATTTAACTTTCATGGACAAACGTTTTTTTTTTTTTTACAATTTGTTAAATCTTTTGTTATGGTTGAAATATCAAGTTTTAAGGAATAATTGTATAATTATTTCAGCTGTATAATAAATTGATTATCATACAGTATTATGTACAATATTGAAAGATATTGTACATGACCATCTTGTATTGAAAACCTGTATTGCAGGTGGTGTCTCATATAATACAGGATTCCAATACGTCAAATTGTTTGTAGGAGGGATCATGTGTTATTAAAGTTATTAGTGTTTGTTTGCACATAGTGGTGTCCAACAACAGTTTTTATGGATTGTTCATTTTTGATTGCCCCCTCAGTATTCTCTAACGTAATTTCAAAACAATACAGAATTACATAATATTTTTCATATTGTACATAACATTACACGAGGGTGATTTATCATAGCAAATATGACTTACCTTATTGCTAAAGGGAGACTACCCATCCTTTTTGCTGAGTACAACAGTTCATGTAGAACTCTATATTGCACTATTGGCCATCCATAGGTAGGCACTGAAATACAAGTATTGATTCATATCTCTCTCATTTGTTAATAATTAGAGATCATTTTCTTTTGGAAGAGTATAAATTATATTTTTTATTTGGTTTTGTCCATCGTATTTTTCACCCTATAAAGGATTTTTCTCAGTTAATTTTAAAGTTGTAAAACAAATTTGTGAGTGAGTGAGCGAGTGATTGTTGTTAAATGCTAAATGAGCAATTTCTCAGATATATCTTGACGAGATCAATTCATATTTCAATGAGATGATGATGGTATCTGATTTGTACTAGAACACACTTAGTTTAGAGCACTGAAACTTAGTTAATTGAAACAGTAGTCCACGGATAGATGTGTCTCTCCACGTGGACACATTATCTTGATTCCGAGCCAACCTGTCTTTGTTCTTACTCTGTAATGCTGCATGCTTAGCAAAACCCACAATTTAATGCATTCGAGGCAAACACACTAACCATTATGGCAACGATGCAGGTAAAATTGAGAAAAAATATTTTGCAGAAACGGTTGTATACATTATAGATAATACCTGAATACAAAAGATTTCAGTGTTATGGTTATGGTGTTTAATGCCACTTTCAACAATATTTCAGTTATATCTTAGCAGTCAGTTTTATTGGTGGAGGAAACTGGAGTACTCAGAGAGAAATCCAACGGTTTGTCGCAAGTCACTGACAAACTTTATCACATAAAGTTGTATCGAGAACAGCTTGCCATGAATGTGATACGAACTCACAACTTTAGAAGATGATAGGCACTGATTGTGTAGGTAGCTATAAATCCAACTACCATACGATCATGACTATGACTACCCTGGTTTTAGCAACACAAGGCTAAAATAAAGTGCTTCGCTAGACTGTAATAAATTAAACTAGAAGATTATTGTATTAGGGAACTGTCCTTAATTTTGCAACAAACAAATCTTAACAAACCAGCCAAAATATTAGTAAAAACTCTTGACTTTAGTCACAATTTTGACTACCGTTTGTTTTGAGAAATTCAGACCTGGGCTTACGGTCATAAAATTTTCGACAAGTTTTTGTCTCGTAGCCGAATAACGGCCAATAAGAACACTGTATCCAATAAATACGGTGTACTGATTGGACGATTTAGAAGTAGAAGTAAATAATCGTCCTCAAAAGTTTTATGATCGTATTAACATGACAGATGCCACTAGTGGAGCAGGAACTGCTTACCCTTCCGGAGCACCTGAGTTCAACCCTGGTTTTTAGTGGTGTTCGTGTTACTCGATTTTTTGTTTTATTTGTATATTTTGTAGATCATTGTTTGTCCTTTTGTCCTTTTTATTTTGGCCATAGTATTGTCTGTCCTTCTTCGGTTTAAGGGTTCTGTTTACCCCTTTGGTATCTTCAAACTCTTTTTGTCATGTCATAGTTGTTATATTTTTTACCATCTGGAATGTCTTTGGTATTAAACATCAGTTTATACCCCTCCAGCGATTGCATCATTAAGTCATAACACTGATGCCAGTTTGGACGAGGATTATGTGGGGTCACACACTGCATGGCCGCTATCCGTCGGAAGAATGCTGCTTTTCTCTGGAACCCTAACTGTGTATACAGTTCAGATAGTGTAAAAAACCTACTTATCTACAATGAACAGAAAGAAATAATAACAATATGTGTCTCCTCCAATATGACAGTTAATAAATAGAGATTATCACATGGCCTTTTTCATATCAGATCCCCTATCAGCCCTGCATCGTGATATCATCATCCTGTGTGGGGTCATGTCAGCTAATTATTCATTCATCTGATCATAAATTAATCTTAGAGTCACATGTCATTTTATATGTGTTTTGATTGCAGAGCTCCAGATAATTTTCAAGTCCAAAGGGTAATTACCCCCTACTTTTGAAAATGATGGGTATTTGCATATTTCCTTTGCACTGTTGTACTCTCTACTTCAGAAAAGATTGCTTACATGTACACTTTTAAAATTATGTTTGACACAGGTGTTATTCAATAAATGCAGGATGCAAGTGAAATGTATATCTCTGTTTAATTTGACACGATTGTGTCATGTTTATTAATAAAATGTTGTAAATATTTTGTTTTTTGCTCGTCGACTTCAGCAGTTTTCACAGCCATTTTGATAATGTCATCAATGATTCCTTTAACTATACTGTCACTAGACACAGATGAAACTGTCTGGAACTTAAGTATATAATTTTCCGTGGCGCTCTTACGCTTATTCATGTTCTTACTCATTTTCGGTAATCCCTCATTTTCAACGAACGTGTTTAAATCAAAAATCAAAAAGTTTTAAATAAAACTTTTTGATTTTTGATTTTATTTCGTTTAGTTCTTACTTATTATGTAAACCGCATTTATTTGTAATATTGACCGCGATGGGATGATTTATCGTAAGCATCCAATCAGATCTCTTTTGACATCGATGCTTAGAAAGGCAAACATTCGGAACCCCTCGGATGTATACGCTCTCTCCTTCGAAAAGCATAAAGGGAAGTAATTACGGGGAATTTCTCAAAGACAAAATGCATTTTTATGTACACAACTGTACAAGTACGCTCCGAATTTGGAAAGTTTGCTTACACAGCAATATGTATGCGTAATGTGTACACTCTGATCTGATAATACATGCGTTTTTACTCGTTTTCATAGCGTAAAAAACGCAAATACGCAGCTTATCTGGAGCTCTGGATTGGTTTAAAAAGTTGAGGTTATTTGTCAATGAACGTAATCTAAAAATAGACATCGTTCTCAAAGCATTGTGTGCCGTTGTCATCAGGTGATTTTCTTTAAATGAGGCACCTTTGAGGTTATTTAAATATATTTCCGATTATTTGCCTTATTTTGAAAAAATAAATATATTTTCCAATATCATAACAAAAAAAGTTTGAATTAATTTATATGGATTGATCAAAATTATTTGTTCGGTTCATTCGAAATAACCTCAATCAGGTTGTGCAACCTGCTACGCTGGTTACACGGTGTGTACAACCTGATTGAGGTTATTTCTTCATGAACCGAACAAAAATTGCGATCAATCATTAAATATACATGTAAGACCAATTGGATAACAGCTATTGGCATGTACTCAAGTTTTGATACCTAAAGATTTACAGGCCTGTACTGGATTGGTAGGTTGGAAATATGAACCCTGACATGATGCCATACAGGATGCAGTTAGATGTTAATGTATTATCAAAGAATTTTTTTTCAAATACAACAAAAATCTAATTTTAATTTCAAACATACCTTATCTTCATCTGTTGATTGTAAATTAATATACACCACATTTTGTAGAAAGTCTGATGCCAGCAGTCGATTCTGTAAAATAAAATAGAAACGTTAAAAAATAGAATTAATAGGATACATTTAGTCCCATTCTTATATAAGGTCACTCCCATCAAAGGCCATCCCTCTTATCAGACAACATTTCATATGCACTGAGATAGTAAAATACTACAAAAGTGTCCCCTTCAAGAGAAGCCACCTCTCTTATAGGGCCAGATTTAAGGTTCTCTAAGATAATAAAATACTACAAAATTGTCCCCTTCAAGAGAAGCCACCTCTCTTATAAGGCCAGATTTAAGGTTCTCTAAGATAATAAAATACTACAAAATAGTCTCCTTCAACAGACATTCTTATAATACATTTTTTTTCGTTGTAGAAGAAGTGTCCTTATAAGAAGTGGCCTTTTAAGGTGGTACCATACACTACAGGGAGATAACTCTTTAAAATCAGTTGAACGTTTTGATCATATGATGTTTGTTTGCAGATTTCAAGCATCTCAGTGATCAAAACCAGAGAGAAAAGCTGCTATGTGGCTAGTGAATTCATAGCTCTGAGTCTGTTGGTTGGAATTTGTTAAAATTTTGATATTTATTACAGTGGATATATTCAAACACACTGCCAAAAAAATAAGAAAATTAAACGAGCAGATCAAATTTTACCTGAAGTGTATGGTACCACCTTAAGTTGTTGAACTTGTGATTAACCTAACCAAATGATTAGCCAAAATTACATAATTAATTCCTAATCCCATACTTGGCTTATGCAATGATTAAATTTTGTTGCTGAACTGAAATTTAATCAATGCATTAACTAATCAGATTTAATCATTGAATTAGCTAATTATGTGATTAGGAATGAATCATGTAATTATGGCTAATCATATGATTAACTTAATCACAAGTTCAACAACGGACCCCTGACTATTAATTTTTCACTACAAAATATTTCTATAACATGTGTATGCATCACATTAAAATCAAACTTGTCAAGAGAAGAAATATTGTGATTGCTGTACAATGATTTGTAAAACTAATAGTACTACTGTCTGCAGAAAAACAATGTTCGGTTCATCTTTACTCCCAGTTGTTTGTAAGAGGTCTTTTGTATAGTAGTGACAAACACATCTTGACTATATGAGTAACATGGCAGGTGTTTTATCAGAGGTACAATCTGCATACCCTTCACGAGGGTCAGGGTTCACACCAGGATTTTGGTGGAGTCTGTATTAATCCTCTTTTTAATTTTCTGTGTTGTGTTGTGTTGTGTTGTGTTGTGTTGTGTTGCTTGTTTTGTTTGTCTTTGTCTTGTGTTTTGTGTACCTAATGTTGTCAGTGTTTCTGGATTGTCCATTCTTGATTGTATCTAGATCAATTTTGTCTTTGTCTTGTGTTTTGTGTACCTAATGTTGTCAGTGTTTCTGGATTGTCCATTCTTGATTGTATCTAGATCAATTTTGTCTTTGTCTTGTGTTTTGTGTACCTAATGTTGTCAGTGTTTCTGGATTGTCCATTCTTGATTGTATCTAGATCAATTTTGTCTTTGTCTTGTGTTTTGTGTACCTAATGTTGTCAGTGTTTCTGGATTGTCCATTCTTGATTGTATCTAGATCAATTTTGTCTTTGTCTTGTGTTTTGTGTACCTAATGTTGTCAGTGTTTCTGGATTGTCCATTCTTGATTGTATCTAGATCAATTTTGTCTTTGTCTTGTGTTTTGTGTACCTAATGTTGTCAGTGTTTCTGGATTGTCCATTCTTGATTGTATCTAGATCAATTTTGTCTTTGTCTTGTGTTTTGTGTACCTAATGTTGTCAGTGTTTCTGGATTGTCCATTCTTGATTGTATCTAGATCAATTTTGTCTTTGTCTTGTGTTTTGTGTACCTAATGTTGTCAGTGTTTCTGGATTGTCCATTCTTGATTGTATCTAGATCAATTTTGTCTTTGTCTTGTGTTTTGTGTACCTAATGTTGTCAGTGTTTCTGGATTGTCCATTCTTGATTGTATCTAGATCAATTTTGTCTTTGTCTTGTGTTTTGTGTACCTAATGTTGTCAGTGTTTCTGGATTGTCCATTCTTGATTGTATCTAGATCAATTTTGTCTTTGTCTTGTGTTTTGTGTACCTAATGTTGTCAGTGTTTCTGGATTGTCCATTCTTGATTGTATCTAGATCAATTTTGTCTTTGTCTTGTGTTTTGTGTACCTAATGTTGTCAGTGTTTCTGGATTGTCCATTCTTGATTGTATCTAGATCAATTTTGTCTTTGTCTTGTGTTTTGTGTACCTAATGTTGTCAGTGTTTCTGGATTGTCCATTCTTGATTGTATCTAGATCAAGTTTGTCTTTGTCATGTGTTTTGTGTACCTAATGTTGTCAGTGTTTCTGGATTGTCCATTCTTGATTGTATCTAGATCAATTTTGTCTTTGTCTTGTGTTTTGTGTACCTAATGTTGTCAGTGTTTCTGGATTGTCCATTCTTGATTGTATCTAGATCAATTTTGTCTTTGTCTTGTGTTTTGTGTACCTAATGTTGTCAGTGTTTCTGGATTGTCCATTCTTGATTGTATCTAGATCAATTTTGTCTTTGTCTTGTGTTTTGTGTACCTAATGTTGTCAGTGTTTCTGGATTGTCCATTCTTGATTGTATCTAGATCAATTTTGTCTTTGTCTTGTGTTTTGTGTACCTAATGTTGTCAGTGTTTCTGGATTGTCCATTCTTGATTGTATCTAGATCAATTTTGTCTTTGTCTTGTGTTTTGTGTACCTAATGTTGTCAGTGTTTCTGGATTGTCCATTCTTGATTGTATCTAGATCAAGTTTGTCTTTGTCTTGTGTTTTGTGTACCTAATGTTGTCAGTGTTTCTGGATTGTCCATTCTTGATTGTATCTAGATCAAGTTTGTCTTTGTCTTGTGTTTTGTGTACCTAATGTTGTCAGTGTTTCTGGATTGTCCATTCTTGATTGTATCTAGATCAAGTTTGTCTTTGTCTTGTGTTTTGTGTACCTAATGTTATCAGTGTTTCTGGATTGTCCATTCTTGATTGTATCTAGATCAATTTTGTCTTTGTCTTGTGTTTTGTGTACCTAATGTTGTCAGTGTTTCTGGATTGTCCATTCTTGATTGTATCTAGATCAATTTTGTCTTTGTCTTGTGTTTTGTGTACCTAATGTTGTCAGTGTTTCTGGATTGTCCATTCTTGATTGTATCTAGATCAAGTTTGTCTTTGTCTTGTGTTTTGTGTACCTAATGTTGTCAGTTTTTCTGGATTGTCCATTCTTGATTGTATCTAGATCAAGTTTGTCTTTGTCTTGTGTTTTGTGTACCTAATGTTGTCAGTGTTTCTGGATTGTCCATTCTTGATTGTATCTAGATCAAGTTTGTCTTTGTCTTGTGTTTTGTGTACCTAATGTTATCAGTGTTTCTGGATTGTCCATTCTTGATTGTATCTAGATCAATTTTGTCTTTGTCTTGTGTTTTGTGTACCTAATGTTGTCAGTGTTTCTGGATTGTCCATTCTTGATTGTATCTAGATCAAGTACATCCAGTTTTTTTTTTTTTTAATATGGATTTTGAATAGGATTACATAATATCCAACATACTTTTGTTATAGAAACCAAGAGTCATTTAATAGTCAAACCTATCCATACAATCAACTGTATTAAAAGATCATATTTGTCTAGTCTTTTCATAGAAAATTTCATAAGACTTGAACCTCTTTTAAGAAGTCACCTGTCTTAAGACAACTTTTTCTTTGTTACAAAGGTGACCTCTAAAAACAGGTTTGACTGCAATAGTATTTGACTGTTACTTGAGACTGTAAGTTCAGAAGAACAATAAAATGACTGTTCCTTTACAGTTTATCTATTTCTGTATCTTCTCTCATGTTTATTTCTATGGTGTTTTAACGCCACTTAACAATATTTCAGTTACATGGCGGTCAGTTTTATTGGTGGAGGAAACCGGAGTATCTGGAGAAAACCACAGATTTTTCGCAGGTCACTGACAAACTTTATCACAAAATGTTGTATTGAGTACACCTCGCCATGAGCAGGATCCAATCTCACAACTTTAGTGTTGATAGTGGCTTTATAATGCTTTCGAATATAATATATTCTGAAGGAAGTCATGTGTGTTGTTTGTTTTTTGCTTTTTGTTTTATCAAATGTATTTTAAAGATATGTTTATCCATTGTTCAATACTTTCTTTTGCAGTTTTATTAGCATGTGAAAGTGTGGACTGCAGTACATTTTGTATGAAGGCACATGTCAAACTGATTAAAATGAAATCTCTCACTATCTCAGTATCTATGACAAAGTATCACCACTTAAGTTGTCAGTTTGATTCCAGGGCCGTCTTGGTCTTGATCGTATGGTAGTTGGATTTGCAACTATTTATGCAATCAGCGACTATCACCACAAAACTTGTGAGTTCGAATCCCACTCAGGGTGAGGTGTACTTGATCCAACAATATGTGATAAAGTTTTGTCAGTGAATTGCGACAGACCAGTGGTTTTATCCGGGTACTCTGGTTTCCTCCATCAATAAAACTAAAATATTGTTTAAAGTGGCGATAAACACCATAATCCTCACCTTGCTTGTGCTCTATATAACTGCTTGATAAAGTTTGTCAGTGACTTGAAGCAGATCAGTCATATTCTCTGGGGTATCTTAGGGTATATGTAATTTTGATTACCATGATATAATAGAAATATTATTGAAGTGGTGATAAACACTGATAACTCTTCCCACCCCCTCATCCTTAATGACATTTCACACACCGTTTAGGGTACCAGTTCTACTATGATAGTCAGATGAAAACCAGTAATCTAAGTACTCTCCCTTTGTTATATTAAATAACACAAGTTTAATATGGTATTTCCTCTCATATTTCTACTTGCGCCATGGAGCTTGCCCCTTTTATTCTATTTCATGCTGAACTGAATTTAATCATAAACCAAACCAAGCCATACTGGTTGTTTGTTAATCTGGTCAACAATCTCCCAATTTGCAAAAACAGTCATGACAAGAGTTTTTAATGCATACTCAATACACATCAAAAAAGACAAAACTGGAGGCTAGGGCCATTTCACACTCATTTTAGGCTATGAGTTATACTCCTTATTGAAGACCTTCTGTGACTGAAATGTAGAACAGCAATAAAAAAAAAATGCAATTGCTTTACATTAATTTATGTCTTCAGAGTCTAATTGGATAGTCTCTCATTTTCATTTACACAGATCTCCTATTCTTACTAATTTTATATTGATGGTCAGTGAAAATAAGAGTTTGAAGATGCCAAAGGGGTAATCAGAATCTGTAAATCTAAGAAGGATAGACAACACAATGGCCAAAAGAAAAAGGACAAACAACGATCTACAAAACACTACACAGAAAACTAAAGATTGAGCAACACAAACCCCACTAAAAATTTCCAATTTTCCCCAGTGATTTCTAAGGAGCTTATTTTTTTCCCAAAATTTAGCAAAAAACAGTTTTCATTCAAATATCTTGTGATTTCTGAGAAGAAAAATTAAATATTGGAACTTATTCATATAGTAAATGGTAACAGACAGATGCAAAAAAAAATAAGATAAAAAAAAAGAACCAAAAAAATGTTCAATGACATTAAATTCTGAAACACAAGTTGTCAAAATCTCCTTATAGACAATCCCAAATATCAACGACATTGAAGAACAACTTAAACTAAGATATAAACATCATATGCTAAAAGATACAAAATTTAATTATCAAAATAAAAATACTGCATAAACATAACAAAAATTCATAATAAAATTTACAACATTCGTAGATTGTAGAATTAAATACATATACATTTAATTTTCAACAATTTATTTAAAAAAAGAGGAAATCAGCTGATCATCTCTGTATATAACATACCTATTTTTTTCTACATTAATTTGCAATCTAACTTTTAAAATTTTAAACTGTATTTACAATTTAGCACTAACGTCTAGATTTATTTTACTTAAAATTACATAAAATAGTTATTTTGATAGAAAAAATCCATGTGACTTTCATGTTTTTTAAATTTTCTCCGTGCTTGCTCCCTCTGTATGCTAACCATTTGCACATGTGGTGTATATTCAGGAAACTTCTCTATAAAATAATTAGGTACTTGCTTACGTGTGTTATTCGCACGACTCCGTTTATTGGCAAACCAAGACCTAGTTTGACCAATAGAAATTTGACATTTTTCGGCTAATTCTTCTTTTTCCTCTTCCGTGGGATACGGATTATAACTATGTTCCTCATACCATTGAGTCAAAATATCACGTGATTCGTTGGATAATTGCTGATAATTAGCACGCACAGTCTCATTCTGGTGTTTACGCTTTCCTTTATATTTCAATTTAATTGGATGTTGATTTCCAGAAATTGACAAAGTGTTGAAACAACGCACACGCTTATTAGCCATCCATTTTTTCACTTGTTTTTCACTTATTCCACAATCGTCAGATAAATGTTTAACTTCCAGATCAGATGGATACGGATAACGAATATGATCGTCGTACCAGTTTGATAAAATAACAGTAGCTTCAGGAGTCAGTAGTCGGTTTCTCTGTTCACATTCTTTTTTCGATGGGTGATCTCCCCTTGTTGATATGAAATCCCCTGACGTACCAGTATGTATTATACATTGTGATGTCAGGTTCTCCTCAGATGTCGCGTTTCCAGTGATCTCCCCTTGCCTAGACTCACTTAAATATATGTTTTTCTCTGGTGGGTAAATTTCACCATTCATTTTTAAATCCAAATCACATGTGTAATCATTCTGAACTGAACCGTTTTGAGAATTTACTTGTAATTGATTGTTTGGTTCAGGGGAGATAACCAGTTTTAAATCATCAGCATCAATTTGCGAAGATTCACGACAATCAGGTAAAGACGATTTGCTAAAGTTCAAATGTCTCACAGCAGATAAAGTCAAATCTGTTTTACCATTGTCTAGTGATGATAACGGTTTCTCTACAGCAGATTGTTGCGTCCCTGAGGTAGTGGGAAATTCCGGTAAACTGTCATCTGATAAAATTCCTGAATCGTGGCTTCGGATATCTGGTGAACATCTATCTGATCCTGATCCATCCCTACTAGAACACTGGCTAGCGGGGCTAGACACGGCACACATTCCAGAATCATTAGCGTTCTGTCTCTTTAATAGTTTGTTAACATCAGCATGCACATGTTTAATCAGCTCTAATCGTTTCTCGTCACATGTCAAGTTAACTTTCAGTCTTGCAGTCTCTGACGTTCCTGCTGCACATAGTCCTTGATATCGAGACACTTCAATTTTACCGACATCACAACTATAATAGGATTCTATTTCTAAAGCTTTCGAGGTGGTTGAATGATCCGTCCTTAAAGACAAAAGTCTTTCTTGTAATTTGATGTGTAAGGTATAAACAGTAGCGCCATTGTCAACAACTCCCGGTACTTTCATAGGCGTTGTATTCCATGAAGTATTTATCAAGTTTGTCGGTATCTGCATATGTAAACATTCCTGTACAAGTAATGACTGGAGATCTTGAAACATGGGGTTACTCTTCAATCTTTGGAGGTAAAAACTGTCATTTGGTGATGAGAATGCTGATGAACGATTAGGTTTCAACTTTTCTACACTGTTACTAAGGTCCAGTGGCTGTTGCTGATGAAGAGGTGAAATGTAACTAGGCGAATAACCCAGAGGCGACTGGAATCCTGGGAAGACGGGACTAGAATTGATGCATGGATTTGTCACTGACTGCAGAAGGCTTGACGGTGATAGAAATACTGATCTTTCAGGCGTAGAAGACAATCCATCAAAGCAATAATATGGGGACGTTGATGAAAATACTGCATTCTGTCTTAAAGGTGTGGCCACGGTACAGTGATAATCCATATTGATCAAAGTTAACACATAACACCACTATTACTAAAAATAGTTCTACTTTCTACTTTCACTTTATCAAGCAGAGTTCAGGTTTCAGTTCACTTTGTACTTTCACTTTATCAAGCAGAGTTCAGATTTCACTTCACTTTGTACTTTCACTTTCAATATATTTATATGTCCAATGTGATGTTCGCTTGTTGAGGAAAGTTGCAACATTGATTTCAACTTGAGATATTCTCAAAATAAATACCTATAGTTTTAACACACCTCAAAGAAAGAAGAGCAACAAGACAAAATAAACAGTGGCACCCAATAATTATCATTTTGCTAAAAATTGTTTTTATAAAAATTAGCAGATGGGACAGGGGTTTGTATGCAGAGCTTTACAATAAACAGAATATTCAAACATATATAAGTAATGATGAGATACCTATCAAAACAGTTACCTGGCAAATGTTAATTAGTAATCCCTTTGATGTTTACCTATATCTTATACAGGTGTAATGGATAGGATTTATACACCAGATCAAGAAAGGATAAGACAATTGTTAAGAAAACAACTAATCATATGTTAAAGAAATATTTTAATTGTTTGAACAATGACCACAGAAGCTGAGGTCTTAAAAAACATGTGTTACAATCTGAGCAAAGTCTGCCTTTTTATTTACATTACAGAACCTAATCTTTACTTTTAAAAGAGATTAAGGATAAGAGCTGCTTCTCTCAATCTGATATACCAAGCTGCTGAATTTTAATAGAGGTTGCATTTTTTTGTAAAATGCTGGTAATTAATGTTTAATAGGCACTGAGTAAAATAGTCCATTAACATTGTTAAGTCAAGAGTAATCTTTTAAGTGGGAAAAACATTATTTTATTGAAAAAAATCCTGGCACAATTTAGTGCATTAATCTTAATAAGGATAATATGTGCTTCTCTCAATCTTTATATACCAAGCTGCTGAATTTTAATAGATGTTTCCTTTGTTTTTCGTAAAAAAAACACTAAATGTTTAAAAAGCCACTGAGTAAAATATTCCATTGGCATTGTTAAGTTATGTGTAATCTTTTAAGAGACAAAAACATTATTTTATTCAGAAATAATTTCCTTTCGCAATTTACATTATGTCAATCATAATTTTGCTTTGACACTTTCTGGAATATTGTAAATTAAACATAAATTTGAAGTTTCATGTATAATCTTTGTATAATTTTTAAAAAGAATTGACAGTCAAAATTATATTTTCATAATAGAAGTCTATGATAAAACCAAGGGATTTTTTATCGTGTTCACCTCAATGTACATCAATAAAAGAATTCCTCCTGTGGTGAAAAATTTGTCATATTTTTGATTTTGAAAGTAAATACTGTATCATGATATTTTTATATATATACATTTTAAATTATTTGACTTTGGGCATGCATGGTGAACATTATTCCAGAAACATGTCCTACACACTAAATTAGATATCACTGTTTTTATTACAAAAAAAATAATGAAATGGACCAAAGATCTCATCCTTGAAACATCAAAATTGTCATTTGTAGGGATGATACTGGTTAGAAAACAAAAAGACAGAAAATCAATTAAAAATAGCTAAAACCATCTACACCCCTTTCTATTTTTTCACCATAACCCTAATCCATATTAAGTTCTATTATTTGCTTAATTTTATTCTGGTATTTTTTTTATTACTATAATTTTTTCCTTTATAAATTATTATGCAGTTTTGGTTTAAATTTCAACTATTGTTTTTAACAAATAAAAAGAAGGATTTCTGAAAATCTCATGAAATTTCAGATTACTTTGTGAAAACACATGAAAATGTTTGGCAAATAATTAATAATAAAAAAAATTTGATTAAAACATTTTATTCTTTTTTTAAATAGCTAAAAAAAAACCTGTAATGTTCAAAATATTTTTGCATAAATAAATTTTTCAGAAATAATCTTCATACAAATATGTATGACATAAACACAACAGATTTCCAACCAAGCTACTAATTTCTCTGGACCTTTATTGTAGTTACTATTTAATTTTAAATGCCACTAAATATAAATTTTAATATAAAATAAATACATAACTTAAAATGTTCGACAATTTGGTGATACTGTTGCTTTTTTTTTTTTTTTTTTTTATACAAATTCAATGTCGACAAATTTAAACATCAGAACAAGGAATAAATCCTTCTATTGGTATCAACAAAAATGAAACAAGGTAGCCCAATAGACTAATTATTATAAAAACATGTACACAAGTAGGTATTACTTAATTCACAGGTTCTTCGAAACAAGCCATTAGTACTACACAAATCTGATGTGTTAATTAGTAAATAACAGATAATCTGTTAATGTTGGGGGTTAGAGGACATGCTGTAGAACAACTCTGGTTTTAGTGATAACATACAAATGTGTTGGGAGAGAGGGGTTATTAACTTAAGAATGACTCAAAATATTTACTTTTATAACAAATTACTATAACACCTTTTTGTTTGTTATTTTTTTTAAATTCTATTCATAATATAATTTATTAACAAATAATTACTATTGCACTTCTCTGTTTGTATTTTTTTTTTATTATATTCATTATATAATTTTTTTGACAAATAAATATAGAGATAGAGATTTGACCCCCAAAATATGACAATATATATAATTTCTGTTGATATGTACCTAGGGTTAGGGCTAGGTTTATGATGTCTAATGCCACTTTCAACATTATTTCAGTTATATCATGGTGGTGAGTTTTACTAGTAGAGAAAACCACCAGCCTGCCACAAGTCACTGACAAACTTTATGACATATCAAGTACACCTTGCCATTCAAACTATAATCACACAATTTTATCATCCTTTATCTGTACTTGTAAGGAATTGAAATTTTAATCTATTTTTTTTACCATTTCCCCAAACTGAAATCGTTTTCTCAGACTTTTTCTTTTATAAATTAAAATAATGAATTAAGGTCAATTGAGCTCTTTTACTGACCTCTTGTGGTTCTAAATCTTTCTTATGGCTACTTTGTAGACAAAAAGAAGTCCTTGGTAGCATTTTCACAGACTGCCCATCCGCCCACATATTCCCCAATTACATATCAAATCCTTCATAAATACATAAATATTTACCTTTTGCTTAATTAGAAATCTAGAAGCCTTTAGACACGCCTCCATTTCAATAACAGTTGCCAACTTAAACTGTAATAAATCGTAATAATTAATCATATTTTCAATTGTAACATGCATCTAACTAAAAGTTTCAGCATTTCAATGTAATAGTAATTTCTGTGCGTTGACAGACAATATGACGTTTGTTAAGACTAACAGTTCTTTATTTCAATAGTTTATTTTCTAATTGCCAATTTCCATTGCAAATTTTCCATTTGAAATTACCTCCCTTCCCATCTAACAAGAGTGAGTGATTGCTGTTTTAATGGGGAGAACAAGTTACATTTCGTTGAGATGATGATGATGTCTGCTTTGTACTAGACAAATTCGCTCTGTTGGATTTTTATAGTGCTAGCTAAATAAAACAACAGTCTGCAGGTAGACATGTCGCTCCACTTGAACACATTATCCCGATTCCAAGCCAACCAGTCTTTGCTCTTATTCCTTAATATTGTGTGCTTAACAGGGATGTAATAAATACATATTCTATAGTATTGATTTCACCAGACCAGAGCTCGATCCCACTAATTATCTCATTCTTATCTGGACATCCTGGTATTTGATAACTGAGGTGAAACCATCAGATGTCCCCAGGAATTATACCTCTATCAGAGCTCCAGATAATTTTCAAGTCCAAAGGGTAATTACCCCCTACTTTTGAAAATGATGGGTATTTGCATATTTCCTTTGCACTGTTGTACTCTCTACTTCAGAAAAGATTGCTTACATGTACACTTTTAAAATTATGTTTGACACAAGTGTTATTCAATAAACGCAGGATGCAAGTGAAATGTATATCTCTGTTTAATTTGACACGATTGTGTCATGTTTATTAATAAAATGTTGAAATTATTTTGTTTTCACTCGTCGACTTCGGCAGTTTTCACAGCTGTTTTGATAATGTCATCAATGTCTGATTCCTTTAACTATACTGTCACTAGACACAGATGAAACTGTCAGGAACTTAAGAATAGAATTTTCCGTACACTCTTGCGCTTAGTAGCGCACTTATTCATGTTCTTGCTCATTTTCGGTAAACCCTCATTTTCAACGAACAACGTGTTCCCAAATTTACTTTCGTTTTAGTTCTTACTTATTACGTAAACTGCATTTATTTGTAATATTGACCGCAATTGGATGATTTATCGTAAGCATCAAATCAGATCTCTTTTGACATCGATGCTTAGAAAGGCAAACATTCGGTACCCCTCGGATGTATACGCGCTCTCCTTCGAAAAGTATAAAGGGAAGTAATTACGGGGAATTTCTCAAAGACAAAAATGTATTGTTATGTACACGACTGTACAAGTACACTCCGAATTTGGAAAGTTTGCTTACACAGCAATATGTATGCGTAATGTGTACACTCTGATCTGATAATACATGCGCTTTTACTCGTTTTCATAGCGTAAAAAACGCAAATACGCAGCTTATCTGGAGCTCTGCTCTATCATTAAATAAACCTGTCCTGCATAATTTGAAGAAAATCAAAATAGAGGTTTGATTTATGTGCTGACAAGGACCAGATGTGAATTCAATTAATATATTTAACGTTTGATTTTTGTTATCAATGTCAAACTTGCACATGGATAAGTTATGCAAAATTAAATTATTTCAAGCGTTTGTGGAATTCTTCTTTCAAACACTTTAAGAAAGGAAACTTTTAAAATAAATTTCAAGCACTTGTTTGATACAGTTGAAAATGTATGTAAACAATTAAGTTGAAAAGACAACACCTGTCTGACTCATTGTCTTAATCTCTCCTTTTTACTGGTCTGAAAGGACAAGTCATAATCTTTGGAATAATTAAACCTCAAGCCAAAAATTATGAGTCTTGGCAGTCCTCACGATAAGCACCGGTCCTCCAGCCCAAGACTAGTGAAACTTTGTTCGGACCAGTAAATATTTCAGTTTTAATTTAGATATATAAAGTCAAGAATTTGATTCGGACCAGTAAATTAAAACATTAATTTCGAGGACTGGTCTTGGACTAGAGAATAGTTCATTTCCAACCCTGCAAGCATATGGCCATGGCATGGAAAACCTAAAACTGTAACACTATGCAAGGTTAGATCAAATTTTCAACAAGTACCTTACCTTACTATAATGTAAAATACATTCACGGTACTTTTCAACAATATCATCTGGTATAAAAGTTGTCTGAGCCACAGGGCCAGCTAAATCTTGTAATCCATTGCTGGTATAGCTACCTTTTAGACTCCCTGAAATGGAATTTTAACATGAAGACTGTGAAATATTACTGATATTCTTGTTTATCTAGAAACGTATATTAAATTTTTAGACTTCCTGAAATGGAATCGTAACATGAAGACTGTGAAATATTACTCTTGTTTATCTAAGACACAAAGTACACATTAGTAGCCTCCCTCGGAAAAGGCCACTCCCACTATAGGCCATCCCTCTTATCAGGATAGATTTCATATGCACTTAGAGAGTATAATACTACTAACTTGTCCCCCTCAAGAGAAGCCACACCTCTTTTTAGGCCACTTTCTCATTGGGGTGGGGTTACTGTATTGTGATAACCTAATGAATAAAATGTTATGAAAGATCACAGTAGCACCTGCCTTCTGCCAAGTAAGTTGTCTTTCTAGATAGGTAATTCATCTGCTAGGCTAAAGTGTTTTTTTTTGTAATTTTACAGGGGCATTAGATTGATAAGAGGTTGCAATTTTGTTGTGCACGATATTGTATAATTTAATAGGATTTACATTTACCTATACAATCTGTGCCTATTACCACAAAAAGTCGTGAGTTGTACTCAATGCAACATTATGTGAGAACATTTGTTAAGGTTTGAGTCAGGATGAGTGCTTTAATCGGGTTTCTTCTTCCAATAAAACTTCATGTGTATAATCTTGAATACATATCCCCGAATTTGCATATTCTAATTTACCCAATTGAAATAGATATAAAGCGTACTATTTATTCTAACAAATTCTCTTGTACACAATTAGACATATAAAGTATATGCATATGTTGTGTTTTATTTACATCCCTCTAACCAAATCTATTTTTAGTTTGTAGTTCTCCTCTTTATTTGCTCCGTAAATTCATTCACATTAAATTTGAATTAAATTTATTATCAAATGGTTGGTTTTCTCAGTATTTTTCAGAACAGCTAATGTCCTAAAGGGTTAACAAATTTTGTTGACTGATCGTAATTGGGCATTGATTCACTGTTGTCATAATGTAAGTGGTAAATGTGTTCCGAATGTGCATTATCTTGACAAAAAGCTGTGAAGAAAACAACATTTAAATATGCTGGAAAAAGGTGTCAGGAGTTCCAAAAGCAATTTGCTTGCCTATTACAATGGAAGATGGGGTGTCACACATAATTCTGAATGTGGGTCAACCACTAATCATTCCAGCTCCAGTTTCTAAGCAGAAGATTTTAAAGGGATTTCCCCCTAAAAATCTGTATAATAGATACAAATTGGTTGAAAGAAAATTTTTATTTTTATACAGTTCCTCATCTTTCATAATTAACAAAAATATCAATAATAAAAGTAGTCAAATGTGCCTTAAAGGGCACCACTATATAACAAATCAATGTCTATAAACTTGAAGTTCACCTGTATATAACAAATCACTGTCTATAAACTTAAAGTTCACCTGTATATAACAAATCAATGTCTATAAACTTAAAGTTCACCTGTATATAACAAATCACTGTCTATAAACTTAAAGTTCACCTGTATATAACAAATCAATGTCTATAAACTTAAAGTTCACCTGTATATAACAAATCACTGTCTATAAACTTAAAGTTCACCTGTATATAACAAATCACTGTCTATAAACTTAAAGTTCACCTGTATATAACAAATCAATGTCTATAAACTTAAAGTTCACCTGTATATAACAAATCAATGTCTATAAACTTAAAGTTCACCTGTATATAACAAATCAATGTCTATAAACTTAAAGTTCACCTGTATATAACAAATCAATGTCTATAAACTTAAAGTTCACCTGTATATAACAAATCACTGTCTATCATGCATATATAAAGGGCAACTGCTTATACAGTGCACATTTTCAGATTCCCTTCCGTGCCATTAATACACATGTTTGACTGTATATATAACTCAGTCCCCAAGCTAACACACGTGTCCGAAGCCTAGGACAATTAAAACTGGATTCGGACAAGTCAAAATTATGAAAGAATTTGCTTGAATAAATGTAAAAAATTTCTAAATTTTGCTTCAAGGCAAGTAGGTGAAAAAAATTGGGCAAAGACTGATAACTGACCTGCTCTTATTTTTGCTTCTTTTGACAATGACGACCCTGGTTTAACAACCATAGATTCTACTCGTCTCAGAGCAGGACTTTTCTCACGTGGACAGATCAGGATCGCAGAGGCAGAACACAAGCCTTCATAACAAGCTGCAAAAATACAAATGTACATTAAAGTGGTTAATACCACTGAATGGATAAAATGTGTGTGAAGAAAACTTAATATAGTGAAACCTGTCTTAACCAAACCTGCTAGGACCAGATTTTGTTTTCAGAACCTGTCGTATCTGAGGCTCCTTGGGACCAGGTTTCGTTTTCGGAACCCGTCTTAACCGAATCAGACTAACGTGCAGAATTGGATTTTTATAGTAAAAGCTCACTTACACAAGGCAATCACATGTCGCTTCACTCTGACATATTATCCTTACACAAGACAATCACATGTCGCTTCACTCTGACATATTATCCTTACACAAGGCAATCACATGTCGCTTCACTCTGACATATTATCCTTACACAAGGCAATCACATGTCGCTTCACTCTGACATATTATCCTTACCCAAGGCAATCACATGTCGCTTCACTCTGACATATTATCCTTACCCAAGGCAATCACATGTCGCTTCACTCTGACATATTATCCTTACCCAAGGCAATCACATGTCGCTTCACTCTGATATATTATCCTTACACAAGGCAATCACATGTCGCTTCACTCTGACATATTATCCTTATCCAAGGCAATCACATGTCGCTTCACTCTGACATATTATCCTTACCCAAGGCAATCACATGTCGCTTCACTCTGACATATTATCTTTACCCAAGGCAATCACATGTCGCTTCACTCTGACATATTATCCTTATCCAAGGCAATCACATGTCGCTTCACTCTGACATATTATCCTTACCCAAGGCAATCACATGTCGCTTCACTCTGACATATTATCCTT
Organism: Bathymodiolus septemdierum; assembly: GCA_963383655.1. Classification (NCBI taxonomy): domain Eukaryota; kingdom Metazoa; phylum Mollusca; class Bivalvia; order Mytilida; family Modiolidae; genus Bathymodiolus; species Bathymodiolus septemdierum. The sequence continues at coordinate 57,765,031 of OY726525.1, read as the reverse complement.
ACCCAAGGCAATCACATGTCGCTTCACTCTGACATATTATCCTTACCCAAGGCAATCACATGTCGCTTCACTCTGACATATTATCCTTACCCAAGGCAATCACATGTCGCTTCACTCTGACATATTATCCTTACCCAAGGCAATCACATGTCGCTTCACTCTGACATATTATCCTTACCCAAGGCAATCACATGTCGCTTCACTCTGACATATTATCCTTACACAAGGCAATCACATGTCGCTTCACTCTGACATATTATCCTTACCCAAGGCAATCACATGTCGCTTCACTCTGACATATTATCCTTACCAAAGGCAATCACATGTCGCTTCACTCTGACATATTATCCTTACACAAGGCAATCACATGTCGCTTCACTCTGACATATTATCCTTACCCAAGGCAATCACATGTCGCTTCACTCTGACATATTATCCTTACACAAGGCAATCACATGTCGCTTCACTCTGACATATTATCCTTACCCAAGGCAATCACATGTCGCTTCACTCTGACATATTATCCTTATCCAAGGCAATCACATGTCGCTTCACTCTGACATATTATCCTTACCCAAGGCAATCACATGTCGCTTCACTCTGACATATTATCCTTACACAAGGCAATCACATGTCGCTTCACTCTGACATATTATCCTTACCCAAGGCAATCACATGTCGCTTCACTCTGACATATTATCCTTACCCAAGGCAATCACATGTCGCTTCACTCTGACATATTATCCTTATCCAAGGCAATCACATGTCGCTTCACTCTGACATATTATCCTTACCCAAGGCAATCACATGTCGCTTCACTCTGACATATTATCCTTACCCAAGGCAATCACATGTCGCTTCACTCTGACATATTATCCTTACACAAGGCAATCACATGTCGCTTCACTCTGACATATTATCCTTACACAAGGCAATCACATGTCGCTTCACTCTGACATATTATCCTTACACAAGGCAATCACATGTCGCTTCACTCTGACATATTATCCTTACACAATGCAATCACATGTCGCTGCACTCTTACATATTAATTATTATCCTTACACAAGGCAATCACATGTCGCTTCACTCTGACATATTATCCTTACACAAGACAATCACATGTCGCTTCACTCTTGACATATTATCCTTACACAAGGCAATCACATGTCGCTTCACTCGGACATATTATCCTTACCCAAGGCAATCACATGTCGCTTCACTCTGACATATTATCCTTACCCAAGGCAATCACATGTCGCTTCACTCTGACATATTATCCTTACACAAGGCAATCACATGTCACTTCACTCTGACATATTATCCTTACACAAGGCAATCACATGTCGCTTCACTCATGACATATTATCCTTACACAAGACAATCAGTCTTTGCTTTTACTCCTTAATGCTGTGTGGGTAGTGGAGAAGCAACAAACACAACTTTTATAGTCTTCGGTTTGACCCGGGTACACTAACCATTATTACACAACCGATGTAGTTGTAGGCTCATCGACTGTTGGTCAGTTAAAAATATGAATCCTGACACAACCCATACAGGATGTCATTAGATGTTATATTAGTGTATCCTCAAAGAAAAAAAAATAAGAACAAACATCTAATTTTAATTAGATTGTCTTATTTTTATCTGTCTATTGGGCTTGTACAAATTATTCATTTGCCCCTTTGTCTGCATCTCATTGATATTTCCCCACTCATGACCATTAAATTTTAAATTAAAAAGTCTTTAGCATGTTCAGTGAAACTCAACTTTAAAAATGGAAATTTATCTCTAATATCTTTTTTCTTATCCATTTTTAGCACACCATGACATTTACAGAATATTTGAAATTGTTGAACAGGTTATACGATATAACCTGGTTTGGGGCAGCTTACGCTTAATAAACCGCAAAGCGATTTATGAAAAGCGTAAACTGTTCTAAACCAGGTTATGCAAGTATAACCTGTTCAACAATTTCAAATATTCCTTATAATTTAATATTTACAACCAAATTTAATGATTCCTCGATTTTAATTACGATTATTTCATGTCACATTTGACTATAATGTAATGAATGTTATTTATTGAAATACATTTGTCATTGACTTCATAATAAAATTGCTTAGATAATTCTATTATATGCTGGAAAAAAAACCCATTACAAACCAATACAATTTAAAACAAAAGCACAACAAAGTAAAAAGTTCTCTAAGTGCCCTTTTTATCATTAAAAAATGCCCTGCCCTTTGCTGGCACCCTGTCCCTTTCAAATTCTAGCTGGAGCACAATTATTGTGACTATTTGAATTTGTCGTTGGTGGATGAACACGTTGGTGACGTCACAATACCAACCCAGGTTATCGAGTATAACCAAAATTTTCTCCAGGCGGATTAGCCAATCAGATTGAAATATTCAAATCAAATTAAATTATTGCAGTACTTATAAACACAATATATGTACATTGTCAGGTAACAAAAAATTGATATTTACTAAACAGGAGAGAAAAGCTCACTCTTCCAGTTTCTAAAGCGTGTACAAATAAAAAAAAAAAATTTAAATGTACATACAATGTATATTGTCTATATAGACAATTATGAATGAATGCTTAATTAACAACAAAATGTGGCCGTCATTGGCAGTGATCGTATGGAAGATGGATTTACAACTACCCGTGCAATCACTGCATACCCCTAAAGTTATGAGTCGCACCTGTTCAGGCAATGTGTACTCAAAATTATGCAATAAAGTTTGTCAGTGACTTACGGCAGGTGGGTGGTTTTTTCCGGGTACTCTGGTTTCCTCCACTAATAAAATTGACCGACACGATATAACTGAAATATTGTTGAAAGTGGCATTAAGTGCCATAAAACCAAACCTTAAACCAACTAATAACAAAATATCGACAACACACTATTTGATAAATCATGGGGGAAAAAATTAATTTACCACCAATCCATAACCAGTCATTAACAGGACGCAATATATCAATGGCAGTTTCATAATGCAGGATTGCATCCCCTGCTACACCAGCCTGTAGGCAAAGGTCGGCCAAGTGTTTCCGCAGTCTTCCTTGACATTTCCTTCTATATGACCTGCAATAAATAGTTAAATTATTGTAATTCTGATAAATGATACATAGACAATATTAGTGCTGTGTCTTAAAATATAAAATATGTGTATGATGTTTACTGAGCCTTTCCCCAGTTTTCCACCAAATACATTTATTTCTTTATTTATTAAAATACAATTGTTTATACATTTTATTTTATTAACATTATTTTGATACAACATTGTACAATACTTGCCCCTTTCCATATACAGTCAAACCTGTCGTAACGGTCACCTTTGTATAATGGTCACTTTCTTGCTCTCCCTGTGCATTTTACTATATATTTTAATTCGATATAGCAGTCACCTGTTCAATGTGGTCAGCGGTCACCATTTATTAGTAATTTCCAGTGTAAAACCTTTGTATAACGGTAAATTCATTTTTAAAATAATACCGGAAGTGATTTCGAAAGTTCGGTATTTTTCTCAAATTTACAAAAAATCCCAAGGTGTTACAAAATATATTGCTTAATTTAATTAACTAAATAAACATTGAAACACTATTAAATTTTATGAGTAATAAATTACATAAAGGAAAGTTTATACCCGGGGGTTATTGGAGATATTGATTCATTAAGACTAGAGTAGAAATTCACCCACCAAAAATATTTTGTATCTAGTGCATCATGTCAAAATCATCAACATCCATAAATATAGGAAAGCTTTGAAATTAGACGACAAAGTGAAAGTTATAAATCGTTGTGATCGATGGTGGGAAAAGTTGTTGGGCTGTGGCAGTGTGGGCGAGGAGAAGGGTGTTGGTCGTACCAAGATAATGAACATTCTTTAAAGTGAGATTCAATCGACAATTTTGAAAACAATGTTTCCAGTTCAACATCGTGTTACTGGAAATTGTATTTTTGTTTATTGAATATCTTTCTTTATTTATTTGTATGTTTTATTCAAATCATATCAGATTGAGATAATTTCATTCACAATAAATGTAACCAAGAGTAACATTACGACAAGAACAAAATAACAAACAAAACATAACATGTAATTAGAAATGTTTATTTACAACCAATGTAGAATATTTCATCGAATAATCAAACCCCTTCATATAAAGTTCACCTGTATATAGTGGTCATTTTGTCAATCTCCCCCAGGTGGCCACTATAGACAGGTTTGACTTTATATATACTTTCATATGCATGCAAGTTCAAAGTTTCACTTCCAAGTCATTTCTAAAACCTGAGTAAACCATCCACTGTCTAAACTCCCTGGTCGATTTTGTCAGTTCTGATGGTGATCAGTTTACACTGCATTTCGGTCAAACAGAACAAGTGCAGGATATAAATGTTCATGATAATAATAGTAAAAACATGATAAACAAGATATGATTATAATCTAACGATTATGAAGTCTCCCAAACCGGCCACTGACAACCGGCTTAAAAAATAAATTAAAAGCTACCTTTGAAATCAAACAATGTTGAATTTTTGCGGTATTGTGGTGGCCATTTTGAAAATGGCGACCGGTAGAAATTTTTCGATGTCAGGAATCATTTCGGAACATCATAATCTACCCACATATGAAATGTCGTTGAAATCGGACAATGTTGAATTTGTGCGGTATTGTGGTGGCCATTTTGAAAATGGCGACCGGTAGAAATTTTTTAATGTCAGGACATCATTATCTACCCACATAACAAATTTTGATGATATCTGACAATGTTGAATTTTTACCGCCCATTTTTTATACCGTATCTTGGCAGCCATTTTGAAAATGGTAGACATCTCAAAAATTTTGAAAACGCAGAATTGCTTCTCTAATGGTGACCTATCACTATGTCAAATTTTATGTCTCTATCATTATCCATTTAGAAGTTATCAACATTAATGTACAAAATTTCAATTTTCCCATAGGATTCTATAGTAACCCCCACCCCCTTTGAACCCCTCAAAATATTACTTTGACCCCCTTTACCACAAAGCTGAAAACTTTAGGACCAACTAGAAACATATATCTATAACTCCACAAAGTTTCATGAAATTCTGTCCAGTAGTTCCTGAGATCTGCCGTGGACAAGTTCATGGTCCGCGGAAAGAAAGGAGAAAGAGAAGAATAAGAATAATAATAAGAAACGGAGCAAAAACAATAAGTCTCCAAACGTTGTTTGGGAGACTTAATAAACACTAAATGTCAAACACATTTCTCCACTGAATATTCTTGAACTTGCTAAAAATGAATTTCATATGTGTGTACTACTACAGTAGAGATCCTCAATTAACGTGTAATTTTATTCTGTGACAGTACATGTGTTTTCATTAGTAAATAAGCAGTGTAGGTATTTCTCCTATTTGTTTTAATTGTCAGATGTTGGAAATCGGTTGACATCAAAATCTGATGCCAAACAAACGAAAATTGATCAAACTTTATACTTACTTTGTATCAGTGTCGAGACCAACATAATCTTTCTTCTCAAATGGAGCACATAACAACTGCATTCTGTCTGCTCGCTCAAATGATCTGTCCAATCGCTTTCCATCTAGCACGAAAAATATTGACGAAATAAATTCCTTCAATGTTTCTTCTAAATCAAGATATTCATCCACACAAGGAAAAAAGACAACCTCGGCACCAGTGCTTTCTCTGGTCAAACTATTACTGTGTGGTCTGCTAAATTCTACTTCGTTAGAGTTCTTTTCATCTTTGGTTTTATCTGCATCACCACAACCTTCTGTAGGACTGAGATCAGATGTAACACCACTGTCTTCACTGTGGACAGGCGATGTTTTCCCACTTTTTAAAAATCTCCTTTTGTCCTCGTCTGTTAGTGGCAAACCATCCCTGTTCATTCCAAAAATAATCAACCTCGAATTAAAAAGAGTATCAGAATATTCCGCCTTGACCTTTTTATAACATTTAAACAAGTCATCAAATTCTTCATTGTTAGAACACTCTCCTATGGAGACAAGTCCTAGAACTTTTCGGTGAGCTTGAAAGTCACCCCATTCATTATTTTCTGTGGGGTAATTTCTCTTGTATCTGACCCATGCCTTCCGTGTATGACCAGGAATACTTATACAGTTACATTTGTGTATTCTTTCCCATGCTCTATTGTAGGTTTTATTATTGATCAAGGAACCAGTTTGGTTAACAAGAACCAGTAAATTCTGGTGGTCCTCGGCGAATTGTGTGTAATCTATTATCAGACTCATGATTGTATCTTTTCACATTTTTTTTGCTATAAATAATCTGAAAAGATAGAAAATAAAAAGGTGAAATCAGATCAAACAAAAATATCTGTAATGGTAGATCATATATTTTGCATAAAATGAACTTCAACTCTTGCATAAATAATGCTATAAGATGTACATTCCAAGGGTTATTTTAAATTCCAGAGTTATTTTATGTCCACTTTAACACATGCACAGTAATAAGTATAGAGATATTTTCTTTATATCGATGTTAAGACGGTTATGGTTAGGGTGTTAACTGTTTAATGCCACTTTCAACAATATTTCAGTTATATTGTAGCGGACAAACCGGAGTACCTGGGGGAAACCACCGACCTGCCGCAAGTCCCTGACAAACTTTATCACATAATGTTGAATTGAGTACATCTCGCCATGAAAAGGAATTCCAACCCACAACATTAGTGATGATAGACACTAATTGGATATGTAGCTGTAAATCCATCCACCATAGGTATGATCATGATCATGACGACCCCTCAATGATGAGATTTTGGTACTATGTTCATGATATTTCAATCATATCACAGGGTTCACCGATACTAGGCGAAGTGGGTGATCTTCTCTTTAAATGAAATTGTCCTATTACTTGTTGTCGTATACAATGTAGGCTGTGCTGTGGTTTGTCACCCCAATCTCAATTTCATTGCCAGTTGTCATAGGCCTTGCTGTGGTTTGTTAATCCTCAATCTCGATTTCATTGCAAGTTATAGGACCTGTTCACTGACACTGTTGTGGATTGTTACCCCCAGTCTCGATTTCACAGACAGTTGTTCTAAACATGTCATATAGGACCTATTGTAGGTTGATATACCTTTGTACCGTTTCTTCAGGTCAGAATGTAAGCCATTGGCTTCTAAAGACACCTCATCATAGCTAGTCTGGTGTTAATTTCCTCCTCTCATGATGAGGATGGTTTAGACATATGATATGTCATACGATATGAATGTGGATACCTGATCTCAATTGCATTGCCAGTTGGGCCAGTAAGGCCTGCTGTGGGTTGTTAGCCCGATCTCGATTTCATTCAATCACTGCCAGTTGCTATAGCCTCTTCTAGCCTAGGCACTGTAGTGCAAAGTGTAATTAATTACTGTTGACTGTTGTGGGTTGTTCACTTTTTTATTAGATTTTGATGTCGTCAAATCGCCGGATAAAATGGTAAAGTAAAGTAAAGTGGGAAAATATTTTTACCTACTTGACATTTACTTATAGTTACTTATGTATTTGAAATGTGGACTGTCACACCAAAAAACAATTCAATTCGATATACTGATTTCAAAACACATTTTGTCGTCAGCTACGTTTCATTTGTCAAACTTCAGGACCCATGTATAAATTCCCGTTATCTCTCGCGAGATGCGAGACTGTAACTTCTATACGTCTTTCCTCCTCTGATAGGAGAACCACTTGAATCGTATACATTTCTTTTCCTTGTTACTTGTTAGTTGAGATCATTCTTAGGACTGGCCTCTCGGATCCATCACATTGTCATTTCTACTAATACCCGCTTCCGGTCCGTAAAAGTAGGGAACAAATTTAATTTCAATATTTTTCCAATGACACTGCGCAAAGTTTTCGCGGAACCTTATACCACGTGTGAATTCGGTTCCTAAATTGGAAGAAGAAGAAGAAGATTGTTTAGTCTATTTTTAAAACTATTTACATTTGTTGCATCTATTACGCTTTCAGGCAGTGCATTCCAATGGGCTATTACTCTTTGGGAAAAAGTATATTTTCTTCTATTCGTACGACAATGCTTCTTGTATATTTTGTATTTATGTCCTCTTGTAGTTGCAGTATTATTTTTGGGGAATATGGTGTCGATTTCTACTTTGTCCATACCCTTTATGATCTTAAAAGTTTTTACTACATCTGCTCTGATTCTCCTATATTGCAGTGTTGGTAGCCCTAGGTGTTTTAAGGGAACGACCATTTAACTTGAAGGGGGGGGGTATGGTTTTTTTCTAAAAAAAAATTCTGATTCCCAATGTTGCTGAAAATAATATTCTGATTTTGGTGGAGGCAAAAAAAAATAATCTGATTCAGAGTTTTTGTCATATAACCTATTGTGGAAATCTGGAAAAAAAATTCGCGCTTTGCGCGACAAAAAAAATAAATATTCTAACTCTCGTGTTCGGAAAAAAATTCTGAACGAAACAAAAAACCATAACCCCACCCCCACCCCCCTTCAAGTTAAATGGTCGGGCCCCTAATCTATTGCCATAACTAAGATGTTGTATCTTCCTGATAAGCCGTGTAGCCCTTCTCTGACCAGACTGTACTCCCATAGTAAGTGTGGCCTAACCAGACTCTTGAACAGTTGTAGGAACATGTCCTTGTCAATGTATTTAAATGATCTATTAATCAGTCCAAGCTTTTGGTTTGCTTTATTGACCTGTTTATTGATATGATTTTGGAAATTTAGTTTATTATCTATAATAATGCCACGGTCTTTCTCTTCCATAGTATTATCATATTTTCCTCCATCATGTAATTGTAGTCTGTTTCTGGTCCCAGATGCATGTTTACATTTTGATTTATTGAACTTCAGTAACCATATATCTGACCAGTTCCTTAGTTTATCAATGTCACCTTGGAGACTGTTTTTATCTTCTTCATTGTTTACTGTTGCAAACACTTTGGTATCATTTGCGAAAAGTTTGATCATGTTTTCTAATGCGTCTGGGAGATCATTTACCGTATGTATATGATGAATAGTATGGGACCTAACACACTTCCCTGTGGGATACCGCTGATGACTTCAGTCTATGACGAGCTTTGGCCGTTTAATACCACCCTTTGTTTTCTTTCATGTAAAAAGTCCTCTATCCAGAGTAGTAGATTTCCATTTATACCATAACCATTGAGCTTATGAATTAAACGCTTGTGTGGCACAGTGTCAAATGCCTTTTGAAAATCAAGGTATATTACATCTATGGAGTTTTTCTTGTCCAGATCTTCAGTCCATTGTTCCATTACTTCTATCAGTTGTGTTGCACATGAGCGCCCTTTTCTACAACAATGTTGGTGTTTTGTAAAGAAACCATTTTCTTCCATCTCTTATAATATTTGCCATTACTTTACATAGTATTGATGTTAGACTGATTGGTCTGTAATTTGATACTGTATGTTTTGGACCTTTTTTGAGGATTGGGGTTATATTTGTAGATTTCCATCTATGTGTTAGTTTACTATCTTTCATTGATTTATTAAATATCTTTGCTACTGGTGTTGTAATGCTCTCGATAGCTTCCTTAAGTAATTTTGGGTGTATAGAGTCAGACCCTTGTGACTTTGTCTCATTTATTTTTTGCAGATGTTTCTTTACTGTGTCAACTTCAAATTTAATATTATCTAGTTTCAGGTCCGTTCTAGAGTTGAAAGTTGGTATGGTATCCTTTTCAGGTTCATTTGTAAAAACACTCTGGAAAAACGCATTCAGAAGTTCGGCCTTACATTTGTGTTCAGTATGTATCTCTCTATTGTCATCTATCTGATGCATTGAACGCTTTCTTTAATTTTGGTTTTAGATTGGACAAATCTCCAAAATACCTTAGGGTCATCTTTGGCTTGTTGGCATATTTCCTTCTCATAACGCATCTGTGCTTGTCTCACTTTTTTGCTCGAGTCTTCTTTGGCTTCGTCGTATAATTCTTTATTTTGCGGGCTCTTGCAGTATATATACTTTTTCCATTTCGTTCTTTTGTTCTGCACTGTGACTAGGGGCTTTTTGTCTATCCAGGGGGTATCGTAATGCTTTGGTTTAGACTTGTACACTGGTACGTTATCTTTACAAGCATTTGATAATTTATCGACAAATCTATCCTATACGTTATCGATACTTTCTGTTCTCAGCAGAGTGTCCCACTACTTTTTTTTAAGTATTTCATTGACTGATGCGTAATCACCTTTAAAGTATCTCATTTTCTCATCACTAGTTGGCTTTGCAACATTTGTATGTACAAATCTAAACTCTAAAATTTCATGGTCGCTGTTTCCGAGGGGTGAGCAGTGGTCAATAGTTTCTATCATTCCTTTCTCGTTAGTGAAAACCAGATCTAGTAAACCTTGGAGTGTTTTCATTTCTGTACCTAGTTGGTTGTTTCACATGTTGGAAGAGAAATGAGTCTCTGACTACCTCTAGGAACTTAGAAGATATATGTACGGTCCCAACTGATGTATTTTGATCAACCATGTTGATCTCTTTAAAATTGAAATCACCCATATACAGTATGAAGTCGAATTTGGTATTATTATGTCTGACAATTCTCTCACACAATGGGCTTCTATAAATACATGAAATCAGTATATTGGACCCACTTTGAGTTTTAATACCTGCTTGTATAAACTCAATGAATTCCGTTTCTTGACTCTCAATCTGGTATGCTTTTAATGTTCCTTTAATACACCCTCTGCCTGTAAATACCTTCTTGGTTGGATGAAAAATGGTATACCCGTCTAACTGTAATTCGGGGTCATTGTAGTCTAATTGTTGACTTTTTGGAAATACCTCGGTAACAGCTATAATATCATTTTTTTCCCAGTGATTAGAGCCTGTAGCTCGCCCATTTTATTGAAAAGACTGTCTGCGTTGGTATACATCACAGAAAGTTGTGCATTATTTACAGTGACATTATATACAGTGTCGTTTAAAATATTAAAACTATTTTGTTATGCCTCTTCGTTTATTATATCCAGTTTATCAGCCTCTTGCTCTACACTTAAACCTCCTATTATTGTCTCTTCCCTCAGATCCTCAATATTTGTTAGCATACTCATGGGTTCATTTTCCTGGTCATCATGCCTTTGGTTCCTTACAATATTTGTTAGTAATGGTTGCCATTGATAATTTGCCAGGGAAAACTCCATATTATCTTGAACATTTTCCACAGTAGCTATTGCAGTTGTTATTTTGTTTGTGCTTTTCCTGATATGATATACAGTTTCATCATTATATGCCTGATCATCTCTAGTGGGTTTCTTTTTTCCATTTTGCTTTTTCTCTTCCCTTCTCTTTTTATTTTCCTCCCTTTGTCTTATAGTTAAGTCCTTTGCAATAATACATTTTGCTAAGCTGCTGGTTTGAGGTAGAAATTTTAACTTCGGAGCATTTTCTATGATGTCTTTTCTGTGTTTTTTGTTGTTCATTACTAATTTTAACGGACGGTTTGTTTCCTTTTTTGGATTACCTAATCTGAATGCTACTTTGATGTCTGCTTCCACAACCTCTATTGCATTGCATAATTCAGTGAATATGTCATTATCAAATTTCTTTCTTTCCAGGTTATTTTCACTATTATTAAGTTTAAAGCTGGTTGTTTTTAGTCTTCAATTTTTTTTAATTCTGTTCTTATATTGTTTTGTAGAGATGATTTTATTTCTGCCTTCACATCATTAACTAACCCAGTGTTTAGCATTGAGACTTCCTCCTTGACTTTTCCCCCCATGTCTACATGTATGTCGTCCATTTTTTGTTCAAGTATTGAGATTTTATTGTATGTTTTTTCCTCTATTGACTTCAGTTGTAGTAATAGGCCAGTCATACAAGGAAAATTTTGTTTGCACCCATTACATGCCCATTTAAAGCTTTGGGATGTGTCTTCTTTAAGGGCTTGTCTGAGTGCCAGAGAAATGTTTGTGCATTCTGAACAGAACTTCAGTTCACATATACAGCATGATAAATGTTCAACATCTTCGTATATAATTTTTTCACACTTTGGGCAAGCATTGCTGCCCATTCGTTGCCGTTTGTGTCTATTTATTGGGGTTGAAGTAAGATGTTGCATTGTCATTGCGTGCTGGTTATGGTTCATTAATATGTGTCAGTGTGAATAGGGCTCCGCTATTTGTGTGTGTCAGTTGCAAATATTCGCAGTTACATAAATAGGGCTTCCCTATTTATCTTGTGTATAATTCTGTGTGTATTTAGTTTTTAACAGATAGGGCTTCCCTATCAGTTTGACTGTATACAAGCAACTGGCGAATAGGGCTTCCCTATTAATATGTGTGTTAGTTGTAAACTCTCGCAGATTACTTAAATAGGGCTTCCCTATTTCTTATGTATATAATTCTGTGTGTATTTGGCATTTAACGGATAGGGCTTCCCTATCAGTTTGACCGTATACAAACAACTAGACAGGGCTTCCCTATTCCTATAATGTTGTATTTAGTAGATTCCTCCAATAGATTTAATAGAGCTTCTCTATTTACCGCAGCTATTGCTAAGTTGTTTTTATTTTTAGGGCTTCCCTTTTTTTGAATATGTACATGTATGTGAAAGGCTTCCTTACACCTTTTACTTAATTTGGTAAATTAGATTAAAACAAAACATACTTAAAGCTTCTCTTTGTTCAATATTTGAAAATTTACCTTATATATTTAGCCATTGTGTTGTCTGTTCTTCTTCGATATACGGATTCTGATTACCACTTTGGTATCCTCAGTAATGAAAGAAACAACAGTCATGATGCCAAGTTAAAATCATTTATGAAACTAAATAAATTCCACCTGCACACAGATGTCAGAAACCAACCAACTTTCTATCATCATCATAGCCAGAAATGATGGGTACTTGCTCATTTGCATATCTAAGATGGCGACGCCCGGACGTCTGCAATTTTCATATGATCTATATAGACGATATCATTCATAATTGCATGTGCGTCATGTTCTGAACTTGAAAATGATACATTGAATCAAGCTGAATTAAATGAAATAAAAATTAATGAAAACAATTAAATATTCGAGGTTCCTGGACTAAATGAAATTTCGAGGCGACGAACCCTTATTTGGCCTTGAGAGTCTATGTAATAATGTCTGAAATACATGAAACTGGTAACGTGCGACACATAATTTAGCAATGAATGACATTTGGCGACATATTTTCTGAAATTAGAGATTCCTCAATAACAAGGGGAACGCAAAGCGTGGCGTATGCCCTCGCCTAAAAATTTGACCCGGTGACCTTGACCTTTGAGCAATGACCTTGAAAATCAATAGGGTTCCAGATTCTCTTAAGGACTAAGTATGTACCAAGTTTGGTCAAAATCCATTGAAGGATGTTGATTTTAGAGTGTTCACAAGGGTGTTACGCAGTAAAAAATTTGACCCGGTGACCTTGACTTTTGACCTTGAAAATCAATAGGGTTCCAAATTCTCCTAAGGACTAAGTATGTACCAAGTTTGGTCAAAATCCATTGAAGGATGTTGATTCTAGAGTGTTCACAAGGATGTTACGCGGTACAAATTTGACCCGGTGACCTTGACCTTTGACCTATGACCATGAAAATCAATTGGGTTCCAGATTCTCTTAAGGACTAAGTATGTACCAAGTTTAGTCAAAATCCATTGGAGGATGTTGATTCTAGTGTTCCCAATGATGTTACGCCGGAAGGACGGGCGGACGGAAGGAAGAACGGACGGTAGTGTTACTATATCCCTTCGCAACTTCGTTGGCGAGGGGATAATAAAGGGCGAATCCCTTTTAACTGTAGGCTATACGATTTTTGGTAATAAGTCATACTCCTACAAAATGTATGCATAGCCAAATACATTCTCTATCCAGAGTTGTCGTTCCTGCTACGCTAAACTCTAGAGTCTGGCGTAGCAGGAACGACAACTCTGGATAGAGAATGAGCCAAATATCTTTTCACCGGAAGCATGAAATTATAGAACAAAGTGGTATTTAAAAACAAAATAAAAATCATTTCAATAAGAAATTCGCAAATCTGTAACCATTTCAATTCTTCTCAACTGAAATAAACTTAAAAGAAAATTCTAATATCAAAATCGCGTGCTACGAGAAATGTTCGTTTACCGTGTACATGGTCGGATGACGTCATTTTCTAGTGTGTACATATGTATTGCATTTCGTCTGCTTCGGAGAGGAAACATGAAATTGCATGCACTTCTTGGTTATCCTGTCTATGAAAACTTTGTGAGCTGGTCTCAAACATTGAAGAACAGCTCCGCATCGTTTTTATGTATACAGGAAACCTATATCATCTCCACGATCTCGCAATTTGAAAGTGATTAAAAAATGTGTACATTTGAAGTGCATTTTATGATTTGTTGTGTATGAAACTATGATGTCTGGACAATTGATCTCGGATTTTGTCAGGTAAGCCTTTGAACACATTTTCCATGGCAAGGTTAAAAACATTGCAATTTCGTCTGACCCTCACTCCCCATGCATTTCTTATCTCTCTTTCACCATTTTTTTTTCATGATCTGTTAATTATTGAGGTAGTCCGAGTTTCCTCTGCCGGGATGGCAGAGGAATCTCGGACTATGATTGGGATATTTTTTTTATTCTCGTGACCCTCGATTTATGTCTCTTATTGATTCACCGTGATATGTGAAATTCTCAAAAATGGCAAATTTTATTTTCCGTGAATCGTGATTTGGATTTTTTTCCCCCTGAGATTCGTGCACAGGCACTTGTTTCATTCAAAAAATATATGCCCCCCCCCCCCCCCCCCTCCTCTTCAGTGCCTGTGGATTCGTGACCAGTATCACCCCCCCCCCCCTTCCTTTAAAGTTTTCGTCTATAAAAGGTGTTCAAAATAGATCCAAAAAAGATAAGGTATGGCAACTCTCTACAGCTTCATTCTAAGTACACTAAAACGTCTACAGTCTCTACCATTCAGAACAGCAAATTCCGCAGTATATCTGTTGTTGGGAATATCCGCCGAATTGCACAAAAGAAAACTGAGCCTGTTCCACCAAATAGCGATGAGTGAAAATGTTTCAATTAGAGAAATCGCCTGGAGACAGTACAATGCGGGAAGACCAGCTAGCTTCTTCGTCAGAATAGTTGACATTCTAGGCTTGTACGAACTGTCATACCTTTATTGGGGTAATGAATGGACACTTAAAAAAATTGGACTGGAAAGGAATAGTTAAAAAGTCAATCAACACTTACTGGACTACAAAGCTACAACAGGACTGTCAGAGCAAATCATCATTGAGCCTGCTCAGCACTACATCGCTAGAGATGAGGAAAACTCATATTGTTTGGGACTCGATCAACAATTCAGTCCGGGATGTAAGAAAGGTCATTACGAAGGCAAGAATGCTAACCAGGCCGTGGCATGGATCCAACCTGCCCAATATGCAGACTGGAAACAGAAACCATGACTCACATTATCACAAGCTGCCCAGTATATAATGAGATCAGGAAAGAATACTTTGTGAAAATCAAGGGAACCATTATAACTTCTATTGGCTTTGATAGTTGGAAAAGAAACTTCAACAAAAAGGACATTATATGTCAGCTAGTCATTGACTGTCAAAAACTGGTGGTCACAGGTCTGCTGCCAACGAATGATGACCTAATACACGAAATTGAAACAGCATCAAAGGACCTTTGTCATGCCATACATACACGAAGACTAAACTTCAAGTGTGCTGAATAAAGACTGGTATCTATGGATGGCAGTCTCTGTGTAACATCCGCTACATCTCTATGCATTTATGTCACCGCTTGTTATACTATAAACAATCAATTTATCGGTACTTGATTTTAGATTGTATAATAAGTTCTCACTTTTGACTCCTTTCTGTCACCGCGTGTGATACAACACGTACGAAACCAGAATATCGATAATTGAGCTTTTAGATTTTATAATAAGTTCACTTCACAAGATAGGTTAATTCCGTTACAATTGGTTTTTGTTCTAAATAGAGGAATTTAACCGGTACAAAACTGTAAAAACAGCCGCTTTTTCACTGAGATTTTAAGATTAATAAAGTTTTAGATTTTAATATAAGTCCAATATATAGGATAGGTCGATTCAGGTGCATCTGAATCCTATGATAATTAGAGGAATCTATATAAATATATAACCGCTGTAGACTATTAAGGACAGTATCAAGCAAATAGTCGAGTAGCAGGAGGACATTATAAAGTTGTTTTTTATTATAACTTTATCGCTACGTCTGACCGAACGGGTTCCGCAAATAAATCTGTAAATAAATCCTGTGTACATATACCCGATTCATATAAATTGGTGGAAGAAATTCATATTCATTTTAAAATTGGTGGCGGATAAAAAGAGTGCTCCTAGACTGGAGGGAAAATGAAAACAGAAGAAGAAGAAGAAGACGCACAGATAGTGTTAAAAAGGAACATCACTGTATATATAGAGCACAGTGGGGGAGCACAGTAATGTAAATAATTTCGCAATGATGGAGAACACAACACCACACTACAGTCTACATAATATACCCAGTAGATGGGGTTGTCCGTAAAGGACGGATAAAGATTTGGCGGTAATGTAAGGTAAGGACACTTCTAATTTTCCCTATATATTTCATATAAAACTACAATTTTTCAACAACTAAAATAAATTGTTGCATTTTGTCCTAAGAAGAAAGTGAGGTTTTTGTTGTATTACTTTCATTTAATGTAGATATAGAACAGAAATAATTATTTAGAAGACATGCTTTTTCATAATCATCTGAGATGAGGTCATTATTTTCCTTTTTTTATTGACTTATTTGTGATATATCTCCAGATGACTCGACCAATTTTTAATCAATGACCAGTAGGATTTTGAATTTGAACTTGAAAATTCATCTAGCAAAGTATTTACATTAAAATAAAGTTGTTCTTTAGCATGCCTTTTTAGATTATTTATATGAATTCTTTGCTTCTTATATTTGTTGATATTGAAATCACTATTAGATCTATGAACAAGTCTGTCTCGTTTTCTTATTTTCCTTCTTGATTCGGAATTGAACCAAACTTTGTCATTTAGTCTGATTGTAACTTCTTTTTGGGGAACACAGTTTTTAATTATTTCAACAAACTTATTCGTAAATGCTTGACAATTTTCGTCCATACGATTCTGCAGACGAAAGAAATGGATATTTTTTTTTGTATTTTGCATTGATATAATCCTTGTATCTGGACTTGATACCAAATAAAATTCTGATTCCGATCATTCAGTATAACAGATAATGTACCCTACAGTATGTGGCCAAAAGTTTTGGGCATGTAAAAAAAATCTCTATACAAATTTGACTCCAAAACATTCGTAATCGGGAATGGTCTATATTTTAATTGTTTATTTGCTCCTTATGCTTGGTTTTTATTTGTACATAACTTAAACACAACAAATAAAAATTGACTTTGATTTTCCAAGGATTTGTATATTAGATACAAATCCTTGGATTTTCCTATATATTTCAACTAAAAATAAATCCTAAATATTAACAATCATGTTTAAATTATGTACAAATAAAAACCACTCATATAAACATAATGAGCAAATAAACAATCAAAATATAGACAATTCTGAATGTTTTGGTGTAAAATTTGTTAAAATCTATCCAGAAATGACTTCACAATAATTTGTTGAAAAAATATGGTTTTGGTTGATTATACTGTATAGGGATTTTTTTTACATGCGCCAATACTTTTGGCCATACACTGTATGTGTAAATGCTATTTTACAAATGAAACATTGTCTTTCCCTTCGAACAGAGTTCAAATAGTTATGATACATGAAGTTGTTCTAAACTTATACACAAAACTGTATCGTCATCATTGCACACATTTTGTCGCCATTTCCTGGCTTTATACCTTTCCAACTTGAGATCATTCTTATTACGACAGTGAACCAGTTTATTAAGGAAGAAACTGGTTTCCAAATTATTACTTTGGCTTGTCTCACTGATGAAAACCAACATAATTAACTAATTTAACGTTTCTTTCCCCTACATTAATGAGACTCGTTATAATCTTATATTGCTGTCTACACATTAGAAAACTAGGCCATGGGTATTACAACTTAAAACTTTATAACTTGAAAAAGATATCCAGCCGAGATTTATCAAACTCATCGTGTATTGTGTTTTCGACCGTTTTGTGAATTCGACCTAGTATTACTAGTAGTAAGTAGTATTTGTTTGTTCTCATTCACACTCAGTAAGTTGTAAATGTAAGTCTGTATACAGGCTGGATAGGTACCGGGTCGTTTCGCCCCGAATCCCGTTCGCCCCCTGAGTCGTTTCGCCCCCTATTCCCGTTCGCCCCGGGTCGTTTCGCCCCGATTTATTAATAAATCCCAAAAATTAACAATCCTTTTTAAATTATGAACAAATAAAAACCACTCATATAAACAATCAAAATATAGACAATTCTGAATGTTTTGGTGTAAAATTGGTTAAAATTTATCCAGAATTGACTTTACAATAATTTTTTTTAAAAATATGGTTTTGGTTGATTATATAGGGATTTTTTTACATGTTACAATACTTTTGGCCACATATTATTTTAGATACATGTACACAATATACATTTAATATAAATTGTAAAAAAACATACAACACCTATAAGATCTACGCGCACAGACTTTAGACTTTACCGAAAGCGTCTCCTAACAGTGAAACGCCACCTAGTAAACGTCAGCGAAAGGTTTGTAAGGCTTGTTCATGGGTACTTTATTTTTGTCTTCCTCATAATTAACATGCTTTCTTGACGTGTTTAATATTATGTATTGCTTCACTCTTTGTTTGACATCTGATTAAATTTTTACTATTTTAACATTTGATGCGCAATTCATTAAAAAAGAGGTTATGTGCGCACTTGTACAGCATCTTAAGTAGTCATTTCATGCACTTTTGAGTTGGTACCAAAAAAACCCCAACCTTTCTATTGTTCTTGTGTGGTTTTTTGTCAATTTTGCAAGAAAAGTTTCGCTTGAGATCTTTGACAAAAGTAGACCAAAATGAATGAATTATTATTTTTTTGTATACAACTAATAAATAAATAATTATAAAAAAATTGTCGAAAAAGATTTCATCTATTATAATATAATAGCGATTAAGTGGGGCGAATCGACTCACTTTCCGGGGCGAATCGACCCGGGGCGAACAGGTCATCGGGGCGAAACGACCCGGATTCGCTGGATATACAGAGCAGAAGTTGTCTTCGGAAGTCTAATCTCAACGAAATTATACATTCACCCATCTACAGGCGTCGTAAATGTTATCAATGTATCCTGAATTAGTGAATATAGTTTAAAATTGTGGGAAATTGTGTTTTTTTTCCATTTTGAACTATATTTAGGATATTTAGAGGAAAATTTTGACTCCTGTGTATGATCAGGAATGACTTTGTGATTCAATTTTCTGATGCTGAATTATTTATAGATTAATGCATGCCCTTTTCCATATCAAGACTGTTATCACCCAGAGAGACCGATATCGGCCAGAGGGCCAGAGGGTCGATAACGGTCGAGGGATGACAACAGTCCTGAAGACCTGATATGGGAAAAGCCATGCATTAATCTATTTATCACATATTTCAACATTGAATTAAAAAGAACAAAATTAACTTCCCACACAGACACCAAACTTATGGATATGAGCGATCGATATCGGTTGAGGGTTCTGCTTCCGAAGCGCCAACATATCTTTCCTCGCTGAACGTCGACATTTTTCAAGCAACAATTGACAGTTGGGCGGAAGTGACGTCATGGGGCTCACGAGAGGCATGATATCGTGTTATCAGAGTTTTGCCCCGATATCTGCCCATAGGCTGATATCGCTGTGGCGCTTCCGGTGTTTACGTATGGGCAAAATTGACGTTATTACTTATAAATATGTGATAAATATAGATTATCACATTGCCTTTTTCATATCAGCCCTAGCCCTGGGTTCAGATATATCAACCAGAGAGCCGGTAGCCTAGAGGCCTGATATCAGGACTAAGGTCTGATGAGGGATCTGATATGAATATGGCCATGTTATGATCTTTTTATCATATACTTTGCATAAGAAAACATTTTTGGAAATTGACGAATTCCAATGTGAAACAGATTACGGAAAGTCCAGAATTTAGGCCAGTGATATATTATGGAACTGTGTGAAATACTTTTTATATCAGCCTGCTAAAGTAATCTCGGGAAGATGTCTAATGCGTTTCATTAGATTTTAACTTGTATATCACATGATAAGCTGACCCCCAGATGTACAGCCGTTTAGGCTAATTAGACTTTATTTAAAAAGTCAGCATTATTTAAAAAAAATTTGTTTCTGTGCTTTTGATTTAATAAATTGGACATGAAAAATATCTTTTTACGGTAATAAGTTGAAAATTCTTTTTATAGGAATTTGATGCGAGAAAACGAAAATTTAACGAAGGGTGTACTTCAGGATATCATGAAAGTTCTCCCACAGACACAATTTCCGTTATATTAAGCTATATAGTTTAGTGTGTTTGCAAAACTAATTGATATCAACCTCTGTTCAAAATTTCATTCTTCTACAGCATTTAGAACATGATTTGTTTATAGGGGTGTGTCGAATTATCCTGCATCATGTTCGCTCATAAAAAGGGGGGGCTGGTCACTTTAACCATTAATTTTGGGAATCATTGCTATATTCTTAAGAAAACAAAATATCATCTGATAGACAAGATGTTGTTCTACACCCTTCTAAAAACCATTAGAAATTTATTTCTTCTATGAATACATCCAATGATGTTTCTTTAAAATGATAATCTGTCAAATCTATTAGTAGGTAGACGAAAACACGATGCACGAAAATATATACATAGTCTTCAAAATCAAACATAGGTTGCAAAAATACTGAAGAAAACTATGTGGACCGATATCTGTAACATGTATCCACTGCAAAATAATGTAACATAATTGCAAGTAATACAATGCCACTGTTAGAAGCATCTTATGCGACTTCCAGCATGGTTTTAGAGCCTGCATGTCATGTGAATCTTGAATCATTTGACATTTACTTACAGTAACAACAAAGACATACAAACGAACTTGATCATTATGGACGTTGCAAAATCTTTTGAAATTCACCGCTCACCTCAATTCAATCAATATTAAAAAGGTCGTGGATTGGGATAGGCACACAAATGTGGTGGGGTTAAACCAGTTATATGGATCCCAACCCTCCACTCTTGATAATTGGATCTCCAATGACAATGCACATGTATATAAACAAACAATAAAAAAACCTGTGCAGATTCGTTTCCACTAAAATAGACCACATACTATCGCAAAAATGAACGACAACATGAACATGGATAGTACAATAATATGTATATAGTATATGTACATTGTCGGCTAATATGAAATTTGTGTGTACAAGCTTAAGAAATAGTTAAAAAAGAGAGTTTTTGGCAAGCCTTTTTGCCTTGTTTTGCAAATTCATTTTATATATTTTCTATTTATCCTGCAAAGTCAAAACACCCAAAACAACTGTCCAAATCATCTAAAAATAGCAGAAACAAGCATCATTATAATCGTTTCTGATAGTGTCCTCCAAAACAACTGTCAAATTGTCTAAAAATAGCAGAAACAAGCATCATTATAATCGTTTCTGATAGTGTCCTCCAAAACAACTGTCAAATTGTCTAAAAATAGCAGAAACACACATCATTATAATCGTTTCTGATAGTGTCCTCCAAAACAACTGTCAAATTGTCTAAAAATAGCAGAAACAAGCATCATTATAATCGTTTCTGATAGTGTCCTCCAAAACAACTGTCAAATTGTCTAAAAATAGCAGAAACAAGCATCATTATAATCGTTTCTGATAGTGTCCTCCAAAACAACTGTCAAATTGTCTAAAAATAGCAGAAACAAGCATCATTATAATCGTTTCTGATAGTGTCCTCCAAAACAACTGTCAAATTGTCTAAAAATAGCAGAAACAAGCATCATTATAATCGTTTCTGATAGTGTCCTCCTAAACAACTGTCAAATTGTCTAAAAATAGCAGAAACAAGCATCATTATAATTGTTTCTGATAGTATCCTCTGTGCTTATACTGTCACTGTTTCTTGCCGTCGCTGAATATGAATTAGGTATCAGAAAAAAAACTGCATCTTTGTCAGTGACTGTATATTACAAAAAAATTATCTATTCAATGCAATTTGACTGGTCAAATCTATAGAACAAGTACAGGATAAATCTCTTTATTAATTATAGTATGTAGATATTTATGGAGACAATTTTTGTTTCAGGTGAAAGACATGATTTTCAGAAGAAGTAATGGATGAAGAATTGATCCCTGATAAATATAATTCTATTGTTACGTGTGCAATGACTTCATGTAAGTAGACACCAGTTTGATCCTTCATTTTGATTGATTGATTGGCATTTAATGCATTATGCCAACTTTAGCCGTACCAGTATTACAACTATAGCATGGTGCCTTAGTTTTGGGAATTTCCAAAATTATTTTGACAAAAATATTTTCTTGCACTTTTAAAAATCTTGCAAAGTTTTCTGAAAATGTCAATTTTAACAATATTTCATTTAATTGATTTTATTTTTGTTTAACACCATTTTTCAAATTTGATTGATCTTTATTATGCAATCGTATCATTTTACTAAGAGGGGAGGTTTGGGTCCATAAAACTAATTTAACCCTGCCCCTTTTTATTGAAGTGCCCGTACCAAGCTAGAAAAGTGAGCAGTCATGTATTTGTGTGTTAGTGGTATCAATTTTGTCTCTTTCTACTATTTATTTTTATTTGATTTTGGAAATAATTTGAAAAAGTACGGGAAAAAAAAGTACGGGGAAAAAAGAAATGAGCCGACAGTGTGATATTTTTTGTGTGTATTTCATTTTATTTTCATAAGTAAGAAGCTTTGGAAATGGATATGGTAATACAAAAATATCTTGACAATCTATTCCAGCTTTTGATTCACATGAGACTGTCCTTGATACTATTGAAGTTCTAGATGATATTTCTCATCACGTCGAAACAGATTCTATTGTCATGGTATCGACAGATGAACATGGAAATGTTGTCGTCGTACCAACAAATGCTATCCTGACAGAAAGTGACCGTAGAGAGGTTATGAACATACTAACTGAAAATACAGTTACAGAAGAGAACTTTGAGCGTGATCCCATTGTTTCCATAGCAACCACAGTCACTGGTGATATTGGGCAGGTCATCACCATACCAACAGAAGCAGCAAATGCTGATGATCTTGATCAGATCGTCATCAAGCCAATAGAAGTAACTGCAGAGGCGAACTTTGAACATGTCGTAACAATTCCATCAGATTCTCCAGTCATTGAAGGTGATGTTGAACAGGTTATCACCATAGCAACAGTAGATGCAAAAACAAAAGGTATAACTTCAGAATGTGACCATGAACAGGTCGTCAACAGCCTAATGAAAGGTACAACAGAAAGTGACCTTGGACAGGTTTTGACCATACCATCAACAGGTATCTGTGGTATCTATGAAGGAGAACAAGCAGAATTGGATCCTCAACTTCTCACTGTACTGTCACAGAATGGTTCTGAAATGTAAGTGCTTGACCATAAGTATCACAACACTGTGCTATGCTCCTTGTAGTTTTATCTTTCTGTTCTCAGTGGTATGGAAACCAGTAATTTTTTATTGTGCATTGGATTTACTTTCTCACAAAATGCAAAGAGAACTTGACAAGCATTCATTTGTCATGCACCTTGTTTGTAGTGTAATGGTTAGCATGCTCACCTTGAGAGCGGTAGATCTTGGGTTCGAGCTCTGATCAAGTCAAATCAAAGACTATGAAATTGGTATTGGCTGCCTCTCCGCTACACACACAGCAATAAATAATATGAGCAAAGACTGGTTGGCTCTGTATCAGAAGAATGTGTCGTAGTGGATTGTTGACTGTTATATCATTTAGCTAGCACTATATAAATCCAACTAAGCATGCTGGTCTGGAACAAAGTGGACGCTGGTCTGGCACAAAGTGGACATCATCATCACCTCATTGAATGTAAAAAATGTTCTCGCCATGATATACATGATATACAATCACTCACTCACAGGTTTTAAAGAAACATTTTGCAAATTTTTAACACATAATAAGGATTGGTATGTACTGATATTTATCCCAAATATAATATTTTTTTGTAATGTGTTTATTTTTTAAAGAAAAGCAGAGGGAGATGCAAATACAAAAGAAAACATATGACATGTACATGTATATACAATTTTACACAGATAAAATTTAATTTATAAAAACAAACATTTTGCAACAGTGCACTGAAATTTAAAACACCAAGGACAAAGAGAATATTACCCAAAGAAGCTTTAGTATAATGGCAAGAATATGTAGCAATTTTTGTGATTTACCGAAATGAATAGCATTTTCTTTGAATAACATAATTGCTTGAAATGCCATTAATCTCTTTCAAGAAATTAAAGCAATGTTGTATATTAATTATGCTTGTGCTGTCATACATATAGGCTGACTTGCGAGAGGCCAAAGGTTTTCTTCAGGCACTTCGGTTTCCTCCGCCAATAAAACTCACCACCACGATATAACTGAAATATTGTTGAAAGTGGTATTTAGCACCATAACTCTAACCTGACAAATATAGAATAGTATTCAGTTATGAAGGTCGAGACAGACAATATCATTTGTATCACAGTGTCAGTGAGACAGTTAGGATGAGCAGTGATACTATACATATATAAGACATTCGAAACTGACGTTATTGTTTTTATCAGTAACTTCATAATGTGTTTGATGTCACACTAGGGGTGTAACGATACACTTTTTCCACAAGCGATGCGTATCGCGATATTTGATATGTATTACGATACATATCACGATATGTTTTATAGGAAACTAACTATTCCTTGAAGTCCATGCTGGTTGACATGGGTGCTGCCATGTTTTTTTTTATATGAGGTCGCTTACGTACTAGAGGAAATTATAAATATTTGATATTTGATTAATTAATTTTAAAAGCGTAAATTAATCGATTCACTTTTCTCAAAATATTATTTAAATGATCACCAAAAGAAGAAAACGGAAGTTCAACACTACTTTTTTTTTAAAAAATGAGCATCATATCGTTTGTATCGTAAGCGGCCTCCACGTATCGTGAACCGAACCGTCCCCAAAATAATTGTGATTTCGGTACATACGGTGAATCGGTTCCCTCTTATGTCACACTGATCGATAATTTCCAATATCAGAGTTAGTTCATTCATACTGACAACTATCACTCAGTCCGATCAAATATACAATGTCCAAATTACCGATAAAGTTTTTGATTTCAGACTCGAGAATGAAGTCAGCCCATTATCATTTGTTGCCTTGGTACCAGATGGAAGTCACTATACTCTACCAGATTCATCCCAGATAGACGATCATGGTGAGAGCAGTCAATCATTTGTTGCCTTGGTACCAGACTCCACCCACCATGCACCACCCATTTCTTCTCAGGAAGAAGATAGTTCTCTAACATTGAAAGAAATAACAGCTAGGGAGAGAAGTAGATTAATCAAGAGAGCACAGAGGCAAAATGTTGCATTCAGGTATCCAAGAAAAACTACAGTAATTATGCCCCTGATGCTAGGCATCCAGGGCATTAAGTTTTACTTATGTCTTTCTTCTGTTTGTCTGTACGTCATCATTAGGTTTCCTTAAGTAAATCACTTGCACTTTATACACAAGATCACATACCATAAAAGGAGGTCAATTATGGTCACTTTGTCCGTTCTGGAGTTATTTTCCTTAATTTGACGAAAAAAATATCTGATTGCTTTAGCTAGAAGCTGGCCACATTCATCCATTTTTTTTTTAGAAATGTTGCGAAGCTATCTCTTTCATCTATTTATGAAGTGGAGACATTTTAAAAATCTAAGGGAGATAATTTACTTATATCTTGAAATATTGATGTTTTCTCCCAAAATCATCATGAAAAAGTGTTGGTTTCCTGTTTTCTGATTCACTATATTTGAAGTAGAGGGTTTATTCTTTTATCTCTTTGTCTGTCAATCCGTCTGTCCAAGTGAAGAATGTAATATTTGTACGACTCAAGTTTTTATTGATGAACTTCTTGCATGACATGATACATCTTAGTGTGCAGATTTTTAGAAGAAAAAAACAATTACAGTCGAATCTTGTTATCTCAAACATGGATAAGTTGTTTTCTTTGACTGCGGGGGCCGTCATGGTCGTGATCGTATGATAGCTGTATTTATAGCTACCTATGCAGTCGATGCCTATTACCACTGATGCGAGTTTTAATCCTATTCAGGCGAGGTGTAGTGGATACAACATTATGTGATCAAGTTTGTCAGTGACTTGCGACAGGTCAGTGGTTTTCTCTGGGCACTCCAGTTTCCTCCACCGATAAAACTGACCGCCATGATACACTTGAAATATTGAAAGTGGTGTGAAACACCATATCCCGAACCCTTTGACCGCAAGAACTAAAAATATGGTTCTTTAGTGGCAGATTTCAGGTTAATTTATCCCAGATAACTCAGACTTACCCTATTTCCAAGTAAAACCATCTGTTCCTTAATTAGACGTCAACAATGTTTGAAATTTTTAGTAATGGTCTGCTGCCCTCAAGATGAGCATGGGTCCTACGTGTCCCAAGACCAGTAAAACTTTGTTCGGACCAGTAAATTTTTCAGTTTCTATTTAGATATACAGTCTAACCTGCCTTACCGGTCACCTCAAATAAACGGTCACCTCTGTCTAACGGTCACTTTGAGACCCGCCCAACTAATATTACTATATAATTTAACTCTTTTCAGCGATCACCTCTCTAACGCGGCCAACGGTCACCTATTTCATGCGAGAATCGTGAGATCATCTTCTAATAATGGCCATTTTGAACATCTTATCACATGACATAATGTGTACGATCGATCACGTGATACGGTTACTTTTAAGTTAATAAATAATTGCCGAAGGGAAATACAACTAATTGAGTTGGTAATTTAAATGTTAAATAAACATAGATAAAAAGAGATCCTAATAAACAATTGAATAGGTGTAAACAGTGTTCATTAAGGCTCATCAAAATAATCTTTATGAAAACAGGTGAAATAAAGTTTGTCGGAGACAAGATCATTGAAGATGTTTCAACGCCGTATTTTAACGTTAAATTAGAAACATGAAGCTATTAAAAAATGCAAAGTGGGAAAAGTGGCCGTTAAGTATTTTGAAAGTGATTTTGTTGAAAAGTAATCCATTACGGTTTTTAAAGAAACTTTAATTTCGTTCAATAACAAACAACAATGGCCCATTGGAAAGTGAACGAAATCCGACTCCGTGCTATGAGAAATGTTGACCAAACTTTTTGTCCGAAGCTACTTTCAGCAGAACGAACGTTTGATTTATTATTTTCTCATTTCTGTTACATAAAATCCTAGCTCTCATATTTAATATGTTCATATATGCGAAGATTGGCCATTCAAAATTCGTTGAAATGCACGGGGACGCTACAGATTTTTATCGATCCGCATTGATAACGGGTTAATATTACGATCTATCAAACTGTTTATTTACATACAGACATGTGTAAACGTTAATGCATTTAAAAAATAAACTTTGAACTACAGTAGCTTAAAATATTCCATTGTTGCAATCTGATTTGAGGTCTGACAACCTCTACTTTCTTCAGTTTTTGACCGACTGTTAATCAATATACGTTTGTGCTATATTTTCATTCCCTAGCTATAGCCTATATATAATTGGACCCTTGAGCAAATTTCTTCTGCTGAAGAATACACAAATATGAGAGTTATTACAATTTGTGTGGTATTAAATCACAGCACAGTAATATTTCAAAAGGGAGGGGGGGGGGGGGGAATAGATGTCCTTTAGGTAATTATGAATATAATATGCTAAATTGATGTTTTGCTCATAGTCTACTGTCAGTTGTTCATATGATTGTCACATCTTAAATAAACACAATAACTAAGCATATTTTAAAATTTTATTTGACAAACAGAATTTGAAAATTTATTACATTTATACATTGAATACCTGAAAAAAATGCATACACCATGTACATTATTCATTTACATCCATGAATACATCTATTATGTTCCGTGAAAGTGCTTGACAATCCATTTGATGACAACTTTAGTCCATTTTTACTGAACCTCTTTTAAGAGGTCACCTATCTTGAGAGGTCACTTTTGACATTCCCCATGAGTGACTGCTTAAGACAGGTTTGACTATATATATATTCAGACCAGTAAATTAAAATTTTCATTTAGAGGACTGGGTCTGTAACCAACAGATTCAACCTTTTTTGTTAGTAGTCAGTTAACTATGAACATTTACTGACCCTGATATATTACTGTCCATGTTTATATTGTTGTTCATTTTTGTGATAGTATGTTGTCTTTTTGACTGGAAAGCCAGGACCTAGATTTCCAATTTCATATGTCATGGTCTTTTATATGTTCAATGAGTTGTGTACCTGTCTCGCATGTATTTATTTTTATCATATTTTGTAGAGAAAAGGAAAGAACAAAAGGGAGAAAGAACATGAAGGACAAAAGGAAAAACCCTGAATACAGGGAAATGGAAAGAAAAAGGGACAGAGAAAGAAGACGATTAGCTAGATTCTCAAATAATGATTTACGGGAGAAAGAAAGGGAAAGAGATCGAGATTATCGTAGACGTATCAAAATTCAAGAAATAACAACAAAGACTTCAGATGATATTGAATCATCCGATTCACTCGAATGTTTTATGAAAGATATGGATGAAAAATATCAATTGTTAATCAATTGTAAAGCAGACGAGAGTTCCAATGAGGAAATTATTTATAGCTTTAATAATAATGGCGATTTTGATGATGGAATCTTAGATTCTGCTGTAATTGAACAAAATGAAAGAACAGATTTGATTGGACACTATGGAGATAGTGTGCTCCAATCAGAGATTATTTCAGAAAAAGACTCAGATTCAAAACAAACTATGATAAAGAATGTATTTGAATCATGTTCCTCAGAAATTACATAATATATATTGAGGCCTACTTTTTTATCAATTATTTATTTCATCACACTTACACTTATGAAAGTGGGAGCAACCTTTCAAAACTGACACTCACAAAATAATTGGCATCAAAGCATACATTCCTTCAAAGTCTGATATCCATTGATCCAAGAAGATTAAAAACAGACAACACACTTTTTGAAACCGTTGTGTCTCTTCTTTCTTTTGCATACTTCTGACCAATAAAAAACCATTTAGAGAACCATCCAATGAACATTCCTAACAATCTTGGTAGTGGTAATTCACTAAATTGGCCTAGTGGTTTCAGACAATATTAAAATGTAAATGTTTACAGACGATGACAGACACCAAGTGATGGCAATACCGTACATGGCCTTTTAGGTCATGTGAACTACAAAGTTTTAAAATTTGAAATTTTCCTTTTTTGGCCCCCCTTTTTTTTCAAAGACGGTTATAGTTACATAAAAACATATGCATTTTTTAAAAGGGATTCTAAAAAGTTTTGAAATTTGAAATTTTCCCTTTTTGGTCCCCCCTTTTTTTTCAAAGATGGTTATAGTTACATAAAAACATATGCATTTTTTAAAAGGGATTCTCCTATAAGGAATTTATCATTAAATAAACCCCATCAAAATCAGATGAAAAAAAAAGCTCTCAATGTACAACTAACAAAAAAATAATAATCCATTTTTGTTCCTTGGGGCCTCTTGTTTGGAAATGGGTAGGATTACAATAGCCCAAACCAATATCAACCTTTATTCTGTGTTAATGATCATTGTGCTAAAAATTCAGAAGGATTCGTCAACTACAACTTAAGTTATCACACAAACCATTTTGTCTACAGACGAACGACAACGACGGGGCATAACATAATATCACTGCATTTTTGAGGTCGTATAAAAATGGTGAATGGCTTGTATAAACTTGTGAGTTTAAATTCTGTCTGTGACAAGAGTGTTATTCATACAATGAGTTTTTGGGGTTTTTTTTGCAATTTTTCAGCTATATCATGGCAAGAACAACATTTCGAAGAGATGATGACGATATCCTCTTTGTACTAAAACACCACGCTTAGTTGGATTTTTATTGTGCTAGCTCACTGAAACAACAGCCTGTGGGTAAATATGTCGCTCTACTCAGAACATTATCCCGATTCCAAGACAACCAGTCTTTGATATTACTTGTTAATATTTTGTGCTTAGTAGAGATGGAACAAATAGCAAACGGTAACTGTTACACCACCGATAGGGATGGTAGTTGGATTTACAACTACCTATGCAATCAGTGTCTATCGCCACTAAAGTTGTGAGTTCAAATCTCGATCAGGGCGAGGTGTACAACATTATGTGATAAAGTTTGTCAGTGACTTGTGACAGGTTAGTGGTTTTCTCGGGGTCCTCCGGTTTCCTCCACCAATAAAACTGACGGCCACGATATAACTGAAATATTGTTGAAAGTGGCGTTAAACACCATCAAACAAACAAACAAACAAACCGATACGGTGTTCTTGATACAACTTTGTCAGTGATTTGGGACAGGTGTGTGATTTTGTACGTTAATCGTTTTACCTTCACCATTTAAATTGACCGTCTTTATACTAATGAAATACTGTTGTCGTATTGTTGAAAATGGTAATAGTTATCTAACCTTTTCTTCCCAAACCCACTAGTGTAGCAGGAACTGGTTACCCTTCTAGAGCACCTGAGTTCACCCTCGGTCTTTAGTGGGGTTCGTGTTAGTTGTTTTAGATATCTAACCTTTTCTTCCCAAACCCACTAGTGTAGCAGGAACTGGTTACCCTTCTAGAGCACCTGAGTTCACCCTCGGTCTTTAGTGGGGTTCGTGTTAGTAGTTTTAGATATCTAACCTTTTCTTCCCAAACCCACTAGTGTAGCAGGAACTGGTTACCCTTCTAGAGCACCTGAGTTCACCCTCGGTCTTTAGTGGGGTTCGTGTTAGTTGTTTTAGATATCTAACCTTTTCTTCCCAAACCCACTAGTGTAGCAGGAACTGGTTACCCTTCTAGAGCACCTGAGTTCACCCTCGGTCTTTAGTGGGGTTCGTGTTAGTTGTTTTAGATATCGAACCTTTTCTTCCCAAACCCACTAGTGTAGCAGAAACTGGTTACCCTTCTAGAGCACCTGAGTTCACCCTCGGTCTTTAGTGGGGTTCGTGTTAGTTGTTTTAGATATCTAACCTTTTCTTCCCAAACCCACTAGTGTAGCAGGAACTACTTACCCTTCTAGAGCACCTGAGTTCACCCTCGGTCTTTAGTGGGGTTCGTGTTAGTTGTTTTAGATATCTAACCTTTTCTTCCCAAACCCACTAGTGTAGCAGGAACTGGTTACCCTTCTAGAGCACCTGAGTTCACCCTCGGTCTTTAGTGGGGTTCGTGTTAGTAGTTTTAGATATCCAACCTTTTCTTCCCAAACCCACTAGTGTAGCAGGAACTGGTTACCCTTCTAGAGCACCTGAGTTCACCCTCGGTCTTTAGTGGGGTTCGTGTTAATTGTTTTAGATATCTAACCTTTTCTTCCCAAACCCACTAGTGTAGCAGGAACTACTTACCCTTCTAGAGCACCTGAGTTCACCCTCGGTCTTTAGTGGGGTTCGTGTTAGTTGTTTTAGATATCTAACCTTTTCTTCCCAAACCCACTAGTGTAGCAGCACCTGAGTTCACCCTCGGTCTTTAGTGGGGTTCGTGTTAGTAGTTTTAGATATCTAACCTTTTCTTCCCAAACCCACTAGTGTAGCAGGAACTGGTTACCCTTCTAGAGCACCTGAGTTCACCCTCGGTCTTTAGTGGGGTTCGTGTTAGCTGTTTTAGATATCTAACCTTTTCTTCCCAAACCCACTAGTGTAGCAGGAACTGGTTACCCTTCTAGAGCACCCGAGTTCACCCTCGGTCTTTAGTGGGGTTCGTGTTAGTTGTTTTAGATATCTAACCTTTTCTTCCCAAACCCACTAGTGTAGCAGGAACTGGTTACCCTTCTAGAGCACCTGAGTTCACCCTCGGTCTTTAGTGGGGTTCGTGTTAGTTGTTTTAGATATCTAACCTTTTCTTCCCAAACCCACTAGTGTAGCAGGAACTGGTTACCCTTCTAGAGCACCTGAGTTCACCCTCGGTCTTTAGTGGGGTTCGTGTTAGTTGTTTTAGATATCTAACCTTTTCTTCCCAAACCCACTAGTGTAGCAGGAACTGGTTACCCTTCTAGAGCACCTGAGTTCACCCTCGGTCTTTAGTGGGGTTCGTGTTAGTAGTTTTAGATATCTAACCTTTTCTTCCCAAACCCACTAGTGTAGCAGGAACTGGTTACCCTTCTAGAGCACCTGAGTTCACCCTCGGTCTTTAGTGGGGTTCGTGTTAGTTGTTTTAGATATCTAACCTTTTCTTCCCAAACCCACTAGTGTAGCAGGAACTGGTTACCCTTCTAGAGCACCTGAGTTCACCCTCGGTCTTTAGTGGGGTTCGTGTTAGTTGTTTTAGATATCGAACCTTTTCTTCCCAAACCCACTAGTGTAGCAGAAACTGGTTACCCTTCTAGAGCACCTGAGTTCACCCTCGGTCTTTAGTGGGGTTCGTGTTAGTTGTTTTAGATATCTAACCTTTTCTTCCCAAACCCACTAGTGTAGCAGGAACTACTTACCCTTCTAGAGCACCTGAGTTCACCCTCGGTCTTTAGTGGGGTTCGTGTTAGTTGTTTTAGATATCTAACCTTTTCTTCCCAAACCCACTAGTGTAGCAGGAACTGGTTACCCT
Source organism: Bathymodiolus septemdierum (assembly GCA_963383655.1). Classification (NCBI taxonomy): domain Eukaryota; kingdom Metazoa; phylum Mollusca; class Bivalvia; order Mytilida; family Modiolidae; genus Bathymodiolus; species Bathymodiolus septemdierum. Next base: position 57,732,188 of record OY726525.1, on the reverse strand, counting down.
TCTAGAGCACCTGAGTTCACCCTCGGTCTTTAGTGGGGTTCGTGTTAGTAGTTTTAGATATCCAACCTTTTCTTCCCAAACCCACTAGTGTAGCAGGAACTGGTTACCCTTCTAGAGCACCTGAGTTCACCCTCGGTCTTTAGTGGGGTTCGTGTTAATTGTTTTAGATATCTAACCTTTTCTTCCCAAACCCACTAGTGTAGCAGGAACTACTTACCCTTCTAGAGCACCTGAGTTCACCCTCGGTCTTTAGTGGGGTTCGTGTTAGTTGTTTTAGATATCTAACCTTTTCTTCCCAAACCCACTAGTGTAGCAGCACCTGAGTTCACCCTCGGTCTTTAGTGGGGTTCGTGTTAGTAGTTTTAGATATCTAACCTTTTCTTCCCAAACCCACTAGTGTAGCAGGAACTGGTTACCCTTCTAGAGCACCTGAGTTCACCCTCGGTCTTTAGTGGGGTTCGTGTTAGCTGTTTTAGATATCTAACCTTTTCTTCCCAAACCCACTAGTGTAGCAGGAACTGGTTACCCTTCTAGAGCACCCGAGTTCACCCTCGGTCTTTAGTGGGGTTCGTGTTAGTTGTTTTAGATATCTAACCTTTTCTTCCCAAACCCACTAGTGTAGCAGGAACTGGTTACCCTTCTAGAGCACCTGAGTTCACCCTCGGTCTTTAGTGGGGTTCGTGTTAGTTGTTTTAGATATCTAACCTTTTCTTCCCAAACCCACTAGTGTAGCAGGAACTGGTTACCCTTCTAGAGCACCTGAGTTCACCCTCGGTCTTTAGTGAGGTTCGTGTTAGTTGTTTTAGATATCTAACCTTTTCTTCCCAAACCCACTAGTGTAGCAGGAACTGGTTACCCTTCTAGAGCACCTGAGTTCACCCTCGGTCTTTAGTGGGGTTCGTGTTAGTTGTTTTAGATATCTAACCTTTTCTTCCCAAACCCACTAGTGTAGCAGGAACTGGTAACCCTTCTAGAGCACCTGAGTTCACCCTCGGTCTTTAGTGGGGTTCGTGTTAGTAGTTTTAGATATCTAACCTTTTCTTCCCAAACCCACTAGTGTAGCAGCACCTGAGTTCACCCTCGGTCTTTAGTGGGGTTCGTGTTAGTAGTTTTAGATATCTAACCTTTTCTTCCCAAACCCACTAGTGTAGCAGGAACTGGTTACCCTTCTAGAGCACCTGAGTTCACCCTCGGTCTTTAGTGGGGTTCGTGTTAGCTGTTTTAGATATCTAACCTTTTCTTCCCAAACCCACTAGTGTAGCAGGAACTGGTTACCCTTCTAGAGCACCCGAGTTCACCCTCGGTCTTTAGTGGGGTTCGTGTTAGTTGTTTTAGATATCTAACCTTTTCTTCCCAAACCCACTAGTGTAGCAGGAACTGGTTACCCTTCTAGAGCACCTGAGTTCACCCTCGGTCTTTAGTGGGGTTCGTGTTAGTTGTTTTAGATATCTAACCTTTTCTTCCCAAACCCACTAGTGTAGCAGGAACTGGTTACCCTTCTAGAGCACCTGAGTTCACCCTCGGTCTTTAGTGAGGTTCGTGTTAGTTGTTTTAGATATCTAACCTTTTCTTCCCAAACCCACTAGTGTAGCAGGAACTGGTTACCCTTCTAGAGCACCTGAGTTCACCCTCGGTCTTTAGTGGGGTTCGTGTTAGTTGTTTTAGATATCTAACCTTTTCTTCCCAAACCCACTAGTGTAGCAGGAACTGGTAACCCTTCTAGAGCACCTGAGTTCACCCTCGGTCTTTAGTGGGGTTCGTGTTAGTAGTTTTAGATATCTAACCTTTTCTTCCCAAACCCACTAGTGTAGCAGCAACTGGTTACCCTTCTAGAGCACCTGAGTTCACCCTCGGTCTTTAGTGGGGTTCGTGTTAGTTGTTTTAGTTATCTGTGTAGTGTTTTGTAGATCGTCGTTTCTTTCTTTTGGCCATTATGTTGTCTGTCCTTCGATTTACAGATTCTGATTACCTCTTTGATATCTTCAAACTTTTCTTGTATTTACAGATTCTGATTACCTTTTTGATATCTTCAAACTTTTCTTGTGTATCATAAATGTGGGGGGTGGTGGTGTTGGAAGGGTAGGTCATAAGGTGAATGTGATACATATCTTGCACCAATTGAACATTTAATAGGAATCATAAAATCAAAATAAGAGATCGTTTCCAATTTCATCATCATGTGTATTGCATTTTTCAACTTGCTGACAAAATAAATGTTATAACATAGACAATTAACAATTATAAACATATATATATATATAACAGAAATAATATGTTGCTGATTTTAGGGTCCCACGTACAATCTTCTTCATCAAAGTCATAACAACTGTTGTGGCTGCTACGACTGAAGCCACATAACAACTGAAGCCTCATAACAACTGGTGTGACTTGTATTACCAAAGCCGCATAACATTACTGACGTGGCTGGTATTAATTACGGAAGTCGCATAACAACTACGAGTTGTATGGCTGGTGCGATCCAAAGCTGCATAAAAACTGGCATGGCTGGTACAACAGAAGCCACATAGCAACTGGAATGACTCGTACAACAAAAGCTGTACCCATAAATTCCAACTGTATTAAAAGCCATAACAATCATGTTCATGAAAATTACCGCTACTTAAAAAGATTGATCAAAAAGAATGTTGGGACCCAAAATGGCTCCGACAACTTAAATATCAAAATATACAATTAAATTTCAGCATTATAGACAAAGAATACAATTTGCCATAATTTTCTTCTGCTAGACAATTACAAGTAGACAAGGAACAACCCAATAACATATATATGCATGACTGAACAGTGCAAATTATTTGATGAGAAAGAATATTTACATCTTGGTATATTACTGTATCTATGTATATTGTACCTTAATTAATGGATTTTTTTTATATCAAATATTGTCCTTTGAGGAAATTTGGCAATTGTAAGCATTTGTTATCAAAACAACAAAATTAGAGCAATTGAGACATTTTAATACATGTATAAGCCCACAGTCAAAATGTGGTGGAAAAATCTAGGATTTTGTCATTTGAGGAAATTTGGTAATTGCTATCATTTTTGTAACCATAAGAACTAAATTAAAGCAACTGAGATATTTTTATACATGTATAAGCCCACAGTCAAACTGTGGTGCAAAAATCTAGGATTTTTGTCATTTGAGGAAACTTGGCAATTGTTATCATTTTTTTTATCATAACAACTAAAACATTTTTATACATGTATAGGGCCCACAGTCAAAATGTGGTAGAAAACAAATCTTTGATTTTTTATCCTTGGTGTTCAAACTGAAATACTATTTTTGAAAGTTGAGTTAACATGACCATAATCCTCAAGTTCAACTTAACATTAAAGTACAGTAAATTCGTTACAGCCATTCAGATACAACATAACCTGTTAGAAAAAAAACAACAACAAATGTTTAACCCTTGTTTCCACAACATACATGTATACTATAGTGTATTGCACTTTATGTCTGTAAATGGACATTTTACATTTATACTTTTTTTTTTATCCTCTCAACTAAATCTGACCAAAAATAACTAAATAAAAAACATAAGAAAATATGTATAGAATAAAAACAGTGTTGAAGGTCGAGACGGACATTATCATCAGTACTGAAGCCAGGCCGATAGGGCAAGCAGCGATACTATATAACTATAATCTTTTGTTGAGGTCAATGCAAGTTTTTATGGACCTTAAAAACGATACTCACCGAAGCCTTTAGGCTGAGGTGAATATTGATTTCTAAGGTCCATAAAAACTCGTATTGACCGATACAAAAGACTGTAATTGTTTTATTACATTAAAATGAAAAGTGAAAGTGAAACCAAGTCAATATGAAATTAATCACTTCATTATGACATCATACATAATGCAATGGAAAACGAAAGTGAAACCAAGTCAATACGAGTTTTAATCAAACAATATCAAATTTTACGGAATGTCAAGTGACAGCATGATAGCCAATAAAATTGTTTAAATAAAATCATTATGTAATAATAGGGATAATGTATGTCGACGCCTTCAAAACTGACATTATCGTTTTTATTAGTAACACTATAATGTGCTTGCTGTCACACTGACTGATAATTTTCAGTATCAGAGTCAGTTCGATATTACAGACATATCACTCTAAAACAATATTTCTAATATACACAAACAAAAGGAAAAACAACACATGTATTATGTAAAGCTACACTTCTCTATGTTACCATGACAACAGTGTTGAGAAAACAAATAATGTACCCCAAAAAATATACAACTCATTTATAACAGTACTTAATCTACAGAAAACAAAGAAAGCTAGCTAATGATAAATTAGTTGTTATATATAGTTAATTAAATGATTGATTGAACTAAAACATATTTCATTGGTTTTATGTATGAATACACATGATTAATTTAAAGTATAAAGCTTTTACTGAAACAATTTCTCTTAAATACACGTACTTTAAAAGTGGACATTTTTGTGTGGGATCCTCTTTATTACTTGTCAGATAGAATTGTTGGAAGATTTCCCACACATATTTACTTTTAAAAATATATGCAATGCTAGATAGATAAATATATAGATGCCTAGCAATTCTAAATAAATTATAAAAGGGCAAAATTACACCCTTTCACCAGCCACCAATGAAAATTACTATGCTTACAATATCTAATAGTATACTCATATTAGCGGGGCTATGGAGAGAATAACATATCTGAGTAAACAACTAACAATCTTTGTCGATCGAATAAAACTTGACGAATCTGAGGATTGCACTGCATGGTTAAACTTGGTGAATCTTAGGATTGCACTGCATGTTTAAACTTGGTGAATCTTAGGATTGCACTGCATGTTTAAACTTAGTGAATCTTACAATTGCACTGCATGTTTAAACTTGGTGAATCTTACAATTGCACTGCATGTTTAAACTTGGTGAATCTTACAATTGCACTGCATGTTTAAACTTGGTGAATCTTACAATTGCACTGCATGTTTAAACTTGGTGAATCTTACAATTGCACTGCATGTTTAAACTTGGTGAATCTTACGATTGTACTGCATGTTTAAACTAATGAAGTAGCTTCCTGTTTAGTAAGGTTGTTACCAGTTGTTATGATGAAAAATGGAAGGTTATTTGGTGCAACAAATTACAATTATTATTGTTTTTTTAATGATAAGGGCATTTCCATTTAAACATACTTTCCCTCCAAAGGACCCCTACGGGTCCATCGGATCTATCGATGAACAAGAATTATTTAATTTGCTTTCTTTAGGTTTTTATCACAATGATCTGCATTTCTTTAGCTTTCGTCCATTATTCTTCATTCTTGGTTTTCAAGGGGGTTCGTACAACAAACCTGCCCAAACTCCCCTGCCTGGGTGTGGAGATGTATACTCAAATGAAATAGCTTTAATAAATAACAATTTATACACATAAACTACTTAATCACAGAAAGTATAATTACATAGGGGAGATAGAATTAAATAAATAAATTACAACTTCCTTAGAAACAACAAAATCTGAAAATTAGAAAATTCATAATGAGGTTATACATGAAGTTCCATTTACGGAAGAAAATTTAACTTGTGCAATACCAATACCAACAGCTTACATCCGTAGATATCTATGTTAATTAGACACTTACAAATTGTAAATATTAAAATATTCCGAGTATATTTGTATAACAATTGTCAGGTTAACGAGTTTTTTTATGGAAAAATTTGACAAGGACATAACAATTTTTGCTTGACCTACTTAAACAAAATATTAAATACCCTACACTGATATTATTTCATTATTATAATAAAATACCTCAAACTTATTGTCATGTTTAAAAATATCACTTTGCGAAATGAAAAAAACAAACAAACAAACATTTACAATATTTATTAAATTATCAATCATTATATTACATGTAGTATCAATTATTTAATAATGCCAGTTTTTGCCTTAATCTTTTTCACTTACTTGCCCGAAAGCCAAATTTACAAAAATTATTCTATTTATTAAAACAAATTCTTTCATAATTTTCACTTGTCCGAATCCAGTTTTACTTATACCGGGCTTCGGGCAGGTGGATTAGCATGAAGACTGCAATGCCAGAAAAATAATTTGTACGGAAGGGTGAATTCTCCTGAGAACATTTGTATTATTTTGTTTTCTATAATTTTGAGGAAAAAAAAACAAATCTGATAAATTTTGAAACAAAAAATGTACATGTTAAACAGATAACCCTGATTTTTATTAAAGAACTTTTATCCTAATTTGTTTTTATAAACAAAATACTGTAAAGCTTATAAGAATGGGGTTTTGTGACAACTTTAATCACAACTATATTAAATTATGATATTTAATTGATGGAAATAAACCCTTTATATGAACAAAGGACATGGAATTCTAATTTATGAGGCCATTCGTAAAAGAACTTGTTTGTTGAAACACAATTTACAAGTGGGAAGGTACAGGTTGATAAGCATATTATTTTTTTCCTTTTAATTATCTGCAATTTAATTACTTTCATGCAAAGAATTTTAGCTAAAATTTAGAAAAATCAAAAAAAATTCTAGGGAACTCTCAACAAAAATATTTTAAGTAGGGCAATTTATAATGGATTGGGAAGGCAATTTTTCATGGGAACTCTAGACAATTTTTTTCTAGGGGAAAAACCATATACGACGAATCAGACAGGAAATATTCTCAGGAATATATTCTTGACAAGAATTTTTTTACTAGGTCCATTTATGATTGTTTGGAAGGGTAACCAGTACCAGCAAACAAAGAATATTTCATGAATGGCCTAGAGCTGAGAAAGTAAATATTTTGGCGATTGTATTCTACACATTCATTTAAGTAAATAGAAGATAAAATGACTAAATACTAAATATTTTAAATGTATTCCATTTCATATTGTTCACTCTCTATCATCATCTGACATAAGTTATTCTTTTAACCATCACATTACAATGGAATCTTTTCTTCTGGCAGGGGACCAGTTGGTTCAGAGTTAGCTCCCATTGTCTCCTCTTGCAAAGCTTCTTCAAAATTTGTCTCTGATTTACTACCAGATACTTTGGCCTGAAAAAGTTGACACAATTTTTTCATGTGATTGCATTATTAATAATTGATATAGTGTTATGTCTTTTTTATCTATATGTATTGTTAATAATAATATTCAAGCCTTTTAAACATATAATTTTGCTAGTGTGAGATGCAGAAAAAACCCATCTTTGTTGAATCATAAACTTTTCATGTGCCCCTATTAAAATGCACAGCCATGAACAAATGATTTTCCCCAAAACAATCATAATTAGTAACCAGAAACAAGTCAAATTAGTAAATTATCTCCCCTTATTTGGAAAAGGAGATAATTACTAATGTTTTCCATTATGAGAGATAGTGCCACATGTGAAAAATAAATTTCAGAAGTTTTTCCCACAATTGCTATAGTCTATAGTATAAACATGTTGTTTGAGAATTCAAATACATATATCTACTTGTCAATTCAGTACTAAATAGTTGTAGAAAAAAAATAAAGATAAAAATTTCTTAAAATTATACATAAAATAAAATTTTGTCTCTATTAATTAAAAATACTATGAGTTAAGCTTAAAACATGAAACAATTATTTTGTCTGTATTAAGAATACAAAAATGTACTACAAGTTAAGTTTAAAATATCAAAGATTTGAAATTGAAAAAAATACAACTTTGTAGATTCAAAAATATAAATATATAGTAGATAAAATAAAGACATAGTTGAGTTCTAAAAAATTATGAAATATTGTGCAGTAAAATTAATCAATTGTGAATTTTAAACAATTCTAGAAATTCAACCAATAATAAAAAGGAATACTAAAATCATTGTTAAAAAAAACCCTCATTAAAAATAATTATAATTTAATATCTACAAAAATCAGTAACGCACCTAAGGTGCGAAAGCCGAGTTGCGAACACGTGGATGGACAATGAGACCTTGACTTTTGACCTACAAACCTCAATATCAATAGGCTTCTTCCTCTCACCATCAGGCATGTGTGTACCAAGTTTCATTCACATACCTGTTAACCTCTGGGAACTGCTAGGGGGGAGATCTCCCCACTACCAACTCTTCTAAGGGGGAGATTTTGTGCATCGCCTTTTTACACACAAAATTGTACCTTGTAGTTGCATACATGTGATAAGAGTTGCTATGCTACAACTGGAGATTTGTAAATTTTTGACTGGAGATTTGGTCTCATAACTGGAGATTTTTTATCAATGTATTTGATGCATGTTTTTATTGTTAATTGATGTTTTCTTTTTGTTTGTTTCAGTATTGAACCAACTGCATCCCATTTCAATATATATTGTTTACATTTCTGTCTTATTACTATTAGTAGTGTTTCATATGATGAATGACGGATAAAAACTGTATTTATAATTTATTCATAATCATTCATAATCATAAGGTTATAACAAAGCAATAACAATGAAGACAGAATGCTCTGAACAATAAAGTCATAGAGCACTAAAGTTAAAAAGTCACTTTGCTGCTGGTGCGTTGGGTGATAGCATACGTTTTGGCATTTTTGTGGTTTATCAATTTCATCCTGGAACTTAGTCCTTAAATAATACTTTGATCGGCTTTGGTCCCAAACAAGCCATAACAACTCAATCCGAGATGAATTCATTGCACGTTTGATCAAAATAAGGAGTTTTCCTCTGCATCAAAGGTTGTCCGACTCCTGTTTGCACAACGGTTTATAACTATTTTTAATTGCCGCTATCACACTTCTAATCATCTAAGCGTGTGCCACAAACCCACTTCCTTATCCCCAATTAACTGTCAATCAGTGGATAATTGTTGTATAATCATCAACATCTTAATTAATCTCCATGACCTAATTTACTTGTAAAGGTGTCAAACAGATCAATAACCGGATATCATTTAAACACCTTTACCATTCGTATCTCTCGGCGTTTTTCATCAGTGCGCGAGTTCCAAATGGGGAATTTCCAGAAATATTGATCGCAAAATGTAGGTCAAGATTTTATTGTACTTGATTTTTTTGTTGGGGGGAGGAAAAGGTGTGTGCGGGAGATTAATGTCTCCCGCGCATGAGACCCAGTCCATGCGGGAGATAAGGCTCTTACGCGGGAGATTCCCGCGAAAAGGGGGAGGGTTAACAGGTATGCATTCAGATCCGACATTTCATTAAGATATCGTGCGGAAACGAAAAAAGTATCGAATGTTTATTCTATTTTTAGAAGTTGTGACCTTGACCTTTGTCCTACAAACCTCATTATCAATAGGCTTTCTCCTCTCACCATCAGGCACATGTGTACCAAGTTTCATTTAGATCCTACATTTTGTTCTTATGATATCGTGCGGAAACGAAAAAAGTATCAAATTTGTGTTCTATTTTTAGAAGTTGTGACCTTGACCTTTGTCCTACGATCCCCAATATCGATAGGCTACCTCCTTTCACCATCAGACATGTGTGTGCCAAGTTTCATTTAGATCTGACATTTCGTTCTTAAGATATCGTGCGGAAACGAAAAAAGTATCAAATTTTTGTTCTATTTTTAGAAGTTGTGACCTTGACCTTTGTCCTACAAACCTCATTATCAAATAGGCTTTCTACTCTCACCATCAGGCATATGTGTACCTTAGAGCCTACATTTTGTTCTTAAGATATTGTGCGGAAACGAAAAAAGTATCAAATTTTTGTTCTATTTTTAGAAGTTGTGACCTTGACCTTTGTCCTACGATCCTCAATATCAATAGGCTTCCTCCTCTCACCACCTGGCATGTGTGTACCAAGTTTCATTTTGATCAGACATTTCATTCTTAAGATATTGTGCGGAAACGATTGCGCCGCCCGGACGCCATTCATCATATTATAAGCCAAGTTCGACTTCGTCGCAACTCGGCTAAAAAAAATATATGTTCTGAAATTGACAACAAGGAAACAATATACAAAACAATCAGGTGACTAAACACACAACACACTGCGACAACATTCAAATATTTACATGGTGAGTGTACTGAAAAATAAACAAACTCGTATACTGTCTATCATCCTTCCCAGAATACAACAGGTAGTGAGGGTCTACATGGGTGGGGTAATAAATTCCTTTGTTCATAATTTGCCTTACAAAAATACATTTTTTTTTTTTCAAATTTGCCAAATAGTTAGCAAATAAAATGAAATTGTATCACTCATGAACTTGAGGCTCACCTGAGCCAGCATTGTTCACCTGGTTATTCATATCCATATTCAATGTTAAACTATTTTCTACAGAGGCAGCCATCTTGGATTTCTGATGGACATAAAAAAACATAAATTTTGTAATAATTTATTGGTATTTAACATCACTTTAAACAATATTTAATTTATATTATAGATATCTGTTTTATTGGTGAAAAACCTTATAAAAAGTCTTTCTTTCAAAGTTTGGTGGCCATATTCATTGCTTCTGAGATACAGTTTGCACAAGTCGTGTTTTTTTCAAGTCTTGGTGGTATACCAGTATTTGAAATCAAAGAATTTCACATACATAGGAATCTTCATATTTTGTCGTATCTGGTAACCTTATTATTTTAGGTATAATTGCAGCACACCTAAGGGTGAACTTGGCATTACTTATTTCTGAAAAACAGCAATGAAAAAAATTTCATTTATTATGTGAAACAAAACATGACAAAATCCAAAATACTATAAACCCATGTAAACCCTCTTTCTTAAATCACGGGAGATGCTCAAAAAATGTTTATGCATGGGCCATGTTAATACCATTCCCTTTTATAAGTATTATGTAAAACAAGGTACAAATTTAACTATAAATAAATTGGATAAATGTGGACGTAGAACACAGATGCCCCCAGCCTCCAGCTAAAATAAACATGGGACATAATTTTTACAACATTGTTTTAAGTATAACTGCAATCTCTCGTGATTTATACAATAAAGTGCACACACTCACCAAACGTCCTTTAAAAGAATCTATAGACCGTGATTTCTGAACAAAAACAATTAATTTTGAGAACAGCTTTTTCAAAACTCGTTAACAAATCATAAACATTCATATTAAGCTATAATTTAATTTGATGTGAATACTGCAATCTGATTGGCTGATCTGCCTGGAGCAACATTGGTTATACATGATAACCTGGGTTGGTATTGTGATGTCTCCAATGTAATCTTTCGCCACAGACAAATTCAAATACTCCCATGAAATAATTGTAATTAAAATCGAGGAATCATTAAATTTTGTTGTAGAAATTAAATTATAAGGAATATTTGAAATTTTGAACAGGTTATACTTGCATAACCTAGTTTGGAAAAGTTATGGAGGATTTGATGCATGACCTATAAATACTGAATTTCTTGGTGATGACAGAGCTATTTTTAGAGTTGTTGTTTTCCGTAGCATGGCATTTCACTGCAAGATTTTAAACATGCCCTGATATTTTGACAGAAAGTAGAGGAATCATGTACATTTCAGAAAATATATGGTCTTGGAAAGGTTAAATTTAAGATAAAATGGCCAGGTAGGCTTGAAAAAACACAAATTTAGTAGAAAACCATAAAGAAATTAATTAGTGGTTTCACACTTTTTGCACATTCCTGATTTGATTCTAAAATTATACATTTTTATACCTTTTTTTATGGAGTTATTTCCCTTACGACAGGCAAAATGGTGCCTGTTTTAGCAAGAGCAATGGAAAAAGACAATGAATTTGAGCATTATTTTTTTAATTTGTAGACATTGGAACCTAATAAAAATCAGAGGAAAATTCACAAGTTGTTGTAACATTAAAATTTTGTTCAGAGAAAACTATATGTCATTTTCATTGAACTTATCATGAAAGAGGGCCGTTTTGCCTGCCTTTAAAGGGAAATAACTCTTGTATAAAGCATACAATTTTAGAATCAAAGTCGGAAACATGCAAACCTAATGGTCTATTAGAAAAATAACTTACTGTGAACCAATTAATTTTTGTATATGTATATCACATTTAATACTTTCAAAAGACCAGCAAAACTATTATAAAATATGCAATTGTATATTAAATAGAATAAAAAAAAAAAATGTTAGTTTGTCTGCAGGCTGATCACTGTTCAGAAGTAAATCGTGAACATTAATAATATACTTGCTGATGTTAATTGGTTTACAGTAATTCCATATTACCCCTTCACACCTTCCATGTAAAATAGTCCACTTACTTTAACATTAGCTACTGCTCCTCCCACTTTCTCTTCCATTGATTTAAATGCTGTGGAATTTCTGTAAAAAGAGTATTAATATACATGTACATGTAGTACAGCAAAACTTGTCTTCATAAATATCAAGAGTGATTGATGAGTAATGTCTCAGTAAAATCATGGTGAGTATAAGTTTCTTTTTGTTGAGGAGCTGTCGTGGTCATGATCGTATTGTAGTTGGATTTACAACTACCTGTGCAATCAGTGCTTAATCACCACTAAAGTTGTGAAGGCAGCAAATGCCAACTTAAGAGATTTAGTTTGATCTGGATTAGGGGGCTTATGGTGTTTAATGCCACTTTTAACAATATTCCAGTTATATCATGGTTTTCAGTTTTATTGGTTGATGAAACCGAAGTATGCCGGAGAAAACCACCGACCTGTCGTAAGACACTGACAAACTTTATCACATAATGTTGTACCAAGTACACCTTGCCACGAGTGGTATTCGAACCCACATTAGTAGTGATAGGCACTGATTGCATAGGTAGTTGTAAATCCAACTTCCACACGATCAAGACCAAGACAACTCCTGTTTGATCTGACATGGATCTCTCCATTATATATAAACTTTTAAAAGCATTTTTAATTACAATCTTGTCATTATATTCATGACATACACATACATACAACCTTACCTAACATCACTTAATTTTCTAGACATGGTTGAACCAACAGTAGAAAATGCAGCTGTAGTTTTTTCTGAGGCTGTTTTTACTACAGATGATGTCTTTTGGTATCTGAAAAACAAAAATAGACATGTTTACACTGATCTATGTAAAGACCTACAATCTGATTAAAATCATGTCTCTCTCGTGTTCTCCTTGACTGACATTTCTTGGCATATCAGCAAGGGGAGAAAGTGAGACGTGATTTTGGTCATAACCAGTAATTCTATGCAGGAATTACTTCCCCTGAATCAGAAAGGTTTTTTTTATGTGACAAACTTGCTGTGATACTTGTGATAATGTCCATCTCGACATTCCAAATTGCCATTATTCTATATGTATCACTATATATAGCTAGTTTCTTGAGGTTCTGCAATTTTATCTTCAGCTTGTACCTGACTAACTTGTTTTAAAATTCATTTGTTTCTAAATTACATGCTGCACAATTTTTTTTTAATAATTGAACATAAGTAAAATTGGACAATGGAGGAAAGGGCAAATAAATCAGACCTCCATGTTAACATATTGTAGTTTTGGAAATGCTTTAGCCATAGTTACCATGACAACTTTAAAAAGATGGTGGATTAAAATGACTATAGACTTTTTGCACATTCCTGATTTGATTCTAAATTTAGACGTTTTTGCATGAGTTATTTCCCTTACGAGGGGTAAAATGTTATCCAGTTTAGCAAGAACAATAGAAAGGACAACGAATTTGAGGATAATTACCTCATAATTTGTAGATATTTGAACCTTTTAAAAGATCAGAGGATAATTTTATAGTGAATAGAAAATTCACAAGTCGTTACAAACATTTAAATTTTGAACAGATAATGAACAATAGATGGTATTCTCGTTGAACTCATTGCATACATGAAAGAGGGAACTTTGCTGGCTTTAAATGGAAACATATAATTTTAGAATCAAAGTCTGAAACGTGCAAATGACAATTAATTAAGCATGAAGACATCTAGAGGAAAATGATAAACATGGTTACAACAACAGGTAGTGTAAAATGCTAGAATGCAACCTATACCAGAGTTATCTTTCCTTGCTTGCACATCAGCCTCTATCAATGTCTCTAATAATTAAAATTTTCATCCAAGAATATATCACTTTAAAAACACAGAATTAATCGCAATGGATATGAATTTAGAATTGTCTGGACTATGGTCTGTATGGATGGTTCAGAATACAACAAATCTTAATCATGCACTGTAACAAAATGATCTGTGAAAACAATTTGAAAATTATTGACGGGTTAGGGGTTATGGTGTTTAACGCCACTTTCAACAATATTTCAGCTATATTGTAGTGGTCAGTTTACTGGTGGAGGAAACTGGAGTATCCGGAGAAAACCACAGACCTGCCGCAAGTCATAGACAATGTTGTATCTGGAGTACATCTCACCAGTGGTGATAGGCACTGATTGCATAGGTAGTTGTAAATCCAACTACCATATGATCACGACCACGACAGCCCCCGGTTTTACAAGATTGTTCTAAAAGTAAAAGTGGATGTTGAAGGAGGTTGACGTGAGAGCAAGGAAAGATAACTCTTGTAGAGATTGGATGGAATGATGTGATTAATGTACTAAGTATATAAACAATAATAATTACTCTTTGTCTTTTGCTAAATTTCATTTTTCTACTTGAAACATCTGAATAAAGTCATTGAAGCATGAAATATATTTGTCAGCACACACAATTTTTTATTTTGTAAGTCTTGTCTTCTAATACCTTAATAAATGTGCAAATAATAATATAATACAATAAACTCATTTCACTGAAATGAGGTCAATATTTATTTTGTCTTACACACACAAATCTAAATTTAGAACACTACATAAAATGTACACATGTATATACTGTGTGTAATCTGTTGTGTATTGTACTCCCCTTTATACACAAAAAAAAATCATTTGAACCGACTGTGTGTGTATTACACATTAGATATCAGAAAATGATATAAATGTATCATGTATATAATTCTAATACAATAATTTATTGAAAAGATCATAGAAAATGTGTATATTATATGTAAATAAAAATATAGATATCAAACTTAATGCTCACGACACATACAATACACAACAAAACACAGTATTTAAAATGGTGAATATCTCGATCAAATCTTGTTTACTATATTATGAAAAGAAAGGGTGGCCTTATAAGAGAAGGACTGTAGTAGTTATACACATTTCAAAGTACATGTACAAAGAAAGTCTAAGCAGTGATGGTCGTAAATTCCACCAATATCAACAAAATGAACACTATAAGCTGCTTTTCTTGGATAAATACTAACTGTGATACAATGAATCAAATTTTCATTTACAGGCTTGTTTTAGTAAGGTTTGAAAAGTTCAAATTTTCAATGTTTTTCGAGAATATCTTGTGTCCCCCCCCCCCCCGTTTTCCCCTAAATAAAAAAAATCTAATTTTAGAATAAATCTTGTAGAGGAAGACAAAAGATGACAGGAGTACATTGTCTGAAGATTTACTGTAGTCACGGTACATAAAATCATGCATAGTCAAACCTGTATTAAGAGGTCACATTTGGAACAATGAAAAAGTGGCCTTATAAGACAGGTGACCTCTTAAATGAGGTTCAATTCATATGACAGGACAAGAAAAAGGTGACCTATTAATACAGGTGACTGCTTAATAGAGGTGACCACATGGGCAGGTCTGACTGTATATCTAAACCAGAGGCTCCCAGGAGCCTGTAATCGCTCACCTGGATCAAAGCTGCTTTCAATAACAATGCAACTGCACTGTGGTGGCCATCTTGGCGGGGGAGCGCAACTGCCGGACACCATTTTGCAAGAGGACCATCCAATGACTATTCCATCAAAGTTTGGTTTTAATTGAGCTACTGGTTCCAGACAAGATGGTTTTTATGTGAATTTCCCATAGGGTCCTATGTTAAACTAAGTACAGCTGTGCAGCCATCTTGGTCAGAGGGCGGGACCACCAGACACAAATTTGGTTCAGCGGTTTCAGAGGAGAAGTTTTAAATGTGATCTTTTATCAAAATATGCCTAATTTGCATAATCGGTATAAATCGGCTGAAAGAAAAATAAAAAAAAAAAAACCCCGAACATATGCTAAACTACTCCTTGCCATGTAGCTGCAGTTAAAATTTCAGCTCATTTTGACTTACACTAAAGCAGCAATGGACAATTAAAATTTCATCCCCCCTTTTTTCTATTTTGAGCTTGGCGGCCATCTTGGCTGGAAGTCGGGATCAACGGACACAATTTTGGAAGGGGGCCATCCAAGAATCATTTCAGCAAAGTTTGGTTGATATTGGCTCAGTAGTTTCCGAGGAGAAGATTTTTTTTAAATTTCATCCCCCCTTTTTTCTAATTTGCATAATCGGTCAAAATCGGCAAAAGTTCAAAGTTCATAAAAAATCCTGTAATATATTCTAAAAAGCTCATCATTATGCTTACACAGTTCAAATTTGGGCACATTCTGGCTTAAAATTTACAATTTTGAAAGGGGGCCATCCAAGGACCATTCCACCAAAGTTTGGTTGCAATTGGTCCAGTGGTTTCTGAGGAGAAGATTAAAATGTGAAATGTTGACGGATGGACGACGGACGAAAAGTGATGACAATAGCTCACATGGCCTAAAGGCCAGGTGAGCTAATAAAAACTGCAAAAATTTACTGGTCCGAATTAAATTTTACTGGTCTTGGGCAGGAGGACCTGTGCTCATCATGAGGACTGTCAAAGTCAAGAATAGCCTTTTGATCATATAAGTCATGTGGTGTATATCAAAAACCCTTTTTTCCACTTGGTATCGTGTGATGTTCGCCATTTTCAAATCCTTGCTAGAACACTACAATATCAAATATGGACAGCACAAGGTTTGACTATTCTAAGTGAGGAAATAAATACTAAAAGTGTAATATTACATAATCTGGCTAATGTATATGGTTCACAGATAAAACATTAAAGGAAAGAGATTTTTCTCAGGCAAGTATGTGGACTACTAAATAGTCAAGAAAGATTATAAGATTATACACCCATGAGTATTTGTAGGTGACCAGCCAAAATATTGTGAGATGAATACTTGGTTAATTCAGACTACAATAGTTATGTCCCTTCAATTTGACAGTACATGATTTAAAAATAATGTAGTTCTACAATTTATAATGATGATGTATTAATCTGGTCAAAAGTAACTGTTCAGCAACCTGAAATTTTCTGAATGGTCGAATTACCAAAGAAAAAAAGCAGAAGCGGTTCATCCACTTTAAAAAAGCAATAATTCGCAGTTCCAGAAAAGGTAAAAGGTAATTGTATTTTCTTATTTATAGCAACATCAGGATGTCACAGGATAAATTGTATTATAAGGAGTAAAATGCATGCTCAAATAAAATGAACTGCATAATCAAAACAAGGATCTCCTAAGCTTACATAAACTGACAAGGACATGGATTTTATCAAGCTAGAACTTCAATCTCAGATTTCTCTATCTATTTTTGTCATGCATGTATATTTGTATATATGTGTTGTCAAATCAAGACCATCTCTTTAGTCGATGGATATTGCCGATTTAATATTTTAAAAAAGGTTTTAATTTAAAAAAAACTTCCAACCTTTAAAACAGTACTCCCAAGAAAAATCTGTTCTTTGTTAGTATAAAAATACATGCTATAAACAATGGAGGCACTATAAAGGGAAAAATTAATTGTATTATTAGACATCTTCAGATATTTCAGAACCTTTAGAATATGTATAGAAATGGTTTTATCTATTTAATAATTCAAAATATTACAGTAAAATCTGTCTGAATAATCTGGGATCCTGTAATTTCATTCAAATTAAGTCCCAATGCTTGGAATTCTTAATTTAACCTGTATATACTGAACACCTGTCTATTCCATCCACAGCAATTGGTCTCATGGAGGTTCGGATTAGAAAGATTTCACCGTATTAAATTTCATATCTTTTTCTCTGTTCTTCTTATTTAAGGTGGTACCAATACTACCATACACTTCAGGTAAAATTTAATCTGCTCATTTAATTTTCTTATTTTTTTGGCAGTGTGTTTGAATATATCCACTGTAATAAATATCAAAATTTTAGCAAATTCAAACCAACAGACTCCGAGCTATAAATTCACTAGCCACATAGCAGCTTTTCTCTCTGTGGTTTTGATCACCGAGATGCTTGAAATCTGCATACAAACATCATATGATCAAAACATTCAACTGATTTTAAAGAGTATGGTAACAGACCACTCCTTTCATTGTTTGAGTGAGATTATCATACAAATTCAATTGGTTCTAAAAATGGAATTCTGGAGAATCTGAAACAATTAATTTGCCCCACTGTGCACCCCCATATTGAACACACATGCCACACGACATGTCATACTTACGCTGTGGAATGTGTTATCTTATCATTTATGTCATGAATTTTTTCATTTGTTTTTTGATACCTGCAAGATATAATTATAAAAAGTTTTGCCACTCTCTCATCATCATGGTTACCAATATTCACAAAGTTCTGGAAAAAATTAATCTGATTAAAATCATATGTTAAGTACGCAAGGCTTCATTATAACATCTGACACAACAACCATTAACCTTCGATCTCACTCAGAACCCCTCAGATGTTTTGGTACTCAACACTAGCCTCAGACGTAATACAACAGCGGGAATAGGCTTAGAAAGTACGCCATTTTCAACAATATTTCAGTCATATCATGGGGGTCAGTCTTATTGGTGGAGGAAACCGGAGTACCAACCTGCCGTAAGTCACTGACAAACTTCATCACATAATGTTGTATCTAATACACCTCACCATTAGTAGGATTTGAACTCATAAGGTTAGTGGTGATAGACACTTATTGCATAAATCCAACTACCATACAATCATGACCATGATGGCCCCCACTTCAAATTAAAGAATATTTATTATTCTGGTCAAACTTAAATTTGCAAATGTAACTCCGTGAGAAGACTGGGTTCTGTGATTTTTTTTATATGAGCATTAATAAACGAGTAAACTATCCACCAGCGAATAGAAATATTTCGATTTTAAACATATTGATACACCTATAACAGCCAAGGTGAGGATGAGTGAGAAGCAAGATCTTCCGAGGTTGGCTGTGTTCAAATACGTAAAAGCCAAAGAGAATAGTAAAGTTTATTTTCTGTATGTTTTCCTTTGAAATTAAATAAAGTAGCCTGTCTGATACAAGATGAATCAGGTCTTGCTTGTTGTGCAAACAAACCGCATCACAACTCACCATTGCGACTCGTAGTGATACTGGTTCACAGAACAGGCTCGACTTGATACAACGTCTTGTACCAACATACCATGTATGTAATTGTTATTTATCTGGACGAAAGGTAAGGTGGATTTGTGTCAGATTTTAATGAAGTGTAGTGTATTTAAAGTATGAATTTCATCAGATTTCGGGCATAACGTCAAAAAATAATAATCTGTTTTAGAAATCTTTTTGGTTTTAATATTCATTAATCATCTTTTTTTTTTTCACTTAAGGAGATTTTGTGACAAAACTTGAAACATCTACATCTATCCAATACTTAGCTGCGGAACCGTAACTCTAAATGGGGAAAAATAAGGACCATTTAGAGCTATGGTTTCACAGCAACCCAATATTGACCACCTACGTGTACATTAAGTTGAAGATTATGTCATGGGTTGTACATTACACATGAAAAAAGTTAAAACTACAGTCAAACCTGTCTTATGTGACCTTCCAAGGGGTCATTGAAATATGGTCACATAAGACAGGTGGTCTCTTAATACAGGTTTAATTGATATGAAATGCACTGTAAAGGAAAATTAAAATTAAGGTCACATAATACAAGTTATTGTTTAATAGAGGTGGTCACTAAAGCAGGTTTGACTGTATTTATAGGTTTATTAATTAGTATTTTATAGAGGGACAGCAATTTGTCAAAATAACAACTGTTTGAGGTTCTTAATTTAGGCTAGAGAAACAAAGTCTTCATGGATCACAAACAGACCCTAATCATATAGAAGTTAGGAGTGTGCAATTATCACTACAAATTAGTGACAGTGTATATACATGTTTGGTATTAGTAAAATTATAGGAATTGATTTTTTGGTTTTATCATGAAACATGCACACCTAATTTTATTATTGCAAAAAATAAAAAATAAAAAATAAATACAGTAAACTGTAAATTTAGACCTATATGGCCATTCATAAATATGGTTGGCTTGCTGTTTCTCAGTTGATTCACCAAATAGCTCTCGCCAAAAATATTTAATTAGGTTTTTCAACATTTTTTTAATAGTTTTAGCATATTTTTATTATAAACATGTGTCTTTTTTCCCTAATTTTTTTTAAAGAAGAAAAAAATTAATTGCCTGCCTATACTAAAGTATTATATTTACAATTCTCTTCTGATTCAAACTTCTTAAAAATTGAATGTTTTAAAGAAAAAAAATGAAAATAATAAGTGACTGTGTGATAAATGGCAAGAAGTCGGTGAAATTGAATAGAAGTAAAATATTACCTAATTCCCTAGTACAAGAAATTGAGAATTGTGCATTGAGACCACCTTCATTTCTATTCATGCTTTTCAAGGCCTTCAATATAGCAGTCTTCACGCTACTCCACTTACCCGAAGCCCAGACAAGTAAAACTGGATTTTAGGACAAGTGAAAATTATGAAAGAATTTGTTTGAAATAGAACATTTTTCTAAATTTGGTTTCGAGCAAATAGGTGAAAAAAATTAAGGCAAAGACAGATATAGGGCTATTCTATTAATAGTCTATTTAAATGGAACAGTCCTTACAGGCCTCTGTGTATCAAGTGACAAACTAAAGCTAATTATGACATACCAATCACAGTAATAAATGTAGTCAAACCTGTATTAAGAGGTCACCTTTGGGACAAAGGAAAAGTGATCTTATAAGGCAGGTGACCTCTTAAAAGAAGTTAGATTCATATGAAATTTTCTATGACAGGACAAGAAAAATGTGACCTTTTAATACAGGTGACTGCTTAATAAAGGTGACCACATGAGCAGGTTTGACTGTGTATGATGATCTATGAATTCACAAAACCATAGCATGAAATGAAAATGACAAAATGATCTTGGTGTCATTAGGCCATAAAAGAAAATTATTTGATTCTCAGGTTCTAACAGAATTGTCTTGATTGGTAATTATTATGCCACAAATGAGTTTGAAACAGACTGAGTTTTTATCTAAAGAACGAAAATAGTAGTGTTAACATTTAAACTGATGCACGTAGAAATATTTATTAAATGATCAAATAAAAACAAGAACACACATCAGTAAGGCCAAAAAAAAACCTGTGTTTTCAGAAAACATCCTTGAAAAAAAATAGGGTAGGTAGCTATAGATAGGCAAAACTTTTTATTATTTTTAAATACTTATCTAAGTTGTACAGGACAAGGATCTGACTAATAACAGTGCTTGTAAAGTTAAGGGTACGCACAAAAAATTAGAGTTAATACGGTTAGCGGAAACAGTGAAACACTGGTTTTTTTGTTTTTTTTTGGCCAAATGACAGATAGTAAACAAAGGTATGAGTAGACCTGAGAAACAAATATTTCAATCACAATGACCTAAATTATGAACCTTGCTTCGTTGATCTACAAAATTTTGCATACAAAACAAGGTTAACCACTTCAAACAAAAATAAAAACAAAAGCCACTCACGCTGACGTCGACATTATTTTCTCTTTCATGTGATTTAACTTCTCATTTGTTTTCTGTACCCTAAGTTACAACACAAAAAGTGTTCAAAACTTAAACACTTGTACAACACTTAATATCAAACTTAAACACTTGTACAACATATCAAACTTGTACAACACTTAACTTAGGTTTCCTTAAGAAAAAATACAGTACTAACAATATAAACTTTGTATCTATTAAAATAGCTCATGAAATAAAACCAAGAAACTAATTGATGCTGGCAACAGTAACACAGGATTAATATGAATAAAAATTGGAAACGAAATATGATTGATTAAAAAAAGTAAGCTTAAGTAAACTAGACGCTCATTGGGCTGAGCCTGTGTCGCTCACCTGTGATTTTGTCGACCAACCAGAAACAAGAATTATCTATGGTGGTCATGTTTGTTAATGGATCGGGACGAAATGAGCAATATTTATAGAGGACCTTCCATAGATACTTCTATCAAGTTTCGGTTCATTTAGCTTAGCTGTTTCAGAGGAGAAGATTAAAACGTGAAAACCTAACAGATGACAGACACCAAGTGATGGTAAATGAATAGATAAATTGCATGGAGCAAGTATTTACCAGTATGCTTGATCATCGATAAATTAATTAGCCAGGAATTAATTAAAAACATAATACCGGTAAGCTTAACTTGAGATTTTTTCAATTCATGAACAAGTTACATGTATAACACTGCAAAGGTCAGTAATGATGAATTTATCAATAATGAAAGATCATGAATGAAAATGAAACCTGTTTAAATCAAATATATGCCTTGCCCAACTACAAACCAATGAATTTCTCTATAATAATAGGGAGCTATTGGGATTGTAAGGTGCCTAAGTTCTATCAGATTTAATTCCTTCAGTGAGGAGGGACAACAAGGGTACATTATCTATATATACATACGCATCTGAATCTTGGATAGATTTAATGCCATGTTGAAGATCTTGTTTAAATTCTTGGAATGGGGTTATACCCATCTGCCGTTTTATTTCTGCAGCTCGTCTCACTTTGGCCCCTAGAACTTGTCTTAACGTCAAAATTTCTTCTTCTACCTGCAATAAGAAAGTTCTCGCATAATTAAAGTAGGATTCCCTTTATAATGTAATATAATCTAAGCACTTTTTGGTCAAATCCAGTTACTGGTACATTTAATTTGTAGTAGTTTTTGAAAAGGTTTGGTTTTTAGACAAATTCAATCAAGTTTTACTATTAAACTATGAAAGAGGGTTAGGATTATGTTGTTTTAACGCCACTTTCAACAATATTTCAGTTATATCGTGGCGGTCAGTTTTATTGATGAAGGAAACCTGAGGACCCAGAGAAAACCAATGATCTGCCACATGTCACTGACAAACTTTATCACATAATGTTGTATCAAGTACAACCTTGCCATGAGTGAGATTCGAACCCACAACGTAAGTGGTGATAGGCACAGAATGCATAGGTACATGTAGTTGTAAATCCAACTACCATACGATCACAAAACGATGGCCCCGACTATGAAAAAAAATAAGATGATCGAATCTTAGATTTCATATCGAATTTTTTTTAAATTCAAAAGATTCCATCAATGTCTAATTTTAATGTTCTGATATATATCTATCATGTTTACTTTTATCAGCTCTTCCTGTAAAAATTGTAGTCTCTGTGCTCTTTCCTCTGGCGTTTCCTGGATTACGGGAGGTGCCGCCTCTGTTCCAGTATCTACTGTCTCATAGGACGGAGAGTTCAAATTGTTGTCATATACAGGTACATTTTGTAAATGCTCATCTATAATAATAAAAAAAAATCAAACTTTATTACACAATGATCTTGCTTTAAAGTTGAAAGCATAGTATACATAGTCATAGGAAGGCTATCGTATTTTTTTATATTTGTCGCCAAATGTTTTATAGAAACATTAGTCAAATTTGAAGTAAAATTACCAATTTTCTATGTAAAAAACCTGATTTTTGTTTTGTGTCAAAATTTGTGTATCCTCTCTAAGAAAGTCACTGGATTGTATTTTGTTTGTTTGTTGGTTTTTTTTTTTACATTGAGTGAATATTAGAGTCCTTCAGGCAGACTTGGGTCAATTACTTTCAAATGTAATCGATTACATTACAATTACTTTGCAATTTTCATGATTACATTACATTACGATTACATCAATTTTCAAATGTAATCGATTACATTACAATTACTTTGTAAATGTAATCGATTACATTACTGATTACATTTGATGTCATGACAACCAATGTATATTCAAGTTTGCTATGTTACTTCTTCTTGTTTCAGATTTCTGTTTCTTTGTATGCTTGTTGGTATGTGTACAGTAATATATATAATTGGTGCTTTGATTTCTTTTTGTTTCATTGCCTTGATATATCTAAAAAATTGCTCATTACATGCAATAACATACAGTACATTAGTACATTGTAAATTCTTTTTTTTCCTTTTTTTTTTATAAAATATGTTGTGTCATAGTAATTATGATCAATATTCATTCCATCTATTAATAGATATTATAACAGACATATAATATATTTCATCATATAATTTCAATATAATCCTGTCAAAAGTTTATTGTGGATAATAAACTATCAGTTAATCTGTGCCACAGATAAAACTTGTAATTAAGGTCTTATTTATGGTTCATTCCCATTTATCCAACTTTTTTAAAAATAGACAGCACAGGTAAAAAATAAAAGTGGGATAAATGAGATCAAAGATAATCAAGAACAAACTTTAAATGACACTTAATTAAAGCTTGGTTTGTGTAACAGGTGAATAAGTGGACAAAAATTTGAACCAAGACAATACAATATACTACATGTTTATGTACAACATTTAATATTTATTTCCATATATTTAATTTAAAATGAAAAAGAATACAAATTATTTTTACTATTTTTGACTGATATCAAAATTTAATTGGATATGATATTTGTTTATGAGTCGATCACGTCTTTCTCTAGAATAGAATAGGGTAAATCCTTAAAAAGACGACTTAGTTCAATTTCAGAATTTAATTGATCACTGTTTAATTAAATTATTGAGAAATAACAGAGGCAAGCTTGGGCGATGTTATTGATGATCATCATGTTTGTTGCACGATTAGCAATCTTTTCATCAATAAATAAGGTTTAAGGAACAAATTATCAGGTATTTTGGTCAAAATGTTAAATAAACAATCCTACAGGTAAGAAAATAAAAGTTGGATAAATGGAAAGACACCTTATTTATGACACCAAATTATGTAACAATCACCATTGCTAAATCTCACACCATTTCAATGTGTGTCATTAATATATATTGATATATAATTCAGAAGATAAAAAAAACCAAGTCATTCTGATTCATGTTGTGATTGCCACCTTATTTAATAGATATTTTTGTGGAATTTTTAACAATTGAATTTCATAACATATGTTTTTATTTAGATGTCAATAAACTTTATATTTTTTCTAGTAAATCATTCTACATTATTTGTTTAATAAAGTTCATGAAGAAAATTCATTTACATAAATCATACATTAAATATCTAAGGAGATACATGCTTCAGTTAAGGCAAAATGATGAAAAGTAATCTAAATGTAATCGGAAAGTAATCATGATTACAGACCCTGTAATCATGATTACTTTCCGATTACATTTAGATTATTTTTCATCATTTTTCATTACTTTTTCATCAAAGGAATGTAATCGATTACATTACGATTACATGTAATAAAAAAAAAGGTCTGATTACAGATTACATCTGATTACATGAAAAAATGTAATCGATTACAACTGATTACGATTACAATTACGTTTACCCCATGTCTGCCTTCAGGTTATGCCAGGGTGTCTTTAATACATGTTTAAAGAAATAAAACAGGTTTGTGATCTGTGTGTACTTATTCCATCATTTATTTTGCCAGTATATTCTTAGATATACAAGATATATAAAACAAACAAAACTCCTCTCTTACTGACAAAAAACTTCATTATAGAAAAGACTTGAACATTACATAAGTTATTATGTATAAACCAACAATTAAGCATTTTGATAGGAACATCACAGTCAGTCAGATAACTCAACTTTAATTACCTGCCTCTGTTAAATCAGAATAACAGAAATCCTGATCTGATTCCGTTCTGACCATTCCCCCCTCAATCATATCATCCTCATAATACCCCTCAGAATCATATTCCTCCTCAAAATGGTGGCCATCGTGAGTCAATTTGAGAAACTTAAGATAATTTTTAGATTCACTAATTTTGGGCTCATATTCCAAGTCCTCACCATCCTGTTCCATATCTTATTTATTCCTTCCTTATAATATTTCCTCTTTTCAGATCAAAATACCAGTTTTTGAACAATTTTGACATATATTGAATGTTGATCATATCATGATACTATCCATCACAGTACAGGTATACCTGTATATTGTAATGTCATTGTGAACTCATTTGCCTGTTGATCTCGATCGAGAAAACATATTCCTGAATTTTTTTTTATTTTTTCCACTTAAATATAATTTCACAACAACAGACAAATTAAAATTGATGTCATTTCAATGAAGATGCTGACGTGGTGATTTAAATCAATTTTGACAGTAATTAATCAATTACAGGTACAGGTACATGTAAATAGAATATACAATAAATGTAATCAGCTGATCATGATCATAGTGAATCGGTGACTGTATAAAAGGTTATCAGTATCTTCAATTAATATCAGTCAGCAGATTTTATAAATACATGTTGTATTACATGATTCTATAAATAGTATGTAAATTTTGCTTTTTTAATTTTTTTTTTTTAATATTACGGTAGCATCACTCAACATTATAGGTTCACAAAAAAATCCTCCTCAAATTTTCTTCAAGTAAAAAGTCCATTCAATAGTAAGTAAATTTTTCCTTTTTAATTGTTTTTTCTTAAATATTATAGTAGCATGCCCCAACAATATTGGTTCACAAAAAAATCTTCACTTTCCTCAAATTCGCTTCAAGTGAAAAGCCCATGTAACTATTAAATTCCTGTAAGTTTATAATAATGTCTGGTTTACAAACTGTCAAAGTTTTTGATCAATGTCACCTCCATTTTGTACAAAATCTATTTCAAGATTCCATGAAATTTGACAATAGTAGTATATATCCTAAATTTAGTATTCCACAAATTCTTTTTCAGATAAATTAAAGGTCATTAAGGTCATCTATAAATAGCTTCTTGACCACCGATCCTATAATATATAACACTATCTTCAAACAAACATATGGTAGCTATAGATTTACACCACCTCAAGGTGTCATACGATGACACAAAATGATCAGATGACAATTTCTGTCACTCAATCATACAGTATGTCAAAATATTCATCAGATAACAACAGGAAATTTCTATTTCATAAAAATAATACAAATTCAGTGGTAGTTTTTTGTCTCTCCAGAAAATAATGTTTTTTTCACAGTTTTTTATCTGAATATTAAAATTACTTTTAAGTAATAGTAAATTTTATTTCAGAGGTATACTATTTTAAATTGAGTCAGTTCAAGCTGTATCATAATCACACAGAAATTGTTTTCCTGGCTGTACATGTATCTGAATGTCAGTCTTTGCCTTATTTTTTTTTCTCCTACTAGCACGAAAGCCAAATTTAGAAAAAATTCCTATTTATTCAAACAAATTCTTTCATAATTTTCACTTATCCGAATCCAGTTTTACTTGTCCCGGGCTTCAGGCAAGTGGGTTAGCACAAAGACTGGAATGTAATCCTGAACTTAATAACAGTATAGACTCATTAAAGATATGACTCACAACATCATTTCTTTATTCAAGTTGTCATTGAACATAAAATCCTTTTATCATATACACATTAATAAAGCAGTCCCGGTACTTTGTAAAAACATCACACACAAAATTACAAGCAAAAATAAAATGTTCCAATTTCAAACGGTTATCATGGTTAATTACTAGAACTCTTAATATAAATTTCACCAATTTGAATTATCTTTGTAAATTGTTTTCCCGTCTTCGATTGAGACAATGTTTCCACGTGGAATGACCTAGTTAGTTATGATCAAGTCATACCTTGATGACTTCATAAATTTGTCATTTCATCGTTACATAAGATGTTGTACAGGTAATTCCTGTCTATCTTATATTTAATTATAAATATGACAAGGTAAATAATATTTTGTCTGATCAATATGTTCATGAATGAAATATGTGCATGGTGCATAAGAAACTATATTTTTGACAAGAATATTAAAATTAAATCATTCTTTTCCATACCTGTTAACCTCTGGGAACTGCTAGGGGGGAGATCTCCCCCTATCAACTCTTCTAAGGGGGAGATTTTGTGCGTCGCCTTTAAACGCACAAAATTGTACCTTGTAGTTGCATACATGTGATAGAGTTGCTATGCTACAACTGGAGATTTGTAAATTTTTGGCTGGAGATTTGGTCTCGTAACTGGAGATTTTTTATCGACGTATTTGATGCATGTTTTTATTGTTAATTGATGTTTTCTTTTTGTTTGTTTCAGTATTGCACCAACTGCATCCCATTTCAATATATATTGTTTACATTTCTGTCTTATTAGTAGTGTTTCATATGATGAATGAAGGATAAAAACTGTATTTATAATTTATTCATAATCATTCATAATCATAAGGTTATAACAAAGCAAAAACAATGAAGACAGAATGCTCTGAACAATAAAGTCATAGAGAACTAAAATTAAAAAGTCACTTTGCTGCTGGTGCGTTGGGTGATAGCATACGTTTTGGCATTTTTGTGGTTTATCAATTCCATCCTGGAACTTAGTCCTTAAATAATACTTTGATCGGCTTTGGTCCCAAACAAGCCATAACAACTCAATCCGAGATGAATTCATTGCACGTTTGATCGAAATAAGAGGTTTTCCTCGGCATCAAAGGTTGTACGACTCCTGTTTGCACAACGGTTTATGACTATTTTTAATTGCCGCTATCACACTTCTAATCATCTAAGCGTGTGCCACAAACCCACTTCCTTATCCCCAATTAACTGTCAATCAGTGGATAATTGTTGTATAATCATCAACACCTTAATTAATCTCCATGACCCAATTTACCTGTAAAGGTGTCAAACAGATCAATAACCGGATATCATTTAAACACCTTTACCATTCGTATCTCTCGACGTTTTTCATCAGTTCCAAATGGGGAATTTCCAGAAATATTGATCGCAAAATGTAGGTCAAGATTATATTGTACTTGATTTTTTTGTTGGGGGGAGGAAAAGGTGTGTGCGGGAGATTAATGTCTCCCGCGCATGAGACCCAGTCCATGCGGGAGACTCCCGTGAAAAGGGGGAGGGTTAACAGGTATGCTTTTCACATGAACAATTAATAACTCTGGAGTTGGACAGGAAAGTAGGAAGGACAAGCTTTCAAATTTGACAAACAAAACAAAGTTTTGGAAGTGGGGGGGGGGGGGGGGGGGGGGGGGCATGTGGTGGCATGCTGATGCTTGATTATCTAGGCCACACATAAAGATATTTTGGTAAAAATTGGTTTGTATTTCTGTCACCTGTAGTAGAACCCACAGAAGTTTTTTTGGGTGCAAATTTTAATATCTGAAAGACTGAAAATTAATTTCCCTATTCACTTTACCAACTCCAAACAAGCATTTTTTTTTAAACTTCTTATAATTTTACTGTTTTATATAAATTTCAATTTCCCTAACTCTTCTTTATAATTTAGTACATTGTACTTGTATGCATCAAAAATGCTAAATAATAATCAGAACAATATAAGGGAGGTAACTCTAATTATTATTATAGGTCAATATAGTGTCCCCATTTGATAATGCCTTCATATAGTAAGAGTCGTAAATACATGTACAAATTATTAACTGCCTACATAAATGTACATGTATATTCTCATATACAGAGCGATAATACATTATATAATTGACCAATTAATTATTAGCATTTACATTGTATGATACATTTGTAAGAAGAAAAGATTAGAAGGTGAAGCCAAGCATAATTCTTGGCATTTTACATGTAAATGATGCCAATTATTTTTTTGATATCTAACTGACAATTTCTCAAGTCAACCGCCAGTGGCAGGTTGGATTTTGTCGCCAGAAATTGCACTGGACAGTAGATCAGTGATCACATATAATTTTCAGTGATGAGACAAAGATAATACTTGGTCAAAATCACAAAATTTATGTCTGGAGAAAGGCTGATGAAAGATTAAGTCCGGAATGTGTAGACCGTCGAGACGACTGGGAAACCACATGTCGAACATCAGTAATGTTTTAGGGGTGCATATCATATTATGGCGTTAGAACACTGACAAAAGTATATTTCAGTATTAGACAATAACCTTTGGCCAGTGATCGCAAGACAATTTTTCAAACCGACTGGATTTTTCAGGAGGATAATGCACTGTGCCATGTTTCAGTTAGAGCCAACCAATGGAAGGAAGAAAATGATATAAATACCCTTCTGTGCCCAGCAGAAAGCCCTGATTTAAATATTATAGAAAACGTATGAAAAGTGCTAAAAATTCAGGTGCAACGACGAGTAAACGAAATCCGAAATGCCCAGACTTGAAACGAATTGTATCTGACATTTGGAGTTCC
Organism: Bathymodiolus septemdierum; assembly: GCA_963383655.1. Classification (NCBI taxonomy): domain Eukaryota; kingdom Metazoa; phylum Mollusca; class Bivalvia; order Mytilida; family Modiolidae; genus Bathymodiolus; species Bathymodiolus septemdierum. The sequence continues at coordinate 57,701,939 of OY726525.1, read as the reverse complement.
CTCCCTTTACACTACGTATGGAGCCTGTATGTAAGTCTACCATGAAGAATATGATGTGTTTTGTGTTCTAGGGGTCATATATCGAAATAATGAAGAATTTTGGTAAGTAAAATATTCTTTTATTACTAATAATTGGATTTTTTAAATGCTAATATGATTCTATGCATAACGTAACGTCAGCCATATTGCGAACTCATTCATGGCAAACGACTGTACAGTAGCTATAGTAAAATAAATTCATTACTCAGGTCCTTATTGACACTAAATAAGATCTCTTGAATTTCTTTAAATTATATACAGGTTTATTTTCAAATAAAAATTAAATCCAAATTTCCATTACAATTAGAGGTATAATCCAGAGACTACCTACAGTATTCACCTCATCTGATGATTATATAATAATTAATTAAATGCCCTGACGTCAGGATAACAGAATACAAATGCATGTCATGTCCACTATAGTTATAGATTTGAATACAGTACTAATTACAGATATTCTGAATCTGTCACCTTCTTGTTATCAATAATTCTACAATAATGTTAATAATAAATGGCTGCTTAAATTAGTGTGCCACACACTTTCAGTATTTTTGTTTATGTCAATGAAATGGCAATTAATCAAAATCAAGAATATGCTATTTATGTAGACGTTTTTCATTTCATTCAGTAATATTTATATGATTAATTACCATTATATGGACTTTCTGTTATCATTTAAAATTAAAGTAAAAAATTACAACTACTTCAAATGTTGTGAGTCTGAATCTCGTTCATGGCGAGGTGATGAACATGTACCTGATACAAGACTATGTGATAAAAATTTGTACTTCGGCTTCTTCCACCGAATAAAAAACTAACCGCCACGATATAACTGAACTATTGTTGAAAATGGCTTTCAATACAAAAATTACCATAATATAATCATAAAATCAAAAAGCTCTTTTTCATCAATTCATGTGTAAAGATATATACACTGTATGACATAAAATGGACTAGTTTGGGCAGCATCTCCTTTATATTTATCATAATGATATATATGTTTGAACAATGTGACCCACCGTGCATGGAAAGACAAAACTTAGCTCTAAAACATTTTATAACTAAAAGAATAATGAATAAATAAAATTGTAGAAACACAATTCTGGATCCATAATACTGGTAAATGTAAAATTTGACAAGTTAAATAATGTAATTATTATCAAAAGTAAGGTTCTCTTCACTCAGACATACATGTAGTAACCTTATAATTATTTGGTTTTCTTGCTCTCAAATTATTAGGCTTTCCAGTCTTTTGATCTTGAGTGTACTGTACCTGATGAAGTTTATTCCAAAAAAGTGTTGTGTGTACTAAATAAGATATCTACCTCATACATTTTTAATACTACATGACACATGTATCACTAGGTCTATAAGAAATGCATTATGGGGCAATACATAATCTCTGAATCGAAAAATAGTAGATCCTCGAAGTTTTACAAAAATTCTTAAATTTACAAAATTAATTCCATAATTAGAGTTTATGACAGACAAACTTTCTGACATTTTTAACTTAAGTATAACAAGTAACCAAGGACACATATATATATGACAGGGGCAAACACTTTACATTTTTCCAGCACTTTTTGGCCCTTTTCTATAGACAAATAATGAAGTTTTTGCAAGAGAAATATTGTATAGGAAATCCATCAATATACATGTTTTGTACTATACAAAGATCTCTACAGAATCAATTAAAAAAAAACTAGAGGCTCAGTGGGCTGAGCCTGTGTCGCTCACCTTTCATTCTGCTTTGTGAAACTTAATACACAACCTTCCATACATGTACAATGTAGATGCTTCCTACCAAGTTTCCATTCATTTAGCTAGGCAGTTTCAGAGAAGAAGATTTTTTAGATATCAACCAATCAGAAACAACAATTGCCTGTGGTGGTCATGTTTGTTAACCGATCGAGACGAAATGAGCAATCTTCATAGAGGACATTCCATAGATGCTTCCTGCCATGTTTTGATTAATTTGGCCAAGTGGTTTCAGAGGAGGAGATGTAAAAAAAATTGGCCAATCAGAAACAAGAATTGCCTGTCCAGGCCCATATTTGGTAATGGATCATAACAAAATGTGCACTCTTTAGAGAGGACCTTCCATAGATGCTTCCTACCAAGTTTCAGTTCATTTGGCTGATGAGTTTCAGAGGAGAAGATTAAAATGTGAAAAGTTAACAGATGACAGACAACAAACGACGGATGCCAAGTGATGCCAAAAGCCCACATTCCCTTTGGCACGGTGAGCTAAAAAGAATATTAAAATGTGAATACCTACATGTAATGTATAGTATACTATAAACATGCTACACTATATCAGCATTAGTTAATTTCTAAGGGAGATAATGGCAAGTTATCTTTCTTTTAACAGTTTAATGCAAGAGTTATCTCCCGTTTAACAGTTTACTACAATGCAATGGAGAAGATTTTCTTGATATGAACCAATCAGAAACAAGAATTGCCTGTGGCGGCCATGTTTGTAAACGGATCGGGATGAAATGAGCAATCTTTATAGAGGACCTTATATAGATGCTTCCTACCAAGTTTCGGTTCATTCTGCCAAGCGATTTCGGAGAAGAATTTAAAAAATCGGCCAATCAAAATCAAGATTTGTCTGTGGCAGCCATGTTTGTTAACGGATCGGGATGAAATGAGCAATCTTTATCGAGGACCTTCCATAGATGCTTCCTACCAAGTTTCGGTTCATTTGACCAAGCGGTTTCGGAGGAGAAGATTTGTTAAAATTGGCCAATCAGAAACAAGAATTGCCTGTGGCAGACATGTTTGTTAACGGATCGGGATGAAATGAGCAATCTTTATAGAGGACCTTCCATAGATGCTTCCTACCAAGTTTCAGTTCATTTGACCAAGCGGTTTCGGAGGAGAAGATTTTAAAAAATCGGCCAATTACAAACAAGCATTGCCTGTGGTGGCCATGTTTGTTAATACATGTAGATGGGGACAAAATGAGCAATCTTTAGAGAGGACCTTCCATAGATGCTTCCTACCAAGTTTCAGTTCATTTGGCCGAGAGGTTTCAGAAAAGAAGATTAAATTGCGAAAATTTAACGGACAATGGTTAACAAGTGATGGCAAAAGAACTAAAAAACTAAAAAACACATCAAAACTGTGGATGAAAATAAAATTTGTACATATCTTTCAAAATAATGTGAAATTGTCCCATTTGGGCCTATCAAAATATAATAGCTATCAATAATCCATAAAAATGAACATACATTTTTTTGTATTACAAAAAAGCAAAAAAAAAAACCCATTAAAATTGAATGATTTTTTTTTATTAAATGGTTCAAATTTTTAAATTCCCCTATCTTTTCTCCTTTTACGACAAAAACTTCAATAGATACATAATAATTTTATGCATTTTTCTGAAAGGTATTTTACTAAGGAATCCATTTCAAACATATATTTTTGGCACATTTGTGCCTCTTGTTTGGAAACGGGCAGAGCTACACACACACACACACACAAAAACCAATTAATATCAAGCTTTATTCGAACCAATGATCAGTGTTAAAAATTCACAAGGATGGATCAACTAGAACCAAAAGCTACCACTCTGAATCTATTGTCTACAGATATAAATACACATTTTTAGCTGTCATCACAAAGTAAGACCATTTTAAACACAAGTAAAGGTTTACATCTTGTACACCAGACACAGCATGTGGATAATTCTGTCAGTGAGATTATGTTGTATAAAAGCTGCCTTAATCAGTCACACCAGGGAAGTACAAAATGTACATGTAGTTCTTTGGCTCAATGGATTAGAATGCTGACTTCAGACCCAGAGGTTGTGGTTAAGGGTCTGTTGGTACCATTTAATATTTTTCACAACTGTAACAGGAAGAATCATGGTGTAGATTCAAAACATTTTGGAAACCTTGGATGTTGCAATAGCACAACTCTAACACTGTGTAACATGGACTTGTGCAGGGCTTTCAATATTTTTCCAGTGTACCAGTACTTCACTTTTTACAGGTGGTACTTTGTATTAAAATTTGAAAATTTTTCATGAATATCTTGTACAACATTCTTTAAAATCAGGAGGTACCAAAGAGCATTTTAAACAGGTAAAAGTATCTGGTACCTTCCATTATTGAAAGGTCTGTTTGTGGCATGACCACAACAAATAAGGGTTCGTCAGGAGACTTCTTAGAGTGACCATACTCTGAAGTTACTGTAGTAGAAATATATGTGCTAATCGAGATGGTACCAATCGCAAAAAAAAGAAAAAGCAAGAGAGTGTTGTATAATAGTAGATATAAATGCAGCCTTATTCGGTTGTGTTAGAGAATTACTTCTTTGACTCAATCGATTAGGGCAGGACTCATCAAACCTGGCGAAGTAGATGAATTTTTCAACCTAGGTTCAAATAAACCGCCCTGTTCCTCCCATAAAGCGAAGTAATTTTAGTTGCACTGTCAGTCTTTGGAAGTCTGTATTTTTTCACCAAAAATCATACTTTTTCTTCAATATTCACATATTCAATGAAAGGTGCTCCAATGTTGCTGCAATTTGACCTACATGTATACAGGGTTTGATATTCAATATTTTATTCTAAACTTGTTGATTGCAAATTTGCTATAATCGTTCTGCACTTTTGATTTATGAAAGGTTGGGGTCATGCAGCAGTGGCTTAGGAAAGATCAAAATACATTCAAGTTTTGTCGAAAGTCTCCCAGATTTTCCCTCAATACGCCCTTTTGTCAACTTAGAGAGGTCATGTGGTCCTGTTTTTATCTACATCTAGTGTGCGGATTCCTGGATTAGAGCACTGACTTCAGTCACAGAGATTGCAGTTTCGAGTCCCATTGGTATCATCAGACATTTTTTAACAATATATATTACACGATAGCCTCTGGCATTAAAAATTTGATCTACCATAATCTGAGCATCTTCAGTTAGACCCAATGAGATCAGCAGACAATTCTGACCAGCTGTTAAAGTGGTTCAATATGCAGGGGTTTCAAAGTGGGCCGGTACCCGGTACTTTTACCCGCCTGAGATCGTGTATAGTACCGGCAGAAATTACTGAACCCCCCAAAATTAGCGGTGGTCAAAACCACAAGTACGATGGTCGATAGGCTTGTGGAATATTTTTCATAAAAAATTAATGTTCACATCAATTACTGAATTTTCGCATTCAAATCGAACAACTGCGTCACGACCAAGTTGATGGGATATTCCCTGTATTAAAAATAACTTTACCTTAGAATCGTAAATAGCAGTTTGTGCATGCGGTAAATAGATATGTTTTCGCCCCAATATCTTTTCATCCTTGTGTAAAACTCGGACCGGAACAAAGCTGACATCATTTCAAAATAAAAAAATGACCGATTACAAATTATGTTCAAACACAATTTAGTGTAATCTCCAGTAATATAAGTATGATCATTATGTATTATGAATATATGACTACACAATATTTTGTGCGATTTTTTTTATCCATTTAAAACCCAGGGTCGAATCATTCTGGGGCGTACTGTCTTGTTGCTTAACTCCGTCCATATTGTTTAACTTCCTATATAAAAAAATAAAAACCTATGGCTAATTTATTTACATATTTTGACGGGGCCCTACCGCGGTTGTTCACAGAAATGAAAGTGTGCTGAAAAACATTTCTAAAAGGGGGTACGAGGGGATAAGGGAAGAAAATTGCTAGAAATCTTGAAAAAGGACTGGACATGGCTGAAATACGAATTACATTGTAATGTCAAAATGCCGGCCCCCCCTTTTTTTCCAAAATAATTTAACTTGTGTGATTCAAATGTTAATAAATGTCTTCCCGCGAATCGTTTTTGTTCGAACATTTTTTTTGCACATAAGTCGTGAAAGTAACAATATATATTGTTTTTGTTTAATTATATTTGTATTGATCTATTAAAAAATTATAAATTTTATTAAAGATTGATGATTGCAAATTAAATTTATATGTTTCATCAAGGACGTATTCTATATACGTCCTTGGTTTCATTAATTATGACACTTATATGTCTTGATCCTGCCAATGGTCTTTGATGAGTTTAATTACTGGTAATAAAGTAAAAAAAACACACAAGCCAAGGTATTGTGAAAAAGAAAAGGACAAAGCCAACAAAAGAATTTTGAGACGTTTAAGCTTTGATAACAATGGCTTGGTCAAGCCTAGCTGCGGAACCGTAGCTCTTTATGGTCCTTTTGGTTTTTTTTAAGATATGGCAGACTATCTATGAATAATCTTGGCTGAAGTCTGTAAACTGAAATATTCAACCAGAGGCTCTCAAGAGCCTGTATCGTTCACCTGGTTATAAAAAAAACCCCAATTGGTCCTATGTAAAAACTATGTCCTGCAGTGGTAGTCATCTTGGAATTACGATCAACATAAAAAACACAAAGTTTGTAAAGGACCTTCCAATGATTGATGCACAGTTTAGGTTCAATCAGTGCAATAGCTTCAGAGAAGAAAATATTTCTGTATTTTCCCGATATGGTCCTGTGTTAATACTATGACCTGTGGTGGCAGCCATCTTGGATTTCTGATCGGCATAAAAAACAGAGGACCTTCCAATGATCATTCCTGGGCAGTTTGGTTTCAGAGAAGAAGCGTTTTGAAACATTTTTCCCATAGGGTCAAATGTTAAACAAGTCCTGCCGTAGCCGCCATTTTGAATTTCATATCAGAACAAAAAACGTAAAGTTTGTAGAGGACCATCCAATGAACATTCATGTACAGTTTCTGAGAAGAAGGCATTTGAACATTTTCCCATAGGGTCCAATGTTAATCTATGTATTGCGGTGGCGGCCATCTTGGATTTCCGATCGGCATAAAAAACATAAAATTTATAGAGGACCTTCCAATGATCATTCCTGGGAAGTTGGGTTTCAACTGTCCTAGTGGTTTCAGAGAAGAAGCGTTTTGAAACATTTTCCCCATAGGGTCCAATGTTAAACTAAGTCCTGCCGTAGCCGCCATTTTGAATTTCATATCGGAACAAAAAACGCAAAGTTTGTAGAGGACCATCCAATGAACATTCATGTACAGTTTGGCTTTAATAATATTTGTAGTTTCTGAGAAGAAGGCATTTGAACATTTTCCCATAGGGTCCAATGTTAATCTATGTATTGCGGTGGCGGCCATCTTGGATTTCCGATCGACATAAAAAACATATATTTTGTAGAGAACCTTCCAATGATCATTTCTGGGCAGTTTGGTTTCAATTGTCCAAGTGGTTTCAGAGAAGAAGCGTTTTGAAACATTTTTCCCATAGGGTCCAATGTTAAACTAAGTCCTGCCGTAGCCGCCATTTTGAATTTCATATCGGAACAAAAATGTAAAGTTTGTAGAGGACCATCCAATGAACATTCTTGTACAGATTGGCTTTAATGATATTTGTAGTTTCTGAGAAGAAGGCATTTGAACATTTTCCCATAGGGTCCAATGTTAATCTATGTATTGCGGTGGCGGCCATCTTGGATTTCCGATCGACATAAAAAACATAAATTTTGTAGAGGACCTTCCAATGATCATTCCTGGGCAGTTTGGTTTCAATTGTCCAAGTGATTTCAGAGAAGAAGCGTTTTGAAACATTTTCCCCATAGGGTCCAATGTTAAACTAAGTCCTGCCATAGCCGCCATTTTGAATTTCATACCGGAACAAAAAACGTAAAGTTTGTAGAGGACATTCCAATGAACATTCATGTACAGTTTGGCTTTAATAATATTTGTAGTTTCTGAGAAGAAGGCATTTGAACATTTTCCCATAGGGTCCAATGTTAATCTATGTATTGCGGTGGCGGCCATCTTGGATTTCCGATCGACATAAAAAACATACACTTTGTAGAGGACCATCCAATGATCATTTCTGGGCAGTTTGGTTTCAACTGTCCTAGTGGTTTCAGAGAAGAAGCGTTTTGAAACATTTTCCCCATAGGGTCCAATGTTAAACTAAGTCCTGCCATAGCCGCCATTTTGAATTTCATATAGGAACAAAAAACGTAAAGTTTGTAGAGGACCATCCAATGAACATTCATGTACAGTTTGGCTTTAATCATATTTGTAGTTTCTGAGAAGGCATTTGAACATTTTCCCATAGGGTCCAATGTTAATCTATGTATTGCGGTGGCGGCCATCTTGGATTTCCGATCGACATAAAAAACATACACTTTGTAGAGGACCTTCCAATGATCATTCCTGGGAAGTTTGGTTTCAATTGTCCAAGTGGTTTCAGAGAAGAAGCGTTTTGAAACATTTTTCCCATAGGGTCCAATGTTAAACTAAGTCCTGCCGTAGCCGCCATTTTGAATTTCATACCGGAACAAAAAACGCAAAGTTTGTAGAGGACCATCTAATGAACATTCATGTACAGTTTGGCTTAAATAATATTTGTAGTTTCTGAGAAGGCATTTGAATATTTTCCCATAGGGTCCAATGTTAATCTATGTCCTGCGGTGGCGGCCATCTTGGATTTCCGATCGGCATAAAAAACAGAAATTTGTAAAGGACCTCCCAATGTTCATTCCTGGGCAGTTTGGTTTCAACTGTCCAAGTGGTTTCAGAGAAGAAGCATTTTGAAACATTTTTCCCATAGGGTCCAATGTTAAACTAAGTCCTGCCGTAGCCGCCATTTTAAATTTCATATCGGAACAAAAAACCTTGAGATTGTAGAGGACCGTCCAATGAACATTCATGTACAGTTTGGCTTTAATCATATTTGTAGTTTCTGAGAAGGCATTTGAACATTTTCCCATAGGGTCCAATGTTAATCTATGTCCTGCGATGGTGGCCATCTTGGATTTCTGATCGGGATAAAAAACAGAAACTTGGTAAAGGACATTCCAATGATCATTCATTTACAGTTTGGGTTCAGTCAGTTCATTAGTTTCAGAGAAGAAGATCTTTAAAATTTCAGCCAATCAGAACATATTATTGGCCCTGGCAGCCATATTGAATATCCGACTGGAACGAAAAACAGTAACTTTGTAGAGGACCATCCAAAGAACATTCCTGTTAAGTTTGGTTCCAATCGGCCCAGTGGTTTCGGAGAAGAAGCTTGAAATGTGAAAAGTTTACAGACGACGGACGCCAAGTGATGGCAATAGTTCACCTGGACCTTTGGTGAATCCAGGCATTATGGTGTAAAGTTAACGGGATTTTTCTTTCAAAAACACTTTATGTTTTGCAGTCTCTGAGGTACATTTTTTGGTCCACAAAATGCTAGATTTCAGGAGCTTCCGCCCCCTGGACCCCTTACGGCCCTCAGCCTAATTTTTTAGGTACCTCCTAAAATTTAAGAAGTACCTCCTATTATAAAAAACTTTGAAACCTCTGAATATGATCATCTTGTCAATGACGATGTCTAAGCAATGTATCAGATTTTTTGTAAGGAAACCTTAGCTTCCATGATTCGTGTTAGTTGTTCACTAACCAGTATGTACACGTTGAAGTTGAAATCTTAGCGATCATTGCCCCAATTTGCGGAGGCTGGAGCTGCGCAGTTTGCTTTATTTAATTCGATACATGCGAGTTCTCCGATGCAAGTTCTGAAATATAACTTATTTAATTCTTATTCAAACCTACCAGCAGTTTTATCTGTAGTGTCATTTGAAGGAGTTGACATTTTCAGAGATTTCTATACACCTGAAAATGATTCACTTTGTTGCCGGAAGTGGCTAAAATGTCATCCGCCGGTGACGTCACAGTTACTTTAATCTCCAAACTTGAAATATTTTATCCAGAAATTGTTGTTATACGTATTTTGTAGTAAATTTATGGAATAAATGTAATCATAGTTAATAAATTGAATATATTAAACTGATAATATCAATTATATGTTTTTAAAGCTTCATGACTATGTTTCACTTCGTCCATGAAACGTTTTAACTGGAATAGCAAAGAGTTCCACAAAAAGCTGACATTCCACATTGAAGAGTAGGAAAAACTGAAATGGCATTAAGCAGAAAGGGTGGAAATGTAAGATTTTGTTGATCGTTTGATTAAGAGACCAAAAAAAAAATCATCGAATAAGTAACATAAAGAACTTATATTTGTGTTATTTAAATAGAAAAGGATTTACCGATTATATCCCCCATCCCATGTGACGTCTAGATCTGGACTAGATACGATAACGTAATGACGATTTTGTTTACAGTACAAACAAATGTATACCTTTATTTTGCTGTAGGTTTATTTCTGAATAAGAAGACTTGTATCATCGATGTTCTTGGTGTTATTTTTTTTTAAATAAAGTAATAAAAGTATACTAACAGGAGGTGCAATTCTGGGGATAAAATATTCAACATCCGAAAAAAATCAATATTCAATGATTGAAGTGTTAGCGAAAATCAGTTCAATATTGTATTTTATAATAAAATATATGCTATAAAAAAATGTATCTTGTTGAAAAAAATCACAGGGTGGATCGATTTACAATACATAATTATTATCACAAAATATCTAAATATAGCTATAACCTTCGATCAAACACGAGCATGCACACATGGTTGTAGTAAAAAATGGTGGTTGCAATACATCTCACAGTAAACGTGTAGAACAAGCTTTTTATACTAAATATACTGGAAAATAATTTATATCGATTTCGTTACTTAATCGATATTTTATTGCAATAATTTATATGAGGCTATGGGTGTTTAAGCGTTACTTTTCAACAATATTTCAGTTATATATTGACCTTTGAGCTACCCTTCCTGGTGCGAATATGGTGCAAGGTAGAAATACACCAGGGTATTTACGTACCCGAACTTTCTACATACCGGAAAGAAAGTATGCCTACAAATACGCATCGATCACTAAATGTTTGACATGTTCACCTCGAGAAATGTAAAAAAAATCTTTAAATATCCACTCTCACGTCCGACCAAATAGTCGGACTTAGAGAGTGTTGACTCAAATTTGTCGGACATTTTGGGAGGAATATGTCCGACCTGAGAGTATGATCGTTGATACACTTGGAGTGTACTGTAGGTTGATAATCCAACTGTCATATTTTTAAAGTGTATGGGACATATTTTATTTGTACAAAATTTGTGTATTGACCACTCATTAAACCTTCAGAGTTCATTCTAGACCAATAATTTCCACATTTTTTAAAGTATCTGTCCTATTTTAGCAATATTGTTGTGCCAGTATGACCCATTATGAGACTGCACCTCTGTCATGTCAAATTATCATACTGAGTTAAATTTTAGCTTTGTTCTTCTTAGTGAAGTCTATTGAACAAAGCGTGTATCTGATTATGATTGAGTGCATGTGGTCATGTGTATATCAGATATGTAAATAATTTTGAATAGGCATTCCAGCGATAAAAAATTTAAAATTTTGAAAGTTTTGCTTAAATTTGAAAAATTTACTTGGTTTTAAATAATATAGATACATTTTGTATTAATGATCAACAGATTACATTCCACATTTTAATTCTTACCTCTCCAAAATTTCTAATTGTAAACAAAGTCGAATAGCTGATATCTTTGGCAAAACTAGTAAACACACTGAGCCTGAATTTCTGAAGCCGTCGATGCATTTACTGAACATGACAACACTCAACCACACGATTCTGATGCATTTTTTACTGAAATGACAACACTCAACCACACGATTCTAATACAGAATATCACATAAAAAGAAATTCAAGGGAGATTTACTTTCTAAACCGGCATGGCATTTGGATACTATGAAAATAAAGAATTTATGACTTGTTCTTTTTGCATTTAAACAAAATAAAAGTAACTTTTTCACCATACAATATTTACAATGACATTTCTATTGACATTTTGTGATATTTTTTTTGTTTTGAGACAACACATATGGTCAGAGTAAAGAAAATTTGAATTCTTTTTTTTTTATTACTTTTTAAAAACTGATCTTCAATGAATTAATTCTGCTTCATCATATGGCTTCAATCAAACAGCATCGCTTGGCTTTCATATGCATTTCCTCATCATTCAGATCATTCAATCTGTTTAACATGGGGAGTATGTCAAGAGACACAGTATCAAACATTATAATTTACATAATTTATATGTATGTAAAACAATGCATGGTTTAATTGGGCTCATTTAGTAGGAAAACATGTGTTTTCAAACATATATTGATTAGAATATTTGGTTTATGGCTCAAGCTAGTTTGTAATGGCACCCTTTTTAAGAGGAAGGAGACTGGACAGTTTTACCCAAATTCTAGAATGAACATATTACGATGCAATAGTTAAATTATTGTTGAACATTGTGTGTTAATTTCATTGTGTTCAATGTTGATATAATTACTGGACGTTCCATTATATTGAATAGCCCTCAGATTTTTATGTGTATTGAAGACTTAATTTAACCCTGCTAAATGTTTGTGCCTGTCCCAAGTCAGAACTTGGATTTCCAATGTCATATTATATATGTTATGGTCCTTTTTGTCGATTTGTTGATATAAAACCGACTTCCACAATATAACTGAAAATTTGTTGAAAGTGGCATTAAACACCCTAACCTAGAATATATGCATCCATATATTTTGTATGATCTGTCTATTTATTTTTTCTTCATTTTTTGTCAGATCTTTTAAAAATTTTTATTGTACAATGAACCATTCATGTGAATATACCTGTAATATTAATAAATGTCAGAACTGCTGTTGAAAATGTTAACATCATATATTATGTATAAAGCAAGATGTCTTTAATCAATAATGTACTTCAATTAATTGAAGAGAGAGGAAGAAAAATTTTGATAAAAAGCTATTTGTATGTGATCAATACATTTGTAGCTTGACAGAAATAGAAAGAACAAGATTTTTTGCCTCCACTTTTGTGCATATTTTCTATTGAAGAAATAATTGTTGAAGGAAAAGTTACATTGTATTTAGAAAAAGTTACATTGTATTTAGAAAAAGTTACATTGTATTTAGAAAAAAGTTACATTGTATTTAGAAAAAGTTACATTGTATTTAGAAAAAAGTTACATTGTATTTAGAAAAAGTTACATTGTATTTAGAAAAAGGACTCTGCTTTATTTAAGACAAGCAATTACATTTGTTGTAAATGTTAAAGACAAATTACCAGTATAAGAAAAAGTACATGTACAACAACTAAAAATAAGGATTGGCAAAACATCCTTTTTGTGTACATGTACATGGTGTATACATTTGTATATAGATTGTTGTGGAGTCATACATGTATGTCTTGTGTTCTTTATTTTCTTTTTTTTTTGGTGAAAATTGTGGAATTGTAAATCTTATGTTTTGACTCAAATATATAAGACTATAGTTTATACTAATACAACAGGAAAAGAAAGTTTAAACAATGATGGTTAACAAATTCGCACGATATCAACAAAACAAATAAACACCTCTCTTCTTGATCGTGCATTCAAGCCCTGATAAGTTCAAACCAACAAATTGGTATTTGTTGTTTCTCTGCTATAAAGCATGCAGCATTAAGGTGAAAGAGCAAATACTGGTTGGCTCAGAATCAGGATAATGTGTCTCAGTGGGGCGACATGTCTATTAGCAGACTGTTGTTTCAATGAGCTAGCACTATCAAAATCCAGCTAAAAGTGTTGATCTAATACAAAGCAGACCTCATCAACATTTCATTGAAAATTAACTTGTTCTCGCCATGATATACATGTAGCTGAAAAATAGCTGAGTTGGCAATAAACAACAATCACTCACTCACACACCTCTCACCTCAAATCATTGAACATTTTATTTATTGGAAAATAAAGTAGACACAGTAAGTTCAAGTAGGTCAGATGTTCTATAAATATAAGTAATATTATTATTTTCATATATGTTATAGGTTCGACTTCCACCAGAAGTTAACAGAATTTTATATGTACGTAATTTACCATACAAGATTACAGCAGAAGAAATGTATGATATCTTTGGAAAATATGGAGCCATAAGACAGATTCGAGTGTAAGTCATTAATTAATATAAAATACGGTCAAACCTGTATTAAGAGGACACCTTTGGGATAAAGAAAAAATGGTCTTCTAAGACAGGTGATCTCTTAAAAGAGGTTCCATTCATATAAAATTTTCTATGACAGGACGAGAAAAGTGATCTTTTAATGCAGTTAACTGTTTAATAGAGGTAACCACATGGGCCGGTTTGTATGACCAATAGCTATAGGTGTGGGTGGCTAAACAGTCTGATTGATATTCTCAATACTGAATCTGTGGTGATATAGAGATTATAATACTCCCCTCCGAGTGTGGTAGATACAGGTTCAAGTATTATAGGTTCAAACCAAAGACTAAAAAGTTGGTATTTGTTTCTTCTCTGTTAAGCAGGCAGCATTAAGGAGAAAGAGCAAAGACTGATTGGCTCGAATCAGGATACTGTGTCAGTATAGAGCGACATGTCTAACTGTGGACTGTTGTTTCAGGGGAATAGAACTATAAAAATCCAACTTTGCATGTTGGTCTACATGTAGTACTAATCTGTCATCATCATCGAATGTAACTTGTTTTCGCCATGATGTAGCTGAAAAAAATCCTCATTTGGCATTAAACAGCAATCACTCACTCACTCATTGTACATGCTGTTCTGGTTGGTTATATATATTAACAAAATAAAAAATTTAACAGTGATAGTCAACTATTCCACCCATATAAAAAAAAAAACGAACAACCACCTCTCTCCTCAGCCATTACTGTCTTACTTTCTATTGTATTAATTCATGTTTTGAAATAAAATATTTCAGAGGGAATACACCAGATACTAAAGGCACAGCTTTTATTATCTATGAAGACATATTTGATGCTAAGAATGCTTGTGATCATCTCTCAGGCTTCAATGTGTGTAACAGATATCTTGTTGTACTGTATTACCAAGCAAACAAGGTAAGACTCTTGCATTCTCTTGAATCACTTCGTGGTCGTGATCATATGGTAGTTGGATTTATAACTACCTTGTACAATCAGTGCCTATCACCACTGATGTGAGTTTGAATCTTACCCATGGTGATGTGTAATCGATACAACATTATGTGATTTAGTTTGTCAGTGACTTGCGACATGTCTGACCTTCTCTGGGTACTCCAGTTTCCTCCACCAATAACACTGACTACGACGATATAACTGACATATTGTTGAAAGTGGCATTAAACACCATGATCCCCCCTCTGAATTTACATGTCACAAGCAGTGGATTTAAAAAAAAATACCCATGCTTTGCTTATGCAATGAAACCTGTCTAAGCCAAACCTCTTTGGGACCAGCTTTTGTCTTTGGAATAGACAGGTGTTCTGTGTATGCAGATTGAATTAAGAAAGATTTTATTGAGACTTTATTTAAAATACTGTATAAGGATTCTGTTTTATTCAGGAGTTGGTTTAGACAGGTTTCACTGTGTATTGGGTCTTGCTCAGAATGTGACAATAGGGAAATGATAAAAAAGTTTTTAATTTGTTGCTTTACTGGGAAAATTTCTGTTATTTAATTTCATATCATTTACCTGACTGTTAATCATTTTGAATCTCCTCTCCCCCTCTTTTGTTCTGTGTTGTCAGTTTGCTAATCAAAAACATCAGCTCAAAACAGACATTTGATACAGGTATTAAGACTATATTGATAAAAACAAACCAATTAATTATTAATTTTATGGATTATCTCCCTTTAAGTACATTCTGTGTTGTAGAATAGAACACAGTGCATTAATGGTTATCGGTACATAGTTTCAATTTAACTAGGCAAATCATCTTTTATTTATTAAACCTAGAATCTATATGATACTGATATTTATTTTGACAGGCATTTAAAAAGACAGATGAAGGAAAGAAACAAGAAGAGATTACAAAAATGAAACAAAAATATGGACTGACTACACCTGAGAGAAAATGATTCTTCTACACTGTGATCTCTATAAGATTTACCTCCCTTTAATGCAACATTTTGTTGTTAGTCGTTTTCCCTAGCAGCACATTGTATGTTTGTTAATTGTTTTTGAGATATTTAACTGAAGTGTGATGTATTTCACTAACATTTTTTAAAAGTAATATTTAGGAATGAAAGAAAATTTTCATTTGAAATTGATAGAAGAAACTTAATGTGCCAGTAGTTTCATATTTTTCAACATTGATTCAAACTTGGAATCGACCATTTACATTATTACACAACCTAAATATTGCTTTTGATATCACTTACATTGTAATAACATTTTTTTTTTTTTGCAATAGATGTTTTTTTTTTCGTTGTTTTTTTTCAATGCATCAATGTTTGGATTGTGTCGGTTTATCAGTTTATATATTTTCTGAGTAGCAGTTCATCACCATAAAAAAAATTGATAAGACCCTTCCTTAGATCTGAATTTTTGTTCCAGAAATCAGTTTCTTTTAATTCCAGATAATTTTAATTTCTTGTTCAAGTAACTGATTGCATAACTAATATCGGTAAATTCCTTCAATGAAAATGTTCAAAATAACTATCACTGTTTTAAACAATGGAATACCTGTACAGAACTAGAATCTTCTAATGTTTATACATGAGTACTTCCTCAGATTGTAAATTGAGTAGTTTTTATTAAGCACATTTCTCATTTTCTTTGACAGATGAAGGTCATTCCAGAAATGTGTTTTGCATAATAAATTATCTAAATATTTATTTCAGACTTTGGTTGAGAAAAATGATTTGTATAAACCATGATTTTATATTTCTGATGTTATTTTTTTTTTTAAAGTATTCACTGGTTCCTATTTCATTTTAAGAACATATATGTGTCATAAAAAGCATTTACATTACAGAAATAATTGTATGGAGTTATCAATAAGCACTTTGTTTGTACCGCCCTGCCATACAGAGACATAGAATATTATTACATATTATATAATACATATACACATACACAAAATTTATTTTCATAGCATTCTTGAAAATAAGATCACTGCACATCATTATTTAAATAAAGTGCCTACCGAATGCCCATACAATTATTTTTGGAAAGGCCCTTAAAACATAACATGAAAAGCTAAGAGATAGACATTTTATATTATTAGGCCAAATAAAAATTTACATTTTAAATCGCGATATATTTCCCAACAGGCACACAAATGTCATTTCAACCTTGAAATAACATTGAAAACAACATTGTTTCGATGTTGCATGCAGGGTAAAGGAATCATTTCAAATGAGTAACTAATAAATCTACGATTGAGCATATTTTGTCATTTACAGCATTCCACACGAAAATGAACGAATGCACACGAACACTACGATAACATTCAGAGATACTTGTAACAAATTATTTTGATGAGTCCAGAAGACATTTCTGAAATTTTTGGTGAGTCTAGGACTCGTCTAAACGGGCTGCAAGGATCTCTGATATTTTTGATTTTATAAGAAGATTTGATATTACTGTCATTTCATTTGTGTTTTATTTATAGTAACACAAGTCATGTGATATATCATTTGTACATCAATCACTTATCATGGTAAATAAATATACATTGTTTAAATTTGATTTTAACTTTGATTTCATTTGGCCAGAAGTATTAGCCATAATTCATAAATTTCCTAGGGGCTGTTGTGGTCGTAATCATATGGTAGTTGGATTTACCACTACCTATGCAATCAATGCCTATCACCACTAAAGTTGTGCATTTGAATCCCCCTCATGGCGAGGTGTACTTGATACAAAATTATGTGATAAAGTTTGTCAGTGACTTGCGCCAGGTCAGTGGTTTTCTCCGGATACCCCGGTTTCCTCCACCAATAAAACTGACTGCCTCGATATAACTGAAATATTGTTGAAAGTGGCGTTAACCACCATAACCCTAACCCCTCAATTACCGGTACTGTAGAAAAATTCACCATATACAGAAAGAAAGAAAAGGGCAGTGGAGACCATTTTCAGTACATGTTTAACTCACCTGACTTAATAGATAATGTGAGCTATTCTCATCATTTTGTATCTGTTGTTGACATCATCAACTTTTCACATTTAATTAAATCCTCAAAAACTACAGTAAAATTTGGTATAATGGTCTTTGGTTGTCCAACAAATCCGACCACCATCAAATATAGTTACTGTTACTGAAAATAGAAATATTTACTTTCAACATCTTCTCTGAAACCATTGTGCCAATATTAACTTGGCTAGAAGGGTCATTGTTTTTTTCCTCTAAGAATTGATCCTGACAGCCCTGTCACTTTCATAGACATTGTTAGAAATAGAAATTTCTTAAAATACTCATTACTTCCTCATTTTGTACATTAGAATGAGCTAAAGTTTAAATAGTAGATATATGGAAATTAGTTGTTTAAAATTTCAGGTTTTTCTGTAAAGTGTGTAATTTTGGCAAATAAAGCCTAAATTAAATTGATAAAAATTTATTTGAAAATCTTCTTTTTAGAAACCACTTTACCAAAACAGCTTGAATGGTCCTTGGTGCTCCTTTTTCAAAACCTTTCAAAGATGGTTGTCATTACTAAAAATAGAAATGTTCTTAAAATAGCCATTTTATATTTTAATGGTAGGTACATTGTATATGGGGATGAGTTGTATATATTCAAGTTTTTCTGCCAGTTTTATTAATTTTTGACAATTTGCAAATGATTCCAAATTTAATCCGATTTCTTTCTTTCCCAGATGAGTGATACAGGATCGTGTGAGCTTTTAATTTAAAAAAAAAAGTTTGAAGATAACAAAGGGATAATCAGAAGCAGTAAATTAAAGCAGGGCAATACAACAGGAAAAGGACAAACAATGATCTATAAAACACTACACAGAAAACTAAAGATCGAGTAACACAACACCACATAAAATTGGGGGTGAACTCAGGTGCTCCGAAACGGTAAACAGGTTCTGCTCCACTAGTGGTAATTGTATATGTTTTATATTGTTATTGCTTGAATATTGTCCAAAGTTGTATATATGTTAGATAAACTTTCAAGTGCAATTTATAATACTGGTATTCCGTGAGCATAATATTTGTGCAATGACGCTTTCTTGTATGCCAGGTCTTTAAAGATGAGAGTACCATTTTAATCTGTCCATGACATCATGAATTATTGCACAACCACTAGTGCAAACATTGCACACTATCTGCCATCACTTGACATCGGTCATGGTCATTGTCTGTACAACTTTTAAAAGATCTTCTCTGATATCACTGGGTCAATTTGAACCATGCTTGGAATTCCTCTTAATGTGTCTGATAACCCTGCTCTCAAAGCAGCATGATTGCTGTTACTATAAATAGAACAAAGGTAAACGTCATGATAACGTTTTTCCACCAAGTGAGCTGAAGTTTGAAAAGTAGTTACATTTTAATGAGAATGAAGAGTTTGAAGATACCAAAGGGGTAAACAGAATCCGTAAATCGAAGGACAGACAACCCAATGACCGAAAGAAAAAGAACAGGACACACAATGATCCACAAAATACTACACAAAAAACTAAAGATCGAGTAACACGAACCCCACTAAAAACCGGGGGTGAACTCAGGTGCTCTGGAAGGGTAGGCAATTCCTGCTCCACTAATGGCGCCTGTCACATTGGATTTGGCCGGAAGAATTTCTGTTTTGCCAATTCTTGACGAAAATGGCATGAAGCAGAACTGTGATATGTAGAGTTTGTATCAATAATGACCCAGTATCTATCGGGTTAAAATTCTAGGAGATTAAAATTTAACATACATGTATGCTAGATATGGAATAGTTCAATAAGTCTTCATTACTAAGTGAGCGATGGCGCAGCTTATTAGAGCATCTACATCTATCTAGTTACGCTATACTGCTATGCAATAACATGTTGTACTATGAACAGACAAACGGGCAGAATTTGTTTTTAATTTGTTTAGTTTTACTGAATTGATGCAATCAAATATTGGTAATACAATGTATGTTCCTATACTGAAAAACATTTCCATTCATTTTGACTATTTTTAACTGATCTTGATCACCACTTGGCATCTGACGACGGTGACATCAACTTTTCACATTTCAATCTTTTTCCCGACTCCACTAGCTGAAATCAAACTTGGTAGGGATATTCATTGTATGGTCTCCTATAGCTATGCTTATATTTTTTGTTTAGTTCGGAAAATCAATATGGCTTCCAGGGCAAATAATGAGTTATGATTGGCTAAATTAAAGTTAAAAAAGAAATGTTCTCAGAAACCGATGGATATATTTGGCTAGGAATGTTGATTAGATTTTGAGCTGTTGTGGTGATCAAAATATCTTTTTGGTGTATGAATATCAAGTTGTCTAACATTCAACATTTAAAATGTGTCAGAATTATCACCCTTTGAACAGTTATTTAAGTAAATCAGTGAATTCTTTTTTTTGCAATATCAAAATGCATGACGACTTGTTAGGCTCACCTGTTCCAAACGGCAACGTAATGTATTATCATCTCTTTTGTATCGGTCATAGTTTGTCGTGCGCGTCGTCGTCGTCCATAAACTTTTACATTTTCATCTTCTCTGAAATCATTGGGTCAATTGTTTCTGCACTATAGCTGAAGTTCAATTGCTAGGATACAAATAAATTATTATTGATATGTTCTTCTTTTGTCGTGTTTTAATGATTGTTTTCTCCTCGAATTCATTTGAAATAAAAACAGAACGCGGGAATTTTTATGCAAAACAAAATTTCTCTTTCTTAAGGCATATGCGACCTTTTATCTTTTTAAGACTCTTTGGTTTCTCGCCCCAATACTTTTAAATTGTTTGACTTTCCAATATTTTGACTTTGTACGTACCTACAAAAAATGTAATGAAGGTTATTCAAGAAATGCGTCGTGCGCACTAAATTATATATCAACGTTTTTATATCAATGGGTTGATACCTCTGTTGGTGGACTATTAGTCCCAGAGTATATCATCTGTTGGTGGACTATTAGTCCCCGAGTATACCTCTGTTGGTGGACTATTAGTCCCAGAGTATATCATCTGTTGGTGGACTATTAGTCCCAGAGTATACCTCTGTTGGTGAACTATTAGTCCCGAGTATACCTCTGTTGGTGGACTATTAGTCCCCGAATATACCTCTGTTGGTGAACTATTAGTTCCCGAGTATACCTCTGTTGGTGGACTATTAGTCCCAGTGTATATCATCTGTTGGTGGACTATTAGTCCCAGAGTATACCTCTTGGTGAACTATTAGTCCCCGAGTATACCTCTGTTGGTGGACTATTAGTCCCCAAGTATACCTCTGTTAGTGGACTATTAGTCCCAGTGTATATCATCTGTTGGTGGACTATTAGTCCCAGAGTATATCATCTGTTGGTGGACTATTAGTCCCAGAGTATATCATCTGTTGGTGGACTATTAGTCCCAGTGTATATCATCTGTTGGTGGACTATTAGTCCCCGAGTATATCATCTATTGGTGGACTATTAGTCCTAGAGTATATCATCTGTTGGTGGATTATTAGTCCCAGAGTATATCATCTGTTGGTGGACTATTAGTCCCAGAGTATGTCATCTGTTGGTGGACTAATATTCCCCGAGTATATCATCTGTTGGTGGACTATTAGTCCCAGAGTATATCATCTGTTGGTGGACTATTAGTCCCAGAGTACATCATCTGTTGGTGGACTATTAGTCCCCGAGTATACCTCTGTTGGTGGACTATTAGTCCCCGATTATACCATCTGTTGGTGGACTATTAGTCCCCGATTATATCATCTGTTGGTGGACTATTAGTCCCAGAGTATGTCATCTGTTGGTGGACTAATAGTCCCCGAGTATATCATCTGTTGGTGGACTATTAGTCCCAGAGTATATCATCTGTAGGTGGACTATTAGTCCCAGAGTACATCATCTGTTGGTGGACTATTAGTCCCAGAGTATACCTCTGTTGGTGGACTATTAGTCCCCGATTATATCATCTGTTGGTGGACTATTAGTCCCCGATTATATCATCTGTTGGTGGACTATTAGTCCCAGAGTATATCATCTGTTGGTGGACTATTAGTCCCCGAGTATATCATCTGTTGGTGGACTATTAGTCCCAGAGTATATCATCTGTTGGTGGACTATTAGTCCCCGAATATATCATCTGTTGGTGGATTATTAGTCCCAGAGTATATCATCTGTTGAAGGACTATTAGTCCCAGTGTATGTCATCTGTTGGTGGACTATTAGTCCCAGAGTATATCATCTGTTGAAGGACTATTAGTCCCCGAGTATATAATCTGTTGATGGACTATTAGTCCCAGAGTATATCATCTGTTGGTGGACTATTAGTCCCCGAGTATATCATCTGTTGGTGGACTATTAGTCCCAGAGTATATCATCTGTTGGTGGACTATTAGTCCCCGAGTATATCATCTGTTGGTGGATTATTAGTCCCCGAGTATATCATCTGTTGGTGGACTATTAGTCCCAGTGTATGTCATCTGTTGGTGGACTATTAGTCCCAGAGTATATCATCTGTTGAAGGACTATTAGTCCCCGAGTATATAATCTGTTGATGGACTATTAGTCCCAGAGTATATCATCTGTTGGTGGACTATTAGTCCCCGAGTATACCTCTGTTGGTGGACTATTAGTCCCCAAGTATACCTCTGTTGGTGGACTATTAGTCCCAGTGTATATCATCTGTTGGTGGACTATTAGTCCCAGAGTATATCATCTGTTGGTGGACTATTAGTCCCAGAGTATATCATCTGTTGGTGGACTATTAGTCCCAGAGTATGTCATCTGTTGGTGGACTAATAGTCCCCGAGTATATCATCTGTTGGTGGACTATTAGTCCCCGAGTATATCATCTGTTGGTGGACTATTAGTCCCAGAGTATATCATCTGTTGGTGGATTATTAGTCCCAGAGTATATCATCTGTTGGTGGACTATTAGTCCCAGAGTATGTCATCTGTTGGTGGACTAATAGTCCCCGAGTATATCATCTGTTGGTGGACTATTAGTCCCAGAGTATATCATCTGTTGGTGGACTATTAGTCCCAGAGTACATCATCTGTTGGTGGACTATTAGTCCCCGAGTATACCTCTGTTGGTGGACTATTAGTCCCCGATTATATCATCTGTTGGTGGACTATTAGTCACCGATTATATCATCTGTTGGTGGACTATTAGTCCCAGAGTATATCATCTGTTGGTGGACTATTAGTCCCAGAGTATATCATCTGTTGGTGGACTATTAGTCCCAGAGTATATCATCTGTTGGTGGACTATTAGTCCCAGAGTACATCATCTGTTGGTGGACTATTAGTCCCCGAGTATACCTCTGTTGGTGGACTATTAGTCCCCGATTATATCATCTGTTGGTGGACTATTAGTCCCCGATTATATCATCTGTTGGTGGACTATTAGTCCCAGAGTATATCATCTGTTGGTGGACTATTAGTCCCAGAGTATATCATCTGTTGGTGGACTATTAGTCCCAGAGTATATCATCTGTTGGTGGACTATTAGTCCCAAAGTATATCATCTGTTGGTGGACTATTAGTCCCCGAGTATATCATCTGTTGGTGGACTATTAGTCCCAGAGTATATCATCTGTTGGTGGACTATTAGTCCCCGAGTATATCATCTGTTGGTGGATTATTAGTCCCAGAGTATATCATCTGTTGGTGGACTATTAGTCCCAGTGTATGTCATCTGTTGGTGGACTATTAGTCTCAGAGTATATCATCTGTTGAAGGACTATTAGTCCCCGAGTATATAATCTGTTGATGGACTATTAGTCCCAGAGTATATCATCTGTTGGTGGACTATTAGTCCCCGAGTATATCATCTGTTGGTGGACTATTAGTCCCAGAGTATATCATCTGTTGGTGGACTATTAGTCCCAGAGTATATCATCTGTTGGTGGATTATTAGTCCCAGAGTATATCATCTGTTGGTGGACTATTAGTCCCAGTGTATGTCATCTGTTTGTGGACTATTAGTCCCAGAGTATATCATCTGTTGAAGGACTATTAGTCCCCGAGTATATAATCTGTTGATGGACTATTAGTCCCAGAGTATATCATCTGTTGGTGGACTATTAGTCCCCGAGTATATCATCTGTTGGTGGATTATTAGTCCCCGAGTATATCATCTGTTGGTGGACTATTAGTCCCAGTGTATGTCATCTGTTGGTGGACTATTAGTCCCAGAGTATATCATCTGTTGGTGGACTATTAGTCCCCGAGTATATCATCTGTTTGTGGACTATTAGTCCCCGAGTATATCATCTGTTGGTGGACTATTAGTCCCAGAGTATATCATCTGTTGGTGGACTATTAGTCCCAGTGTATATCATCTGTTGGTGGACTATTAGTCCCAGAGTATATCATCTGTTGAAGGACTATTAGTCCCCGAGTATATCATCTGTTGGAGGGCTATTAGTCCCCGAGTATATCATCTGTTGGTGGACTATTAGTCCCAGAGCATATCATCTGTTGGTGGACTATTAGTCCCAGAGTATATCATCTGTTGGTGGACTATTAGTCCCAGTGTATATTATCTGTTGGTGGACTATTAGTCCCAGAGTAAATCATCTGTTGGTGGACTATTAGTCCCAGAGTATATCATCTGTTGGAGGACTATTAGTCCCAGAGTATATCATCTGTTGATGGACTATTAGTCCCAGAGTATATCATCTGTTGGTGGACTATTAGTCCCAGAGTATATCATCTGTTTGTGGACTATTAGTCCCAGAGTACATCATCTGTTGGTGGACTATTAGTCCCCGAATATACCTCTGTTGGTGGACTATTAGTCCTCGATTATATCATCTGTTGGTGGACTATTAGTCCCAGAGTATATCATCTGTTGGTGGACTATTAGTCCCAGAGTATATCATCTGTTGGTGGACTATTAGTCCCAGAGTATATCATCTGTTGGTGGACTATTAGTCCCCGAGTATATCATCTGTTGGAGGACTATTAGTCCACGAGTATATCATCTGTTGGTGGACTATTAGTCCCAGAGTATATCATCTGTTGGTGGACTATTAGTCCCAGTGTATGTCATCTGTTGGTGGACTATTAGTCCCAGAGTATATCATCTGTTGGTGGACTATTAGTCCCAGAGTATATCATCTGTTGGTGGACTATTAGTCCCAGTGTATATCATCTGTTGGTGAACTATTAGTCCCAGTGTATATCATCTGTTGGTGGACTATTAGTCCCAGAGTATATCATCTGTTGGTGGACTATTAGTCCCCGAGTATATCATCTGTTGGTGGACTATTAGTCCCAGAGTATATCATCTGTTGGTGGACTATTAGTCCCCGAGTATATCATTGTTGGAGGACTATTAGTCCCAGAGTATATCATCTGTTGGTGGACTATTAGTCCCCGAGTATATCATCTGTTGGTGGACTATTAGTCCCAGAGTATATCATCTGTTGGTGGACTATTAGTCCCAGTGTATGTCATCTGTTTGTGGACTATTAGTTCCAGAGTATATCATCTGTTGGTGGACTATTAGTCCCAGAGTATATAATCTGTTGATGGACTATTAGTCCCAGAGCATATCATCTGTTGGTGGACTACTAGTCCCAGAGTATATCATCTGTTGGTGGACTATTAGTCCCAGAGTATATCATCTGTTGGTGGACTATTAGTCCCAGAGTATATCATCTGTTGAAGGACTATTAGTCCCCGAGTATATCATCTGTTGGAGGACTATTAGTCCCCGAGTATATCATCTGTTGGTGGACTATTAGTCCCAGAGCATATCATCTGTTGGTGGACTATTAGTCCCCGAGTATATCATCTGTTGGTGGACTATTAGTCCCAGTGTATATCATCTGTTGGTGGACTATTAGTCTCAGAGTATATCATCTGTTGGTGGACTATTAGTCCCCGAGTATATCATCTGTTGGTGGACTATTAGTCCCAGAGTATATCATCTGTTGGTGGACTATTAGTCCCCGAGTATATCAGTTGGAGGACTATTAGTCCCAGAGTATATCATCTGTTGGTGGACTATTAGTCGCCGAGTATATCATCTGTTGGTGGACTATTAGTCGCCGAGTATATCATCTGTTGGTGGACTATTAGTCCCAGTGTATATCATCTGTTTGTGGACTATTAGTTCCAGAGTATATCATCTGTTGGTGGACTATTAGTCCCAGAGTATATAATCTGTTGATGGACTATTAGTCCCAGAATATATCATCTGTTGGTGGACTATTAGTCCCAGAGTATATCACCTGTTGGTGGACTATTAGTCCCAGAGTATATCATCTGTTGATGAACTATTAGTCCTTTGGAGAGAATACATTTTTTGGGGGATATAATATGTTCTACTGTTAGTCTGTTACTGTATCTTCAAACGTTTGGTATGTACTAAATTAGATATCTACGTTTTTATTAGACGAAATTCCAATAGGATGACTAAAAAATCTTAGATTAATATCAAGTTATTTTTCGCAAAGCTGTGTCTTGTGCTATATTCATCCACCAGCCCACAATGACTTGGGAGGTATTACTTTCCCACACCCTGTCATGATTAACTAAAGTCACAGACAGTCAGATCGAACAATATTGGCTTTACAGATCATTCTGAAAAAAATCTAGTTTGTTAATTGATTTACCCTTGCGCTGTCAAACCACAGGATTAAATAGAATCCCGTATATTTTATTGTCAGGCTGTAATCAGTTAAATGGTGTGAAAGAACGTGTATACAATTGATTTAAAAACACGAATGTGGTTGGTGACGGATCTTAGATGGAAGACGATAATTAAATGTAATACGTTTCCAGATAGTTACGTCACACTATTGTTGTGATCATATTATTTGATTATAGAAGAAAGTCATTAATCTATGATATATCTTTATATATGTTTTCTTGTTATTTCCAATATTCTCACATTTGATAAAGTCGAGACAAAGTAAAATATCTGTAAAGTTGCGATTCTATGAGCGGATTTCATCCAGCCACGGTCTTTTACCATCCACATGGTAGAACCGAGGTTTCTGTCTGTTTAAGTTTTTGAGGGTTAGGGATTAGGGTAATGGTGGTTAACGCCACCTTCAACGATATTTCAGTTATATCGTGCCGGTCAGTTTTATTGGTAGAGAAAACCCGGAGAAAACCACAGACCTGCGGCAAGTCACTGACAAACCAGATCGCATAATGTTGTATCGAGTAGTCAGTATACCTCATCATGAGCAGGATTCGAACTCACAACTTTACTAGTGGTGATAGGAACTGATTACATAGGTAGAAGTAAATCCAACTACCATGCAATCACGACAACGACGGCCCCATTTGTGAGAGGAGTAGTTCGTACGTTTATTGTTGACAATTACTGTTTATCTGATTAAGTGCACACGGCACGCTTCTGGAATAATCTTCATCAGGTGATAAGATTGGAAAGTCAAATAATTGGGAGCAAATAAACCAAAGAGTCTAAACATGATATTCAAAAGCGATCGACCTGATGGCGATCGACCTGAAGTTTTTAGCCCATTGTTCAGGAACTGTCAAGTGCAAGTGTATCCAGCAGAGGCATCAACTCAGTAATAGTAATAAAAACATAGATATCTAATTTAGTGACGATCAAAGTTATTGGTGGAAGAACCTTTTCTTTCCTTTTTTTTTTCTTTTTCGGACAACCATGAGGCAACCACCTACCTGCTGCAAGTCAGTGACATACTTGATCACATAATGTATAGCGTGCACCTCTCACAGGACAGGAACCGAACTCACAACTTTAGTGGTTATAGGCACTGATGGAAATCATTAGGTGTAAATTCAACTACAATACAATCGCCACCACGACGACCAAAAATTGGGAGCAAAATAAGTATTTCACCTTGCTTCTGATCCTTTTGTCTTTTTGAATAATAAAATATGTTCACCCCAGGTCTTAAGTGGGGTTCATGTTGCTCGACCTTTAGTTTTCTGTGCAGTGTTTTGTAGATCGTTATTTGTCATTTTGTCATTTTTCTTGTGGTAATTGTGTTGTCTGTCCTCCTATGATTTACTGCTTCTGATTACCCCTTTGGTATCTTCAAACGTCTCGAAAGTACCACAACAATCAAGATTATCCATTTATAGATTCCCATTTGTTCTAAACCTCTAAGTGATTTATATTAAAGTAATCGCAATGTTAAATGGTTACGTAATATCATCTGACGTTTTTACATTTACTTCTACAGAAAAATGAGAATAAATGTCATGGTTTCTGTCATCACGCTGATCCAATTATGTTCCCTGTCACAGTCTACAATTGACAAAACAATTACTATGCAATATATTACTAAGAAGCAATATATACAGGATCAAGACAATCGCCATTGTAAACGTTTCGTTGTAATAAATCTAACACTTTAAGCACAAAATGAAATGAAAGAGTCTACACAAATAAACGTTAGAGAAACCGAAGGGATAATCAAGAATGGACAATCCAGAGAAACTGGCAACATTTGGTACATCTGACACAAGACGAAGACAAACAAAACAAAAACACATCACAATATGTGTTGTATACCACCATGCACAAGACGTAGACAAAAAAAGACAAAAACACAACGCAATATGTTTTGGACACCACTATACACAAGCAAGCACAAACAACGTAAATAAGGCATGATCTCTCCCACACACAACTCGAGGCAAAGCCAATCCGAGCATCGTTTCTATGCCAAAATAGCAACGAACCAAGAACGCAAAGACCGACAAAAGGACAATATAAAAAAAAATAAAAAATGAGCAAAAACTGCATTGAACATATCTATCGATTACTGAATTGGAGTCAAACTGAATCGATGATGTACTTGCCTCGAGAGCGGTAGATTCTGTGTAGAAACACCGGTCAGATCAAATCAAAGACTACAAAATTAGCATGTGTTGCTTCTCCACTAACCACGCAACATTAAGGAGAAAGAGCAAGTACTGGTTGGCTCGGAATCAGGATAATTTGTGGAGCGACATGTCTAACCGTAAACTGTTATTTCAGTGAGCTAGTAATATAAAAATTGAAATAAGTATGTGATCTAGTGATCTAGTACAAAGTTAGCTGCAGAACAGTAGGCCTTATCGTCTTTTGTTTGTGACCATAGAGCGACGGATTTCCTCCGTTTGTAAACTTTCGGATTCCGACTCCAAAATCTAATTTGTTGAGTTCGTCGAATACGTACATTGATACTGTTCTGTTAAATAAACATATTTCTACAAGCTTCCATTATTATCTTTGATTACAAATATTTATATCTACGTCCTTACATGAGATAAATATTTACTTATTCAAAATGTTGTTACACGATAATACAACACACAGATTCAATACACGTTAGTGAACACCGAAGGGGCAATCAAAAATTGATATTCCAGACAAACTGGCAACATAAGGTACACAAGACGAAGACAAACAAAACAAAAACACAACACAATATGTGTTAGACACCACTATGCGCAAAACAAACACAAATAATGTAAATAAGACATGAGCCCTCCTACAAACAACTAGAGGTAAATAAGACATGAGCCCTCCTACAAACAACTAGAGGTAAATAAGACATGAGCCCTCCTACAAACAACTAGAGGTAAATAAGACATGAGCCCTCCTACAAACAACTAGAGGTAAATAAGACATGAGCCCTCCTACAAACAACTAGAGGTAAATAAGACATGAGCCCTCCTACAAACAACTAGAGGTAAATAAGACATGAGCCCTCCTACAAACAACTAGAGGTAAATAAGACATGAGCCCTCCTACAAACAACTAGAGGTAAATAAGACATGAGCCCTCCTACAAACAACTAGAGGTAAATAAGACATGAGCTCTCCTACAAACAACTAGAGGTAAATAAGACATGAGCCCTCCTACAAACAACTAGAGGTAAATAAGACATGAGCCCTCCTACAAACAACTAGAGGTAAATAAGACATGAGCCCTCCTACAAACAACTAGAGGTAAATAAGACATGAGCCCTCCTACAAACAACTAGAGGTAAATAAGACATGAGCCCTCCTACAAACACAAATAACGTATATAAGACATGAACCCTCCTACAAACAACTAGAGGTAAATAAGACATGAGCCCTCCTACAAACACAAATAACGTAAATAAGACATGAGCCCTCCTACAAACAACTAGAGGTAAATAAGACATGAGCCCTCCTACAAACAACTAGAGGTAAATAAGACATGAGCCCTCCTACAAACAACTAGAGGTAAATAAGACATGAGCCCTCCTACAAACAACTAGAGGTAAATAAGACATGAGCCCTCCTACAAACAACTAGAGGTAAATAAGACATGAGCCCTCCTACAAACACAAATAACGTATATAAGACATGAACCCTCCTACAAACACAAATAACGTATATAAGACATGAACCCTCCTACAAACACAAATAACGTATATAAGACATGAACCCTCCTACAAACACAAATAACGTATATAAGACATGAGCCCTCCTACAAACACAAATAACGTATATAAGACATGAACCCTCCTACAAACAACTAGAGGTAAATAAGACATGAACCCTCCTACAAACACAAATAACGTATATAAGACATGAACCCTCCTACAAACAACTAGAGGTAAATAAGACATGAGCCCTCCTACAAACAACTAGAGGTAAATAAGACATGAGCTCTCCTACAAACAACTAGAGGTAAATAAGACATGAACCCTCCTACAAACACAAATAACGTATATAAGACATGAACCCTCCTACAAACAACTAGAGGTAAATAAGACATGAGCCCTCCTACAAACAACTAGAGGTAAATAAGACATGAGCCCTCCTACAAACAACTAGAGGTAAATAAGACATGAGCCCTCCTACAAACAACTAGAGGTAAATAAGACATGAGCCCTCCTACAAACAACTAGAGGTAAATAAGACATGAGCCCTCCTACAAACAACTAGAGGTAAATAAGACATGAGCCCTCCTACAAACAACTAGAGGTAAATAAGACATGAACCCTCCTACAAACACAAATAACGTATATAAGACATGAACCCTCCTACAAACACAAATAACGTATATAAGACATGAACCCTCCTACAAACACAAATAACGTATATAAGACATGAACCCTCCTACAAACACAAATAACGTATATAAGACATGAACCCTCCTACAAACAACTAGAGGTAAATAAGACATGAGCCCTCCTACAAACAACTAGAGGTAAATAAGACATGAGCCCTCCTACAAACAACTAGAGGTAAATAAGACATGAGCCCTCCTACAAACAACTAGAGGTAAATAAGACATGAGCCCTCCTACAAACAACTAGAGGTAAATAAGACATGAGCCCTCCTACAAACAACTAGAGGTAAATAAGACATGAGCCCTCCTACAAACAACTAGAGGTAAATAAGACATGAACCCTCCTACAAACACAAATAACGTATATAAGACATGAACCCTCCTACAAACACAAATAACGTATATAAGACATGAACCCTCCTACAAACACAAATAACGTATATAAGACATGAACCCTCCTACAAACAACTAGAGGTAAATAAGACATGAGCCCTCCTACAAACAACTAGAGGTAAATAAGACATGAGCCCTCCTACAAACAACTAGAGGTAAATAAGACATGAGCCCTCCTACAAACAACTAGAGGTAAATAAGACATGAACCCTCCTACAAACACAAATAACGTATATAAGACATGAACCCTCCTACAAACACAAATAACGTATATAAGACATGAACCCTCCTACAAACACAAATAACGTATATAAGACATGAACCCTCCTACAAACACAAATAACGTATATAAGACATGAACCCTCCTACAAACAACTAGAGGTAAATAAGACATGAGCCCTCCTACAAACAACTAGAGGTAAATAAGACATGAGCTCTCCTACAAACAACTAGAGGTAAATAAGACATGAACCCTCCTACAAACACAAATAACGTATATAAGACATGAACCCTCCTACAAACACAAATAACGTATATAAGACATGAACCCTCCTACAAACACAAATAACGTATATAAGACATGAGCCCTCCTACAAACAACTAGAGGTAAATAAGACATGAGCCCTCCTACAAACAACTAGAGGTAAATAAGACATGAGCTCTCCTACAAACAACTAGAGGTAAATAAGACATGAGCTCTCCTACAAACACCTAGAGGTAAATAAGACATGAGTCCTCCTACAAACAACTAGAGGTAAATAAGACATGAGCTCTCCTACAAACAACTAGAGGTAAATAAGACATGAGCTCTCCTACAAACAACTAGAGGTAAATAAGACATGAGCCCTCCTACAAACAACTAGAGGTAAATAAGACATGAGCCCTCCTACAAACAACTAGAGGTAAAGACAATCTGAATATCGTTTTTATGAGGAAATCGTAACCGACACCACAACACAAAGAATGTAACGAGACAATGTATGTTTAATACCTCTGATATATATGACGATAGAAATGAAATTATTACATTTTGACTAGAAAAATAGATCTATGAAAAATAACGCAACAATCAATTCTTACACACAAATATGCATAAAAAACATATGAAAGGTCTTTCAAGAAATAACAGGAGATATAAATGCAACAGTAACCAATAACAGCGTTTAATCAATTCAAATTCCAATATCAATCAAGATATTAAAAAAACCATATGAAAGGTCTTTGAAGAAATATACAACATATACAAATGTAACGGTAGCTAAAAAAAAATAAAAAAAATAACAGCGTTTAATCAATTCTAATATGGATAACAAAAACACAGATTCTATGAAACTGCAGCATAATTAAATAGAAAACAGAATTCTAAGCCGGCATTTGCCAATTTCAATAAATTTGAATTTAGAATACTAGATCAAAGATTAATTTTTTAAGTGACTTTTATCTTATATAATATGGTAAATATGTTAAAGAATCACGATGAATAGATTAGCCATTTTTATTGAATATAAATTTACATAATATGTTTTATAAGATGATAGACAAAAGGTGTTAAGAAAATTACTTACTGGTGTGTTAAGATATGTAACCATGACAACGAAAAGCAAAACATAACACAGTGTGAGAAAAGTTCCAAAATCCAATAGAAAAATCGTAGAAAGAGTCAAAACCGATATAATACCCTTAAATGTAACACATAAATACATGAACGCTCACTTTCCTGGTTTGGTAACGGCACTTCAATAAAAAGTGGCGGTGAGAAACTAGTTTTTTAAAGCAACACATGTGAGCTTTACAAATAATATGACTTAATTAACTGCTAGAATAATAATTGATAAGAGGAGAGGTATGACAGCATATTAACAGGTTTCCAACGCCACGAATTTGCTAGAGCTTAGATTTTCATCAAGTTATATTACGATCTTTTCTTTTTATGGTAACGATGGGAGGGCTTGTGCAAAAATAGGTTCATGTTGTTGAATTGTGAAATTGACGACAATCACTGTTTACATGTGTTTTTATTCTTGTGTTCATATTTGATTTTAGTCTGATTTAGAAAAAGGGGTAACGAGAAACCATAAACAGTCTTTACGCCAGTGGAATGCTTCACGACGTCATGACATATTCGAACAGTAATAAGCAAATAAAAAGTAAAGCAACATATATGCGCTACACATAGTTGCATTTAATTTGAGACAACTATTGAATATCAAGCAAATAACGAAAAAAGTAGATGTCTAATTTAGTGCACACGACACGTTTCTG
This sequence comes from Bathymodiolus septemdierum, assembly GCA_963383655.1. Lineage (NCBI taxonomy): Eukaryota > Metazoa > Mollusca > Bivalvia > Mytilida > Modiolidae > Bathymodiolus > Bathymodiolus septemdierum. The sequence continues at coordinate 57,668,322 of OY726525.1, read as the reverse complement.
GAATAAACCTCATGAGTACGCTGAAAGACAAATGTTGTAGAATTATTTAGAGAGCAAGCCATCCAAACGACATAGACAGAAAAGCCTAGATCGACTATGGTTTAACTACGTCTGAGGCAGATGAACCTAGGTTTAATAATATTTGTAACATAAATACGCATTTTTCCTTTGATGTTGTTATGCAATAATTAACTTACAAATAGTGAACTTTTACAAACCATGGTCTAACATGAAGATCTTGATGCTATGCCATGATTGTGACGTCATAGGTCTGTTATTCCATGATTTTGACGTCATAGATCTGTCAATCATGTAATTTCAGTTACAAATCATATATACCATGGATCTTACTCATGAACTTATTTAAACCAACTCATCCTTCGGATTCGTTGGTTTAAATAAGTTAATTCGTAAGATCCATGGTATATATAATACTAAGAAACTGTAATTGTAAGTAATACATATATCTTATAAACCGCGTCAGTGTTAAAACGCGATCCATTGAAAGGACGATCAAGTAAGTTACTTCCGGAGCACCTGAGTCCACCCCTGGTTTTCATTAGGGTTTGTGTTTTATTTGTCGTTTTACATAGAATGATTATATTTCAAAATAAAAAAGGGAAATGTACTCAACAATGCATAAGAAGCTTAATTTCATCTATGCTTGAAATTAACAGTTGGAAAATAATGTTAATTTATTATAAGGAAGGCCAACCTCATTCAGGCATAATTAACTTTAGCTTATTTTGGCTATCCTGCTTAGACTCTTTTATTTACTTGTTCACAGATATTTTTTAATTATTTGTTTTCTCCAATTCTGTGACTTTGAGTATACCTGATGAAATTTATTCAAGAAAAATGAAGCTATCAAAAGGGTAACAAGAATACGTAAATCTTAGACGGACAGACAATACCGTACAATGGCCAAAAGGGTAACCATAAGTCGTAAATCTTAGACGGAGAGACAATACCGTACGATGGCCAAAAGAAAAGGACAAAAGGACAACCAACGATGTACAAGACATTACAACGAAAACTAAAGATCGAGCAACGCGAACCCTTCTAAAAGTCAGTGGTGAACTCAGCTGCTGCGGAGAGGTAAGCAGTTCATACTCCACATGTGGTACCCGTCGTGTTACTCTTGTTACAAACCCGGTGATAAATCAAGAAACACGTCATGCAAACTAAGTTACGTTTTGCTACTACACACCATTACTTGCATGATTGCTGAGTGGATGGACTAGAAATTAAGGACTTGTGACGTTAATATTGTTAAAGAAGAGTTTGAAGATACCAAACTGAAGGGATAATAAATATCCGTAAATCGAAGGAGGACAGACAACACAATGACTAAAAAGAAAAAGAAAGGACAAAAAGACAAAAAAGATCTACAAAGCATTACACATAAGACTAAAAGATCGAGAAACGCGAACCCCACTGAAAACTGGGGGTTAAAGAGGTCAAGAAATACACCATAACCCAACACTATTAATATCATCTTTTCCTGTAATATCATGAATTATGAGCTACGTACAGCGTTATGTTATATGTCTTCAATTAGTCTGTACCTTATGTTAGTTTTCAGTGAGCTTAGATAAACATTCACCATTTTACAAATTACTGTTTCTACCATATGTGTCCATATTGATTTGGGTCATTCTCCGACAACTTTTCCAAATACCGAGATTTGTCAGTATGAAAGGGAATTTTGTTACAAATGGTTCATTTTGTACAGTTCGTTTAATTAACCATCCTTGAGACAGAATTAAGTGCTTGGCAAGCTGTTTTATCAACAAAATATTTTTTCTACGTCTTTTATTCTCGTGTGGGGGAAACATTTGTCTTTACCGTCACAATACCTTAAACGCATATTTTTTTACGTTTTCTTCAACATAAACAATAAAACCGATATGAATATAAACGAATGAATTGTTCTGTTGATACATGTAGAATTACTTATATAATTTTTCTTATATCTATGAAGTATTGAAAAGGTTTGTGTGTCATAATTTCAAAGTTGAGATCCGGGATGTATATATTTTTGCTTTATTCTTTAACTATTGCTCAATGGTAAAAAAATAACTGAACTGGGTTATAGATGTGTTACTACAGTGTCATTTAAGGTTACATATGTTGTATAATTACAAATATAATATACATAAAACATTTTTGAGTTCGTGACGGAAAGGAAAATTTGTGACGGTAAAGAAAACGTATGTGACGGTATAAAGACATTTTGGTTTATAATAACAACTACCAACATAAATCAAATGCACGAGGTTGAATATAGCACCTTTAACGGTGCTCAAAGTCATTCATAGTGCTAAATAAGAGTGATTAAAAGTGTGGTTGTCTTTACCGTCACGACTGTAATATGAAATTGTGACGGCAAAGACGGTTACGGTAGAGATAATTCTGCATTTCGGTATTGATTCCGTGTATTACAGAAAATATTTCTAAAAGTGAAATATGTGCATTGCTATCGGGAACAACGTTTTATTTTTTATGACGTTTAAAATGTTGTAGTAGGTGAACCGAGGAAACTTCTATTATGTTTGGTAAAGACGTTGAATAAAGGTACTAATGCATTTTAATGGAGATACTGGCTTGTGTCTTTGAATCCTGCTGAGAGTCGATCCACGATATCGTTTCTTTACATCGATGAAGTAAAAAGGAAAGCACCAACGTGACTTCGATCTCAGATTTCAGAGTAAATGTCAGTTTGAGGTCTATGGTTTCCTCCGGGTACTACGGTTTCCTCCACAAATAAAATTGATCATCACGATATAACTGAAATATTGTTGAAAGTGGCGTTAAACACCATATATATAACTCCCTCATTTATTTGAAGACATAAATAAATTGCATTCTACCTGAGTTACATTATGGGTGGCACCAGTGGAGCTGGAACAGCATATCTTTCCGGAGCAATCTGTTCACTTCTAGATTTTAGTGGAGTTCCTGTTGGTCAATCTGTAGTTTCATGTGCATTGCTACGATGACCATTGATTGCCTTTTCGTCCCTTTCGCCATTGGATTGTCTATCCTGCCATCTACGGGGGTTGGGTCTATGGTGTTTAACGCCACTTTCAATATTTCAGTTACATCATGGCGGATAGCTTTATTGGTGGAGGAAACCAGAGTACCCGGAGAAAACCACCTACCTGTCATAAATCACGGGCAAAGTTTATCATATAATGTTGTATCGAGTACACCTAGCCATGAGTAGGATTCGTTCCCTTACATTTTCGGCTTCTGATGATTCCCTCAAGCTGTCCATAATAAGCCGGGTTAGTGTCTGTGTAATATATAAGATAAATGATCCCGAGACGAAATAACGACACTTAAAATGACTTGTCCTTTGAACAGAAAATGATTTATTATCGCAATATAATTTTATGAGTGGACTGGGACATTCACAATAATTGGTGTGAACTTTAGATTGAAATACAATGCTATGCTTTGATATATATCTATTAGAATAATGAATAGTTCAATGAAATAACTAGATTTATAAGACGGTTGACGACAACAGTTATCTTCTATGTCTAAAAACGTATTTATGTAACATTGGTGTTACTGGGGATTATTTATCATATTGATTAAATAAACATTAGAGAATACCGCAGGGGCAATCAAAAATAGACAATCCAGAGAAACTGGCAACACAGGGTACACAAGATGAAGACAAACAAAGCAAAACAAAAAAACAACACAACGCAAAAAAACTTGTTCGAGCGCATGTCTTTGCAATGGCGTAGCTTACGCTTGGCAGTGTAGGCAGTTGCCTACATATCATTTCGTCAACAAAAAAACAAAAAAAAATCCCCCCAAAAAATTGCCAATCCCATTAAAATATTGTTTTGTAATAGTTGTGTTTCATCATCATTTTAAATAAAACAACGTTAAAGTGCCAGACCCCTTTTAGACGACGTTCGTTCTATCATATGACGTTCCACTTGAATAAACAACGGTAAATCCGGTGCCAACATTCGATCCGGATTTCAACTCTTTTACCTATATATAGTATTCAGATACTGTAAGTAAGTGGGAAAACTTTCTAAATGCAAATATGTCGTCAGCTTCCGGGGGCTTCGCGCCCCTCTGGGCCCCTTGACCCACTGGAGACCTCAGAAGTCCCCAGACCCCTCGCCTAGATATCATATAGTGCCTAACTACGCCACTGCTGGGACCTCAGCGGTCCCCAGACCCCTCGCCTACATATCATCTAGTGCCTAGCTACGCCACTGCTTTGTGATGGAATGTGTTGTTGTAGTAATTTTAACTAGTTGTAAATAATTGACAACATAATCAAAGTTTACTTCAATATTTTGATTGACAATACGTAGATTTTTTTCTCCGACCAGGATTACTGAACGTACAAATTAAGCATCAAAATAAAACGCACAACTTAAACAGACACCAGTTGTAACAAATACATTTGTGTGTAGTAGATTTGTCAACTATAATTCAATAAGTACGAATGATGTAATGCTAATCAAATGTTTTCCAAAGTTTGGATTGTCTCGGGAAATGTCACTCCCGGCGTTAACCAGGCGGCGACGAAATTAATAAAATATAATGTTATATTCTTACTGGTATTTCAGTACAAATTGAAGCATACACTTTGGATTTTCTTGTAATCACAATGCGCGGCAAAAGATATCAATATGTATGGTTTATATACCAGAATGTAAGCAACAGCTAAGAACTATGAAATAATACACGCAGATACGAGATATTGCACAAGAGAGTCGTGCAATATTCAACGACATAGATGTGATGTTACATTGCTTCATGTTACAAATCAGCTATACCACGGTTCGATTCGATTGTTTAACCGTTTAACTCGGTAAACTGTGGTATAAATATTATTTATATAATGTAAGACAAAGGATATCAATATTAATTTATGTAATGGGGTTACTTCCTTTATGTACTACAGAGACGTGCTTCTTTATCTGTCGACGTTGTCAGCTTTCAAATATATGATTGGGTCGTAAATTTTCGACTTCAATATATCAATGGGTGTGAATTGTTAGGCTACAATGTATGATATATCAATGGACCAAGAGATCCAGTTATCAAGAGGGGAGAGGTTAGATCCTATTAACAGGTTTAACACCGCCATCTTGTTGTGCCTGTCTCAAGCCAGGATCTGAATTCCAACGTCATATGTCGTGATTTTTTTGTGTTGAGTGAGTTCAGTTAAGATGAGAGCTGATTGTTCGTTTTTGCTGTTATTGGTGGAATTTTTGACTATAATCACTGTTTACTGATTTCATTTCTACTAAAGCTCATTATAAGTAGAGTAGATTGTAGAATCATTTTCAACAATAAGATTGAAGCATATAAGTTTCACTAAAGATAAGGACACAATCTTTACATAACGCTAAAAGAGCTTTTTTTTTTTTATCTATATCATGGCGAGAAGTACTTACATGATGAGAAGATGATGTTGTTTGGTTTTTACTAGAGCAACAAGTTAAGTTTTTATTTTATTTTTATAGTGCTAGCTCACTGAAGGTAGAGTCCGCAGATAGACATGTCGTTCCACTCGGACACATTATTCTTATTTCCAGCCAACCAGTCTTTGTTCGTACTCCTTAATGCTGTGTGCCTAGCGGGGAAGCAGCTAATACCAAATTTCATAGTCTTTGGTTTGACCCGAATTGGGCTTGAAGCAGTGCCGGATTTAGGACAAATGACGTCCCGTGCTAGTTAAGTTATGAGGCCCCTTGCATGGGCCCTGAAGGAGGTATACACGGTAGGCCTACACAGGCAGTCAGGCATACATGCTCAGGAAATTTAGGAATAGTTAAAATATTACGTTATGTTAGGTCAGACATGTACACTGCGTATGCAAAACAAATTTTGGCACGAAGATGGGCCCCCTGGCCAACGGGGCCCTCTGCTTAAGCACATCTAAGCACAATGGAAAATCCAACACTGGCTTAAAGCAACGATCTACTTATTACCGCACTGGAGAAGAACACGCTAATCATTACTCCATCGATGACGATGTAGTTTGTAAAGTATTTAAAAAAATCTTCAAAACAATCAGATGTAATTTATCTTATTTCTTTAAAACCGGCTACCATTTCCTGTTTTTTATATTTATTTTTTTGTTATGAAGACATGTTCCATATTGGGTTAATTACTTCTAGATCACGATTCTGGCAAGAAAAAAGTAATATCAACCGAGGTCTTCACAATGATAACCTAAGGCGAACAACGGAACGCTTTATAAATCGTTTGTCCTTGATATACAAATCCTCAAAAGCATGAAAGGGAATGATATGCTATTTCAGTCAGAATAAGCTTTATAGTATTAGAAATTTAATGAATCAATTTGACATCTGATACCAAAAGCAATTTTCTATTTTTCATGTCATTCAAAGACTGTACAAAGAAACTGCCAGCTTCACAAGATTCATAGGTTGTTTTTCAACTACAATCTTGATATTTGGCATGTACTGAATGAAATATGAGAATAAAATATAAAGAGAACTCTGCTTTCTTATTTAGAGTTAATTATTGTACTGATATTAGCATTGTCAATAGCATGATTATGCAAAATGTAAATGAGACATAATATTGGACTGATATTACCATTGTTAAAGGTGATAATGCCATTGTTAAAGGTGATAATACCATTGTTAAAGGCATATGCCATTATTTGCAAAATGTAAATGAAACCTTGAAACAGATTTTATATTACATATAAATCGTGATTTTTTTGATTTTTTTATATTTGTTTGGTTTTCCAATCTTTTGCCTTAAATTCCTACCATTTTTATAATTTATTCCAGAAGCGCAGTGTGCACTTAATATGATATTTACGTTTTAATCATTGTATTGAGTGAACGTGTTTTTTTATTTTGTTATTTGTATTTATTATTTTTATTTCAACAGACAGTCGGCATTCCTATAGGTCCCAGTTGTGCACTTCTTTTCGTGGACATTGTCTGTTTTAATTGAAATTTACAGTTCCTAAATCATGTAATTATTATAAAAACTAATGTTCTCCTCCCTCAGACATACGTGACCTTGAACCATTTTGGCCTATCCTGTTCATGTCCTTTGATTTTTTTGATCCGAAAGACTTTTAAATCATTTGGCTTTCAAATATTTATTCTATGAGCGTATCTGATGATGGTTATTCCACAAACACGTCATGTGCACTAAATTTGATATCTACGCTTTTCTTTTCTTTCTTAACTGTTATTCGTTTGAAGTGAATCCCCTTTCGTAATCGTAATCACAGTCCCTTTCTTCTTTCCTCATTAATGGTGTACCACAGAATATATGTGTAACATAACGGGCACCACTAGTGGAGCAGGAACTGCTTATCCTTCCCTTTTTATAGGGTTCCGTGTTGTTCATCTTTTTAGCTTTTTGTGTTGTGTTGTGATTTTGTTTTGTTAGTCCAATGTTGCCAGTGTCTCTAGATCTGTATTGTCCATTTTTGAGTTTTCCTTCGGTTTTCTCTAACGTTTATTATCTAAAAACCCGTTGAGAGCACTAAATTAGATATCTACATTTTTATTTTCTAATAAAGTAATTTATTTGTCACATTAATTTTTTTTATTTTTTTTTTACTAAAATCAAATATTGCCTGTTGCAGTTTTTGTTTTACTGAACCCTATAGTACACTGGTATAATCGAATAACTGAATGCCTAGAAGTGCGTGTTAAGTACAACATTGTTTTAATAATGCTAAGATTATATGTCTATCGCACTATTTAAATGTGTAGTCATATCACTCCTCAAACTGTCGCATTATAAATTCTCATTCCGTGACAAAGACTATCTTATACTATTTACCACTTCGTTTGAATTCAAAATTCAAAACTAAATAATTTAAAAAAAATTATACAATGCATATTGTCTTCAATTATGGATGGAAAATAAATATGTCAAAATTTAACTGTTGAAAATTAGAAAAATAAAATACAGAAAGCATGAAGAGCATAGTATGATGAACATTTCTGTCGTCAAATTTTACAGGAAAAATGTAAAAAAAAAATGTTATCTGAACCTGCAGTTTTCAACGAGAAATTCTGGTAACATTTTAAAAAAAAATATCAATTTTTCATGTCTAAAAAAAATAAAAAATTTCTGGCTTGGTGAAAGCATTGTCACCATAAAAGTTTAATAGTAGGGCTCTAAATGTGAACCGTTTTCTATCTACAAATTTGGGGACCGACGTGGTCGTGATCGTATGGTAGTTGGATTTACAACTACCTGTGCAATCAGTGCCTATCACCACTATACAGTTTTGAGCTTGAACCCCGTTCATGACGAGGTGTACTCGATACAATATTATGTGATCAAGTTTGACAATGACTGACGGCAGGTCTGTGGTTTTCTCTGGGTTCTCCTGTTTCCTCCACCAATAAAACTGACAACCACGATATAACTGAAATATTGTTGAAAGTAGCGTTAAACACCATACCCCTCACCCTGAACCGTCTTCTATCTATTTGTGTTTCATTTGTTTGTGTTTTGTTGATTTCATGATAGCTTTGTGTTTTGTGTCTGTTATAGGAATCACCCGGGAATATCGTCTGTGAAGGTCATTTCTGTAGTTTTCAGACAAAGATTGTTCGGAGTTCGGTAATTTTGTTATTACCCTTATTTCATAACCGAATTATTCTTAATATGAATCATATTGTTTTACGATTAGTTGTGTCGTCTGTTTTAATTTATTTTCAAATAATTTCCTTTTTTTATTTTGGCCATAGTATTGTCTATTCTTGTTCAAATTATGGCTTGTGATTTTCTTTTAATTGTATCGTCAAAATTGTCCTAGGTTTGGGTTTGTACAATTGTAGTTTCATATATTGACGAGGAATCATTTTGTATCATTCACAGTGTTTGGTTTGTTGTGTTCAAACAATTGCAGTTTCAAAGCCGAATTATTTTGTATATAAGAATCATGTTGTACCACGCACAGTTTACCGTTTGTGGTGTTTGCTTCAATCGGTTAGATTAATATTTACTCCTATTTTTCCGATTATTTTGTTTTCTGGAATCTTTTGTTTCATTTTAGTTGAGTTCATGTTCATGTTCATGTTCATAAAGTAATTGTTTTTTTTATTCGTTTCATTTTATATTTGTGCTTCTTTCTGTTCCATCTGTGCTTTGTGTTAAGTAATGATAGTATCACATAGTAATTGCTATTAATATAAATCATATTGTATCACTCCCAGGTTTTCGTTCGTTAATTTTTTTTCTTTTTTTTTAACAACAATATATTTGTATTCGTTAATCTTATGCGGTTTGGTATTTTCGTTTGTTTGGAGCAGATGAATTTTGATTGGAGCAGATTTTTTTTATTTGGAGCAGATGCTTTTCTGTGTCTTTTTCTAAGTTGTTTTGGAAAGTGTTTTCATTGGTTTGTCTTTCTGTCGTTTTATTTTTTATTTTACATTGTACTGTTTTATTTTGAGGAAACTTGTGTTGTTCACCAAAAACAATGACCGCCACAATATAGCTGAAATATTGTTGAAAGTGGCGTTATACACCATAAACCAACCAAACCATACATAGACATCCAGTAACTATAAAATGTAAAATACTAGTATTCGATATACAAATCATATTATGTGTAGGAACTAAAAACAAAAGCGATAGATGCATACATTTTATTTGTAAGAAAGTTGCGGCTTCTGATTACCCCATTGGTATCTCTAGTCTTTTCTTGTGGGGGTCCATTTTGTTTGGAATACAGCGTGACACAAAAAAAAAAGACAAGCAAAAACAAACTACCGAATATTTTTTTTTAATTATTTCACTGTGTTACAAATATACATTCCATGCATATTGCATATAATCAGTGGTGTTCGTGTTGCTCTATCTTTAGTTTTCTGTATAATGTTTTGTAGACTATTTATTGTCCATTTAGGTCGTTGGATTGTCTATTCTTCAGATAACCCCTTTGCTATCTTCACGGGAGCCCATTTTGTATCGAATAAATCGTAATATTCATATCAAGTTAACGTGACAAAAAACACTGAATATTGATCATATTGTTTTAAAAATATCTCTGCATGCAAACATATATTCCACGCATATTGCACGTAATCAGGACAATCATTTATCATATAACAGTCAATTCGTTTTCAAATTTCCGTTTCTTAGTCTGTAGTATGTTATTAATGGGTTTATATTAACCTCAATCAGAACCTGACGTGGATACAAATTTAAATTCTCCAGATTTATGATACTGATAATGAAGATGTCTGCTATTATGGTTCCATAATGTACTCAACGTAATATAATGCCGTATGTCTGTTTTCTGCATTCTAAATGCGTATTTTCCTCCATTTTCTTTAGTCTACCTATTACAGAAACCCGTTATGCTAACTAAATAAGTAATATCGATCCCTCTGCTGGTGGAATATTAGTCCGCGTGATGGTGTCATCCGTCCGGTAGTTAGTGCTTCGGAACTTACATGGTCTATTAGATATATTTATGTTTGAGTGAGTGATCGATTGTTGTTTAATGCCAAATGAGCAATATTTCAGCTATATCATGACAAGAACAAGATACCTTCGATGATCTGATGATGGTGTCCGTTTTTTATTAGACAAACACACGTCGCTCCATTCGGACACATTATTCTGGTTGCGAGGCAACTTGTATTTACTCTTACACCTTAATGTAGCGTTCTTGGCGAGGAAGCAACAGATACCAATTTGGTTTGACTCGACCGTGGCTCAACCCAACGTCTATCGCACTCGAGGCGAGCTCCCCAACCATTGCACCGTCAATGTGGTATTATTCATGTTTACAATTCTTAAATAATGTTATGATTAGAAAAACTAAGGTCAATCTCGCTGAAGCATAAACAACCATGGACGACTTTGTCTATCCCGTTTCGGCCCTTATCTGGATTTCCAGTCTTTTAGCTATGAGAGTACATGTGGATGATAAACGTTACAGAAAACAGAATGGGCAATCTAGAATGGACAATCTAGAGAAAACAGAACGGGAAATCTAGAATGGACAATCTAGAGAAAACAGAACGGGCAATCTAGAATGAACAATCTAGAGACAACAGCAACATTGAGCACACAAGACATAGGACAGAGACAAACAAAACAAGAAATACAGCACAGAAGCCTAAAATGATGAGCAACAAGGATCACACCAAAATTGTGTAGTACACACTAGATTAGATATCTACTATAAATTGTTTGATAAAACAAAAATTGGCTGATAGCATGCACACATTGCTTGTCTGATAGAACAAACATATATTGCTGTCATATTATTATTAATTATCTGATTGAACAAAATGGTTTCCTGCTGTGTAAAAACAGGCGCAAAAGAGAGGGTGTACTGGACGTTATATGCAAGCAATTGATTTAAAATTTCAATGAAAATACAAGCAATGGCTGTCATTTTTCCAAGCCCTGGAACGTCTGGGCGTGTCTTTGTCTTCGACGTCCCTCTCCTAACGTCCAGATGTCACGCTCCAACAATCGCCAAGATCTCCATCCGCATCTGAAGTAGACTACGTTCCATTAACATCTTACAAAACTCCATTTAACGTTATCGTATGGTTACGTGCGTCAATATGACCTTTAGATTTACCAATGAAAATTCATCGACCTATAATCCTCTTAATGGAGTTCATGCAACATTAATGGCAAAAATGATACATAGGAAACGACCATTTCATTTTGGGGTGGGTGTGTGGGAAGGGGATAAGAATTTTTTTTCTATTTTTTTTCTGTTTTGGTAAAATTTGAAGACAAATTAATGATTGTCCATGTAAAAATATGAATATGATTTATGCTTCGTTTAAAAACAATTTTCTGGCTCGGGGGAAGCATAGCCAATCCCCATTAATGTTAAATGGTCGGTACCTTAATTTAGTCACTTATCTCTTATTGTATAAAATCCGTATTGAAAACAAGCTTTTTGATAACTAGTGAATATATACTTTTTTTCTCCATAAAATTAGAAGTAGCACGAACAATTGTATTGAGAGAAAAAAGTATTTAAGGAAACAATTTGTCACCTGACAATATTTTATGCAAACAATACCATTGGCACGTGGTCAAATGTAATTTAGACAACACGTTTATCTAATCTAGATTAATAATTTATCCGTGTCCTTCAGTGGTGTTTGCTCAGCTTTTCTGTCTTTATTTTATATAGTAAATTGATAAACAAAATAATACCACACTGTCATAACAACTCCAAAATAAAATATCAACATCGTAGAGAGAGACACAATCTGTACTCATAGCACACAAATATACATGACCGCTTTGATGATTTGTTGAAATAAGTACCCAGGGGCGGATCCAGGATTTAAAGTTAGGGGAGGGGGCGGACATAAAAAAATTGTGCCGAGCGGAGGGTAGCCCGAAAATTTTGGGAGTATTTAGTGTGAAAAATCACGATTTTACGCCAAAAAAATCATATTTTTTCCAATTTTAGGGGGGGGGAGGTGCGCCCCCCCTGGATCCGCCCCTGGTACCCTCCGAACTTATAAGGAATAAGGAACTCCAACATACTGATGACTTCATTTATGTGTAAAATGACGATACAAAACAACATGTTAACTGTACAACACTGTTAGTGATTTATCCTGGATCCAGGGGAGAACGGAGAAGCTACAATCCGGTAACAAAAGAATAATATTTAGAAACATTGTGATTTCAAAATAAATATAGCTTTCTGTTTAGTTTTTGTTTGTTTCATTGTTTGTATTCGGTATTGTCCCTTTACTAATTATTCATTTTGGATACCCCACATTTATCAAATATATATTGTTTTTCAAGTTTGTCCACATTTTAAACGTGGACACGATAGAAAGCACAATAAAACATAAAACACATTTTCTTCATATCATATTTCATTCTTGAGAAAAAACAAAGCTACAAACAACACGACTGTCTTTGTTATGTGCACGTAGGTTTACGATTTACGACCTTGCGTCTACGTTTACGACTTACGACATTTAGTGAAACGGTCACTTGAACCAGGAACTTCTAGTGGTGACTTCGAAAGTTTTATGGTCGCCATCATGCATTATTTAACATTTACGATTATATGCGTCACAGATGGCCACTTCTATGTTCCGATTTGCGCACAATATAGACATAACTATTGTACTGCAGCAATCTTCAAAGAAATGTAACTGTTGCTGTTTTATACACAAATTATTCTTATAAGAATGATATCGTATATCACAGTTTATTGTTTGCTTGTAGTGTTTGTTTTTGTCTTTTGGTTTCATTTTATATTTGTGTTTCATTTGTTTGTGTTTTGTTGATTTAGTGATAGCTTTGTGTTTTGTGTCTGTTATAGGAATCACCCGGGAATATCGTCTGTGAAGGTCATTTCTGTAGTTTTCAGACAAAGATTGTTCGGAGTTCGGTAATTTTGTTATTACCCTTATTTCATAACCGAATTATTCTTAATATGAATCATATTGTTTTACGATTAGTTGTGTCGTCTGTTTTAATTTATTTTCAAATAATTTCCTTTTTTTATTTTGGCCATAATATTGTCTATTCTTGTTCAAACTATGACTTGTGATTTTCTTTTAATTGTATCGTCAAAATTGTCCTAGGTTTGGGTTTGCACAATTGTAATTTCATATATTGACGAGGAATCATTTTGTATCATTCACAGTGTTTGGTTTGTTGTGTTCAGACAATTGTAGTTTCAAAGCCGAATTATTTTGTATATAAGAATCATGTTGTACCACGCACAGTTTACCGTTTGTGGTGTTTGCTTCAATCGGTTAGATTTATATTTACTCCTATTTTTCCGATTATTTTGTTTTCTGGAATCATTTGTTTCATTTTAGTTGAGTTCATGTTCATGTTCATGTTCATAAAGTAATTTTTTTTTTTTTATTCGTTTCATTTTATATTTGTGCTTCTTTCTGTTCCATCTGTGCTTTGTGTTAAGTAATGATAGTATCACATAGTAATTGCTATTAATATAAATCATATTGTATCACTCCCAGGTTTTCGTTCGTTAATCTTTTTTTTTATTTTTAACAACAATATATTTGTATTCGTTAATCTTATGCGGTTTGGTATTTTCGTTTGTTTGGAGCAGATGAATTTTGATTGGAGCAGATTTTTTTTATTTGGAGCAGATGCTTTTCTGTATCTTTTTCTAAATTGTTTTGGAAAGCGTTTTCATTGGTTTGTCTTTCTGTCGTTTTATTTTTTAATTTACATTGTACTGTTTTATTTTGAGGAAACTTGTGATGTCTACCACCAAAAACAATGACCACCACAATATAACTGAAATATTGTTGAAAGTGGCGTTATACACCATAAACCAACCAAACCATACATAGACACCCAGTAACTATAAAATGTAAAATACTAGTATTCGATATACAAATCATATTATGTGTAGGAACTAAAAACAAAAGCGATAGATGCATACATTTTATTTGTAAGAAAGTTGCGGCTTCTGATTACCCCATTGGTATCTTTAGTCTTTTCTTGTGGGGGTCCATTTAGTTTGGAATACAGCGTGACACAAAAAAAAAAGACAAGCAAAAACAAACTACCGAATATTTTTTTTTAATTATTTCACTGTGTTACAAATATACATTCCATGCATATTGCATATAATCAGTGGTGTTCGTGTTGCTCTATCTTTAGTTTTCTGTATAATGTTTTGTAGACTATTTATTGTCCATTTAGGTCGTTGGATTGTCTATTCTTCAGATAACCCCTTTGCTATCTTCACGGGAGCCCATTTTGTATCGAATAAATCGTAATATTCATATCAAGTTAACGTGACAAAAAACACTGAATATTGATCATATTGTTTTAAAAATATCTCTGCATGCAAACATATATTCCACGCATATTGCACGTAATCAGGACAATCATTTATCATATAACAGTCAATTCGTTTTCAAATTTCCGTTTCTTAGTCTGTAGTATGTTATTAATGGGTTTATATTAACCTCAATCAGAACCTGACGTGGATACAAATTTAAATTCTCCAGATTTATGATACTGATAATGAAGATGTCTGCTATTATGGTTCCATAATGTACTCAACGTAATATAATGCCGTATGTCTGTTTTCTGCATTCTAAATGCGTATTTTCCTCCATTTTCTTTAGTCTACCTATTACAGAAACCCGTTATGCTAACTAAATAAGTAATATCGATCCCTCTGCTGGTGGAATATTAGTCCGCGTGATGGTGTCATCCGTCCGGTAGTTAGTGCTTCGGAACTTACATGGTCTATTAGATATATTTATGTTTGAGTGAGTGATCGATTGTTGTTTAATGCCAAATGAGCAATATTTCAGCTATATCATGACAAGAACAAGATACCTTCGATGATCTGATGATGGTGTCCGTTTTTTATTAGACAAACACACGTCGCTCCATTCGGACACATTATTCTGGTTGCGAGGCAACTTGTATTTACTCTTACACCTTAATGTAGCGTTCTTGGCGAGGAAGCAACAGATACCAATTTGGTTTGACTCGACCGTGGCTCAACCCAACGTCTATCGCACTCGAGGCGAGCTCCCCAACCATTGCACCGTCAATGTGGTATTATTCATGTTTACAATTCTTAAATAATGTTATGATTAGAAAAACTAAGGTCAATCTCGCTGAAGCATAAACAACCATGGACGACTTTGTCTATCCCGTTTCGGCCCTTATCTGGATTTCCAGTCTTTTAGCTATGAGAGTACATGTGGATGATAAACGTTACAGAAAACAGAATGGGCAATCTAGAATGGACAATCTAGAGAAAACAGAACGGGAAATCTAGAATGGACAATCTAGAGAAAACAGAACGGGCAATCTAGAATGAACAATCTAGAGACAACAGCAACATTGAGCACACAAGACATAGGACAGAGACAAACAAAACAAGAA
The DNA here is from genome assembly GCA_963383655.1 of Bathymodiolus septemdierum. Classification (NCBI taxonomy): domain Eukaryota; kingdom Metazoa; phylum Mollusca; class Bivalvia; order Mytilida; family Modiolidae; genus Bathymodiolus; species Bathymodiolus septemdierum. The sequence continues at coordinate 57,652,419 of OY726525.1, read as the reverse complement.
ATACAGCACAGAAGCCTAAAATGATGAGCAACAAGGATCACACCAAAATTGTGTAGTACACACTAGATTAGATATCTACTATAAATTGTTTGATAAAACAAAAATTGGCTGATAGCATGCACACATTGCTTGTCTGATAGAACAAACATATATTGCTGTCATATTATTATTAATTATCTGATTGAACAAAATGGTTTCCTGCTGTGTAAAAACAGGCGCAAAAGAGAGGGTGTACTGGACGTTATATGCAAGCAATTGATTTAAAATTTCAATGAAAATACAAGCAATGGCTGTCATTTTTCCAAGCCCTGGAACGTCTGGGCGTGTCTTTGTTTTCGACGTCCCTCTCCTAACGTCCAGATGTCACGCTCCAACAATCGCCAAGATCTCCATCCGCATCTGAAGTAGACTACGTTCCATTAACATCTTACAAAACTCCATTTAACGTTATCGTATGGTTACGTGCGTCAATATGACCTTTAGATTTACCAATGAAAATTCATCGACCTATAATCCTCTTAATGGAGTTCATGCAACATTAATGGCAAAAATGATACATAGGAAACGACCATTTCATTTTGGGGTGGGTGTGTGGGAAGAGGATAAGAATTTTTTTTCTATTTTTTTTCTGTTTTGGTAAAATTTGAAGACAAATTAATGATTGTCCATGTAAAAATATGAATATGATTTATGCTTCGTTTAAAAACAATTTTCTGGCTCGGGGGAAGCATAGCCAATCCCCATTAATGTTAAATGGTCGGTACCTTAATTTAGTCACTTATCTCTTATTGTATAAAATCCGTATTGAAAACAAGCTTTTTGATAACTAGTGAATATATACTTTTTTTCTCCATAAAATTAGAAGTAGCACGAACAATTGTATTGAGAGAAAAAAGTATTTAAGGAAACAATTTGTCACCTGACAATATTTTATGCAAACAATACCATTGGCACGTGGTCAAATGTAATTTAGACAACACGTTTATCTAATCTAGATTAATAATTTATCCGTGTCCTTCAGTGGTGTTTGCTCAGCTTTTCTGTCTTTATTTTATATAGTAAATTGATAAACAAAATAATACCACACTGTCATAACAACTCCAAAATAAAATATCAACATCGTAGAGAGAGACACAATCTGTACTCATAGCACACAAATATACATGACCGCTTTGATGATTTGTTGAAAAAAGTACCCAGGGGCGGATCCAGGATTTAAAGTTAGGGGAGGGGGCGGACTTAAAAAAATTGTGCCGAGCGGAGGGTAGCCCGAAAATTTTGGGAGTATTTAGTGTGAAAAATCACGATTTTACGCCAAAAAAATCATATTTTTTCCAATTTTAGGGTGGGGGGGGGGGGGGGGGAGGTGCGCCCCCCCTGGATCCGCCCCTGGTACCCTCCGAACTTATAAGGAATAAGGAACTCCAACATACTGATGACTTCATTTATGTGTAAAATGACGATACAAAACAACATGTTAACTGTACAACACTGTTAGTGATTTATCCTGGATCCAGGGGAGAACGGAGAAGCTACAATCCGGTAACAAAAGAATAATATTTAGAAACATTGTGATTTCAAAATAAATATAGCTTTCTGTTTAGTTTTTGTTTGTTTCATTGTTTGTATTCGGTATTGTCCCTTTACTAATTATTCATTTTGGATACCCCACATTTATCAAATATATATTGTTTTTCAAGTTTGTCCACATTTTAAACGTGGACACGATAGAAAGCACAATAAAACATAAAACACATTTTCTTCATATCATATTTCATTCTTGAGAAAAAACAAAGCTACAAACAACACGACTGTCTTTGTTATGTGCACGTAGGTTTACGATTTACGACCTTGCGTCTACGTTTACGACTTACGACATTTAGTGAAACGGTCACTTGAACCAGGAACTTCTAGTGGTGACTTCGAAAGTTTTATGGTCGCCATCATGCATTATTTAACATTTACGATTATATGCGTCACAGATGGCCACTTCTATGTTCCGATTTGCGCACAATATAGACATAACTATTGTACTGCAGCAATCTTCAAAGAAATGTAACTGTTGCTGTTTTATACACAAATTATTCTTATAAGAATGATATCGTATATCACAGTTTATTGTTTGCTTGTAGTGTTTGTTTTTGTCTTTTGGTTTCATTTTATATTTGTGTTTCATTTGTTTGTGTTTTGTTGATTTAGTGATAGCTTTGTGTTTTGTGTCTGTTATAGGAATCACCCGGGAATATCGTCTGTGAAGGTCATTTCTGTAGTTTTCAGACAAAGATTGTTCGGAGTTCGGTAATTTTGTTATTACCCTTATTTCATAACCGAATTATTCTTAATATGAATCATATTGTTTTACGATTAGTTGTGTCGTCTGTTTTAATTTATTTTCAAATAATTTCCTTTTTTCTTTTGGCCATAATATTGTCTATTCTTGTTCAAACTATGACTTGTGATTTTCTTTTAATTGAATCGTCAAAATTGTTTGGGTTTGCACAATTGCAGTTTCATATATTGACGAGGAATCATTTTGTATCATTCACAGTGTTTGGTTTGTTGTGTTCAGACAATTGCAGTTTCAAAGCCGAATTATCTTGTTTATATGAATCATGTTGTACCACGCACAGTTTGTGGTGTTTGTTTCAATCGGTTAGATTTATATTTACTTTGTGTTTAGAAGAATCATACTCCTATTTTTCCGATTATTTCTGGAGTCTTTTGTTTCATTTTAGTTTAGTTTTTCAACAAGTTCATGTTCATAAAGTAGTTGTTGATATTGATTCATCCCAGTTTTTTTTATTCGTTTCATTTTATCTTTGTGCTTCTTTCTGTTCCATCTGTGCTTTGTGTTAAGTAATGATAGTATCACATAGTAATTGCTATTAATATAAATCATATTGTATCACTCCCAGGTTTTAGTTCGTTAATCTTATGCGGTTTGGTATTTTCGTTTGTTTGGAGCAGATGAATTTTGATTGGAGCAGATTTTTTTATTCGGAACAAATAGTTTTCTGTATCTTTTTCTAAATTGTTTTGGAAAGTGTTTTCATTGATTTGTCTTTCTGTCGATTTTTAAAAAAAATTACATTGTACTGTTTTATTTTGAGGAAGCTTGTGTTGTCAGAACGTTTCTGGTGATGTTGTAATAACAACTAAGAGGTCGTGCTTGTGTCCATATTACTAATTTAACCCCGCCACTTTTATTGAAATATCTGTACCAAAGCCAGGAAAGTAAGCTTGTCAGGTGTTTCGATGGAACCTCCATTTCTACGAAGCTTTTTAATTAGATTTTTAGAAACTTTCTGACAGTGTTTTAGTTTGTTTTTCAAGTTTTTAATTTGATGGATTTAGAACAAAAACATGTCCTGCAAGGCTTCACAGCCAATAAGTCCTTCGTTTGTCTATGTTATCAGGTTTATAGCACTTATAGGAACTGTATCTTATATGTTCTTAGAGCAAAAACATGTCGTGCAAGGTTTCACAGCGAATAATTACTTCGTTTGTCTCTGTCGTAACGCGTATGACACTTATGGGAACTGTGTCTTATATGTTCTGTTATTTACGACACTTCAGAATACAATTTGTTATCTGTTGACTACAACAGTAATCACAATTCGTCGCGTGCCGTACACAACAGTGGTCATCAGTGTTAACTTTTATTATTATGTCTAAATTATTTTCTGTTGTTTATGAAATCGATTAGTAGAGGTCGTTGACTGGATTGGTCAACAAATATAATATGAAAAAAAAACCTCTTTTCACTTTTCAGCATTCCTGATGAAGGTTATTGCAGAAACCCGTCGGGTGCATTGAGGTTAATATCTACGTTTTTATCGTATTCACGTACGCGTGTTAACTGTTTTCGTCTAGATATCATAGGATTGCTACACTAATATCATGGCATGAACAATACACGTGCAATTGTTTTGGTTAACAGTATGATATTTGTGATGAGATCGTCACAGACCAATATATATGTTTATTTACTAATGGTGATTAATGTTTGTATTTACATAAATCTAATGAAATCTGGACTTTCTGTACATGTACCTATAATTATACCATGTGTTCAGTGCATTTGCAAAGCCCCATATGATTGGTCAAAGGGTTAACATGTGACTTCAATATTGAAACTTTATCAGTCAATGAAGCTCACAATCATTCAACCACACCCACTTCTGGGAACTATTTTCAGGCGCCATGACGGGAGTATAATGTTTAACGTTAGCTTCAACAATATTTCAGCTATATAGTGGAGGTCAATTTTATTGGTGGAGGTAACCGGAGTACTGCCTGAAATCCACAACCTGCCTCAAGTCACTGACAAATCTTATCACATAATTTTGTATCCAGTACATGAGCGGGATTAGAACTGACGACTTTAGTGATGATAGGAACTGATTACAGATAGCTGTAAATAGCACAATAACGACCCATGAAACATCATGAAAACAAATAAATACACACAATAACAACAGTAGGAAATGTAGAATATCAAAGCAAAAAATATGTAAAAATATAATTATATAAACAATAGGGTGGTAAAATCGTTTACAGAAGTCCATTTTTTTATGCTAAGTGCTACTGCGCTTCAAATTAAAGTAGAAGTAGTTTGGCGAACGCATTCATAAGACAATAAAGCTACACAAGATTGTACTGAATTCTTAAATATAGGGGCATATGCGCGCAGTATTTTTGGATGAATTGATATTTATCGTAAATGGAGCAGTTTTTCAGTTATCATCACAGCGTTCATCAGATTACAAATTGTCTAATTACATGCTTTCACGTTTTTTAGTGTTGTGTTGTGCTATGTTGTACTTTATACGATTTCCTTGTGAAAACGATGCTTGGTTCGTCTATTCTCACTTTTGCTTTGTCGGGAGTCATGTTTTATTCATGTCATTTTTATTTATTTGCGTATACTGTTGTATATTATCTAATGACAAGAAAAGACACGGACAATGAAGGACTGAGACATTAAAACGTAAGACGTTCAATAAGACGATAACAAATAGACTGACAAAGGAACAATCGATAAAACCACTGTTAACGGTATCGATACATGATCAATCAATAGGAAAAACGCCAAAAATAATCAAGCATTAGAGCTGAACAAAGGGGTAAAAAGTTGAAAGTAGAAGTAAAATCTATTTTATTGGACAATATATGAAACGTATATAACCACAATCCAGATAAACAACACGTCACCAGTAGAACATATAATGAAGCAAAATAAAAGATTGTGGGAAAACATATATTTTACTATCACTATAGGTCGATACCTCGGCTGGTGGAATATTAGTCAACCAGGGTATGCTGCCATCCTCCCAGTAATCAGTGTTTCGATACTGACATGGCTTATTACATATATTTATGTGTGAACCTTTCTGTTCCTTAAAAATGCAATTTAGTAAAACTAAGGTCAACATCTCTCAGGCATAGGCTACCGTAGACGATTTTGGCTATCCTGTTTGGTGTTTATGCCATTTGGTCTCCCTACTCTGAACTACTGTTGATCTTTCCCTAAAGAGTGTGTCCCCTTTGTTTTACATGTATTAGTGGTGTTTGTCTTGTTTGTTTTGTCTAATTTCATGCTGTCACGTTGTTAGTTTGTTGTTGTGTTGTACGTTACGATTTCCGCGTAAATAACTATGTTCGGTTCGTCTTTGCTCTTCTTTTGCTTTATCTGGAGTCATGTTTTATTCATGTTATTTGTATATAAATTAATTTTAGAGTCACATGTCATTTTATACGTGTTTTGATTGGTTTAAAAAGTTGAGGTTATTTGTCAATGAACGGAATCTAAGAATAGACGTCGTTCTCAAGGCGCCGCGTTCCGTTGTCATCATGTGGTTTTCTTTAAATGAGGCACCTTTGAGGTTATTTAAATTTATTTCTGATTATTTGCCTTATTTTGAAAAAAATTAATATATTTTCAATATCATAACAAAAAAAGTTTGAATTAATTTATAAGGATTGATCGAAATTATTTGCTCGGTTCATTCGAAATAACCTCAATCAGGTTGTACACACCCTTGCGTAACCCACTACGTGGGATACACGGTGTGTACAACCTGATTGAGGTTATTTCGAATGAACCGAACAAAAATTATGATCAATCCTTAATTATTTACGTATACTGTTGTCCAACACGATATCCATACCAGATGATGTTCATGTCATTTAACAGAAACGTCACGACGGGTGTCACTGGTCGAACAGGAACTGCTTACCCTTCCAGAACACATGAGTTCACCCACGGTTTTTAGTAGAGTTCTAGTTACTCGAACTTTAGTTTTCTTTCTCTGTAGTGTACCTAGCGAGGACATTGAGCGGTTTTGTATAATTTTTATCAAGGATGTCATTTTTACCTTTTACGAATTTTTTCACTTTTAGATATTGAAATGTTTCGACAGTGTAATATATTTTGTTTTTGTTTTTCATTTTATATGTTCCTGAGAAAAAATACTAGACAACAAAATAATTAAATCTTTGTACCATGTTTATTATTCAACCTTCATATAATCCTCAGTTCAAAGTGATTGAAAAACATTTTATTTGATATATTTCAGGGTAATCGGTGCTTGCATTATTGAAAAATAAGAGTAGTTATTTCGTACTTAAAACTCCAAGAAAATCCAATCAGAAGAATGTATTCAGGGAAATAGCTCGAAAGTTACAAGTTGTAATATTGACAGTGATTTTTCCCTCAACATATTGCACATGTTGAAGATGAATTATTAACGTTTCATACTGAAGCACAGTGTTCTGGTCTCACGATAAAAAAAAACTTTTTCGTACTCGTTCCCCAAAGTCGACCAATCAGAACGCTGTATTTATAGGACATGACGTTCTGATTACATATTTTCGAGAATGAGTACAAATCGTGTACTCAAAGCAAACGGATCGACCTTATTGGAAACCATTAAACCACAAAGATTGAGTTTCGCACTTATGCTCTAGAATCGTCTAGACCAATCAGAACAATGTATATACGGATATAGTTTTCAGAGTGATGTTATTTTGAGTACGTGTACTGGGTATTGGTTCACAATGCTCTTTATGTTATTCTGATATAGTATTTGTATCAGAGTCGTCCTTTCATCAGCTTTCATGTGCATTCAACTTTACAAATCTCAAAACCTGTTTGAGGCATCTTAAAACTAACGGTTGTTATGCGAGCGTGACAAACAATCACTAATTCAATTTACTCAGAAATGACATGTGCATGCAAAGCTGAAATTATCTGATTACAGCTTTAATGGTTTAGATAATTATTGGAGAGAAAAAAACACTAAATATGTAGTTATTTTTGTCATTTTCCTGTTTTCTGATGAACCTGACATTATCGTTGTTTTTTTTTCTTAAATAAAGTCATTTCTGTATATAATTGCTTCAGCCAGGAACGGGAAGCGACAATTAGTTGCTAAAACATAATCAATTACAACCATTCCTTGACCCTGTTATTGCACTCTGCATGTTTATGTTGTCATTCATCTTTGGGATAATGTGTTGTATTTTTAGTGGAAGTGAATCTATCGAATCTATACATATATTTTTATTGTTTGTGTATGTCTGTATTGCCGTTGGGGCCCAGGTTGGCTCAATGAGTTAGGTAGTTGGATTACCTAACAACTAATATAAGCCTATCACCAATACGGCGTGGGTTCTCGCCCGTCTTTGTAAATTACAAAAAGGGTACACTCGACTCGCAACCGTAAGTGATAAAGTTTACCAGTTGCTTGCCCATGGTCGATGGTTCTCTCCGGGTACTCCGGCTTCTTCCACTACTAAAACTGGTCGCCATAATATAGCTGAAATATTGCTGAAAGTGGCGTTAAAGCACCAAAAATAAAATCAAATCAATCAGATGTGTTTAGGATCGTATCAACCGGTTTAGCATCCACACGCCATATGTTTGTGCTTCTTCGTCTTTTTTGTGTTTTATTGTATGAAGTAAGATGTGTTTTATTGTATGAAGTAAGATGTGTTTTATTGTATGAAGTAAGATGTGTTTTATTGTATGAAGTAAGATGTGTTTTATTGTATGAAGTAAGATGTGCTTTATTGTATGAAGTAAGATGTGTTTTATTGTATGAAGTAAGATGTGTTTTATTGTATGAAGTAAGGTGTGTTTTATTGTATGAAGTAAGATGTGTTTTATTGTATGAAGTAAGATGTGTTTTATTGTATGAGGTAAGATGTGTTTTATTGTATGAGGTAAGATGTGATTTTATTGTATGAGGTAAGATGCGTTTTATTGTATGAGGTAAGATGTGTTTTATTGTATGAGGTAAGGTGTGATTTTATTGTATGAGGTAACATGTGTTTTATTGTATGAGGTAAGATGTGTTTTATTGTATGAGGTAAGATGTGACTTTATTGTATGAAGTAAGATGTGTTTTATTGTATGAAGTAAGATGTGTTTTATTGTATGAAGTAAGATGTGATTTTATTGTATGAGGTAAGTTGTGTTTTATTGTATGAGGTAAGATGTGTTTTATTGTATGAGGTAAGATGTGATTTTATTGTATGAGGTAAGATGTGTTTTATTGTATGAGGTAAGATGTATTTTATTGTATGAGGTAAGATGTGATTTTATTGTATGAGGTAAGATGTGTTTTATTGTATGAGGTAAGATGTGTTTTATTGTATGAGGTAAGATGTGATTTTATTGTATGAAGTAAGATGTGTTTTATTGTATGAGGTAAGATGTGATCTATTGTATGAAGTAAGATGTGATTTTATTGTATGAAGTAAGATGTGTTTTATTGTATGAAGTAAGATGTGTTTTATTGTATGAGGTAAGATGTGTTTTATTGTATGAAGTAAGATGTGTTTTATTGTATGAGGTAAGATGTGTTTTATTGTATGAGGTAAGATGTGTTTTATTGTATGAAGTAAGATGTGTTTTATTGTATGAAGTAAGATGTGTTTTATTGTATGAGGTAAGATGTGTTTTATTGTATGAAGTAAGATGTGTTTTATTGTATGAAGTAAGATGTTTTATTTTATGAAGTAAGATGTGTTTTATTGTATGAAGTAAGATGTGTTTTATTGTATGAAGTAAGATGTGTTTTATTGTATGAAGTAAGATGTGTTTTATTGTATGAAGTAAGATGTGTTTTATTGTACGAAGTAAGATGTGTTTTATTGTATGAAGTAAGATGTGTTTTATTGTATGAGGTAAGATGTGTTTTATTGTATGAGGTAAGATGTGTTTTATTGTATGAAGTAAGATGTGTTTTATTGTATGAAGTAAGATGTGTTTTATTGTATGAGGTAAGATGTGAATTATTGTATGAAGTAAGATGTGTTTTATTGTATGAGGTAAGATGTGTTTTATTGTATGAAGTAAGATGTGTTTTATTGTATGAGGTAAGATGTGTTTTATTGTATGAGGTAAGATGTGTTTTATTGTATGAGGTAAGATGTGTTTTATTGTATGAGGTAAGATGTGTTTTTTTCGCTTTGCTGATATTTGTGGAATTGGTGACTGTTCTAATTCCTAAAATCTGAGATCGCCCAATCCGTTTTGAACATGTACTAGTATACCATGCGCTTTGCTTCATAAGTATAATAGGCTTATGGTTGAATGGTTTTTAACGTCACTTTCAACAATATTTCAGTTATATCGTGGCGGTCAATTTTATTGGTGGAGGAAACTGGAGTATCCGGAGAAAACCACCAACCTGCCGAAGCCACTGAAAAACTTTATCACATGATTTTGTATCGAGTACACCTCGTCTGAGCGGGGTTCGAACGCATAGCGTTAGTGGTGATAGGCACTTATTGCATAGGTAGTTGTAAATCCAACTACCATACGATCATGACCACGACTGCCCAATAGCAAATAAGAGTCTAGTCTAATATACATATGTATAACAAGATTGAATGGCTAAATGAATTTTTAGTCCCCGTTGATGGCCATCCTTCCTCCACCATTAAAGGCACTATCAGCATTGCAACAGTGTATTCCCTTGGTTGAATAAAGTGCATACACATGCTAGCGTCTATTTAATAAAACACAGTAAACAAATAATGATTTTATTGCACTAAAATTAGCTGTAAACAATTTACTATGTACATGATTACATCTTATCAAAGATAATCCTTCAGAAACCAGACGAACCGCAACAATTTTATAAAGATATTATTTACTCATTACTTTTTGGCTAACAACAAAATGATATTATCTGATCATGGTGGAATTTCATTATCTAACTTTCTACAGTATTAATTGTAAATAAACGTCATTTAATGAATAAATGTTAGAGAATATCGAAGGGTGCAATCAAGAATGGACAATCCAGAGACACTGGAAACATTGGGCACACAAGACACAGTACGAGGACAAACAAACAAAAACATTAAAGAAAACCGAATGAGATAATCAAGAATGGACAATCAAGAGGCAATGGCAACATTGGGAACACAAGACACAGGACGAAGACAGAAAAAAAAGACAAAAAAGATATACAGCTGTAAATAAAGTTTGAAGCTATGTGTAATCATAAACCGTTAATCGATGAAGGACAGACAATGCAATGATGAAAACATAAAAAGGTCGAAAAGACAGGAAAAAGTCGGAAGAAACTAAGTGGTTCAAAAACAGTAACTCAAGAGAATGACAGACAATGACGAAGTGAAAAAGGATGAAAGACTAACAATGGTTCACAAAACACTACATAGAAAAATATTGAGTAACACAAACCACCACCAAAAAACGAGGGTGAACTCAGGTGTCCCGGAAGGGTAATTAATTCCTGCTACACTAGTTACAAAATTGAGACACTTAAAATGATGCAAAATCATTGTGTTATTTATACATTAAGATTCTATTGCGGAAATTGAATTGCTAGTTGTATCATTACTCTATCCAGTAATATAATGAAACTGCATTCCAACCAGTGCACAACAACACAACAAAAGTGAAAACATAAAGGTGAATAGAAAACACCCTTAAAACTATTAACGTTTGGGTGATTAAATCGTGGATATCTAATTTAGTGCGCAGAACACGTTTCTGGAATAACCTTCATCATGTCCTTTCAAAGTCAAAGGACTGGAAAGCGAATTAAATTAAGACAACACGAATTCCAAAAAGAAAAAACATACAATTTTTTTTCTAATATAGTTGCTATGACCTACTACATGACATGCGCCATATTGTAAGGTTACCAAATGAACACACATCACTGAATTTGTCTTGGAAAATCAAACTTATACCATACCACCATATCCAAGGGTAGAACTGTTAAGTGAAATCTGCAACATACATTTTTAAACCCCTGTTTGTTGAGGGGTTCGTGGCGCTTAACCTTTAGCTTACTGTCTTTTTCTTTTGACCATTGTATTGTCTGTTCTTCTTCGATTACGTCTTTGATATCGTCAAACTATTCTTATTAAACACATTTCACAAAAGATAAAATGACCTGGATTTTCAAAGTCATATGTGGTGGTGTTTCTTGTGTTCAGTGAGTTCAATTAAAATGAAATGTGATTGTTCGTTTTGTTAATATTAGTGGAATTGATGACCATCAATGTTTAAACTATCTTTTCATTGTGTGTTTTAAAAGTGTAAGGTTACCATTTATCATGTAAGGAAAGGATATGGTATCTATAATTCTGTATCTATACAACAAAGCATTATTCAAATAATTATTGTATGAAGTTAAATACAAATAACATGAAAACACTTTTATATAATAGAAAAACACATTTATATAATAGAAAAACACTTCTATATAATAGAAAAACACTTTTATATAATAGAAAAACACATTTATATAATAGAAAAACACTTCTATATAATAGAAACACACTTTTATGTAATAAAAAAACCCACCTTTTATATAATAAGAGAAAACACTTTTATATAATAAAGGAAAACACTTTTATATAATAAAAAACAACAACTTTTATATAATAAAAAAAACCACTTTTATATAATAAAAGAAAACACTTTTATATAATAAAAAAAAACAAAAAAACACACTTTTATATCATGCAAAAAAAAAAAAAATATATTAAAGGAGTATGACAATTAAATTCAAACCATACAGATTTACATAATTATAATTTCCCATTGTTAGCTTGTTTACAACCTTTTCTAGACATAAGGAGTATTGGCTGTTCTTATTTTCTTTGGCGTCAGTGTTTTGCTGCATCACGTTTGTGTCTGTGTTTTTAATGTTCCTCGTTTTGCCAAATATTTCATCAAACCAATCTACAAGAAAAGTTTGAAGTTACCAATGGAGAAATCAGAAGCCGTAAATCGAAGGACAGATTCTACAATGTTCAAAAGGACAAAAGGACAAATAACGATCTACGAAACATTGCACCGAAAACTAAAGATCGAGTAACACGAACTCCACTAAAAACCGGGGGTGAACTCAGGTAGGTCGTAAGGGTAAACAGTTCCTGCTCCACTAGTGACACCCGTCGTGTTATTGTTAACATAACCATTAAATAGCACCTTGTTCTTGAAGCGAATATGTGCAAGTGTTTTTTTTTATTCTTTGTAAATATATATTTGCCGATTTTGACCACATGCATCCAATCATTCAGTTTAACGCCGCGACATTTGTGTAGCTGTCCTAATAGAGAGTCTAGCTTTTCACTGGCTTCTGTCGTTTTCTTCAAAGCGCTTAAAAGTTTGAGGTTTAATTGAAGAATTGTTTGTGTTGTTCTGGTGGATTATATTGTCGACAATTAGTGTTCTTTTTTATTTTAGAAATAATGAATGCTCCCCATGGAAGAGTCAAGGTATTATATACATTTTTTTTTTTTCATGTTTATATTTATTTATTCACGCTTTGTTGTGTCAGCTGTGATTTGCCCTTGAATACACGTACAGTCTCTACATAACGGGTGTCATATATGAAGAAGGATAAGCTTACCTCGCAAATCCTGCTAATTGTATAATTACAGTTCCAAAATCTAAACGGAAAATCATAGAAACAGCAACAAAATAAACACTCGTAGGACACATATACATGACCACTCACTTTCTTAGCTTGGTACCGGTACTTCAATAAAAAGTGGCAGGGTTAAGCTAGTTTTATGGGCCCAACCCACCCCTTTTAGTAAAATAATTATTCATTTAATGCTACATAGAACCAGTGATACTTGTAACAATTTATTTTGATTTTTGAGTCCAGAAGATATTTCTGAAAATTTTGGTGAGCCCCACTACTGAAATTTTAAATGGTAGTCCAGGACACATGTAAGTCTGAGGGTAGTCCAGAACACATGTAAGCCTATATCTGATAACTTTATTAAAAAATCGTAAAATGTCTCATGAGATGTGTGGAAATTGGGGAAAGCCATTTCGAAGTTCTTGAAAATTTGGTAGATTGTGGGTTCGAGTTCCGATCTGGTAAAAAGAAAGACTATAAAATTGGTAGTTGTTGCTTCTTCGCTAAGCACGCAGCATTAAGGAGAAAGAGCAAAGACTGGTTGGCTCGGAATCAGAATAATGTGTCCGAGTGGGGCGACATGTCTAACTGTTGTTTCATTGAACTAGCACTATAAATAAATCCAGCTAAGCGTGTTGATCTAGTACAAAGCGGACCTAATCATCATGTTATTGAAAATTAACTTGGTCTCGCCATGATATAAATGTAAAATTGCTGAGTTGGCGTTAATCGCACTCCCGACCTGTTTTGAAATTGAGCATTGTGATAAAGACGTTATCTTAGTTCTGTTGTAATATATACTACTGGACATTTTACACAACGTATTGAATTATTCTCTTGACAGTTTATTTACTACCATTTTTTTAATGTCTTACTTTTGATGTGACCGATTTTGCGTGTTTTCCCCCTATACATAATCAAATAGAATACTTACATAACGACGTTATCTACCGTCAATCAATTAATTATAGCTGATTGACAGCTAATATAGAGCTTTTTAATCATTTATTTAATCTTGTATATCAGAACGAACGGTATAATGTATTGACGTAAGTCTAAAAATAACCTTACAAATGGTAACATTCTATATAAAAATAAAGTAAGGTTAACCTCCCTCAATCATAGGTCACCTTAGATGATTTTGAATATCATTTTCCCACAAATAGATAATACACGTTAGAGAATACCGAAGGGTCAACCAAAAATGGACAATCCATAGAAACTGGCAACATACGCAACAAGACGAAGAAAAACAAAACAAAAACACAAAACAATATGTGTTGAACATCACTATACGCAAGCAAACACAAATAACGTAAATAAGACATGCATCATCCTACAAACAACTGGAGGTAAAGACGAATCGAACATCTTTTTAATGCTGAAATTGTAACGGACATCACAACACCGAACTCAGAACGTAGACACATAATAGGACAACTAAAAAAAAAAAATAGAAAGAAGAGCAACACGGATCCACCAAAAAACTTCTAACATTTTGTTGAAAAAACATTATGGTATCAACTATTTTTTTTAACTGCAGGATTATATTAGAGCAAAAACTCTCCCCTCAGTCGATTTTGTCTATACTGTTTATGCCCTTTGGTTATATTGCTCCCAATTTTTTTGAAATTATTTTGTTTTCCAATCTTTTGACTATGAATGGTCACGAGGAAAGTTATTCCAGAAAACGCTCAGTGCGCACTAAATTAAGACATTTGCGCTTTTTTTCTAGTAATTTGAAAACGAATTATGCCATCCACTATTTTACCAAGTTACAGGCAACCACTAATAAAACTGACCGCCACGATATAGCTGAAATATTGTTGAAAGTGGCGCTAAACACCATAACCTAGCCCCCTATGACATGTATTGAGATATCATAGTATCCACGTGTATTACTTTAAATGGTCGGGAAAATAAATAAAAATAAGTGTCTTAAGGTGCCAGTATTGATTTACCACATAAAATGTAAGATTCATTACTTTAGTTTCAATTTTTTGTACAGATATTATACAGATCGTGTTAAAAGTTACTTGAAGCATATTATCCAGAATACGTGAAATCATGATACGATAGAGTCTGAAATTAAAATATAAACCAATGGCTAAAACGTCTTCTCATGTCAGACATTTAGAGTACACGGCCTTTTGATTCTTTCTTACTTGATTTATTTCTGTCTTAGTTTCATTTTCTATCTTGTTTAGAAGATTATTTATATCTTTGATCATTTTTAATACCTAAACTGCATTAACTTGTAGAGAATGTTCTATGCAATAAGACGTGATATATAATTTAGTGCGAATGACGCAACTGTGTTCAAAGATAAAGTAAATTAAACTGTACAAAATATCACTACCAAACGCCAGGGAAAAATATAAAATTCAATTATAACTAAAAATACAAAAGTCACAAGTCTGACAGGCAAATTAATGAAAGTAAAATAAAACAAACCTTTAACAAGTTTAACCCCGATCCATTTATGTGCATGTCCCAAGCCAGGAGCATTTATGTGTATGTCCCAAGCTAGGAGTATGTATGTGCATGTCCCAAGCTAGGAGCATTAATGTGCATGTCCCAAGCTAGGAGCATTTATGTGCATGTTCCAACTTAGGAGCATTTATGTGCATGTCCCAAGCTAGGAGCATTTATGTGCATGTCCCAGATTAGGAGCATTCATGTGCATGTTCCAAGCTAGGAGCATTTATGTGCATGTCCCAAGCTAGGAGCATTTATGTGCATGTCCCAAGCTAGGAGCATTTATGTGCATGTCCCAAGCTAGGAGCATTTATGTGCATGTCCCAAGTTAGGAGCATTTATGTGCATGTTCTAAGCTAGGAGCATTTATGTGCATGTTCCAAGCTAGGAGCATTTATGTGCATGTTCCAAGTTAGGAGCATTTATGTGAATGTTCCAAGCTAGGAGCATTTATGTGCATATCCCAATCTAGGAGCATTTATGTGCATGTCCCAAGCTAGGAGCTCCTATGTGCATGTCCCAAGCTAGGAGCATTTATGTGCATGTCCCAAGTTAGGAGCATTTATGTGCATGTCCCAATCTAGGAGCATTTATGTGCATGTCCCAATCTAGGAGCATTTATGTGCATGTCCCAAGCTAGGAGCATTTATGTGCATGTCCCAATCTAGGAGCATTTATGTGCATGTCTCAAGTTAGGAGCATTTATGTGCATGTCCCAAGCTAGGAGCATTTATGTGCATGTCCCAAGTTAGGAGCATTTATGTGCATGTCCCAATCTAGGAGCATTTATGTGCATGTCCCAAGTTAGGAGCATTTATGTGCATGTCCCAAGCTAGGAGCATTTATGTGCATGTCCCAAGTTAGGAGCATTTATGTGCATGTCCCAAGTTAGGAGCATTTATGTGCATGTCCCAATCTAGGAGCATTTATGTGCATGTCCCAATCTAGGAGCATTTATGTGCATGTCCCAATCTAGGAGCATTTATGTGCATGTCCCAAGCTAGGAGCATTTATGTGCATGTCCCAATCTAGGAGCATTTATGTGCATGTCCCAATCTAGGAGCATTTATGTGCATGTCCCAAGTTAGGAGCATTTATGTGGATGTCTCAAGTTAGGAGCATTTATGTGCATGTCCCAAGCTAGGAGCATTTATGTGCATGTCCCAAGCTAGGAGCATTTATGTGCATGTCCCAATCTAGGAGCATTTATGTGCATGTCCCAAGTTAGGAGCATTTATGTGCATGTCCCAAGTTAGGAGCATTTATGTGCATGTCCCAAGCTAGGAGCATTTATGTGCATGTCCCAAGTTAGGAGCATTTATGTGCATGTCCCAATCTAGGAGCATTTATGTGCATGTCCCAATCTAGGAGCATTTATGTGCATGTCCCAATCTAGGAGCATTTATGTGCATGTCCCAAGCTAGGAGCATTTATGTGCATGTCCCAAGTTAGGAGCATTTATGTGCATGTCCCAAGCTAGGAGCATTTATGTGCATGTCCCAAGTTAGGAGCATTTATGTGCATGTCCCAATCTAGGAGCATTTATGTGCATGTCCCAATCTAGGAGCATTTATGTGCATGTCCCAATCTAGGAGCATTTATGTGCATGTCCCAAGCTAGGAGCATTTATGTGCATGTCCCAATCTAGGAGCATTTATGTGCATGTCCCAAGCTAGGAGCATTTATGTGCATGTCCCAATCTAGGAGCATTTATGTGCATGTCCCAAGCTAGGAGCATTTATGTGCATGTCCCAATCTAGGAGCATTTATGTGCATGTCCCAATCTAGGAGCATTTATGTGCATGTCCCAAGCTAGGAGCATTTATGTGCATGTCCCAATCTAGGAGCATTTATGTGCATGTCCCAAGTTAGGAGCATTTATGTGCATGTCCCAATCTAGGAGCATTTATGTGCATGTCCCAAGTTAGGAGCATTTATGTGCATGTCCCAAGCTAGGAGCATTTATGTGCATGTCCCAGATTAGGAGCATTCATGTGCATGTCCCAAGCTAGGAGCATTTATGTGCATGTCCCAGATTAGGAGCATTCATGTGAATGTTCCAAGCTAGGAGCATTTATGTGCATGTCCCAAGCTAGGAGCATTTATGTGCATGTCCCAATCTAGGAGCATTTATGTGCATGTCCCAAGCTAGGAGCATTTATGTGCATGTCCCAAGTTAGGAGCATTTATGTGCATGTCCCAAGTTAGGAGCATTTATGTGCATGTCCCAAGTTAGGAGCATTTATGTGCATGTCCCAAGCTAGGAGCATTTATGTGCATGTCCCAAGTTAGGAGCATTTATGTGCATGTCCCAATCTAGGAGCATTTATGTGCATATCCCAATCTAGGAGCATTTATGTGCATGTCCCAAGCTAGGAGCTCCTATGTGCATGTCCCAAGCTAGGAGCATTTATGTGCATGTCCCAAGTTAGGAGCATTTATGTGCATGTCCCAATCTAGGAGCATTTATGTGCATGTCCCAATCTAGGAGCATTTATGTGCATGTCCCAAGCTAGGAGCATTTATGTGCATGTCCCAATCTAGGAGCATTTATGTGCATGTCCCAAGCTAGGAGCATTTATGTGCATGTCCCAATCTAGGAGCATTTATGTGCATGTCCCAAGTTAGGAGCATTTATGTGCATGTCCCAAGCTAGGAGCATTTATGTGCATGTCCCAAGCTAGGAGCATTTATGTGCATGTCCCAATCTAGGAGCATTTATGTGCATGTCCCAAGCTAGGAGCATTTATGTGCATGTCCCAATCTAGGAGCATTTATGTGCATGTCCCAAGTTAGGAGCATTTATGTGCATGTCCCAATCTAGGAGCATTTATGTGCATGTCCCAAGCTAGGAGCATTTATGTGCATGTCCCAAGCTAGGAGCATTTATGTGCATGTCCCAAGCTAGGAGCATTTATGTGCATGTCCCAATCTAGGAGCATTTATGTGCATGTCCCAAGCTAGGAGCATTTATGTGCATGTCCCAATCTAGGAGCATTTATGTGCATGTCCCAAGTTAGGAGCATTTATGTGCATGTTCTAAGCTAGGAGCATTTATGTGCATGTTCCAAGCTAGGAGCATTTATGTGCATGTTCCAAGCTAGGAGCATTTATGTGCATGTCCCAAGTTAGGAGCATTTATGTGCATGTTCCAAGCTAGGAGCATTTATGTGCATGTCCCAAGCTAGGAGCATTTATGTGCATGTCCCAAGCTAGGAGCATTTATGTGCATGTCCCAAGCTAGGAGCATTTATGTGCATGTCCCAAGTTAGGAGCATTTATGTGCATGTTCTAAGCTAGGAGCATTTATGTGCATGTTCCAAGCTAGGAGCATTTATGTGCATGTTCCAAGTTAGGAGCATTTATGTGCATATCCCAATCTAGGAGCATTTATGTGCATGTCCCAAGCTAGGAGCTCCTATGTGCATGTCCCAAGCTAGGAGCATTTATGTGCATGTCCCAAGCTAGGAGCTCCTATGTGCATGTTCCAAGCTAGGAGCATTTATGTGCATGTCCCAAGCTAGGAGCATTTATGTGCATGTCCCAATCTAGGAGCATTTATGTGCATGTCCCAAGCTAGGAGCCTTTATGTGCATGTCCCAAGTTAGGAGCATTTATGTGCATGTTCTAAGCTAGGAGCATTTATGTGCATGTTCCAAGCTAGGAGCATTTATGTGCATGTTCCAAGTTAGGAGCATTTATGTGCATATCCCAATCTAGGAGCATTTATGTGCATGTCCCAAGTTAGGAGCATTTATGTGCATGTCCCAAGTTAGGAGCATTTATGTGCATGTCCCAAGCTAGGAGCATTTATGTACATGTCCCAAGATAGGAGCATTTATGTGCTGCCCCAAGCTAGGAGCATTTATGTGCATGTCCTAGACTAGGAGCATTTATGTGCATGTCCCAAACTAGGAGCATTTATGTGCATGTCCAAAGTTAGGAGCATTTTATGTGCATGTCCGAAGCTAGGAGCATTTATGTGAATGTTCCAAGCTAGGAGCATTTATGTGCATGTTCTAAGCTAGGAGCATTTATGTGCATGTCCCAAGTTAGGAGCATTTATGTGCATGTCCCAAGTTAGGAGCATTTATGTACATGTCCCAAGTTAGGAGCATTTATGTGCATGTCCCAAGCTAGGAGCATTTATGTGCATGTCCCAAGCTAGGAGCATTTATGTGCATGTTCTAAGCTAGGAGCATTTATGTGCATGTCCCAAGCTAGGAGCATTTATGTGCATGTCCCAAGTTAGGAGCATTTATGTGCATGTTCTAAGCTAGGAGCATGTATGTGCATGTTCCAAGCTAGGAGCATTTATGTGCATGTTCCAAGTTAGGAGCATGTATGTGCATATCCCAATCTAGGAGCATTTATGTGCATGTCCCAAGCTAGGAGCTCCTATGTGCATGTCCCAAGCTAGGAGCATTTATGTGCATGTCCCAAGTTAGGAGCATTTATGTGAATGTTCCAAGCTAGGAGCATTTATGTGCATGTCCCAAGTTAGGAGCATTTATGTGCATGTCCCAAGCTAGGAGCATTTATGTGCATGTCCCAAGTTAGGAGCATTTATGTGAATGTTCCAAGCTAGGAGCATTTATGTGCATGTCCCAAGTTAGGAGCATTTATGTGCATGTTCCAAGCTAGGAGCATTTATGTGCATGTCCCAAGCTAGGAGCATTTATGTGCATGTCCCAAGCTAGGAGCATTTATGTGCATGTCCCAAGTTAGGAGCATTTATGTGCATGTCCCAAGCTAGGAACATTTATGTACATGTCCCAAGCTAGGAGCATTTATGTGCATGTCCCAATCTAGGAGCATTTATGTGCATGTCCCAAGTTAGGAGCATTTATGTGCATGTCCCAAGTTAGGAGCATTTATGTGCATGTCCCAAGCTAGGAGCATTTATGTGCATGTCCCAATCTAGGAGCATTTATGTGCATGTCCCAAGTTAGGAGCATTTATATGCATGTCCCAAGCTAGGAGCATTTATGTGCATGTCCCAAGTTAGGAGCATTTATGTGCATGTCCCAATCTAGGAGCATTTATGTGCATGTCCCAAGTTAGGAGCATTTATGTGCATGTCCCAAGCTAGGAGCATGTATGTGCATGTCCCAAGCTAAAAGCATTTATGTGCATGTTCTAAGCTAAGAGCATTTATGTGCATGTCCCAAGCTAAGAGCATGTATGTGCATGTCCCAAGTTAGGAGCATTTATGTGCATGTCCCAAGTTAGGAGCATTTATGTGCATGTCCCAAGCTAAGAGCATTTATGTGCTTGTTCTAAGTTAGGAGCATTTATGTGCATGTCCCAAGCTAGGAGCATGTATGTGCATGTCCCAAGCTAAAAGCATTTATGTGCATGTTCTAAGCTAAGAGCATTTATGTGCATGTCCCAAGCTAAGAGCATGTATGTGCATGTCCCAAGTTAGGAGCATTTATGTGCATGTCCCAAGTTAGGAGCATTTATGTGCATGTCCCAAGCTAAGAGCATTTATGTGCTTGTTCTAAGTTAGGAGCATTTATGTGCATGTCTCAAGCTAGGAGCATGTATGTGCATGTCCCAAGTTAGGAGCATTAATGTGCATTTCCCAAGCTAGGAGCATTTATGTGCATGTCCCAAGCTAGGAGCATTTATGTGCATGTCCCAAGCTAGGAGCATTTATGTGCATGTCCCAATCTAGGAGCATTTATGTGCATGTCCCAAGTTAGGAGCATTTATATGCATGTCCCAAGCTAGGAGCATTTATGTGCATGTCCCAAGTTAGGAGCATTTATGTGCATGTCCCAAGCTAGGAACATTTATGTGCATGTACCAATCTAGGAGCATTTATGTGGATGTCTCAAGCTAGGAGCATGTATGTGCATGTCCAAAGTTAGGAGCATTTATGTGCATGTCCAAAGTTAGGAGCATTTTATGTGCATGTCCGAAGCTAGGAGCATTTATGTGAATGTTCCAAGCTAGGAGCATTTATGTGCATGTCCCAAGTTAGGAGCATTTATGTGCATGTCCCAAGCTAGGAGCATTTATGTGCATGTCCCAAGTTAGGAGCATTTATGTGCATGTCCGAAGCTAGGAGCATTTATGTGAATGTTCCAAGCTAGGAGCATTTATGTGCATGTCCCAAGTTAGGAGCATTTATGTGCATGTCCCAAGCTAGGAGCATTTATGTGCATGTCCCAAGTTAGGAGCATTTATGTGCATGTCCCAAGCTAGGAGCATGTATGTGCATGTCCCAAGCTAAAAGCATTTATGTGCATGTTCTAAGCTAAGAGCATTTATGTGCATGTCCCAAGCTAAGAGCATGTATGTGCATGTCCCAAGTTAGGAGCATTTATGTGCATGTCCCAAGTTAGGAGCATTTATGTGCATGTCCCAAGCTAAGAGCATTTATGTGCTTGTCCCAAGCTAGGAGCATTTATGTGCATGTCCCAAGTTAGGAGCATTTATGTGCATGTCCCAAGTTAGGAGCATTTATGTGCATGTCCCAAGTTAGGAGCATTTATGTGCATGTCCCAAGTTAGGAGCATTTATGTGCATGTCCCAAGTTAGGAGCATTTATGTGCATGTCCCAAGCTAGGAGCATTTATGTGCATGTCCCAAGTTAGGAGCATTTATGTGCATGTCCCAAGTTAGGAGCATTTATGTGCATGTCCCAAGTTAGGAGCATTTATGTGCATGTCCCAAGCTAGGAGCATTTATGTGCATGTCCCAAGTTAGGAGCATTTATGTGCATGTCCCAAGCTAGGAGCATGTATGTGCATGTCCCAAGCTAAAAGCATTTATGTGCATGTTCTAAGCTAAGAGCATTTATGTGCATGTCCCAAGCTAAGAGCATGTATGTGCATGTCCCAAGTTAGGAGCATTTATGTGCATGTCCCAAGTTAGGAGCATTTATGTGCATGTCCCAAGCTAAGAGCATTTATGTGCTTGTTCTAAGTTAGGAGCATTTATGTGCATGTCTCAAGCTAGGAGCATGTATGTGCATGTCCCAAGTTAGGAGCATTAATGTGCATTTCCCAAGCTAGGAGCATTTATGTGCATGTTCCAATCTAGGAGCATTTATGTGCATGTCCCAAGTTAGGAGCATTTATGTGCATGTCCCAAGCTAGGAGCATTTATGTGCATGTCCCAATCTAGGAGCATTTATGTGCATGTCCCAATCTAGGAGCATTTATGTGCATGTCTCAAGCTAGGAGCATGTATGTGCATGTCCCAAGCTAGGAGCATTTATGTGCATGTCCCAATCTAGGAGCATTTATGTGCATGTCCCAAGCTAGGAGCATTCATGTGCATGTCCCAAGCTAGGAGCATTTATGTGCATGTCCCAAGCTAGGAGCATTAATGTGCATGTCTCAAGCTAGGAGCATTTATGTGCATGTCCCAAGCTAGGAGCATTCATGTGCATGTCCCAAGCTAGGAGCATTTATGTGCATGTCTCAAGCTAGGAGCATTTATGTGCATGTCCCAAGCTAAGAGCATTTATGTGCATGTCCCAAGCTAGGAGCATTCATGTGCATGTCCCAAGCTAGGAGCATTTATGTGCATGTCCCAAGCTAGGAGCATGTATGTGCATGTCCCAAGCTAGGAGTATGTATGTGCATGTCCCAATCTAGGAGCATTTATGTGCATGTCCCAAGCTAGGAGTATGTATGTGCATGTCCCAATCTAGGAGCATTTATGTGCATGTCCCAAGCTAGGAGTATGTATGTGCATGTCCCAAGCTAGGAGCATTTATGTGCATGTCCCAAGTTAGGAGCATTTATGTGCATGTCTCAAGCTAGGAGCATGTATGTGCATGTCCCAAGCTAGGAGTATGTATGTGCTTGTTCTAAGTTAGGAGCATTTATGTGCATGTCTCAAGCTAGGAGCATGTATGTGCATGTCCCAAGTTAGGAGCATTAATGTGCATTTCCCAAGCTAGGAGCATTTATGTGCATGTTCCAATCTAGGAGCATTTATGTGCATGTCCCAAGTTAGGAGCATTTATGTGCATGTCCCAAGCTAGGAGCATTTATGTGCATGTCCCAATCTAGGAGCATTTATGTGCATGTCCCAATCTAGGAGCATTTATGTGCATGTCTCAAGCTAGGAGCATGTATGTGCATGTCCCAAGCTAGGAGCATTTATGCGCATGTCCCAATCTAGGAGCATTTATGTGCATGTCCCAAGCTAGGAGCATTCATGTGCATGTCCCAAGCTAGGAGCATTTATGTGCATGTCCCAAGCTAGGAGCATTAATGTGCATGTCTCAAGCTAGGAGCATTTATGTGCATGTCCCAAGCTAGGAGCATTCATGTGCATGTCCCAAGCTAGGAGCATTTATGTGCATGTCTCAAGCTAGGAGCATTTATGTGCATGTCCCAAGCTAAGAGCATTTATGTGCATGTCCCAAGCTAGGAGCATTCATGTGCATGTCCCAAGCTAGGAGCATTTATGTGCATGTCCCAAGCTAGGAGCATGTATGTGCATGTCCCAAGCTAGGAGTATGTATGTGCATGTCCCAATCTAGGAGCATTTATGTGCATGTCCCAAGCTAGGAGTATGTATGTGCATGTCCCAATCTAGGAGCATTTATGTGCATGTCCCAAGCTAGGAGTATGTATGTGCATGTCCCAAGCTAGGAGCATTTATGTGCATGTCCCAAGTTAGGAGCATTTATGTGCATGTCTCAAGCTAGGAGCATGTATGTGCATGTCCCAAGCTAGGAGTATGTATGTGCATGTCCCAATCTAGGAGCATTTATGTGCATGTCCCAAGCTAGGAGTATGTATGTGCATGTCCCAAGCTAGGAGCATTTATGTGCATGTCCCAATCTAGGAGCATTTATGTGCATGTCTCAATCTAGGAGCATGTATGTGCATGTCCCAATCTAGGAGTATTTTGATGGGTTCGTGTTGCTCAATCTGTTGTTTTCTGTGTAGTGTTTTGTAAATCGTTATTTGCCATTTCGTATTTTTTGTCCATTATATTGTCTGTCCTTCCTCGATTAACGGCGTCTCTTTACCTCTTTAGTATCTTCAAACTTTTCTTGTAAATGTTTAAGTGCAAAAATCAGGTATCATGATAAAATATGTCAAATTTGCATGTATTCATTATTATAAAAAGTAATTATTTTGCAAAAGGAAAGTAAATCCGTGCTAATCGACAATCCCACAAACTATTACAACACGAATCACTCTTCTGTGTCACCATAAAACGTCACTACATAATGAGAAGAAAACGACAGAACTCGTTACTTAGTGAAAGTTGATGTTACTAAATTATCTAATTTGTTAAGCCTTCCGAAGAGATACCGAAAACCGTTTATTGATAAAATATTATCAAGGAAACAAAAAGCAAATAATGTATTGTTAGTTTACATGTACTTCTGAATAATATAGGCAATATTTAATATTAAATTCTCGTGGTCATGATCGCATAGTAATTGGATTTACGACTACCCGTGCAATCAGTGCCTATCACCACTAACGTTGTGAGTTCGAACCCACTCATGACGAGGTGTACACGATACAACATTATGTGATAAAGTTTGTCAGTAATTTGCGACAGGTCGGTGGTTTTTTCTTGGTACTCCGGTTTCCTCCACCAATATAATGGACCGCCACGATCTAGCTAAAATATTGTTGAAAGTGATGTTAAACACCATAGCCCCTAACTCTAATATTAAATTCTGACATGACGGTTACGGCACTAATATCATAATACATTATACAAGCAGATAATTTAGTGATTAATTTGGTATTTAAACAATAGCAGTTTATATTTAAAATTCGTCATTAATTCATAAATCTTGTGGTCGCTATCACGAATTAGATGATCCGTATTCTTGTTTTATTCAGATAGTTTTTACCGGAGTATGCATTCAGAATATATTAATAAGCATCGGTCTTGTGACGAAATAAAAACGAACCATTTAATAATCGTTTACGCATATTATGACTGTCTTATATGTGCGTTCATAGCATCAATGAATTCAAACCGCATCGAGTGGGTAGATCGTGGGTTCGAGCCCCGGTTGGGTCCAACCAAAGACTATGCAATTGGTATTTGTTGCTTCTCCGTTAAGCACGCAGCATTAAGAGGAAAGAACAAAACTGGTTGAGTCGGATGCAGAATAATATGTCCGAGTGGAGCGACATGTCTACCCGCGGACTGTTGTTTCAGTGAGCTAGCACTATAAAAATCCAACTCAGCGTGTTGATCTAGTACAAAGCGGACCTCATCATCATCTCATTGAAAATTAACTTGTTCTCGCCATGATATAGCTGAAAAATTGCTGAATTGGCGTTAAACAACAATCACTCACTCAATGCATTTATCCCGTTCATGCATCTTGCCTTCCAAAACAAATAATCTAACATACTTTTTAAATAGTTGTCTTTCCTCATTCATGACTTGTCACCTGATTTGTAACAAGAGTAACACGACATGTGCCACATGTCACTGCTGCTTACCCTTCCGGAACACACGAGTTTACCCCCCGGATTGTTAGTGAGGTTCGTGTTCCTCGACGTTTAGTTGTCTGTGTATTGTTTTGTAGATCGTTGTGTGTCCTTGTGTCCCTTTTCTTTTTTGGCCATTGTATTGTTTGTCCTTATTCGACTTACGGCTTCTGATTGCACCTTTGGTGATTTACGGCTTCTGATTTCATCTTTGGTGATTTACGGTTTCTGATTGCACCTTTGGTATCTTCAAGCGCTTCCTAAATATTTCGCACATTCTATTCTTTTGGACATTAACATAAAACAACTTTGATATATGTTCACTTCCCTTCTTTATACCGTATTATATACATATCGTTCATATCAATATATTACTTTAAGTGACATTTTGTGTTCAATCAGATTCTCCCATTTTTTTCATTTGAAAAGATTTTTCACTTAAAATTTATTTCAATACATTTATAAAGTAGACATATTTTGGGTATTAATTCTTGGTAAAATGATATGTATTTGACAAAACAAGTATTATTCAAATAAAACCAAAGAAATAAATCTTTATAGACGAAGTGCAATCTGTTACAACGCTTTCAATGCTATTAAGTTTGTAAATATTATAAATGGCATTTAGTGTAAATAGTTACTGAAGTGCTAGTTCTAGTTTCTTCTATTTATCCATTCGGAATACATATATCACATATTGTTTTTCGGTGTTTGCTGAGGTGCTAGTTTTATATTATTATATTTTTCCATTCGGAATACATATATCACATATTGTTTGCTGAGATGCTAATTCTAATTTCTTTTGTTTTCCATTCGGAATACATATATCACAGACATCAAGAATCGTACTTTTATAAGAGGTTCTAGAATACCCGACGGAACTCCACACCACCACCCTCCTCCCACCCAAACAATCCTCTGAATATATACCGTATCAACATCGAACCATAGTTAGCCGGGATAGATAACTAATCAACAGGGAACAAGAGCTTGAAGATACCAAAGGGAGGTAATCAGAATCTGTAAATTGAAGGACTGACAACACAATGGGCAAATTTAAAGGAAAGGGAAAAAGGACAAACACCGATCTACAAAACGTACACATAAAACTAATGATCGAGTAATACGAACCCCACTAAAAACCGGGGGTGAACTCAGGTGCTCTTTAGTGTTTATCCTAAAAATCGCTCGGATAAATATCATATCAACTAGGAACCGTGGTGTTTTACCCCATATTCGCTGGTATAAATAATGAGCCAACTGTGATCTGTAGTATTTCACCAAGTCTACTTAGATAAATGATGTATCAAATAAGAATTGTTTCCTTTCGGAATACATATATCACATTTTTTATTCTCTGTTTGCTGAGGTGCTAGTTTTATATTCTTCTATTTATCCATTCGGAATACATACAAAACATATTGTTTTCGATATTTCCCGAGTTGCTGCTAGTTCAATTTAATATTACATTTATTAATTCGTTTTGACATATACACATGACAATTAGAATTCATAAATCTGGTAAATTATCACATATTGTTTTTCTAGAAAACAACAACAACATATTGTCCTATTTGAATAGAGCACTGTCGAATAGGTGTCAATATATTTATTTTTCATGCTTAATTCTTTTCTCAAGGGCATATTATTTGGCTGTTTTTGGTATATATTTTTTGTTTTGTTTAATTTTGCTTTTAGTTGTTGTTGCGTCAATGCCCTAAATACATGGAAGTGTCATTTTTTTTTAAACAACACAAATCGAATTAAAGATATCGCCTGGTTTTGGGCTTTGTCAACCTGCAATATATCTAACGGCGAAGTGGATTGTATTATGCAATTAGAAATAAATTATTACGCTTCTGTAATAAAATATAATTAGTACGTTACACGTTCTTAAATAATTTAATTAGCAACACAAATGATGAATGACATCGAATAAGAGAACTGCCTGGATGAAATTATGACAATCCTTATCAGAAAAACGCTTACACTGAAGTAACCCAAGGTAATTCAAGTAAACATAAACAAGACTGTTTTTTTAATTCGACCGAGCGATAAGATTCCACATATCGATCAGCTACATCTCTCTGCTCAGATGAGATTAAGTGTGTTATTTATGCCGCCGAAGTTGGAAAAAACCCATCATGGTTCTCATTTGATACGTTATTTTTTTAAGTGGACTTGGTGAAAACAGGTCAGATCCAAGTAGATATGTTATCTATCTCAGTGAAGTTGGAGGTGAAAGACTACGGTTATCATTTGAAACGTTATTTATCTCAGTGGACTTGGTGAAACACTACATGTCACAGTTGCCTCGTTATTTGTATCAGCGAGGTTATGGTTGAAACACTGTATCCTTATTGATATACCATTTATCCGAGTGATTTTAAGGGTAAACACTAAAGTTCTAAGTTGATTCGTTATTTACCCCTGCTTATTACGGTTCGATGTTGATACACGTGTTGTATATTCAGGGTTGTTTTTTTCGGGGTGGGGTAGGGGTGGCATTGTGGTTCCCAGTTTCTGAGAGTTATATCTAAAGCCTCTTACAATAAGATTCTGGAGTTCCGTGTCTCAGCTGCGTGCAGATATAGCAATTGTATAACACATATTGAATTCCAGTTATTTTAATTCGCTTCAGCTATGTGATGTCTGGTGTGTCTTCCAGGTTGTGTGTTCGGTCTTCGGTATGGTCAAGCCAAATATTCACTGCTTCTACACTAAACAAGCAGGATCAAAGAGTAACACCAAAGAGTAAATCGCTTAGAGTCAAGATACTGCGTTCTTAGTGGAGCG
The DNA here is from genome assembly GCA_963383655.1 of Bathymodiolus septemdierum. Taxonomy (NCBI): domain Eukaryota; kingdom Metazoa; phylum Mollusca; class Bivalvia; order Mytilida; family Modiolidae; genus Bathymodiolus; species Bathymodiolus septemdierum. The sequence continues at coordinate 57,623,777 of OY726525.1, read as the reverse complement.
AACTATCTACCTGTGGACTGTTGTTTTAATGAGCAAGTAGTACGAAATGTATTAGATTCTAAAACTTTATATAAATTTACATCTCTTTATAATGATCATCTACTAAAGACAAATGTTCGCATAGTGATAATGCATGCCGCATACCAAACACTATTTTGTATTTGTTATTTGTACTTATCTATGTATAGTGGTGTCCAATACGATTTCCATATCAGATGATGTTCGTGTCGTTTAACAGTAACACGACGGGTGTCACTAGTGGAGCAGAACATACTAACACACTCGGAGTACCTGGCATGGTTAGTTCACACAACTGCACACTAATAGGGGTGTTGATAGAAGTTGAAAGAGAACATGGAAGTGAAACACTCGCATTTTAGAGGATTTGTGTTGTTCAATCTTAAGTTTCTAAGAAAAGGAAGCTTAAACAGTGATGGTAATTAATTCCACCAATATCAACAAAACGAATAGTCACCTCTCATCTTGACTGTTTAGTGTTTTATACAGCATTGCTTGTCGTGTATCTTTTTTCTTTTGCCCATTGTATTGTCTGTCCTTCTTCGCCTTACGACTTTTGATTGCTTTTTTGTTATCTTCAAGGTTTTCTTAAAGTATTTTTATAATCTCTTTGATAATAATACCTGGTTTGGGTGAGTGCTAGTTCTTTCCTTGCAAAGAATGGTTAATTTACTGGAATTATAGGTAATTGTAAGTAATTGAGTGTAATAATAGGAAGCATGGTTATTAAGTGCCGTTTTCCTACCCATCTCAATATTTAATTAAATTTGTACTTCCGTTTATTTCATTTTTCCAAGTGCAAGTGCTATAAATAGCCCGCATGTATACTTCCGTAAAAATATAAGTAATGTAAACCTTCTATCATTTGATATGATGTACTTCTATTGGACAAAAGAACAAACAACACTCTATAAAACACTACACAAAAAACAAAAGATCGAGCAACACGAACCTACTAATACCGGAGGTAAGCTCAGATACTCCGGAAGGGTTAGCAGTTCCTGCTCCACACGTGGCACCCGTCGTGTTACTCTTATTCTGAACCCGTTAATAAGTCATGACTAGTGTTTTTATAGATCATTGTTTGTCTTTTTTTTGCCCTATTCTTTTTGGACATTGTATTGTCTGTCCTTCTATTTATTACTGTGGTTTTAAAAGACGTCAAAATGAAGCCATTCTTGAGACAATCACGGCATATGCAACTATAGTCTGTCATAATCTTTTTTCAAAGGCTCACCAAAGACAAGAAGCGTTTGAAGATACCAAAGGGGTAATCAAAATCACTATATCGAAGAAGAACAGACAAATCAATGGCCAAAAGAAAAAGGACAAAAGGACAAACAAGAATCGTGTTTCCCTTGCACGATTTCTGACTGGAACCCACCCATAATTTTAAGTTGCTCGGTTGAAACATTCAAGCTGCTGTCTCCTCCATCAAATAATAATTTATGAAACCAGTAAATAGTTTTAACCTTTTTCAAATGTCGTGTGCAACCTTTGAAATAATCTTCAACTTGTTGAAGGCGGTCACAATTTGGTAGAATTATAATTAGAAGATGAAGTAGGCAATTCTTAGCATATAATGGACATTACAGTCAACTATGCTTATTTAACACTATATCACATCATCTCCGTATTTCTTAGGCTTCTAACATATAATATGTTTGTAGAAGGCCTCATGTCTTATTTATGTTAGTTGTGTTGGTTTGCGTGTAGTAATGTCCGACACATATTGACTATTTGAGCTACATGGTGATTATCTTATAACAGACATGACCTGCCTGTTCTTCGCGAGCTCCTGGGTTCACTAGCGAGTTTTGGTGGGATCCGTGTTGCTCATCGCTTTGGCTTTCTGTGTTGCGTTGTGTTTGTGTGTGTGTTTTGTGTGTGCTTTGTGTACACAATCTTGACATTGTGACTGGATTGTCCATTCTTGAGGAAAACTCATAACCTTAAATAAGTGTGAAATGGCCCCTAGACTGCAATTGAGTGGTATTTTTTTTTACCTCTGCCGATAAAGACTACATCTGGCATCTTTATTGTTTTGATGTTGTAATTGTTTCATCAAACTGGTGTATTAGCTTTCACCGGAGTTGCTTTGCTTATTCGGCTGACGACATTTTGTCCTTCAAGCTCTATTTTTCATTAATTTTTGTCATTCACTGGACTTGCTTTGCTTATCTGGCTAATTGGTACTTTATTTTATTTTTGTCATAAGACCATCTATAAAGCAAAACATCATCTAACACAGGACTGAATAATTTAGACGAAATTTGACATTAAAAACAAATTTCAAGAAATCATTTGCAGTAAAAGTATTTTTTTGATAATATTGCAATATTAAATGATGCTTTAATGCAAGTGGAATGACACTTGATAGACACAAAGGAATAAAATACATCATTTTACGCCTCATGATGTTCGTAATTGAAAAGAATACTTTGACATGTAGCAATTTAAATCACTTTTCATTTAAATTAATTTCAAAAGACTGGCACTATTTTCCTGCATTTGTTTCTTCAGAACTGTGACATTTGAAAATGAATTCCGTATAATGATATTTGTTGTGTTATTTTGATATTTTCATTCAGCAATAATACGTCATCAAATAAAATGTTTCGGATGGAAGCGAATCTGCAGGATTTTTATTGTTTGTTTGTATCTGTATTTGTTTTTGGCGAGGAGTCGGTTCGGTTACACCCATCCACTTTTGTGCGCCTGTTCAGAGCCAAGATCAGGATTTCCAAGCCATATATCGTGTTTTTAATCTGCAGGCTGTTTATATCTGAGTTTGATGTTGGAGAGGAATGGATTGGGATCCCATTAACCGGTTTACCCCAGCCACCTTTATGGCGTTCCAAAGCCATACACCGTGTTATATGTGTTCAAATTTATATCATGAATGAAACCAGTAGTACATTTGTAGTGATTTCAGTATTGTGTACTGAACTAGTACAACATCTGATGATGACGAAGAGGGTGGCTCAATGAGTTAGGTAGTTGGATTACCTAACAACTCATACAAGCCTATCACCAATACGGCGTGGGTTCGCGCCCGGTTTTGTAATTTACAAAAAGGGTACACTCGACTCGCAGCCGCAAGTGATAAAGCTTACCAGTTGCTTGCCCATAGTCGGTGGTTCTCTCCGGGTACTCCGCTTCTTCCACCACTAAAACTGGTCGCCATGAAAAAGCTAAAATATTGCTGAAAGTGGCGTTAAGCAAAATAAATCAAATTAAATCTTAAATCGATGATGACGATTAATCTGATAACTTGTAGGAAAACTTTATTAAAAGGAGTTGCAAAGTGCCAAATTCCTAATTTTAACTTCTTTCGCTATTTTGCATCTAATTTCATTATTTTTTTTGTAATCATTGCTTTTTTTTTCTTTTGGTAAGATGTTCATCTTTATGAGTTATTTAGTAATGGACAATAAAATTTCAATATTATGACAAAAATGGGCCAAGTTCTGAAATATTTCAAAAGTACACATAATTTTCATTTTTCCATTCTGTTTTGACAATCGTACATTACATAACTCTACAAATTCACTAAATTTCCTGGCTTGGTACAAACACTTCAATAGAAAGTGGCGGGCTTAAGCAACTTTTATAGACCCAAACTTCCCGTGTTTCTGAAATGATGTTTTATAATTGTATCAAGGGAGGTAAATATTATGGATGACCATAGATGAGACAGTAACTATGTACTGTAAGAGTGATTATAATGTATAGGTTGTTAGTGTACATTTTTTGGCTATCCTGTTTAGTCTTTTTGGTTTTCTTGGTCCCCAAAAACTTTTAAATTATTTGTCTTTCCAATATTTTGACATTGAGCGTCACCTGATGAAGGTTATTCTAGAAACACGCCGTGCTCGCTAAATTAAATATCTATGCTTTTATTAACTCGAGTATTCATTTCGCTCGTATATCTTTTTCTTAGTGTCTATTTTACTTTGCAAATGACCGTCCATATTGACAACTCACATCAAATTAAGTTTCCATCTTGTCGTCTGTTCTCAGATATGTCAGGAAATTCCATAATTAAATATGATGTAATATTTCCTTTTATTAAATTCCATAATTAAATATGATGTAATTTTTCCTTTTATTAAATGACTAAAAAATCTTCTTTCTTGATTGGTCAAAAACATACATCGCCCTTTTTGATCAAACATTATGATCACCGCGCAATCTGTCATGAGAGGTAGACAATTAGTGTAGAATAGCTGTCGAGTACCCAAATATAGATCGGGGAAATCCTGGTGACATTAGCTTTAAATCGAATGTTTTGATTCGACGGTGTATTTTTATGAACCAATCGCAAGTCCTTTAACATTGAGGTTTCGAAATTGTGTATTGTTTTGCAAAATCCAAATGGCAGAAGTGATGTTGTGAAATGGTAATGCGCAGTCGTTGTAGTTGTCTGTAGACAATTGGATATTCCACAACCTTTCCTCTGGTTTTACATTTTGTACATATATAAGTTGGTATATTATAGAGCTCAAATCGTTTAATAAAACAATTCTTGACTTTTGATATCGGTTAACACGATCTTCATCAACCCAAAAAGTGATAATCACCTCGGCCGTTGGCTTTGGTAATTATTACTTCTTCTGGGATGATAAATCATCGTGTTAACTTTATCAAAAGTCATTAATTGCATAATGATCACCGCGCAATCTTGAACGGAAGGTAGAAAATTAGTGTATCATAGCTGTCAAGCACCCAAATATAGATCGGGGAAATCCTGATGACGTTCGCTTTAAATCCTTTAGAGTTTAAGTTATTTAATAAAACAATTATTGATTTTTGATATCTGTTGACACGATATTTATCAACCCAAGAAGTGATAATCACCCCCGCCGTTGGCCTCGGTAATTATCACTACTGCTGAGTTGATAAATCGTCGTGTTAACCTTATCAAAACGCCATAATTGTATAATGGTGTTGCATAATGTTGACAAATATGACACTTTCCATACCTCTTTTATAAAGAATATATAAAAAGTTAGGCAAAACCAAAGGAGGATTAAGAATAGAGAATCAAGAGAGGAAGTTAATCATAGCCATCGACTGTAAAAAATCTTCATTTAATAAATAGAGAATTATTAATCCAGAAACTCGCCATCATACGGCACAAGACATAGAACAAAGACTAACAAAAAAAACCCAAAAACAAATACAGTGACACAGAAATATAAAAAGGTGAGCAACACGAAAGCCACCAAAAAGCCGAGGTGAACCCAGGTGCTGTTGAAGATTTAAAGGAAGATGCACAGCTTTTTTATAATGGGATTGCACCCAATATGTTTTGTTTTGATATAAAATCATTATTGGCCATCCATCAAAATGATGGCTTTATACACTGCAATGCATTATGGGTGACATTGAATTACAATTTTCCTGTCACATGTCAGAAATGAATAATAATGATCACCGCTTTGTGAAGGAAATCGTTCCCGTGGTGCAACATTGTTATCACCTTATTGACGAGGAATGATATCAGAGTACACATTATTTTCGCATAAGTGCAATATACCAACGATTTTATGGGTACTACAAGCGCAAATGTTAACAGATAAAATATGACCTAACTGTTAGGTTCGTGATGGATAAGATATTGATCTTTGTCATTTGTTTTTAATTTAACTTTCCGTCTCAACACTGTTCGCTAATATTCATCCACCTAAATCTCTATTAAATTCCCCACGGTGTGACCTTGAAATTTGAATAATTTGAATGAGTTTATTGATATTTTCTTTATCTAGCTCTCAATTGAAAGCAATATTAAATGATTTAATATTAACTTGGGATTGTTGCAATGGTGTAGGTCATTAAGAACTTCTTTGTCAACAACAAAAACAAAGTCAGTTGTGCGCACTAAATTTGATATCTACGTTTTTATTACAACAACACTGCTCACCCAGTAATATATGCTGGCTGGTATTGTGTTGAAAACACTTGCCTCACCACATCATTTCACAACGAGGGGAATTTTGTGTCCTCTCGAAGGAATTGTATCAGGGTATTATACGGAACACCTAACCGTGGATCATAGTGGGAGTATTTGGAGTGCCACGCTCGCTCCACGGTAAATAGCTCTTTTGTATTTATAATAGTAGTAGCCGCATTGTAACCGCTGCAAAAGGCTTATATTTTCTCCTTATTCTAGCACACCATGCATTTCCAGTGGCAGTGACAAATCGTCGCCAAGATGTCACATTCCTCCATAATTACTGTATAGTTTTAGGATTTTGAGGTGGAACTTGTTTTCGTCCTGAAATATTTTCACTGCACGTCGTTAAGCAAACGAAAATCAATTAATATTATCATGAGGGGTTTCCATAACGATGTACCATACTTTTTCAAGTATTACACTGACTTTGATCATATATAATTATTCCTGTCATCCAAACGTTTATTTGAATGCAGTCTAATCAAGCAACATGATTGGTATATGTAATTCCTAGATGGAATTCTGTGATCTTGCTCTGTGTCATCTAATGTAATCGATTACTTAAAGAACGGAACATATCTGAGTAGATGTTCTCAATAATTAAATCAATTACTACTTCCTACATGTATGAAAAGTTTGAAGATATACTTTGATAATGGATTATCTAAAGAAGAGTTTGAAGATCCCAAAGGAGTAATCAGAAGCCGCAAGTCGGGGAAGGACAGACAACACAATTGACAATAGAAACACGACAAAAGGACAAACAACGATCTCGAAACATTATACAGAAAACTAAAGATCGAGCAATACGAAACCCACTAAAAACCGGAGTGAACTCAGGTGCTCCGGAAGGGTAAGAAGTTTCTTGCTCCACATATTGTATGTTGAATTAGATTGTCAAATAAATCGTGGAACAGTTCGGAACACACTTGTATTACCACATCATTTCGTAAATGTGTGCTATGTATATCGATTTCCCTGAGTACTGATGAAGATTCACAAGGCTTGAACCCACAGAGATGCTCAGTACGTCCCCATGGGTTGTCAAGTTATAATACGGAAAGTCCCACCATGGACCATAGTGGATAACATTATTGGAGAATGCCACGCTCCATGCACTTCAAAGACCTCTTTTGTAGGTTTCAAAAAGAAAAAATAGATGGTCTTAGCCGTTACAAAAGACTATGTGTAGCCGTTACAAAAGACTATTTGTTCGTGCTTTTCCCGAGACAGTCAAAAGTCGTTGCCCCGGCTGTCCCACCCCTCCCTGTGGATCCCTCATTTACATATAGTTTATATGTTCCAGACCAAATCCGTATTTGGACCATACGCGTATGGTCCGGACCAAATCTGTATACGCATATGCTCCGACCATACGCGTATGGTCATCAACGAGTTAGACCAAATCGGTATTTAGACCATATGCGTATCAAATGAAGAAGACGATTGTGAAGGAAATATTTAATTGTTAATCTAAATAATAAATAATGAAACGCATTTACACATATTTATCAGTCAAGTGCAACATACATGTACATGTGGAAATCAATTTTAAACATTTAAACACATACGTCCAGGGTGACATTTGCTCCCACACGGAACTTCTGTCTTTCTACATTTGCACGATGTTGCAGTAAAATTATCTTTGCACTTGCTTCTTTAGCAAGAAAATGAAAAACTTGTTTGTTTAGCTGCTACGTGGAGAGAGATGGCAGTTTCCACCCAATGAGAAATATCAACCACTGAATTTAACAATTCCAGATCACCCATATTCATACATTATTTAACTTCTACTTGTCCTGACTATAACTGAAATACTGCTCGCTGGACGTTAAACAAAATTCAATCAATCTACGATTTTCAAATAGTGTTATGGAATTGTTTTGACGAGGTGGTATTTTTGTTTTCATTTTATCTCCTAGATGACAAGTCAAAAGGATTTCTGCGTAAACATTTCAGCCACAATCACAAACAACATTTATTTGTCAACATTACGCCATTATATAACTTATGTAGCTATATTGATTTGTAGTAAGTAAAACAGAAAGTGGTTATGTTAGAATTAACAAGATAATGGAAATCTTATGTAGAGACGGTAATTAGCCTTGTAAAGGAATAATGTACCCTTGTCCAACTGTTACTAATTATCTTTATTATAGCGAAGGCCTTAATTATGACACGTTTTGTGGTGTAAATAAATCCTGATAGTAGAGATTTATAATTCTATCACGCCACGAAATAGCGGAAATACTTCTAAAGTTAGCGATAAGCATCAATCAATCAATCAATCAATCAATCAATCAATCAATTAATCAATCAATCAATCAATCAATCAATCATATGATTTTATCATACAGTCAAACCTGTCCATGAGGTCACCTCAATTAAGCAATCACCTATATTAAGACGTCACATTTTCCTTGTCCTGTCATAGAAAATTTCATATGAATTGAACCTCTTTTAAGAGGTCACCTGATTTGAAAGAACCACTTTTTCCTTGTCCCAGAGGTGACATCTTGATACAGGTTTGACCGTATTCCGTATTAAACGCGGTAATTTGTGTAGAAAAGGTCTTGCAATGGTTCGCTTCTTGATAATTTTTTTTTTTCATACTGAGAAAGTGTGTGAATACTGTTTTACTGTAATTATGAAATATTCCGACAACAAGTTAAGTTAATTAATGGTGTCTGTTTTGTACTAAGGGATCACGCCGAGTTTTATTTGCATATATGTGCTAGCTCACTGAAACAGTCCACAAGTACTGAAACACATCAAAACCAGTTTTTGCTCTTACTTCTCAATGTTACGAGCTTATCGGAGAATAAGCAAAGACCATTTTTTAGTCCTTGATTCAACCAGACGGGGGATGGAACCCACGATCTACAGCACACAAAGTGAACACTCTAACCATTACATCACCATTACATCACCATTACATCACCATTACATCACCATTACATCACCATTACATCACCATTACATCACCATTACATCACCACCAAAGTAGTTGTTTACTCTATATATTAACACTAGTGCATTGGGTTAATATTATATGAAACCATCTTAAAAACAGTGATGGTCGACTATCCACCAATATCAACAATGACACGAACAACAACAAATCAGTTCAAACCACACACACACACACACACACACACACACACACACACAATAAAAAACAAAGCAAAAAACAAGCCAACAAACAAAACAAACACGAGCTCTAGACCCTGGCTCGGGACAGTTGCACGACACTTACCGCTTAAACATCTAGACAGGTATAAATATGTGCGGGATAAACCGGTTAACAGGATCCCAACTTGCATCAATTACGATGGATATACAGTCAAACCTGCTTTAGCGACCACCTCTATTTATATAATAATGTCGTGCACTATGTCTTCAACCCTGACCACTGTATGGCATAGTCATTGCTAACACAACATTATTATTATTATTATGCTGACTGTTATATGTAGAGAAAATATATTGAGAGCAATTACAATAAAGGAGGTCCTGATATTGGTGACTAATATATTGGATCAGATAGTTTTGAAAGTGTGATACTATTCTTTGTTTCATTTAAGGCTTTAAAAATATAAAGAAAAGATTTTTGAAGTTTGAAATTTAATTTACAACAATAACAAGTATCAAAAAACGCTTAGACGACTATGATAGATTGACAAATTGGATCCGCCCCCTTGCACGTGAACTAGCTATATATAGCTTGACAGACAGCTGAAAAACCAACCTTCCCCGCGTGAAACTGGCATAGTAGATGTACTATTTTCGCATAGTATATCAACGCTATATAATTCTTTGTGATATATGCCAAAATATCGTATGAACTTATATTACAGAAGAAATTTACAGAAAGCATAATAATAAGCAATAACTTGTATTATGTGATCACCTCTATTAAGTAATAACTTGTATCATGTGACCTTAATTATAATTTCCCTTGACAGTGCATTTTATATTAATTAAACCTGTATTAAGTGACCACCTGTCTTATGTACCCCTATTTCAATGTTCCCTTGGAAGGTCACATAAGAAAGAGTTTGACTGTATCAATAATACTAACTATTGGCTAAATAATCTCTACTTTCAGTGACTATTTAGAATGAACCCTCCCTTTTTCTTTTAACTTACTCTGTCTTTTTTGTCCCGATCCTAAGCGATGTAAACCAGATCATGCTCATAGCATAGGTAACTGAATAAGTAAATACTTTAAGGTATAAAAAGTAGAGATCAAAACGCAATAAATACATATAAATAATTTTTAAAGTAGAAGAAATAGTCGTCAGACAATACAAATATATGTAAGTGATTTAATGTACAAGCATATAAATTAATTTTAGAGTCACATGTCATTTTATACGTGTTTTGATTGGTTTAAAAAGTTGAGGTTATTTGTCAATGAACGGAATCTAAAAGTAGACGTCGTTCTCAAGGCGTCGAGTGCCGTTGTCATCATGTAATTTTCTATGAATGAGGCACCTTTGGGGTTTATTAAATTTATTTCCGATCATTTGCCTTATTTTGAAAAATAAATATATTTTTCAATATCATAGCAAGAAAAGTTTGAATTAATTTATAAGGATTGTTCGAAATTATTTGTTCGGTTCATTCGAAATAACCTCAATCAGGTAGCACGCACCCTTTTGTAACCCGCTAGGTTATTTCTTCATGAACCGAACAAAAATTGCGATCAATCCTTGAATATACAGGTGTATCTGGAAATTATACACTTAATGTAGCATTATAAATAGAAGACAACAAGCTAATACATCAATCCCTCGATCCTGTTTTGTTATGATTATGTAACATATTTACTGTAATAGAGTATTGATATCAGCCCCCTCAAGATCAATGAACCAGCCTTTACTTAAGACTACAAAGGAATGAAATCTTATTAACAAATAGTGTAACATTTTAACAGTTAGCTTATTTAATAAGTACTTTGTGTTCGGAGAAACACATTAGATGACTGTGATATAGTCAAACCTTCCCAAGCAGTCACCTCTATTAAGCAGTCACCTGTATTAAGAGGCCATCTTTTTCTTATCCTGTCATATAAAATTTCATATGAATTGAACCTCTTTTAAGAGGTCACCTGTCTTATAAGGCCACTTTTCCTTTGTCCCAAAGGTGACCTCTTAATACAGGTTTGACTGTATTTTGAGGGACAGTCGGGGCCGCCATCGCATGGTTGTACAGTTTACACCTACCTATGCAGTCAGTCCATTTCACCAATAAAGTTGTGATGTCGATTCATTCCAACTAATGGCGAGTTGTATTCGATTCTATCTTAGGTGGACTAGATATTACCAGAAGCACGTCGTGTGCATTAAATTTGATATCTACGTTTTCATTTCTATCACTAGGTTAATAATAATGGCATTGGGGGTAAATGATAACATTACCCCTCGAAATCAGGGAATATAAAATGGTTACGTAAGCAAAGTGATAATTATCCACAAAATGATTTAAAAAAATAGCTTATTTGTCTATCTAACAGAAGCTTGCCACCTCTACCAAAATAATAGTGCAAACATCTAATAAATTCAATAATGAATGTCTCTTCGTTTACTTTATCAATTTGAAAAAAGGGAAACAGCAATATATTTAAATGGAGAAAACATAAATAATTAGGTTAACATCGATGACGTATTCAATCATTTGCGGGAGATATTTTCCCTGGTGAATGTACATTAACTTACTAATACCATTGATATATTTCCAGCGATCTAAATAAATTGAATTTGAAAGAAAAAGGGATCAAAGCCACTAAGAATTAAATTATGTATTGCAAATTAAGTTTAAGTAATACATGTAGTAAATTAGAATACTTTGAAACAAGAATAGCATCTCGAATGTATCGTGGCGTAATAATTTATGTATTGAAAGATCACATTTTTCTTGTCCTGTCATAGATAAATTCATATGAATCGAAGCTCTTTTAGGATGTCACCTACTTTGAAAGACCACTTTTTCCTTGCCCAGATGTGATCTGGTAATACAGGTTAGACTGTATTTCGCATTAAATGCAGTATTTTGTATCTGAAAAGGTCATGCAATGGTTCGAAAATTAGAAATTAGAATACTTTGAAGCAAGACTAGCATCTCGAATGTATCGCGGTGTAATAATTTCCAAAGGTACCGGTAATAAAATATTACGTATTTACTACTAACACAGGGGTCAATGTCTCTGCTGGTGGACCATTAGTCACTGAAGTTATCGTCCATCAATAATTAGTGTTTCGGCACTGACATGGTTAACGGTTGCCACCTTGACCTTGTTGACCGGAACGGAATGTCTGTATTACAGATGACCATTGCTAAGTTCCGTATGTCGTAATTACAACCTTGTCTTATCCTCATTCAGACAACACAATGGCCAAAAGAAAAAGTACAAAGGGACAAACAACGATCTACAAAACATACATATAAAAGTAAAGATCGAGTAACATGAACCCCACTAAAAACCGGGGGTGAACTCAGGTTCTCCGGAAGGGTAAGTAGTTCCTGCTCCACTAGTGACATCCGTCGTGTTAATCTAGTTACAAACCCGATGATAAGTCATGAATGAGAGAAGTGTTTACCTTTTCATTTCAGATATATTTATAGTTGAAATTTACACTTCCTATATTATCAAATTATTATCAAAAAGGTTAACCTCCCACAGGCATATGTGAGCGAGTTTTTCTATCCTTTATAGGACATTTGTTTTTTTTGCTCTTAAAGACATTTAAAGTGCTTTTAAATCTATTGATTAAGAACAAACATGATGAAGATAATTCCAGAAACGAGCCGTGCCAACTAAATTAGGTTTCTACGTTTTTATTTGAAATTGAAAAGTACCACAAATATGTAGCATAATTATATGTCCATTTAATGACTGTAAATTAAAATACTTTGAAATCAGAATATATCATCTCAATATGTGGCATAATGGATTTGTAAAAGAAAAGTTTAGCAGAATAGAAACACTCTCTGTGGTCAAATGATCTATGTATTTACAAATAACAAACCCAGATAAAACATTAGTTCAATATACTGCAGAGACAAAAATATATACACAGGTGACTGTTCTATGAAGCGACATCAAATACATGTACTGTTATTAAAGTAAAGTTAACCTCTCTCAGTCATATGTGACTTTAACTAATTTTGGCTCTCCTGTTCAGGCCCTTTGTGTTTCTTGTCTCCAAAGACATTTAACGTACTTTTCAATCTTTTGATTATGAGCGAACCTGATGAAGATTATTCCAGTTAATATACAGATGACTGTTCAGTGAAATACAAGTACTGTTCTTTAAACGTGTTTTTTTTCCATACCAGATTGTATTTAATGTTTACGTTTATTACAATGCATATACTAGGAACCTGTAATTAAGTCCATTGTAGTGTAATGGAGCGTTAGGTTTAGGGTTATGGTGCGTTAAGCCACTTTCAACAATATTTCAGTTATATCATAGTCGTCAGTTTTATTGGTGGGGGAAACAGGAGTACCTGGAGAAAACCACACAAAGTTGTATCAAGTACATCTCGCCATGTGCGGGATTCGAACTCACAACTTTAGTTGTGATAGGCACTGATTGTACAGGTAGTTGTAAATCCAACTTCCATATAGTCACAACAACGACCCTTATTTTAATGGAAACATTATTTCTATGTAAATAAAATAATGACATGGAATAAAGACAAGCAGAAAAGAGATATATATATAGTGCGCATAAAAAAGAAAAAAAACCCAGCTGTAAATAAGTCCATTGTTGTTTAATGGAAAACTATTTGGATGTAAACAGATATAAATATTTATTAATTAACTTTGATTTATTAGCCTTTATATGATCAAATCTGTCAATACAATATAGAAACTTTCATTGGGCCAATACGGCAAAAACCAGTCCAATACGGATATTTCCCGTATTGGCCCAATTCCAGTCAGTCCAATAACAACTAGATCGGAATCCGCTAGACATTTCGACAATTGCAAGGAAAAATCCAGAGAGATATTGGATTGGTTAATTAATAAAGGTATCATTACGTAATGTTTTTCATATTAGCCTAGTTATAGGTCCTCCGGCTGCTGTATTGGCGTTCGGCTGCGCCTCAGGCCAATACAGCAGGCCTCGGACCTATAACTAGGCCAATATGAAAAACATCACGTAATAATACTATAATATAGTATAGTTAACGTGTTTATACCAGAGGTTATTTCCTTGTTCAGTTATCTTTCAAAATCTATTTTTATATTAAATAAAATGATTAATTCCATTGTTGTTTAATGGAAAAATATTTAGATGTAAATAAAAATAAATGACATTGTAAATGTTTTTTATACCATAGTTTTTGTTTCTCTGAACTTGCATCTGAATTCTATTTTTATCAACAAAAAAAAACCCCACATTCTTTTGAAAAACAGCTACAATCCGGGGTTCAGTATACAGTAGGTACAAAATAAAACGCAAAGGTGACTGTTCGATGAAGTGGCAGCGATAAAAGTACTGTTCCTTAAACGTTTTTATACCAGAGGTTATTTCCTTGTTCAGATGCACCTGAATCCTATTTTATTGAAAACAATATTGTACATAAACTGTAATTATGCCCATTGTTGTTTAATGAACAAATATTTAGATGTAAATAAAAATAAATGACATTGTAAATGGTTTTTTTTTACCAAAATTTGAGTTTCTCTTAACTTGCATCTGAATTCAATTTCATTAACAAAATCTGTAGAAAACAGCTACAATCTGGAGTTCAGTATACAGTAGGTATGAAAAAAAAAAAAAAAAAAAAACCAACCAGCAAAGGTGACTGTTCGATGAAGTAGCAGCAATTAAAACATTTTTATATTTCCTTGTTCACATCTGAATCCTATAAATATTTATTTAAAAAATAATAAACTCCATTGTTGTTTAATAGAGAAACTATCTGGATATATATATATATATATATATATATATATATATATATATTTATATATATATACAATAATAGTGCAGTGTCTTAAAATATAAATTGTATCTGTATGAGGCTTAAAAACTGCGACAAAGGCGAGGTTTACCGAGGATTTCCCCAGTTTGCGTCGAATATACATAAACTTTATATTTTAAGACATTGCATTGATATTGTGCTTATCCTTCAGACAAATCACATTAATCCATCAACCTTTATATTTTGAATGATAATAAAATTATACAACAGGGAATAAAAGGAACTTCAGTATCCAGTACAAACTCAAATGATACAATGGAAGTGAATAAACGCTAGAGAATACCGAAGGGCGATCAATAATGGACAATCCAGAGAATACCGAAGGGGCGATCAATAATGGACAATCCAGAGAATACCGAAGGGGCGATCAATAATGGACAATCCAGAGAATACCGAAGGGGCGATCAATAATGGACAATCCAGAGAATACAGAAGGGGCGATCAATAATGGACAATCCAGAGAATACAGATGGGACGATCAATAATGGACAATCCAGAGAATACAGAAGGGCGATCAATAATGGACAATCCAGAGAATACAGAAGGGACGATCAATAATGGACAATCCAGAGAATACAGAAGGGACGATCAATAATGGACAATCCAGAGAATACAGAAGGGGCGATCAATAATGGACAATCCAGAGAATACAGAAGGGACGATCAATAATGGACAATCCAGAGAATACAGAAGGGACGATCAATAATGGACAATCCAGAGAATACAGAAGGGGCGATCAATAATGGACAATCCAGAGAATACAGAAGGGACGATCAATAATGGACATTGTAGAGAAACTGTCAACACAGGGTACACAAGAAGAAGAAAAACAAAACAAAAACACAACACAATATGTTGGACACCATTATGCGCAAACAAACACAAATTACAAAAAGACATGAGCCCACCTACAAACGACTGGAGGTAAAGACGAACCGAATATTGTTTTTATGCGGAAATCGTAACGGACATCACAACACAAAACTAAGAGCGTAAAGACACATTTAATAGGACAACACAAAAAAAACCTACAAAGATAAGCAACACGGAAGCCATGTTTTTGTTGCGTAAATATTGAATTTCAGATTTTATATTCGAGAGCATTTAGTAAGATAAGCAATTATTTGAATACTATATTTTGAAACTGTTTCGACTGTATTTTTTTATTTCATTTTATTTCATAGCACATTCATTTTTTTAAAATGTTAATGAACACATTCAGATAATTTTCTATTTTTGGTTCAAAGTGGACTATTGTTTCACTATCATGCTTTGTGATGGCCTTACACACTATCTAATGTTTAAATAATCGTTAATGTCATGTTATAGATATAATGTGATACATATGACCAGGGCCATCTTAACACCATTATAGGCCCCCGGGAAGAGCAGTACACTGGGGCACCTTTCTACACAACCCCTCACTGGAATAAAACTGTAAATGATCGATAAAATTAAACATTTAATTATTCTATTGGAACTTCCAACAAAATCAGTGATAAAACATTAAAAAAACATGCTGAACACAACATAAATAGATTAGCATGAGGCCCTATGCTCGACGGGCCCCGGGCAACTGCCCAGTGGGGCCATGTGTTAAGACGGCACTGCATATGACAACTTCTGTGTCACGAAGATTATATGTATGTTATGTAGATCGTTGTTTGTCCTTTTGTATTTTTTTTGGCCATTGTTGTTGTCTGTTCTTCTATATACGGATTCTGATTACCTCTTTGGTATCTTCAAACTCTTCTTTAAACCCCTGTTTGTTGAGATGTTCATGGCGTTCAATCTTTAGCTTACTGTTCTTTTTCTTTTGACCATTGTATTGTCTGTTCTTCTTCGATTACGTCTTTGATATCTTCAAACTTTTCTTAAACACATTTCACAAAAAATAAAAATGAGCTGGATTTTCAAAGTCATATGTGGTGGTGTTTCTTGCGTTCAGTGAGTTCAATTAAGATGAAATATATAATGTTCAAGATTACAGCGTTCCTTATGCAATGTAATAACGTTGTCCGCCCGGTTATATGTGAGCTTGGCATTTCACCCCATGTGGAAAGCACATGCAAGACCACATCATTTCACTAAGAGGGACGTTTTGGGACCATAAAATTAGCTTAACCCCGCCACTTTGATTAAAGTGTCTGTACTCAGAAAGGAAAGTGAGGGATCATGTATTTGTGTGTTATGAGTGTCGATTTTGCCTCTTAATTTCTGTGATTTGTCTATTGGATATTGGAACTGTTTCCGACAGTGTTATATTTTTTGCTCATTATTTTACTACTCGACTACAAAATTTTCTATTTTTAAACCGTTCTTTTCTCACAATTTGTCTCCTGAGCATAAACAACATTTTAATGAGCAATAGATAATATGAAAATGTTCGATCAGGTTTATGGAATTTACAATTAGTATAGTATCATATGTTTTATAATACATCTATAGAAATTCAATAAAGATAAAAAGTACTTTAAGCATATGATATTGTACATATGGGTCTGAGATTTGGATTAGTGATTTCACTATAAAAGACTCTTGCATTGATAAATTGCCATTTGAAAAGATTCATAATAAATTCTGTAAAAATATTGTGGGAGTCCACAAAAAAAGCTCAAAATTTGCAGCTAAATGTGAATTAGGGAGGCCACCAGTTCTAAATTTTATAACTATTCTTGCACTTAAATATTTCAATAGACTAAAACAACTTCGCTCTGATAGGTTGCATGGAGAGGTCTATGAGGTAGATAAATCTCTATTTATTGATGGACACAGATCTTGGCAAACATTTATTCACAACTCTCTCACGGCTGGTAATCGGCACAAGCAGAACAGTCGGTTCTGCAAAGAAATTTGTGAGGATAACTTCCGGTTTTGGTGGAGGAGAGTTCACGAAGACGCTTCGCAAGGTATGTACATGTCAAAAATTGAAATTTGCTTTTTTACTGCTCGAATATTGCAAAATCAGAGAATGCTATGCTGTGGCGAATGCTTTCACGATTAGAAACATGTATAGTTTATTGTTGTATATGAACTGTAACTCTCGTAAAATCAATCGTCCCACGGAAAACATGACGAAAATTGTGACACTCATACATTTCTAAGTTGTTCTTGACAAAGATGCAAGTTAAATTTTCAATATTTTTTCATCGTGGGAGTCTAAATGTAATCGGGGATAAATTCCGATTCATCAGAAGTAAATTGAAGTCTAGATAAATCTACAAACTGTAAATTTTCTCGTTTTCCTGCTTGAGGAGATCGGTTCTGATAGAGCACATTGCGAATGCATGAGGAGATTTGCTAGTTTTGTTAATTGTTTTCTGCAAAATTGATAACTTGACACTTTTAAACATAAAACTGATAAATACTCTGTCCACTTTCAGGAGATGCCAGGATTCAAAGGAAAGAGGAAATGGGGACTGATATTGACTCTTTACAAAAAATCATTTCGATATAGATTGCCTGTATCACCGCCAAGGAAACGAACAAAAACAAATAGCAGTACACCAAATTTAAAATCCCCATCAATCAGGACACCAAGTTTATTAAAAAAATCTCTTTCAATTTCAAAATATTTATATCCTTTCAAACGTGGCCGTGATCGTATGGTAGTTGGATTTACAACTACCTATGCAATCAGTGCCTATCACCACTGATGTTGTGAGTTCGAATCTCGATCAGGGCGAGGGGGACAACATTATGTGATAGAGTTTGTCAGTGCCTTGCGACAGGTCGGTGGTTTTCTCTGGGTCCTCTGGTTTCCTCCACCAATAAAACTGACCGCCACGATATAACTGAAATATTGTTGAAAGTGGCGTTAAACACCATCAAACACAAATGCACAGACATACTTCTACTTATAGTCAGCCATGAACTATTACGTCAAATTTCTGATAAAATTTATCAATAAGGCTTCCACGCTTCACACTAATAAGTATAGATAGTATCCTGGTGACTTTGTATTACGTAAAATTTAATTTCCTGAGTATTACTATAATACCAAAGGAATTATATGTCGACAGGGTCTTTCAGATAGTTGATTCTCTTCCTTTTCCTATTATCCTTTTAGATTTAATTTCGGATCTCATTAAGTAATATTCCATTCTCATTATTTGAAATTAATTGGTAAGATGACCTTTTAACTGTTTCTAATCAATATCATTCCGGAATGCTAATTTCAAATCTAACCGGAAACTATCAACCGATTTTGTTTTATTTTTAAGCTCTTCTTTTATGGCGGTCATGGATCTATCCTATTTTATAAATCCATCACTTGAAATCTATAATGATCTATATAAATGAAAATATAAACGGTAATTCCCTCAATTATAAATGAAGGAGGATGTCCGGAAATAGTTGATGAGAATACTCTATATTTCTTGAAGATGAACACAGTCTGAGATTCGAGTTAATATTGTTTGGAATGTGGGTGTTTTAGTTCTCTAGAGAGAATCATCCGCCTATTTTTTCAAAGTGTTTCGGCAATGACATGATTTATGAGACATTTTATTATTGAAATTTTACAGACATAAGTGACCTTAGTCTTCGTTAGCTATATTGTTTTCGCTCTCTGGATTTCTTGTTCCCAAAATCTTTTAAATTATTTGGCTTTCCTGTTGAGCGTACCTAATGAATATTTTCTTTAGAAACACGTCATTCACACTAGATTATATATCTGCAAGTTTATTTCAAGGATATTTCAGATTTATCCTGACGGTCAAATTTATAAGTGACGGAGACCACATGATTTCGCGAAGTCACAGATATTGTTTTGTATTACATACGCATGGCCGAAAAACAAACTAAAAAAAATAGCGTTTATCCTGCAATGCCTAAAACAACTGCCAAATATTACTGAAAACAGAAGAAAGAAGGGTCGTTCCAATCGTTATCAAAGGTATACGCCAGTGGTATCAATTGCAACACATTCATGTCCTTTCCTCATTCATGATTAATCACCGGGTTAGCCTCAACAGTTTCATGACGGGTGCCACTAGTGCAGCAAGAACTTCTTGCCCTTCCGGAGAACCTGAGATCATACCGGTGTTTTGTGTGAGGTATTGTGTTTATCAATCTTTACTTTTCTGTGTAGTATTATGTCGACCATTGTTTGTCTTACTGTCCGTTTTCTTTTTGTCATTGTATTGTCTGTCCACCTTCGATTTTCAGCTTCTGCCTACCCTGTTGGTATCTTCAAATTATTCGTGCAAGATAAACAATATTTTATCTTTTTATGAACCTTTACTATGTACACACAGTCATCTGTCAAAAGTATTCGGAAATGTAAAAAATCCCTATATAATCAACCAAAACCATATTTTTTCAAAAAATTATTGTGAAGTCATTTCTGGATAAATTTTAACATATTTTACACCAAAACATTCGGAATTGTCTATATTCTGTTTGTTTATTTGCTCATTATGTTTATATGAGTGGTTTTTATTTGTACATAATTTTTCCATGATTTTTAATTTTTAGGATTTATTTTTAGTTGAAATATATAGGAAAATCAAAGTCAATTTTTATTTGTTGTGTTTAAATTATGTACAAATAAAAATCACTCATTTATTTTTGTATTTGTTTTCTTTCTTAAAGGGTAATGGTTATGGTGTGTAACGCCCTTTCAACAACATTTCAGTTATATCGTGGCGGTAAGACAAGCCTAAGTAAATGTAGTATACCAAAGAGGTTGATGATCCACTAATAGTCTTAGTCAAGTCCATTGACTTCAAAACGAAGACAGAATATACAAGACCAAAACAGATTGATAAGCAGAAGTACCTTTCGGATATAATGCAAAGTAAATAAGGTTTAACATCTCCTGTCCCATAATCGGTCCCTATTTTGAACTTCGAAATCATATTTAGTAGTATGATTTTCATGCGTAAATAAAAACCATAGATATCAAATTTAGTGCGCATGACGCATTTCTGCAACAACCTTCATCAGGAACGAGCATACTAAAAACAATTAGAAAACCAAGCAACTTAAGGTGGTACCATACACTTCAGGTAAAATTTGATCTGCTCGTTTAATTTTCTTATTTTTTTGGCAGTGTGTTTGAATATATCCACTGTAATAAGTATCAAAATTTTAACAAATTCCAACCAACAGACTCAAGAGCTATGAATTCACTAACCACATAGCAGCTTTTCTCTCTGTGGTTTTGATCACCGAGATGCTTGAAATCTGCATACAAACATCATATCATCAAAACGTTCAACTGATTGTAAAGAGTTATCTCCCTGTATTGTATGGTACCCCCCTTAACACATAATTTAGATTAATTAAACACAGAAAGATGCGTTTTTAGGATAACCTTCATAAGGAACGCTTATACTCAAAGATTGGAAAAACAAGCAACTTAACACATAGTTTAGAATAATTAAACACAGAAAGATGCGTTTTTAGGATAACCTTCATAAGGAACGCTCATACTCAAAGATTGGAAAAACAAGCAACTTAACACATAGTTTAAAATAATTAAACACAGAAAGATGCGTTTTTAGGATAACCTTCATAAGGAACACTCATACTCAAAGATTGGAAAAACAAGCAACTTAACACATAGTTTAGAATAATTAAACACAGAAAGATGCGTTTTTAGGATAACCTTCATAAGGAACGCTTATACTCAAAGATTGGAAAAACAAGCAACTTAACACATAGTTTAGAATAATTAAACACAGAAAGATGCGTTTTTAGGATAACCTTCATAAGGAACACTCATACTCAAAGATTGGAAAAACAAGCAACTTAACACATAGTTTAGAATAATTAAACACAGAAAGATGCGTTTTTAGGATAACCTTCATAAGGAACACTCATACTCAAAAGATTGGAAAAACAAGCAACTTAACACATAGTTTAGAATAATTAAACACAGAAAGATGCGTTTTTAGGATAACCTTCATAAGGAACGCTCATACTCAAAAGATTGGAAAAACAAGCAACTTAACACATAGTTTAGAATAATTAAACACAGAAAGATGCGTTTTTAGGATAACCTTCATAAGGAACACTCATACTCAAAAGATTGGAAAAACAAGCAACTTAACACATAGTTTAGAATAATTAAACACAGAAAGATGCGTTTTTAGGAGAACCTTCATAAGGAACGCTTATACTCAAAGATTGGAAAAACAAGCAACTTAACACATAGTTTAGAATAATTAAACACAGAAAGATGCGTTTTTAGGAGAACCTTCATAAGGAACGTTTATACTCAAAGATTGGAAAAACAAGCAACTTAACACATAGTTTAGAATAATTAAACACAGAAAGATGCGTTTTTAGGAGAACCTTCATAAGGAACGCTTATACTCAAAGATTGGAAAAACAAGCAACTTAACACATAGTTTAGAATAATTAAACACAGAAAGATGCGTTTTTAGGAGAACCTTCATAAGGAACGCTCATACTCAAAAGATTGGAAAAACAAGCAACTTAACACATAGTTTAGAATAATTAAACACAGAAAGATGCGTTTTTAGGAGAACCTTCATAAGGAACGCTTATACTCAAAGATTGGAAAAACAAGCAACTTAACACATAGTTTAGAATAATTAAACACAGAAAGATGCGTTTTTAGGAGAACCTTCATAAGGAACGCTTATACTCAAAAGATTGGAAAAACAAGCAACTTAACACATAGTTTAGAATAATTAAACACAGAAAGATGCGTTTTTAGGAGAACCTTCATAAGGAACGCTTATACTCAAAGATTGGAAAAACAAGCAACTTAACACATAGTTTAGAATAATTAAACACAGAAAGATGCGTTTTTAGGAGAACCTTCATAAGGAACGCTTATACTCAAAGATTGGAAAAACAAGCAACTTAACACATAGTTTAGAATAATTAAACACAGAAAGATGCGTTTTTAGGAGAACCTTCATAAGGAACGCTTATACTCAAAAGATTGGAAAAACAAGCAACTTAACACATAGTTTAGAATAATTAAACACAGAAAAATGCGTTTTTAGGAGAACCTTCATAAGGAACGCTTATACTCAAAGATTGGAAAAACAAGCAACTTAACACATAGTTTAGAATAATTAAACACAGAAAGATGCGTTTTTAGGATAACCTTCATAAGGAACGCTTATACTCAAAGATTGGAAAAACAAGCAACTTAACACATAGTTTAGAATAATTAAACACAGAAAGATGCGTTTTTAGGAGAACCTTCATAAGGAACGCTTATACTCAAAAGATTGGAAAAACAAGCAACTTAACACATAGTTTAGAATAATTAAACACAGAAAGATGCGTTTTTAGGAGAACCTTCATAAGGAACGCTTATACTCAAAGATTGGAAAAACAAGCAACTTAACACATAGTTTAGAATAATTAAACACAGAAAGATGCGTTTTTAGGAGAACCTTCATAAGGAACGCTTATACTCAAAGATTGGAAAAACAAGCAACTTAACACATAGTTTAGAATAATTAAACACAGAAAGATGCGTTTCTAGGAGAACCTTCATAAGGAACGCTCATACTCAAAAGATTGGAAAAACCAAACAATTCAAAACATAGCTTAAAATAATTTAACATAGAAAACTAGAAAACATTTCCGGAATCGGTTGATAAACGGTAATCACCTATTAATGGTGGAAGCCGTATAAGTTCTGAAGTGATGGCCTCAAGCTTCTGATATAACGTTTTGATGTCCGGTTTTATAAGATGTATTTATTATCAACATTATTTTACGTAATCCCCGCGGAGCTTTACGGACGTACAAGGAATAATTAGCTTTTAAGAGAAAAACAAGTCCGTCTCGAAGACATTATTCAATCTTACACAAATTATCCTAGATATATAAAATTGTGAAGTTATTAGTTTCTTGACACTATTTGCCCTACTTATTATTATTTTTCTACGGAAGAAAAAAGTCAACGATAATGTTATAATAGCAACACTGTACAATAACACACCAGTACGTACTTATGTAAAAAGTCAATAACATCCTGTTATTGGCTTGAAAACTGTTCACTATCAACAATTTGTGTCTGTATTAGTGAGTGAGTGATAAACGCCAAGTCAGCAATTTTCAGCAATACAATACAAGTTGCATTTGGAAATGATGATGGTGATGTCTGGTTTGCACTAGACCAACATACTGAGTTGGATTTTCATAGTGCTATCTCACTGAAACAACAGTCCGTGGGAAAGAATGCCGCACCACTCGGAAACAGTATCCCGACCCAGCACCAACCAGTCATTACTCTTACGCCTTAATGCTGCGTGTTTACATGGTTAAGCAGCAAATACCAATTTTATCTCTTTGGTTTGGCGCAACTAGGGCTCCAATCCGCCATATACCATATTCGTGGCGAGCACGTTAACCATTACACCACCGATGGGCTATAATACTTGAATTACTGTATGCATAATAAACATCATCATAGTATAGAGGTTAAACATTTGTCAATATGTTCGCTTTATGAACAAATTAAATAAAAACCCAAGGTTGATGGCTGCCATCGATTTCTTCCGCGCCATCGGAACTTAAAATCAAGTTTTAGGGCTGACTGCATATTGTCACCTTCAGCAGTTCTTTGGAATATTTAGTAATTTATAATGTGTATTCCGAATGTTTTTGATCAATAGAATCGTATGTTCATTTCAAAAAGAATATTTTATTGCATATTTCCATGATAATTCTCAGATCATCAACCGTTTAATATAACACGTAATATGTTTTTATCAGAAATAAACTGGAATCATTATTTAGCTTTGATAAATAGATGTAACAAATATAAAGACAAATCAACACAATCCGTCTTAAAATACGTCAAACAAATTCGTCATTGTCATAAAGCATGTACCACGCCATGATTGATTGTCAGCACTTATAAGGTGAATGTGGCTATTGAAATAACCCGAATAATCCAGTCGTTATATTACTTTGCCGCTAGTCGCTAGCGATAGTGCCGATAGAGGGCGCAGTATTATTCGAATTACTGTTGAAACAGAGCTTTAACATTTTAATACATTTCTCTGGTGTAACGGGGCCGTCGTGATCGTGATCGTATGGTAGTTGGATTTATAACTACATGCGCTATCAGTGCTTATCACAACTAAAGTTGTGAGTTCTAATCCCGCTCACGGCGAGGTGTACTCATTATAACATTATGTGATAAAGTTTGTCAGTGACTTGTGACAGGTCGGTGGTTTTCTTCGGTACTCCGGTTTCCTCCACCAATAAAACTGACCACCATAATATAACTGAAATATTATTGAAAGTTTTACGTCACACCATTGTTCGGACATTATTGCTTAAGAAAACCAGTTTTTTTCTTTTGTTATTGCATATTTGAACTTAACCTTTTACTATTTTAGCATAATATAATATTTGGTACGCGTTGGTCTCGAAAAACTTCTTGACTTTGAAACATTTCCGTGACGAAACCACGATGAGTACATTAGTTACCAAAGCTTCATGAAATACTAAAACATGACTGATTACGTAAATAACACAATATAATCTGACCACCATCGCCATATTACCTAACAATAAAGATGTACCGGACGTCTATCAGTAACGTATTTACTCTTGTAATCTGGTATTGTTCTATGTATATTTACTAGCTTAAAGGTTAATTGAAAGGATTCTGAACAGCATATCCTTATTCAATCCATCAAAAGACATAGGCACTTCGAGTTGTCTATATTGAATCTTTACAAATGAGATATTGACGAGTTATATGGGTTGATTTATGTACCAATATATTATATTTTTTGTCGAATTTGCCATTTTTATTAAACTGATGAAGTGGTTAAATATGCGCTGAGTGTTGTTAGCTTTTAATCTTGTCGAATTTTCCAATATTCGTATACATTAAGTACCAAGAAGTGGTACGATATGGTAGGAATGAAATATTTTGAGCTGTGTGTTTTTAGCTTCCCATTCTATCTACGTTGTGCTGATGGATTAGATGACACAGTTGCAGCGATCATGTTACTTGGATTAACATTTAAATATGTAATCTGTGCCAGTTCCTATTTCTAATAAAATCTGCAACTTTGTATCGCTTTCATAAATGTATTAACTATGTGTTGTACTTTATGAAAAGAAAGTTTAAAAAGTGATGGTCAACAATTCCGCCAATATCAATAAAGTGAACAATGACCTCTAAAGAGTCATGGTCAACAATTCCACCTCACGCCTCAAAGCACTGAACATAAAGAAATGACCATGACAAGATCCTTGCTTTGGATATGCACAAAAGGGTGGCGGGATTAAACCGGCTAATGGGATCGCAATCTTCCCCCTCTTACCTATTTCACAACCCTTCTTACAAATTCTTACAAATTTACCTATCAGAGTTACGACAAACCTCAGCTTAAGTAATCGTTTCAAAAAATACACAGGACATCATCATTAATTTGTTGATTCATATATACTCGTATATACGATAACCCAATATTTAAACTGATTGTACATGTACTTGAGAATATTGTGTTTCCTCAACACGATGGATGTCATTAATCCATTTATGGGACAGGAGATGTTAACCCATCCTGATTAATGATTATAGACACTGATTTTATGGCCAGAGATAATTCGTACGAACATTCAATCGAAATTATTGCTCTAAAAAGAGTGAAACCTGTCTAAGCCAAACTACCTTGGCACCAACTTTTGTGTTCGATATAAACGGGTATTCTGTTTAAACAGTTTTACTTTAACAGATATTTCCTACATTGGGACTTTATTTAAAGTTCGGTATATATAGTTTTCCTGTTTATCCAGGAATTCGGTTCATACAGGTTCCACTGTATATCAGTCGTGCACATTGTGAAATATATAAGAAAAGTTTGAAAATACCAAAATGAGATTTTTTTTTTTTTTTTTTACAAGAAAAGTTTGAAGATACCAATACAAGATTTTTTTTTTTTTTTTTCTTTTAGAAAAGTTTGAAGATACCAAAATAAGATTTTTATTTTTATTTTATAAGAAAAGTTTGAAGATACCAAAATAAGATTTTTTTTTATTTTTTTTTATAAGAAAAGTTTGAAGATACCAAAGGGGCTAATCAGAAGACTTATTCGAAAGAGCAGACAATACAATGACTAAAATAATAAGACAGAACAAAACGTGTTTTATCACAATGATTCCATATAAACAAAGAATGGATCTACAGTCAAACATGTAGTAAGTGGTTTTATATGACAGGTGACCTCTAAAAAGAGATTAAATTCATATTAAATTTTCTATGATAGAACAAGAAATGTGTGACCTTTTAATACAGGTGACTGTTTAATAGTGGTGACCGCATGGGCAGGGTTTATAATGCATTATTTGCTCTTTGAAAATGACAACCAGTAATTCTTAGAATATTTTGCATCTAAAATTTCCATTTCGTAATATGAAAAAACCAGTAAATTTGCATAATGCAATGAGTTATATTTGAGTATTTACTCAATCAATGGTAATTAATAATATATGGGTTAATACCATATTATCAAATTAACATTTGAAATATTGACTCGTCATGGTGTTCTGTTCAGCGCTATAGATTATTCAACTTTATCGACAGTTTGGTTTGAACTCTTTCTTAGAAGTAAGGGAAAACATAGCTATAGATTCGTTCATTTCGATTTTACCCTGAGACAGAGGAAAATTCTTAATTCATAATGTAATGGATGAAAAATTATCAGTGCTGCTGGAATCAACGATATAACGTAAAAAAAAAATCGGACCGTATCACAAGTAGAGATAAAAAACAAAGAAGACAAAAATTAATAACAACGTAAAAATCAAATTCAGTGCGCACGAAACGTACTCATGACTTCAATGTTAAGATTTACATAAATTATGTGTTTTTAATATCCGTTTGGGTGCGACCACCAGTTTCCCCAATAAACATTTTATTTTCTGAAATTGGTTTTAAAAGCGCCTATTGTAGGCATGCGCTTTAGAGTAGTTAATACATATATAAATAAACTGGAAAGGTAACGTGATGATATCCAAGCAGTTTATTTTTACCAGAAAAGTCCTGACTACTGGCTTATGCAGATGTTAGGAGTATATAACCGCTCAGTTTTATGATTATTTTCTTAAATGTTGTTGTCTATGATTGACGGTACTTTGGGTGCAGAATATCACAATCCAAATTAGGGGCTGTCGTAGTTGTGACCGTATGGTAGTTGGATTTACAACTTTCTATGCAATCAGTCCCTATCACCACAAACGTTGTGAGTTCAAATTCCTTTCAGGCGAGGTGTACTCGATACAAGGTTATGTGATAAAGTTTGTCAGTGACTTTCGTCAGGTCGGTGGTTTTCTCCGGGAACTCCGCTTTCCTCCAGCAATAAAACTGACCGCCACGATATAACTGAAATATTGTTAAACATCATAAAACAAACCAAAGCCATCATCCCATCTAATGTGCAGTCATGTTCCGAGCAATAAGACAAAATAACAAAGAGTTGGTACATGGAAAAACTTTGTCACTGGCCGTTTTCTTTGTTTTTGTTTGTTTGCTTTTTTGGGGTCTATTTTGTCTGTTTTGTTTTGTTTTGTTTTTGTTTAGCTTTCATGTTTCTTTTCTTTTGTTTTTAATTTGCTCTTTATGAGTAAACGATATTAAGGGAGAATAATATGATATTATTGATATCTGGATTAATGACGATATAGATATGCCTAATATAAAAAATAGTGTACATATTTTATTAAATAGTCAAGGTTAAACTGAAAAATCATACCAAACGACACTTTTTTCTTCAAATATTAATTTTCATTATTTACATGCATAAATTATAGGAAACTCCAGATTACTCGTATTTGATATTTTAAGATGATGCAAATTAAGGTTTTCTTTTATTTTGTTCTGATGTCTGGTTGGTCGTGGCACATTGTTGTCGTGATGGGAGTTTTGAGATCCAATCAGAACCTCCACAAACAGACATATCACACCCCCACCTTTTTATCTGTTTGTCTTTTCTTCTATCTTTTGACAGCCGCTCTATTCTCTGTCTTGATTCGATTAGCGTCGTCTAATTGCTAATTTGGCATCTACAAGCCCTATGTTGCCGGTTTCTCTGGATTTTTCAGTTTTTATTGCCCCTTCGGTATTCTCTCACGTTTATTTCTTATACACAAACAAAGAATACCAACATTGAAAGCCTGAAATCTCTATAAGAGACAAACATGTCTGGTCCATATTCGACCTTTATTATGCTGAAGTAAGATGATCTTGGTCTGTAGAGCATAACATATAATATTTCAGGGGTGAATAAATTGCCATGTTGCCCTCAATGCCATGAAATATTTGTTAAATAAAAAATAAGTACAAAATGTACTCTTCTCTGTCCCAGGGACGGATATCAGATTTACAACTGTAGTGGTTGCATTGCTATACATGTCAAAAAACAAGACAACACCGCGAGCGCGATCATATGGTAGTAAGATGTACACATACCTCTGTAATCAATGCCAATACCGAGGTGTATATAGAAATACTGTCCTATACTTTAATTTTTGTTGGAGAGTTTCTCGTGTTTACATCAATATCTTTACAGGTACTCCAGTTTCCTCCACATTAAAAATGAACGTCACGATATAAATGAAATATTGTTGAAAATGACGTTGCACTACAATAACCCAATTACCCATCCACCTACCATAGGTCTCGACTCAATTAATACGAACCTTGGTATTTCTTGTAAATAATGCTTATTTTCGCATAAAATAAACATGTCAAGAAATGTAGATATTGAAACGATCCAAACTGTTTTGTTTAATGATACTATAACAATTATTGTTGTGTACAGTTTTTTTTTGTGATGAATGGTTTATACTAATTTTTTGATATTGTACACTGCTTTTACATTTTGGCTTTAAAATTTCTAAATCTGCAAATTATCTACACAGCATTGTCAGAATTTATAAGGGCCCGGGTGGCTCAATGAGTTAGGTTGTTGGATTACCTAACTCATACAAACCTATCACCAATACGGCGTGGGTTCACGCCCGGCTTTGTAAATTACAAAAAGGGTGCACTCGACTCACAGCCGCAAGTGATAAAGTTTACCAGTTGTTTGCCCATGATCGGTGGTTCTCTCCGGGTACTCTGACTTCTTCCACCACTAAAACTGGTCGCCATGATATAGCTGAAATATTGCTGAATCCATTTTCATTTTTAAATTGGGATATTGGAAAATTCAACTATTTCTTCCTCTGCACATTATTGATCTGTTTCTACCATTGGCACACCTGGTATTATTATCAATGTGTGACGTAAAAGTGTCTTTGACATTTACTTCACTGAGCTTGGTGCTGCTTTGTTCAAGTATTGTTATAAATACTGTTATAGTGACAGCCGGAAACTTTGAGCCGTAATGAAAGCGGGAGGTTTGGCACTTTAAAATCTGATTCAACCCACCATTTCTTTAGAAATGCCTGTACCAAGTCAGGGTCATTACGGTTTTCACAGTTTTCCGTTGTTGACTGGTTTTGTCTGTTTATATACTTATGAGTTTTGACTTTCTCTTTGCAAGATTGTTCGGAGTTCGGTAATTTTGTTATTACCCTTATTTATAAACAATTTTTCATTTCTAAGAGTCTGGTAAATGTGGAAATTTATTTGTAAAATTTGTTCACGCCACGATATAGCTGAAATGCTGCAAATGTTGACGTTAAACACCAATCAATCATCAATCATTTTCTACTATTGAGATGATGTGAAATCAGAGGGCATTATCTTTTTCTGTACTATTCATTACCTCTTATATCACATTTAACATTTATCTCTTAGTTTTCTGTCGGTTTTATATTCTTTCAGTATTATGTCACACACAAAAAAAAGCAGAATGAGCAGCGTTTAAGCTCTTTCATTTTGTTGGGTTTCAGTTTGATGGCTGACATCTTGTAATTTTTGTAAGTTTTTCATATACTGATTTAATTTTGAAATTATCTGGTTTTCACATATTTTGGCTTTGAGCGTATCTGATGAAGGTTATTCCAGAATCGCGTCGTGTGCACTAAATTGGATATCTTATGTTTTTATTAACGTGCTTTTCAATTAGTTCTCAAGAGGTTTCTATCTTGCTTTTGACTCATATCTTTAATAAGTTTCTTACGTATTTTTTTTATTATACTTATTGTCTGGAGACCGTCTCGATCCTATCTGTGCAATCAGTGCCTATCACCATTAAAGTTATGAGTTCGAATCCCGCCAGCAGCGAAGTGTAATCGATACAACATAATGTGATATAGTTTGTCAGTGACCTGCAGCAGTGGTTTTCTTCGGGTACTCCGGTTTCCTCCATCAATAAAACTGATTGTCACGATATAACTGATATATTGTTGAAAGTGGCGTTAAACACCATAACCCTAGCCCTTTATTGTTTGCAATATATGTGATGGTGAGTTTGGAATTTGGTCAGTACGATTACAGTGCAGTAAATAAACGTAAGAGAAGACTAAAGGAGAAAATTAAGAATTGGAATGGATAATCCAGAAACACAGCCAACATTAGGCACAAGACAAATAACAACAACCGTTTGGTATTTCCAATTTACCTTTATGTGTATTCCTTTCCGTTTACAATAGTGTGAACTAACCATATCAACTCACATTTTGTTAGCTAGGCATGTTCAATGGCGATCGCTTTTTCAACTATTCTAAACATTATATTTTGTAAGTACATTACTGATAGCAATACTTCTAAAGATAGAAACATTGATATTAATATTATTATTCATGGGGTAATATTTTCATGAATGAATAAAATTGACATGACAGCAGATTTTTCTCAGAGTGAGAGTATCATGTCATGATGGTATGTATCAGACTAACTGCCATACTGTTAATAAGTAACATGTGCTGTGTACCAGTGTTACCAGTGGAGCAAGAACTGCTGAACACCCGCAGCACCTGGGTTCACTCCGCATTTAAGAGAGTTCGTGTTGCTTGATAATGACCTTGCTGGAATGACCTTCATCAGATACACTCAACATCAAAATATTTGAGAGCCAAATAATTTAAAAGTCTTTGAGAGCAAGACAATCAAAGGGCCTAAACAGGATAGCCAAAATCGGCAGAGGTCACCTATACCTGAGGGAGGAGAACATTAGTTTTACTACTACTATTACCATACACTACAGGGAGAAAACTCTTTAAAATCAGTTGAACGTTTTGATCATGTGATGTTTGTATGCAGATTTCAAGCATCTCGGTGATCAAAACCACATAGAGAAAAGCTGCTATGTGGCTAGTGAATCTATAGCTCTGAGTCTATTGGTTGGAATTTGTTAAAATTTTGATATTTATTACAGTGGATATATTCAAACACACTGCCAAAAAAATTAGAAAATTAAACGAGCAGATCAAATTTTACCTGAAGTGTATGGTACCACCTTATGTACTGTAAATCTTTACGTTTTCTGTGTAATAGTTTTTAGATTATTGTTTGTCCTTTTTTATTTTGGCCATATGCTTATATTGCCTGTCTTTCGATTTACATCCCCTTTGATATCTTTAAAATTTTCGTGGATAAAGGGTTAAATGCACTGCAGCCAGCAATATCAAAATAAATAAATAAATAAGTAAATTAATTAATGACCAAAAGAGTTGAAGAATTAACGTGTTGTTTACAGTTAACGGCATACAGTCGCTCCAATTGATTTTTTTTTTTATATTAAAAGTTGCCAATATTCGATGTTTTATACTAATTGCAGTTGAAATTTTTCATTATATCATACATAAATAGCCTAGAACGAATGAAATACGTCTCTTTTTGATTTTCTTGTATCCATTAAAGAATTCAATGTTGACCCATACAATATTCATATATTCCGTGACCTACAAAGTGAACCTATTCGGTAAAGCGTTTGCGCATGTGCGAAATTGTTTGCGGAAGGAAAAGCACATGTATGGCACAAACAAAAATATTGACGGATTCTACACGAAAACGACACAAATATGAGGATTTCGCGTAAAAATAAAAAATAAAATGTTATACGGACCTGCTCCATTTTTCAACACGTATACGGTAAGCATAATTTAGTATCCTTTTACGGCCGAATCGTATTTTGACAGTAGAATTGCATCGTCGTTTTTTATATTATTCCTTTTTTTTTCAGAAGAAAACGCTAGGTGATATCTCTTTTAAATTAGAGATTAAAATAATGAACTTCATGACTGTTTTTTATTTTTCGAAAAAAAAATAATCAAGAAAACTCAAGTGTTGTCATTAATATGCAATACAATTTGTTTACAATTTTCCCATTATCAGGCCCCTTTGCAGAATTTGGGTTTGTTTTTATTGATTATATCACGTTTTTCAGATTTTAAGTGTCATTCTTACTAAATACCATTATATAATATTAACTGATTACCCCAGATCCAATTTCATATATATATTTCTTAAATTGTATTAATTATAACGAACTTACATGAAAAGCATGCTTCCTGGTTATTTATAGCAGTTATCAGTGTCCGGCAAACTTCGGAAAATCAACCGACTTATAATTAGGTGTTTTAATGGCGATTTTACCAACAGACGTTCGAATTCTTTTCACTAATTACGACATTATAGTATATTTCTTAAACCTGGCTTCTTGTTCAAAACATTTTATTAGTATAAAACATCGAATATTGGCAACTTTTAATATAAACAAAACAATCAATTTGAGCGACGGTATGCCTTTTAAAAAACCGTCTATTAATGTTTACTGAAAGGACAATTACGTATCAGAACGTCACGTGATGTAGCAAATTATTGAAGATATATATAGTGTACTTTATACAATATCCTGCAAAAACAAATGGAATTCTTTATGGAAAAAACATCAATAATTGAAAAAAGGGACAAACGGAAAAGAGGTCCACTTGGTAAAATTAAGCCCGTTATAAGACTTGTTTGTTTGTCTTACTTTTTGTCGTTTATTGTGTTTTTGTGTTTGTTTTGTATGTATTTTTTCTCTCTTTCCTGTTTTTGTTTGTTTTCTTTTCTTTGTCCTTATGTCATATGCATTATATATGTTTCTATACAAGCTTATATTGTTTGTTAGATCAACTGATGCTATGAACAATCTGTTCAATGTCAAATAAAAGTAACAATACTTTGATTGAGTATTGAATATATTGTAATATAACGTCATCAATGACGTATCGGAGGTGATGGTCAGGCTTAATATGTGCAGTCCAAGGGCGCTGAGCATGAAAACCGATGTTTATGAGAACGGAAGTTAAAGATTAGAATGCATACTGCAGATACAAATATAGGTTGGTGTAAGTTAAACCATTTAGAGTAAAGCATGATGCATTGTACTTTTACTTACAAAACTTTATGTGAAAATTTACTGCAAGCGGGTTCTTTTTCAAAATGAAATATAAAGCAAGTCGCAAGAAAATTTCATGCATAACATAACGGTGTAAAACGACAACACATAACTTAGTGACGTATGTTTAATGATTAATATCAACAAAAGCACATTTACTATTTTCTATGCTAACTAAGTACATTAATACATGTTACATTGTTAGCAAAAACTACTAGTAAACGCAAAACAATATCCTCAATAACAAACGAAATAAAAACAAAATACAACTTAAAAATAGCATATAAAGAGCGTCATTATTTCAATTTACCGGTATATAAAAACATAATCTACAAGTCGAGTACACCTCGCAGGGAGCTTAATGAAATTTCCGTTTAAGTAAAGAAAATATTTCTCACAAGATACAAATGGATTGCTTTTGCAATGATAAAATCAAACGGAATAAATACAGGGAAGAGCTACCAAAGGGGGGTAATCATAATTCGTAAATCGAAGAAGGACAGACAACACAATAGCCAAAAGAAAACGGACAAAATAACAAACAACGATCTACAAAACACTACATAGAAAATGAAAGATTGAGCAACGCACACCCCACTAAAAACCGGGAGTTAAATCAGGTACTCCGGAAGGATCAGCAGTTCCTGTTCCATTAGTGGAACCCGTCGCACTACTCTAGTTACAAATCCGGTGATAAGTCATGAGTAAGGAAAGAACTGATAAGTGTTTACGACAAGTGGAACATATCCGTGGTCAATTGTGACACAGATATTCCGTAACGGTTGGAAAAATCATGGCGACGACTGTAAAACGTATGAAGTGATGATTTCAACTTAACCAATAGGAGCCCATGGTCCAGTAGCACCCTTGTTAGCAATAGCATTCTTTTACAAGAATCCTGATAGGAACCACAAGCACTTGAATATCGGGTCAACTGAGAGATATATACTCCATATGCATCTCAAAATTATTTAAACAAGAACGAAGATACAGCTTTGACAAAACTAACACCTACAAAAACTGGAATTTGATACATGGTTTCATTTTTCAAGCCTCATATTTTGCAACTAATAACTGGCTTTCTACTCCTTTACAGTTGTAATAAGACCAACTATACATTACTTTGCCATATATACGAATGCAACGCAACAATATATTCAATACCTTACCATAGATACCAATGTGACGAGACCACCTATACATTACCACATATAAGGATGTAGCGAGTCCCCTTATACATTACTTTAGGAATGATACGGATGTAGTGATACCACCTTTGTATCACTTTACGATTGATACGGATGTAATGAGATCACCTATTCACTACTTTAATATAGACATGAATGTAATGAGACCACCTATACACTACTTTAATATAGACATGAATGTAATGAGGCCACCTATACATTACTTACGATTGGCATTGATGTAATGAGGCTACCTATACGTTACTTTACGATTAATACGGGTGTAGTGAGACCACCTATACAATACTTTATGATTGATACGGATGTAACGAAACCACCTTTACATTACTTTACAAATGATACGGGTGTAATACGACCACCTATACATTACTTTACGATTGATACGGATGTAATGAGACCACCTATGCACTACTTTACGTTTGATATGGGCACAAGGAGATCACCTTCATATTACTTTATGATTGATACGGGTGTAATGAGACCACATATACATTACTTTGCGATTGATATGGGTGAAATGAGACAACCTTTATATTACTTTACGCTTGATGTGGGTGTAGTGAGACCACCTATACATTACTTTTCGATTGATACGGGTGCAGTGAGACCACATATACATTATTTTACAACTGATACGGGTGCAAGGAGTCCAAAAAACACAGATGCAATGAGACAACCTGTCCATCTCTTTTCTGTTATGGATGTAACGAGAATACCCTAACGTTACTTAAAGATTTATTTCTGTTAATCGAGGGTTTTACGTTCTATATGTAAAACATTTACCTCATGTGCCGATATTACATAATCAAATAATAAATGCACTTACAGAAAATTGAGGCTGAGATGTATTACAACGTCTGAAACAATGATGGTCGACAGACATCCATTCAGAAAAAATCCACCAACTACCATATTGCATCATAAATGCTGATGATAAAAAAAAAACTAATGCCTGACAATGACATTTCCTATTATTTCTCAGATTTTGCTATAATGGAGCTGGAGGTACGTACAGAACATGCATAGTATCGTTTTGAATCTTTACTTCGACATGTGAATAACATCTTCAATTCTTTTCTAAAATAAGCACCTGTGATGCTATACAAGAAAAAGTTAACAGAGTAATTCATGAAATATATTGTTTTTGTAAACAGTAAAATGTGTTGTGTTTCGTTGATGAATCTTCCCATTGTAATTGTTCCTGCGCTGGAATTAATAAAGTGTGTTAGCCACACGACCGCATACGGTGTATTGAATGCCACAAAACAAAATGATACAGCTATCAAAATAATTGTAAATTCCAGGCGTATGATACTTTCTTCAGAGATTATACGACTTCTACGATGATACTTGTTTCTCATTATAAGCTTCCTAATTATCAAAGCGTTTAAACAAGTAATGATAAAAAACGGAAGGAATGTAATAGATACACAAAACACACAGTCGTATACAAACGATATCATCTGATATTCATTACGCCGTATACACCATGGTACTTCATTCGGTCCAATGTGGTTTTCTGTATTCAACCAAGGTCGAAATAATGAAACTAACACTGAAATCAATACAACTACTGTAATTAACTTCCGGGATGAACTCATGTCACTTATATTTCTGCGTCTCTTCAGAGGATGACATACACCAATGTATCTCTCTAATGTAAAACACACGACAAGCCATGATGACAGGAAGCGGAAGTTGTATGTTAAAAACAGAATAACATGACAAACGCCATTCCGCTCTAGAAATGGAACAGTCACGTGACTAGATGTGCTTGATAGGCCTCCGCGTCGTAACCATTCAATTAACACATAGAATAGAAGTGCCATTAAATCGGCGGAAGAAATGGCAGCTAGATATAAACTGGCAGATAATCTCCGCATATTTTTCGTTAAAAACACCATCAGAGATAATATGTTCCCTACTAATCCAATTATAAATATGATTGGTGTTACATAAGTGAAAAACATTTGCCCAGCTGACGTTCCTCGTTTTACCTCCGTAAAATTACCAAACAGAAATAATGTATCGTCTGAACAATTAATGAGTGTTGAGCGAGACAATAGGGATACGTTATTGCTGCACAAATATTCCTCTGTTTGGTTGGTCTGAAATGATAAAAAAAAAACATGGTAATTTAAATTTCTATTTTTACCTAGCTGTTGATTTTGATTGAAATTCGGGTTTTATTTTACATCTTTGTAAAATTAGATGAATACAATATATTTATTTGATAAATGAAAAAATAACAACCAAGCTATCGGAACATTTAAACACCAAATAATATTTTTGTTTGATACGTCATGATAGAGCTGAAATACTGCTAATGTTGGCGTTAGAGACCAATCAATCAATATATTTGCTTGACACCCCTATTCAGTTGAAATACCGTTAACATTAATTGATACTAAACACCAAACGATAAGTATTTGTTTTGGCCAATAACAATTTTGATGTGTAAAGGGGGACAAGTGGGATCCATTTAACCCCGTCAACAATTACATGCCTTTTAAACATACTATCGACCTAGATTTCCGTCAGCTTCATTTTTTACTTTGGAATGCTAAAGGTGTACCAGAGCCATTATTCATATTGTTGTTGTCAGTGGCTGTATATGTCAGTCATCATATTATCTATTTTAAGACTATTTTAGAATTTATAACGTCTTTTTTCTGATAGATAATAGGACTACTTCATTACCTTACAAGCCTAATGTTCTTTTGATCTGAGCATACTTGAAGTCATATCCTAAGAATAATCTGTCAATTATATTGCATGAGCAGACTCTCAAAAAATCAAAATTATATTATGGAAAAATGGCGGAATTAAGATTGTCGTGATTGTACATGGATAAGTAATTGCTAACTGTCATTTTGTTCATTTGGTAATAATGAATAAAGTCGTTGTAACCTCTCAGAACATTATATTAAACGACATTTCTAAAATTTCCAATTATTTGATTTTTCATTCTTTTGACATTGAGCGTATCCGATGAAAGTTATTTTAGAAACGCGTCGTGCGCACTAATTTAATATTTGTGTTTTTATTATACGACATGTTCTACAGGAACAACAGCACCATTTCAATTAATAAATGAAAAAGAAAATTAGACAGATGAAAGAGAAGCCAATCTGCTTCATAGAAGGGTTAATCACACATTTTGTATAACTGAGCATCCATCTTGAGATTGGGATACAAAAAATTGAAAAACAAAAATAACACATTGTCTGAACAGTTCCAAAATCTATTTGAAAATTAGTGAAACAGAGGCAAAATCGATACACATACACACGTACTTGATCTCACTCAGTGTTTACGGGTATACACATACACACGTACTTGATCTCACTCAGTGTTTACGGGTATACACATACACACGTACTTGATCTCACTCAGTGTTTACGGGTATACACATACACACGTACTTGATCTCACTCAGTATTTACGGGTATACATATACACACGTACTTGATCTCACTCGATATTTACGGGTATACACATACACACGTACTTGATCTCACTCTGTGTTTACGGGTATACACATACACACGTACTTGATCTCACTCAGTGTTTACGGGTATACACATACACACGTACTTGATCTCACTCTGTGTTTACGGGTATACACATACACACGTACTTGATCTCACTCAGTGCTTACGGGTATACACATACACACGTACTTGATCTCACTCAGTGTTTACGGGTATACACATACACACGTACTTGATCTCACTCAGTGCTTACGGGTATACACATACACACGTACTTGATCTCACTCTGTGTTTACGGGTATACACATACACACGTACTTGATCTCACTCTGTGTTTACGGGTATACACATACACACGTACTTGATCTCAGTCAGTGTTTACGGGTATACACATACACACGTACTTGATCTCACTCGATATTTACGGGTATACACATACACACGTACTTGATCTCACTCTGTGTTTACGGGTATACACATACACACGTACTTGATCTCGCTCAGTGTTTACGGGTATACACATACACACGTACTTGATCTCACTCTGTGCTTACGGGTATACACATACACACGTACTTGATCTCACTCAGTGTTTACGGGTATACACATACACACGTACTTGATCTCACTCAGTGTTTACGGGTATACACATACACACGTACTTGATCTCACTCTGTGCTTACGGGTATACACATACACACGTACTTGATCTCACTCAGTGTTTACGGGTATACACATACACACGTACTTGATCTCACTCTGTGTTTACGGGTATACACATACACACGTACTTGATCTCACACAGTGTTTACGGGAATACACATACACACGTACTTGATCTCACTCTGTGTTTACGGGTATACACATACACACGTACTTGATCTCACTCTGTGCTTACGGGTATACACATACACACGTACTTGATCTCACTCTGTGTTTACGGTTATACACATACACACGTACTTGATCTCACTATGTGTTTACGGGTATACACATACACACGTACTTGATCTCACTCTGTGTTTACGGGAATACACATACACACGTACTTGATCTCACTCTGTGTTTACGGGTATACACATACACACGTACTTGATCTCACTCTGTGTTTACGGGTAGTAATGGCTGAACCTTTGTTGCTTTCGTTTTTGGTTTTTAATTTCGTTGTATTTCACTGTTTCGGCAGATAAATCTTTTTACCTTTATATTGAATCAAATTATACAAATATATTTAACATATGGGGCGACATATTTTCAATGAAAAATTTTGATCATCCGATATTTATTTTGCATGAAAAAAAATTCTGTTTTGGGTAAAAGAAATATTTTACTCCGAGAAACCCAACCTCTGAAAGTTAAATGATTGGTTCCTTAATCGGACCAATGACTAACAACGTAGATCACAATCAGATGACAATGTAGATATCAAAAATTAACTTCAATAAATAAAACCTGTTGTACATTAAACCACATTTGTTTTTCTTATGTTATAAGTATGATTGATATATCAGTATGTTAGGGAAGGTAGTCTTTAAGACAGTAAAATGACCATAGACGCATGTAATTGAAAAACAAAATGGACAGATGATTTTGTGCGTCATTTCTCATTTTCCTTTCAATTTCAAACTGACAACATTTATTAGGTTTTGTATTGTTGCTGAAAAGTTGTGTAATTGGAAAACAGCGACTCAGCAGTTAATCTGTTATTTGATGTTTGAATTGAGTAAAGAAATTACCCATTACACCTGCTAATCACAAAATATATATGAGAACCAATGTCGGGGATTGTTGCACGAAATATTGAACAACAAAAGTAAAATAATAAAACGTCGTGAAATGAACGGAATACAAATTGCCAAACTATTTTATTCAAAAAGAAGATTGCATGCAATATATCTAAAAAATCTCACAATAGTAGTTTAACCCTGCCACCTTTTTTCACTGAAGTGCCTGTACCAAGTCAGGAAATGAGCGGTCGTGCATGTGTGTGTTAGTGTATAAGTTTTGCCTTTGTTTCTACGATTTTGCCATTGGATATTTTTTAACTGTTCCGACATTGTTGTTTTTTTTTTTCATTTATTGAAATTGAATTTGAACCGGTCTTTGTGTTGTTTTGTCGTCAACAGAAATAACACAGTTCAGCATTCTGATCGAATAAATAGTTGGCATAAGGTCTACAAAACGTAACGAAATAAAGCCAAAAAACAAATTCTTTTGGCTATCCCATGGAAACAAAATTCCACACGGACACATCTAGAATAGTGACCGAACCAAAAAGCCTTTGTCCTCATTCCTTTATGTTGTGCGCTTATCTAAGACGAAACAAATAGCAATTTAATAGAGGCCGGTTTGAGCAGACCTGGGCGTGGATAATGCGATAACCATTACACCACTGTACCGTTTGGACGGAGAACAGTAATTATATTTTACAGGGTCAGGGTTATGGTTGCTTAGCACCACCTTTAGCAATATTTCATTTACATCTTGGTGGTCAGTTTTATTGGTTGAGGAAACCTGAGTATCCGGAGAAAATTACCGACCTGCCGCAAGTCACTGACAAACTTGTTTTGTAGTGTCGAATGCATCTCGCCATGTCGCACCACTAGGACACCTCTAGAATAGTCATCGAGCCATCAATTCTTTGTTCTCACTCCTTTATGTTGTGTGCTTACCAAAGAAGCAACACATACCAATTTAATAGTCTTCGGTTTTGACCATACCGGGGCGGGAATCTAAACCAAGAACTACCAATTTCGATGAAAATGCGTTAACAATTAAACCACCGAATAGCTTGGAAGAAGAACAATACATATATTTCATAGGGTTATAGCTATGGAGTTTAACTGCACTTGCAACAATAGCATGACCACGACGGTCCCTTATTTTATATCATTTGGGTTGATCCGACCAGTCTGTAATTGGCTTATTGCATACTTTTACAGAAATCAATCGTTGATTGTACGGAAACTTAATTTGTGCTTCATCACGTAACACAGCATTAACATCAAGAATATCTTTAAAACCTAGACTGTCTTACACAAACCTTAATTAAATCTAAGTGCCAATTACGTCAAATATACATGACATCTATTGACAATTAAGGTTTATTAGAGACTTACTTTGAGGTTTGTGCAACGTAGTCCTGAATTGTAACATTGATTTTTTTCTGCATGAAAACGATGTTCGGTTCGTCTTTATCCCCAGTTGTTTGTATGAGGTCTCAAGTCTTATTTATGTTATTTGCGTTTGCTTGTGTATAGTGGTGTCCAACATGTATTGACTATATGAGCAAAATGGCGGGTGTCTTCGCGAGCACATAAGTTCGTCCTACTTTTTTGTGGGGTCCGTGTTGCTGATCTTTTTAGTTTTCTGTTGTGTTTTGTTGTTTGTCTTCGTTCTGTGTCTTGTGTGCATAATGTTGCCAGTTTCTCTGGATTGCCCATTGTTGATTGCACCTTGGATTTGATTATCTAACATTGATTTGATTGGATGCTGACCAACCATTAAGGCGGTACAATAGAAATTCCATTTACGAACTGTGTCAGTGACGTTTTTAATAATCATATTACTGCAATTTAAGTGGTACACAATACATATATATATCTGACGTTTTCAAAAAAGTGATTAA
This sequence comes from Bathymodiolus septemdierum, assembly GCA_963383655.1. Classification (NCBI taxonomy): domain Eukaryota; kingdom Metazoa; phylum Mollusca; class Bivalvia; order Mytilida; family Modiolidae; genus Bathymodiolus; species Bathymodiolus septemdierum. The sequence goes on along the minus strand of OY726525.1, from coordinate 57,581,175 downwards.
TTGTATATAACATTCTGTTAGTAAAGAATATTTTCGTCTTTATGCTCCCAGAATTTTTAATCACTATCTACGTATTTATACACTATTGCTAATATCTAAGAAATAGATATTAATTATTTCAACAGATATGCTTATTTCAATATTTCACGTCTTCAATGATTTTCGACGACAAAAACTTAAAATAACAAACACTGGGGATAAAAGAATAACAAGCCCACAATGATCAAACATGAAGCCAAAATAAACTATCAAAATTTATGACAAAAGGAAGATAAATTCGTTTTACAATATTTATCTCAAATTTAAATGTCGGTAATTTTTTTTTAGAATATCATCAATTAATAGTATGTGATAAGCTTACTTGCCTTAAATATTTTTTATTTTCTATTTTATTTATTTGTGTGTGTGTGTGTATGTGTGTGCGCGCTTTTTGTTCTTTTTATCTTATTTTTGTTTTGTTTTGTTTTTTCTTGTTTTATTTGCTTAGTTTTTATTTCCTACTTTTTTCACTATTAGGATAATTATTAACAATACAAAGACAAAGTTCCTTAGCCTTTCTCTCTAGAATATTTCAAGACAAATAAGAAACCAGAAAAAAAACCTGTCATATACATTTAATGTCAATAACATATTATTCGTTTAATTAAATTGACCATATTGATTTGTCTGTAGTGCATCTTAATGAATAAATAACAATAAATTTACACTGCAACATCAAGACAATATTCAAGATGCAACAAACAACCAAAAAGAAAACAGAAAGGCTGACGTAATGATTTGATCGATAGACTGCATAATTATAATGTAACATCGTCAAGGAGACAGTATTTCAGACACATGGAGAACAATTTAATATTTGAAATTTACAGTTCCGAATAGATGGTATTGTTGATACATGGAGAACTTGTGGAAAACAATTTAATATTTGAAATTTACAGTTCAGTTCTTAGATAATAAAATATATTAAAACTAATGTTAATTTCACCCAAGTACATGCAACCTTTAACCTTTAACCTTTAACCTTTAATCAAGTTTGTATATACTGTTTAAGCCTTTGATTTACTTGTTTCCAAAGATTTTGAAGGTAGTTAGCTTTCAAGTGTTTTGTTATGAACGTACCTGATGAGGGTTATGTAAGAAACGTGTTGTATACACTGAATTATATATCTACACTTTACTACGAATATAAAATCATCGTGCATGTAAAAGCTTAGGTCTATGAATTCATCTTTTGACATGACATAATACACATATCGTTGGTTCGAGCCGCGCACGGGTCACACCAATGATTATAAATTTGGTATTTGCTGCTTCTCCGCGAAGTATGCAGCAAACTTGTGTAAGAGGAAAAAGTGGTTTGCTCGGAATCAGGATAATGTGCCCAAAGGAGTGACATGTCTACCCGCGGAAACCCACTCACTCACATTTGTAATAATGAGTAAGTTCGGGCAATCTTTCCTTATTACGGATCACTAACGACAAGTCTAGATCTGTGCAAACATAATTATGTCAATCAGGAGTTACTGCAAGTTGTCTTCCTTGGCCAAAAAAAAAAAAAACCCAAACAACACACAAAAAACAAACCAGAAACTTATAAATAGGTACTATATATATACGCCAGGATACTCTTGGGTATATTGAGTTAACTATATATATTATATGACATGGCATACCATTATTTAAAAGATGTATATTATCAGACCATCATATCCAATGAATAAGTCATTCTAATTGGATGAATTTGGAGAATGAATACGAAAGTGAAGACAGTTCTCTTTTTCATTTCTGTTGTGCTTGCACTATTAGTGTGTTTGTATCGATTCATGTATCGAAAATATCTCAAGTGTACCCTACGATTTGTTATTTTTTTCAACAAAATAATGGATAAAGCGTTCCTTACTTCGTTATCAATAAACACTAGAGAAAACGGTGGGAGCAATCAATAATGGACAATCCAGAGACACGGGCAACAATAGACACAGAAGGAAGACAAACAAAATAAAAACAAAAACACACCACAGAAAACAGAGGAGCAACACGAATCTCACCACAAAACTGGTGGTGAACCCAGGTAGTAGGGAAAAGCAAACATTTTCTGTTTCTTTACACACATCTACCATGCTATTCATAGTGAAGTCCAATAAACATATCGTCAGTGATATAGAAATTAAAGAAAAATACGTAAAAAGGAAAATATCCTAAAGCTATTTGAGAAATGGAAATTTCGAAACGGTGAAATGGACCGGACCGTGGATATAGACAATATTAGTGCAGTGTTTTAAAATGTAAAGTTTATATGTACGAGGCTTAAAACCTGGAATAAGGGCGAGGTTCACTGTTTTCTCCAGTTTTGCGCCGAATACACATAAACTTTATATTTTAAGACACTGCATTAACATTGTGCTTATCTTGCAGAAAAATCACATTAATCCATCAACGTTTATATTTTGAATTAAATAATAATTAACTAATAAAACTGCATAAGTATCCCTTGATTGCCCCTTGTGATATTTTCTGTCAACAGGAAGTGAAATGGATTTACAACTAGGTTGCCAAAGCTCCACAGTTAACATAATGTCAGGGGTACCAGGCAAAGCTATTCCATTTCTGTCAGTGACAGTATATAGCAAAAATTTATCCAGTCAATACAATTTGCCTGCTCAAATAGAAAAAAGTGAAGGATAAAGATATTTATATTGTATTATAAACACCGTGTAATCAGATTTCACACGAACAAATGTAATCATACACATTCGTCTAAAATGACATAAAGATACATTTAATTACATTCTCAAATCACCGCAAAGATAATATTGAATTCCGTTACGTTGTTGTTGAAAAGAGCGGAAGTAATTAACAGACAAATAGAGCATTTACAGCGTAATAACATATAAAATACGGTAATATATTCCTTAATAAGGATAAAGCTTAATAAAGCATTCATGATATAATTACTGTAGGTAGTAAATTCTGTCCTTGACTAACATTAATTTGTGGTAGTCAGTTATTAATTAGGATATGTTTAGATTTCCGATACAGCTGGCTATAATCTTACGGCCATAAACAAAAAAATCCCGAGGGTATCATCGACATAGTAGTCAGTTCGTCGGCATTACCATGGCTAATTAGATGTATATCTATGTTTGTAATTTACTTGATTTATTAAAACACAAGTCAATGTCAATCAGTCATTTGTACTGTTGCTGTCCTGATTAGGCCATCTGTCCATCAGTCATTTGTAGGTGTGAAACCTATAATTAATTTCTTTTACATTTTCTACTAAATTTGTGTTTTTTCGAGCCTGCCTGGCTATTCTATCTTAAGTTTAACCTTTCTAAGACCATATATTTTCTGAAACGTACATGATTCCTCTACGTTCTGTGAAAATATCAGGGGATGTTTAAAGTATTGCAGTGATATGCCAGGCTATGGAAAACACCTACTCTAAAAATAGCTCGGTCATCTCCGGGAAATTCAATATTAATAGGTCATGCATCAAATCCTCCATAGTGGTATTAAAATACAACTAACTGCATCAAATTTGGGCTCAAAATAATCCTTATATATTTAACTACAATTATCAATTTTAATTATTCCATTCGATTCAGTATTTGTCACAATACAACAAAGCGAAAGGAACTATTTTCTTTAAAAGGGACCACTTTTGTCGATTGTTGCTGTCCTGATTAGGCCATCTGGTTTACTTGTTTTCCAAAGATTTTAACATTATTTATCTTTCCAATCTTTTGATTCTGACCGTACCTGATGAAGGTTACTCCAGAAACATGTTGTGCGCACTAAATTAGATATCTACGTTTTCTTTATAAACATCATTGTATAGTTTATCCTAGATACTGTGATTCGTTTATACATTTTTTTGTATGCTTAACTGTAGAATATAAATTTCCATTACAGGTAAGATAAGATAAGATAAGATAAGTTTTATTTATAGTCGGCATATTTAAATAACAATACAACACAAGCCCTAGTGGACATTTGACCGACATATAGGAAGAGAAATAAACCAACAATAATTCAATGGTCTAGCAGAAACAATGTGAACGGACTACTAGGCAAAGAAAAGATGAAAATAAATCATAAATACAGATATCTACGCTTTTAATAAATGTTGTAGTCAGTTGTATATCAGTATACGGTAAAACTTTCGGATTAACTGACCTTGAGCTTGCGTCCATAAACTTCGAACTCATACTGCAAAATAGTCCATTCAGATCAAATTCTGGGTAAAGAGATCTTAGGAAGCACATATTACTATTGCATAAACATGAGCGTTAAGGTACAAAGAATCCATACGAGGCTGCACACTATTAAATCAAGGTAGACACAAAAACGGAAACGATATTTGAGATAGTAATGGAGATGGGATGTTCTAGAAGTGTGAAATCTGTATCCAGAGGAATATACATCACTTCAAATACATTTACATCCCAAAGTGCTTTCCACAGAAATACACTGTATTGCTAAAATGTTAACTTTCCACAGAAATACACGGTATTGCTAAAATGTTTCAGAAGAAACTTGTCAGTTTCGATATCTCGGAAAAGACACGACATTCAGTGAAAGCTTGCATAAATAAGAAGCCCCACTAATATTACATTTATACACCTTTTATATTTACCTAAGGGTATGTCATTGATATTATGATTGCATGATTGACATGTGAAGAAAGAACGCAAAATCTTAGTCCACATTTCAAAATCACGCAATCTATCAATGATTTTGTCATACGGTCATGCACCAGTGGTTTTAAAGCAGATTTAGCTATATATTTGTGTCAGAAGTGTTACTTTAAGTAATATGTATACCACGGTTTTCCGAATTAAACAGTTAAACAATCGAACGTGAAGCATGAGATTGTTTAACCGAACTCGAAAAACTGTAATATAAATGATTTTTAAGATGAAGCCATACAAATATCACATCTATGTCGTTGATGATTGCACGGCTCTCTTAGAGTAATAAAATTACAGTCGATATTTAAAGTGTGCATTATCTCGTATCTGCGTGTATTATTTCATATTTCTTAGCTGTTTCTTACATTCTAATATATACACCATAACAGATCAAAGGAAAAGAATGCATTCATTGTCAAAAAGACAAAAAAATAAGACACAGGTTAAACAATCTTCTCCCAGAAGTGTTAACTTGAAGTCGTCACTTCGAAAGTTTTGAAGTCGCCATCATGACTTGGTTGACCGGTACGGAACATCCGTGTCACAAATGACCACACATATGGTACGATTGTGGTGATCACAATTCCCGGGTCTTTCCTCATTCATGATTTATCACGTATTTGTAACAAGAGTAACACTATGGATACCACCAGTGGAACAGGAACTGCTTATCCTTCCGGAGCACATGGGTTCATCCCTGGTTGTTAGTGTGGATCGTGTTGCTCGAATTTGTATTTTCTGTGTACATGTATTGTTTTGTATATCATTGTTTGTCTTTTTGACCATTGTCTTGTCTGTCCTTCTTTGATTGACGACTTGTGATTACCCCTTTAGTATCTTCACACATTCCTTAATCCATGTTTTCTGTTTCTTTGGACAATAAAACAGGATGAACGTATACTGCATCATATTAACAATCAGTTGGACAGAAGGTGGGGACATAATTCCTCTTTGTTAATATCATAGGGATTAAGAGATTAATATTGTCAGTAAAATATTATCAATAAAAGAAAGCAATTAAGTGTACATGTTATAAAGCAGTTTGTCATAACTCTAAAGATCGTTAACCATTATTAATGTATTATTTCTGCTAGAATCCCCATCAGGCAAAAGGATGCATAATGCTGAGTGTAAAAAGAATGCAACAACAAAAGAAATTGTACACCATTAAGACAATTTTCTAGTAACAAATAGTAGAGAGTTAAGTTCATTACTGTAAATCAACTTTTGTTCGCGTGCTATAAACCTTCGCGACTTTCGCGGTAGAGTACACAATCGCGAAAGTTTATATCCGCGAACAAGTCGGTCTAAAGTGTATAAGAAACAAGACCATATAGCGTAATGTACATTCTGTCACGTTATAACGTTATCTACTACCGGTAGTCAGTTAACTGTTTACATAGAAACAAAATGTTTGAAGATACCAAAAGGAGGTAATAAGAAGGACGGACATTACAATGGCCAACAGAAAAAAGAGCAAACAGAGAAACAAAGGTATACAAAACACTACATAGAAAACTAAAGACCGAGCTACATGAACCCCCAAAATCAGGAGGCCAAATCCATGCTAAGAATTATTTTGACATGAGTAACACGACGGATATTAGAAGTGGAGAAGGAATTTCAGAGTAAATGGAACCATCGTAGACGCGATAGTATCATTTCCTTTCACCACTAAAGGTTGTGAGTTCGATTGCCGTTCGTGACAGGGGCTACGCGATACAACACTACGCTAACTTGCGTAAGGTCGGTGGTTTTCTATGGATATTCTGATTTCTGCCGCCAATAAAACTGACCATCACGATTTTACTAAATATTGTTGAAATGTTAATATCGTTTCTCAATATAGGAGCTTCAAATACATAGGGTTAGGGTTATGGTTATGGCGCTTACCGCCACTTTCAACAATATTTCAGGCATATCGTTGCGGTCAGTTTTATTGGTGGAGGAAACCCGGAGTACCCGTAAAAAACCACAGACCTGCCACAGGTCTATGACAAACTTAACCATATAAAGTTGTATTGAGTACACCTCTCCATGATTTTAATGGTGTTAGACACTGATTACATAGGTACATTTGCAGTTGGTTGTAAATCCTACTACCATACACTCATGACCACGACGGCCCCTGCTTCAAATACATGTTAGAAAAGTCGCAATAAGCAAGTTCAATATAAAACGTAATACTTGTAGCAATATAAATTATATTTTAGTATCTAACATCTTTTATGTATATATAATAGATCTACGGAGGGATAATAACGACGATGAATCATATATGTAACACCTTGTGTATACATGTCTTCAAACAAGATGACTTAAATTTGAAATGGTCTGCATTAATAGTTACATATATAGTTATCCCTTAAAAGACGAGATGTATGCTTGTTGGTGTAAAAAATAAGGGGGGGGGGGGGGGCAAAAAATGAAATACCACACTGTCATAACAATTACTGTGTATTGATTTAAAAAAATGGAAAACAAATACCACTCTGTCAAAATAAACATTAGAGAAAACCGAAGGGGCAATCCAGAATGGACAATCCAGACACTGGCAACATTTGGTACAGGACAGGTACAGGTACAAGACACAGGACGAAGACACACCAACACAGATATACATGACGCGCATCTCACTTTCCTCCAGTGGTACAGTGATTTCAATAATAGGTGGCGGGGTTAAACTAGTAGTATGTGTCCAAATAAACTTGCAAGAATGAAAACGTTATCTTTTAAAATAATGTAGATATCAAATTAAGTGCACACGACACCTTTCTGGAATAACCTTAATCATCAGGTACGTTCATAGTTTTTGGGAGCAAGCAAACCAAGGAACCAATACAAGAGATCTGAAATCGACTATGCTTGATATGATATTTGCAACGATGGTGAGTTTTTTCTTCATTTTTTACTACTTACGAATAATTCAATTCCGAATCCTGATTGTGGCAAATTTAATTAATACAACCTTTTATGATAACGTTTGTAAATTGCTTGCATTAAATCAATGGTCTTCTTCTACTTTCTTCATCAACCAAAGTTGAACGAAACTGTATATCTTACATGCTAATGAATGTGGCGTTACACAAACAACTAAAACTAAAACACCTATCGTTTTTAGATGAAATGTTTGTGTGAATGTAAGCTTAAGCATTCACGTGTTTCTAACAAAAATAAGCTATGTTTGTGTCTGTCTAACAATGCATATACAGATAAACAAGAAGAAATACAGCTTCCTGCGCAAATAGTCATAGGGTTCATTTTCGTGTTTTTCATATCTTCTTGGTTTATTTGTTTTGATATTTACCTGTTTGTTTCTGCTCTTGATCTTTTCTCGTAAAATACTGACAAATTTTTACATGATGAAGGTTACTCAAAAAACACGTTGTGGGCACCAAATTTGATTTATATGTTTTTATTATTATCACATGATTTGTTGAGTGCACCTCGCCATGAGCGGAATTCAAACTCACAACTTTAGTGATGATAGACACTGATTGTATAGTTGTTGTAAATCCAACTACCATGCAATCACAACCATGACAACGACGGTCCTACTATCGATTGTGTACCATGTTTTCGTCGTTTATGCTACAGACATAATTATAAAGGATGAAGTCCTTATAACGGTAGGCTGTCCGATTTTTCCTTCTATATTGATAGCCAAATATCTGTTCACCGGAAGTTTAAAAAATAGATCAATTGATAATTTAGAAACGCAAAAGAAATATATTTCAATGAAAAATTCCCAATTCTTTAATTATTTACTCTATGCAAAATCGAAATAAACTTGAAATAAAATTATAATAGAAAAATCTCTTTCTACGAAACTCCCGACGGAAGAGCGGCGTACAATAGGTAAAATGAACGGAACAGCCATAACAAATAGGCTACAAAATTCATTCAAAATAACTTGTACAGATCATCGTATTATTGAAATTTTAGGACTTCGTCCTTCAAACAAGTTGCCTGTCTCATATTATCTATTAGTCCCATTCAATATCAATAATCATTATCAGAAATATATATAAAATTTAATTATCAGTTTCTATAGTGTTACATGGACGATATTAAAGCCAATACTCTAACTGTTTGCATATAAAATGCTAACAGCCATATCTGGATTGGTTTTTCGAATTACATCGGATTTGTACCTAATGAAGCATTAATATTAGTTTATGTATTTAATAATGGGACGTAAACAGTTTTCTTAGCATTGCTTAGTAGATAATGTAGTAAGCTACATATGTGACAAATATAGACACTTTTTATATGAATGGTTAATGGTATTGGTAATTAGCTTCCGGTTCAAAGTTGACATTTGTTTCTCTATCATGTCTTCCTATGGTCTTATGTACTACCGGTATCTAATAATTAAATGTTGGTTGAGGCCATCGTTTCTCTTTTATAGAACTAATAACATACATATGACAACTTCTGTATCACGAAGATTAAATATATGAAGAGCTTGAAGATACCAAAGGGGCAATCAGAATCCGTAAATCGAAGAAGTCCAGACAACACATGTACAATGGCCAAAAGCACAAAAAGACAAATAACGATCTACAAAACATTATCCATAAAACTAAAGATCGAGTAACACGAACCCCACTAAAAACCGGGGGTGAACTCAGGTGCTCCGGCCGCATGTATAAAGTTCAAGATTGGGACATTCTGTACAGTACAGCATGGTTGACATTTTACTCATATCTGAAGAACACTTTCAAGACCACATCATTTTAATAAGAGGAGGGAGGGTTAGGGTCCACAAATCTAGATTATGTCCCGCCACTATTTATTGAAGTGCTTGCACCAAATCATGGCACTGAGCCGTCATGCATATGTTTTCTTGGGTGGGAAGGGGAGGGGTAGATTTTGTCTGTTTCTACAAGAATTTTAATTAGATATTGAAACTGTCCGACAGTCTGGATTAGCCTGTCCGAAGTCAGGACCTGGAAAGCCAAGTTATATGTCGTGGTTTTTTTTGTGCTTAATCATTAGTTCAGTTAATATGAGAGGTGATTGTTTGTTTTGTTGATATTGGTTGAATTGATGACCATCACTGGTGAAACTTTCTTTTCCTAATAGGACCGAACGGTAATGAACTGGATACAGTATTCTGATTGGCTGTTTGATATATAAATCGTACATACAAGTGTTATGACCAAAAGGTCTACTGGTCTCGCATCAGGCTTTTAAGACCTCGTCTTGTCGGTGCTTTAGTTTTTTCGCTTTTCGTTCGTGTTTGTACTGGCGTAGCCTTTGTATGTTCGTCTTTCTGTCTCATGTATCCCATTTAAGATTATGGTGTTTAACGCCACCTTCAACAATATTTCATTCATATCGTGGCGGCCATTTTTAAATATAATGACAACAAACATTACCTTTATGCAAATACCACTGTTATTCACGGTAAGAAGAGTTTTATGATACTACAGGGGTAATCAGAATCCGTAAATCTAAGATACCACAGGGGTAATCAGAATCCGTAAATCTAAGATACCACAGGGGTAATCAGAATCCGTAAATCTAAGATACCACAGGGGTAATCAGAATCCGTAAATCTAAGATACCACAGGGGTAATCAGAATCCGTAAATCTAAGATACCACAGGGGTAATCAGAATCCGTAAATCTAAGATACCACAGGGGTAATCAGTAGCCATAAATCTAAGATACCACAGGGGTAATCAGAATCCGTCAATCTAAGATACCACAGGGGTAATCAGAATCCGTAAATCGAAGGACAGACAACACAATGGTTAAAGGAAAAGGTACAAAAGGACAAACAACAATCTAGAAAACACTACGCAGAAATTTAGAGATCGAGCAACATGAATATCACTAAAACGGGGGTGAAGTCAGGTGTTCCGGAACGGTAAGCAGTTCCTGCTCCACTAGTCTTAACCATATTGTGAATGAAACCGCACCATGGATGGGAAGTTAGCACTTAATATCGAGAACCAAATAACCTTAGGATGAACCTGTACCATAAACACTATTTACTAATCACTTAAAGTAAAACAGGAATGTTTTTGTTATTGACAATCCATTATCTTATTACTTTGATGTCTTAAGATAGTAAACAACCTTGACAGGTGACACAGCCACTGATGTTGTATTCCCAAAATGGTTACACATAGTTGATACAGTATACGTTTCATGACAGAATATAGATACAGTAACAGAACGAGACATCTACATACATAAACTTGATATAAATCAGTAATGAGTTTGAAGTACAGTCTATTAACATTTGGTGGTAAAGATAACAAGCAACATTGACTGATGAGACAGCCACTTACAATGTATTCCCAAAACGGTTGGACATAGTTGATACTGTATATGCCCCATGAGAGAATGAGATGCCTAAATATAGATAGAGTATCAGAATAAGACATCTACATATACAATCTCTATTAACACCAGTAATGAGTTTATATTACGAATTTAGTTTGCTACACATATTTTCATTGGTTCTTTAACCCTGAATGTCAGCATATATTCGGAAAACAGACGGGGTATATATTTCAGTCCTCAAAAACGATTAAAACATGGACGACAAAACATTACCCTTCACTGAATCAATGGTATAATACGGAATAATAAATGTATTTTTACCAATTTAAATGCTGTTTTTATACTCAAAACGGCTGCATGAAAAAAAAAATATTACAACGGTTAATTCCGTCACAAATACCTGATCGATTCAGCAAACTCCTATGTTCCACGGCTGTACCATAACAAATAAACAAAACGTTGAGCCTTGAACATTTTTGACGTCATGGTGCCACACCAAGGTTTTATTTACATGTTGTTAACATTTAAATTATTGAAACTGTTTCGCAAACCCGTTGTTTTGTTATGTGATATATCAATGTTATATTTATAAAGTTTATAAAATTTACTACATATGAAACTGTATTGATTTAGAAATTTAGTACAGTATTTTTCTTAATGAGACACCCCCATACATGAAATATGACGCGACACATATTTTGACGTCATTGAAGAATGACACCAAAGGTACGGAAACAGACATCTAGAGATACGAAAAATGAAAATAAAAGAGGCAAATTTATTTAATACAGTTGGATGTTGTATTTAAAAAAAACAATGGTTAAATCCGTAATATATCTGTTATTCAGCTATCAGACAGAGTATATAATGTGACATTCCCGGCTTATGATATATATATATAGATCCTAAACCGGGAATGTCACATTATATACCCTGTCTGATAGCTGAATAACATATAATGTACAGTCTATAAACAGAGTTCGTTCAGTAAAATGAAAAACAAATAAAAGCACACTGTCAGAACAGTTCCAAAATCACACTGTCAGAACAATTCCAAAATCACACTGTCAGAACAGTTCCAAAATCACACTGTCAGAACAATTCCAAAATCACACTGTCAGAACAATTCCAAAATCACACTGTTAGAACAGTTACAAAATCACACTGTCAGAACAGTTCCAAAATCACACTGTCAGAACAGTTCCAAAATCACACTGTCAGTACAGTTTCAAAATCACACTGTCAGAACAGTTCTAAAATCCAATTGTAAAATCGTAGAAACATAAGCAAAATCGATATAAATAGAACAAATATTCAAAACGGCTCACTTTCCTGGCTTGTTACAGGCACTTCAATTAACATTGGCAGAAATAAACTGGTTGTATAGGCACATATTTACCTAATTAGTGAAATGATGTGTTTTCCAAATGCGAGTAAAATGTCGACACTCAGATGCAATTTGGTGAGCAGCGTTGTTTCAAAGAACGCCGAGTCTTGAACTTTATAAATACATTTTTGTAATATATGTAATCTTCGTGACACAGAAGTAGTCATATGTATGATACTAGTTCTATGAAAGAACGCCTTATACGCCACCGGGTGTGAAGAGGATATGTGACGTGAGGTGATAAAAGAAGTCCGAGAGTTTTAACAGTTATTTAAATATTAGTAACTATAGAATATAGAATAGGAAAATAATGGTTACGCAATATCTGTCACAGATGATACGTGTATGTGTTCCGTCCGTGAAAGGCAATGGAAGACATAATCATTTGGAAACAATGGTCAACTCTGAACCAACATCTAATTGTCAACATCATCTCTGGTTATCTGTACACAACTGATATAATACTTTTCAACAAGGTTGAGCGTACCTGATGATGGTTATTCTGAACGTACCTGATGATGGTTATTCTGAACGTACCTGATGATGGTTATTCCGAGAGTACCCTATGATGGTTATTCTGAGAGTACCTGATGATGGTTATTCTGAGAGTACCTGGTGATGGTTATTCTGAGAGTACCTGATGATGGTTATTCTGAGCGTACCTGATGATGGTTATTCTGAACGTACCTGATGATGGTTATTATGAACGTACCTGATGATGGTTATTCTGAACGTACCTGATGATGGTTATTCTGAACGTACCTGATGATGGTTATTCTGAACGTACTTGATGATGGTTATTCTGAACGTACCTGATGGTGGTTATTCTGAACGTACCTGATGATGGTTATTCTAAACGTACCTGATGATGGTTATTCTGCACGTACCTGATGATGGTTATTCTGAACGTACCTGATGATGGTTATTCTGAACGTACCTGATGATGGTTATTCTGAACGTACCTGATGATGGTTATTCTGAACGTACCTGATGATGGTTATTCTGAGAGTACCCGATGATGGTTATTCTGAACGTACCTGATGGTGGTTATTATGAACGTACCTGATGATGGTTATTCTGAACGTACCTGATGAAGGTTATTCTGAACGTACCTGATGATGGTTATTCTGAACGTACCTGATGATGGTTATTCTGAACGTACCTGATGGTGGTTATTCTGAACGTACCTGATGATGGTTATTCTGAACGTACCTGATGATGGTTATTCTGAACGTACCTGATGATGGTTATTCTGAACGTACCTGATGATGGTTATTCTGAACGTACCTGATGATGGTTATTCTGAGAGTACCCGATGATGGTTATTCTGAACGTACCCGATGATGGTTATTCTGAACGTACCTGATGATGGTTATTCTGAACGTACCTGATGATGGTTATTCTGAACGTACCTGATGATGGTTATTCTGAACGTACTTGATGATGGTTATTCTGAATGTACCTGATGATGGTTATTTTGAGTGTACCTGATGATGGTTATTCTGAACGTACCTGATGATGGTTATTCTGAACGTACCTGATGATGGTTATTCTGAGAGTACCCGATGATGGTTATTCTGAACGTACCTGATGATGGTTATTCTGAACGTACCTGATGATGGTTATTCTGAACGTACCTGATGATGGTTATTCTGAGAGTACCCGATGATGGTTATTCTGAACGTACCTGATGATGGTTATTCTGAACGTACCTGATGATGGTTATTCTGAACGTACCTGATGAAGGTTATTCTGAACGTACCTGATGATGGTTATTCTGAACGTACTCGATGAAGGTTATTCCAGAAACTCGTCGTGTGCACTAAATTAGATATCTACCTTTTTATTATAGAAAGAAAGTTGAAACAGTTATGGTTAACAATTCCATTGACAAAACGAACAACCATCTCTCACCTCAACTCATTGATCATAATAAAAAAAACTACGGCATAAGAAATTGGCAATCCAGGATCTGACTTGGTACAGGCACAAAATGTGGCGAGGTTAAGCCAGTTAATGTGTTGCTATCTTTCGAAAAAAAAAATATGAAAGGCAAATTTAGACGATGTTTTCTTTAATCTGTGGTACTTTAAACGTAGAAGCCTACTTTAGTGAACATGGTGTGTCACTGGAATAACCTTCATCAGATCTGCTTGCTTAGTAGCCAAGAGAAATATCATATTCATTAATTAAATTGAATATTTTTAAGTCTTTACATTAATATTTAAATAAAAGACAACTGTGAATTAAACTGTTTAACAACGATGACGTCTATTACATTATTTACGTGGAACTCAGGTGCTACGGAAAAGCTAACAGTTCCTGCTCCACTGGTGGCACCCGTCGTATCACTCTAGTTACAAATCCGGTGATAATTCATGTATGAGGAAAGGACCGGGAAGTGCTTACGTGAAGTGGAACATTTTCATGGTCATTTGTGACACAGTTAAAAGATTTGAAAGCCAAATAATTTACAAGTCTTTGTGATCAAGATAACCATAGGGCCTAAACAGAATAGCCAAATTACTATGCATAAAATAATTAATATGAACCCTACAAAATCCCGAAGATTTTATGATAAATAACCAACACACATTTTAGCGAATGAAAACCTTAAATTAATCCGTTAATCATGATTTCGTTTATAGTCATAATATTTCTTTTTATTGTTTTATTGCCGTAAATCGAAGAAGAGCAGACAACACAATAGTCAGAAGGAAGAAGTCATTGTGTTTTCTTAGTAAATACATAAGATAATATACGTACATTGCCAGAAAATATAAAATTTATTTGTAGGATCTTTCGAAACGGGTAGAAAAGCGGGCATTTTGCGAATCATTCTGCCCTGTTTCGACGCGAGCGCAAATTAATTATACATTTTTCGACAATGCAAGTATATTGTGTTTATCATGCAATGTTAAAAAGTCCAAAACAACTGCCAAATTGTCTAATAAGAACAGAAACAATAGTCGTGTTTGATGGTGTCCTCTGTGAAGTCCGTGCTTATATTGTTACCGTTTCTTATAGTTGCTCGAAATGAATCAGGTATCAATAAAACTATATATTGGTCAGTGACCGTATATTACAAACATTTATCCAGTCAATGCTATTTGATTGTTCAAGTAGAACAAGTGTAGGATACTATAATAGTTTGATTAAGTTCATTAGACATTCAGCTTACAACTACAGTGAAACCTGTCTAAACCGAACCCCTTTGGGACTGAATAATTTTTTCAGTTTAGACAGGTGCTTGGTTTACACAGGTTCACATTACATAGACATTTGGTAGATAAGACTGTAAAGTGTGTCTTGTTTAGGCAGGTTTTCGGTTTATTCAGGCTTCGGTTTAAACAGGTTTCACTGTATAATATATTTTGTATTTGAATATTTCTAACCTTTTGATTGTGAGTGTACTTGATGATGGTTATTTTAGAATCGTGTCGTTCGTATATTATTAGGAAATACTGTATCTAATAATAGGTTCTTAAGTTGATAAAAGGATTAAGAATATTATTCTGGTAATTAAATCCATGACATAGAGATAAGGATTATTACTAAATGGCACATTAAGACTATTACTAATTAAGATTATTATTCAATGATATACATGGGGTCTCTTTAATAGAACTAATTATATATATATATATGACAACTTCTATGTCACGAAGACTTAGCATAGTATTTATAATGTTCGAGACATGTAAAACTGTTCGCCCAGTTTTATGTGAGAATTGATATTTCACTCACACGTGAGAAGCACTTGCATGGCTGCATCATTTATCAAAGAGGGGAGGTTTATGTTCATAGAACTAGTTTTTTAGGTGCCTGTATCAAGCCAGGAATGTGAGCGGTCATGTATTTGTGTGTTAGAGGTCATGTATTTGTGTGTTAGGGGTCATGTATTTGTGTGTTAATGTTATCGATTTCGCCTTTTTCTACATTATTTTTCATAAGATTTTGGAACTTTTCCGTTAGTGTGGTATTTTTTTGTTTTTCATTTTCTTACCAATAAATCTAACCGTTACGGTCAATTGGATATCAATGACATATTGGTGATATGGTGTCAAACCCAAATAATCCTAATAGAAATAGTTTAATTGTATAATAGCTACTGATATGGAGGGCAATATCAGGATAGACAGACTGCCCAAGGGTCGTGGTACGGACCAGTGGAAATGATATTGCCCTCGCCTCCGACAATATCATTTCCACTGGTCCGTACCACGACCCAAAGGCAGTCTGTCCCGATAGTGCACTCCATATCAGTAACTATTGTGTGTATTGCATTGAAGATCAGAATCTGACACATACAATATAAATGCATACAAATTTTTAATCAGGATCATTGAAGGTTTCCCTAGACGTTATCACCTTTCTTATTACCTGATATGAATTGACTACAGCAATTGTTTGAATGGTGTTAACTTATAATGAGAAATAAAATGAGATTATAAGTAACATTGTTAAACAACATATTAATAAAAAAACTGGTGGAACGCGCTAATCTGGGTCACGGGTCATTGTAATCGGGCGGCTGCATCGAGAAACAGATATGGTGTTGAAAAAACGGTTGATACTCATAAAATATTGATAAATGCAATAAAATTTTATGTTTGTCTTCAAGAAATTTTATTTGTGAATTATACAGTTAAATAAATGTTATGTTTCGACAGTTTAAAGAGAAAAATAAAAATTTGTTGCGACTAAAGCTTAAATCAGCGCTAAAAATTGAACAAATATCAGTGGTTTTGTAAATGAGATTTATTTTAAATAGAAAATCTGAATTTATTATTTATTAATTTATTATTAATGATACAATTTTATATCCCTATGATGAAAATTTGAAATAAAAACACAGGACCGGACTTTAAGCAAAAATATTAATCCAGGATTAGTTTTTTATTAAAAAATTCCAGGACCCCTGTGTCCATGATTTTTTTTTTTAAGTTAATAATATGAAATATTGACATCCACACTTGCCTTTTGGACAGCATATTTCTGTGTCCACACTTGTAATCTATTGAAACGTAAACAAACAAATATCCGTGTATAGACCTGTAGTACCAGTCTATACACGGTTTTTGGACCAGTCTACATCAGCATTCCAGTATATATCGCGGAATAGTGAAGGTCACGTGGAGAGTGTTCAGCCAATTAAATGTATGCTTTTTATTCTGATATGCAATAAATGTTATTCGACACTTGCTACTGTTGTGTTCCAAATGGTTTTTTGACATATTTATGATTGAAATTTACAGTTTAAGAATATGTTATTAAAAGATCAACGCCAGCCATTGGTAACCATAGCCCCATTTTGTCTATCCTGTTTAGGCCCTTTGGTTTACTTGCTCCCGCAGATTTTTAGATTATTTGACATTGAGCGTACCTGATGAAGGTTATTCTAGCATCGTGTCGGTAGCACTAAATTATATATTTACGTATTTATTGCCGCTCATTCTTTGACTCTTTATCAGGTATCTCTTCTATATATTTATCCTTGTTGGGTTAGAGTTATGATGTTTAACGCCACTTTCAATAATATTTTAGCTATATCATGTCGGTCAGTTTTATTAGTGAAGGAAACCGGAGTACCGGTCGAAAACCACTGACCTGCCGCAAATCACTGACAAACTTTATCACATAATGTTGTATCGAATACATCTCGCCATGAGCGGAATTCGAACTCACAACTTTAGTTGTGATAGGCATTGATTGCACATGTAGCTGTAAATCTAACTACCATACGATCACGACCACGATGAACCCACTCTTATTAGTCATTTCTCTAATTAATATTATTGTTGCAGTCTTTACCTCTCATGGGAACGGAAGAAAATGTCATACTGACAATTATTATATCTTATTATCACACGTCACTTCCTGCTTCCAGAAAACATAGAAAAGAACTATCAATATTTGTTAGGTCAGACTACATTATGTAGGAGTATTCAAATTAACAGAATTGAATTAAGCCTCTGTTCAGGCTCTTTTGTTTGCGTACTCCCAAGCTATTGACTTAAAAAGATCAACATTAGCTATAGATAACTATAACCTCATTTTGACTTTCTTGTTTAGGCCCTCTGTTTTGTTTACTCCCGAAAACATTTAAATTATTTAGATTTCTAAACTATTGACTTTGAGCCAATCTAATTAAATTTAGATCTACGCACTTGCTCCCTATTTTCTATCGGTTGTTTTTCTAGGGTCGCCGCGTGTAGCCTACACAAACGGCGACCCAAAAAAACCCGATAGAAAATAGGGAGCAAGTGCGTAGATGTAATTTTAATTAGATTGACCTTGAGTGTACTTGTTGAAGGGTATTCTAGAAACGTGTAGTGTCCACTAATACAAACGTAGATATATAATGTAGTGCACACGGCACGTTTCTGGAATAACATTCATCGAGTAAGCTCAAAATAGAAAGATTGGAAAGCCAAATAATCTAAAAGCGTTTGGGAGGAAGAAAACCAAAGGGCCTGTAAATTTCAATGATAAATATATCTAATAAACCATGTCAGTGCCGAAACACTGACTAATAGGCTGATAAATCCCTCGGGGACTAATAGTCCACCAGCAGAGGTATCGACCCAGTGACAGCAATACAAATTCAACATCTACATTTTTATTGGAATACATTCTTTGACTCTTTGTCATGTATCTCTTCTATATCTCTGTCCTTATTGGACAATATTTCACAGCTATGAAGCTAATTAATGTCGCTTACCTCTCAGAACGTCAGGCTCAAGAATTATCATATTTTTGTTTTGTTTTCACACGTCACCTCAGGCTTGCTGCGCATTATGGGTCAGACTAAAATGTGTAGGAGTAGCCGCGTATATACAAAGCCATGAAATTGCAAATTGTTTTAACCTCAAATTTATTAGATTATTTCAGAAGCCGCATTGATGTATTAAATACAATGAATAACCAAAAATATCACACCGTCGAAAACAGAATGTAATTGAAAACGCGTAGAAACAGAGATAAGATCGTCACCACAACACACAAATATTATACATTTGTACATGATTATAAATCGGGTAAGGTCACCAGGGGCGGATCCAGGATTTCAAGTTAGGAGGGGGGCGCACTTAAAAAAATTCGTGTGAAAAATCACGATTTTACGCCAAAAAATCATATTTTTTTTAATTTTAGCCCCCCCCCCCCCCCCCCCCCGCATTGATCCGCCCTGGTTACATATACCTGAGATTAACCTTAGGTTCAAAATGAAAAACAAAACATACCACACTGTTGGTACAATTCCAACATCAAATATCAAAATCGTAGAAAGAGACAAAACGATATCCCTAACACACAAATACATGACCGCTCAGTTTCTTGGCTTGGTGCAAGCACTGCAATAAAAAAAAATGTGACGGGGTAAGTTAGTTTTATGGACCCAAGAAAGTATTGTAAGCTGGGATTTATATATCAATCGTATATACTTTAGCTGTGTTTGGTTGTAGATGTGAACGGTTGGCATGACATCTGTTTGAGGCTGTGCATCACTGAGATCATTAAAAACAGATAGTGTACTGATATTATACTGCCATCTTTGATATTTATTACTAAAGAAAAGTTGATGATACCAACGTGTTATCAAAGCCGAAAAAGGATCGACAAATATAAACAATGGTCGACGAAATACTAAGCCGAAAAATAAATATTGAACAAAAAACACGAATCCCGCTAGAACCAGGTGGTGAACTCATGTGCTCCGGAATGGTTAACGGTTCCTGCTATAGCAAAATGTATCCATGCAGTCAATGTCATCTGCCGTTTCAAATAGAACAAGTGCATGATAAATATATTTATTCACCCTTTAACAATTATTTTGGACTATTTCTTTATGGTTTCTGTTTTTTAGCAAGACTATCGATAACGGCTATTATATATATCGTTGATCGTTAAATCCAGGAATAATGAGACTGGATTCTCATGGACTGTTATTACATACAATTGCATTTTCTAAGATTAAGTGAAATGTCTGAGGAATTGTGTGTCAACGGGGCATTCATGAGCTTCAATAGTTCCGTTTTCAATTAATTTTCCCCAATTTTATCCCTAATATTATCAAGCTATTTTTTTTCCATTTCCAGTATTTAAAATTAATTGATGGACCTTTAACTGAGACTCGTCATTAAGTTCTCTCAATGCTAATCTCAATCAAAATCGGAAACAATGCATTAACTTTTGATAACATTCATCTACTTCTCCCTTAACAGAAGGGGGCGTTTTCAGTCTTAATGCTTATTTTAAATAAAATCGGAAACGATAAATTAACGTTTAATAACATACAACTACTTCTCTCGTGACAGAAGGAGGCGTTTTTAGTTTAAAAGGGTCTTCCAATAAAAGAGTCAATTTAAGCTTTATCAGCCCCTGTAGTCATATTATATGACATACATTTGCCATAGACAGATATTAAAGAGGCATTATCTGCCAAAATCGTATTTTTTTTGTTACCCATAAAAACTATCAGATATGATTGATGCCTTAATAAAACGTGTTTCTGTAATTTATAAATGTTATGAAATGTACGCGCATCGAGGGAAAAGGTTGCAGCTGCTCGTGTTTTGAGATCGATCAAGAAATGGACACCATCTTATTAATTATCGGGGTTTGCCGAATCGTCATTAAATCAGGACAACAATGCACTTATTTCTTATTTTCTGTGAATCTGCTTTTAGTCGGCGTTAATTACTGACAAAGAACCATGCAAGTTTGCAGTTAATAAGCGACAAAATACAAATTATTCGTTTTTACCTGTCACTAGTAAGGTCAGTTGCATACGGAGAAAGCGAAGTCAAATTATTTGCTTGCAAGGAAATAATAAATCGATGGTAATTTTCGTTCTCAAAAGGCGAAAAGTGGTACGATAAGCTGTTTAATGTGAAATATTTACCTTTATTTCATCATTTTCTATTTACCAATTTCCAAAACATATAATTTGTTTAGTCAAAATCGTAGCTAATGCCTCTTTAAGTTCTAATTTATTCTTATATTAAAAAAAAAAAAAATGAAAATGTCTCATTTGCTTGGGAGACTTCTTGGCAGCGATCGCATAGTATTTGGGCAAATTGTATGCAACACCATAGGACCGACCAATTATCTTTTGGAGAAACTGGGGCTAGGCGTTTTCTTTTTCCCTAGAGAGAAAATACTTTTTGAATAAAAAAAAACCCCAGATATTTCTTTTTGTACGTGAAAAACCGATATTTTTTTTCTTGAAATTTTATCAATAATATATATCTCGTCGAAATCTGCAGGGTCAGCTTATTAATTTATTCCATCATGCAAGTCATTTTTTTTTCTGTAAAATTTGACGACATATTTTTGTTTACATTTACAGATGATCAGATTGTTTTCTATAGTATTTTATAAATGTTCCGACATTGTGTTATTTTTTTTATTGTACTCTTAACGCTGCAAAAGACTTCATCATTAAATTAATTTGACCCCCAGAGAATTTGCCACAATAAAACCTTTCACGATTTTGTAATTATGTTTTTATGAAAGCATTTTATGTTGAGAAAAACAAAAAATGTAGGCCGCATGAAGTGTTTATTGTCATTTTCTGTATGAGACTTTAACTATCACAACACACTCACCACTCACCAAAACGCCTCGATGTGATAGACGGTTTGATGTATCGTTATTTATCTCTTAAGCAATTGTATATCAAAGAGTTTTGAATTATTTGTATTTCAAAGAGTTTTGAATTATTTGTCTTTTAAAGAGTTTAGAATTATTTGGCTTTCAAAGACATTTCAATGGTTTGGCTTTAAAATACCTTTAAAATATTTGGCATTCAAATACTTTACACCCCAGTTTCAGTGGGATTCGTGTTACTCGATCTTTAGTTTTCAGTTTTGTATTTTATAGATCATCATTTATACATTTGTCTTGTCTGTCTTTCTGCGACTTACTGCTTTTGATTAATCCTTTGGTATCTTCTGATTAACCCTTTGGTATCTTCTGAATACCCCTTTGGTATCTTCTGATTAACCCTTTGGTATCTTCTGATTACCCCTTTGGTATCTTCTGATTACCCCTTTGGTATCTTCTGATTAACCCTTTGGTATCTTCTGATTAACCCTTTGGTATCTTCTGATTAACTCTTTGGTATCTTCTGATTAACCCTTTGGTATTTTCTGATTAACCCTTTGGTATCTTCTGATTAACTCTTTGGTATCTTCTGATTAACCCTTTGGTATCTTCTGATTAATTCTTTGGTATCTTCTGATTAACCCTTTGGTATCTTCTGATTAACTCTTTGGTATCTTCTGATTAACCCTTTGGTATCTTCTGATTAACCCTTTGGTATCTTCTGATTACCCCTTTGGTATCTTCTGATTAACCCTTTGGTATCTTCTGATTACCCCTTTGGTATCTTCTGATTACCCCTTTGGTATCTTCTGATTAACCCTTTGGTATCTTCTGATTAACTCTTTGGTGTCTTCTGATTAACCCTTTGGTATCTTCTGATTAACCCTTAGGTGTCTTCTGATTAATCCTTTGGTATCTTCTGATTAACCCTTTGGTATCTTCTGATTAACCCTTTGGTATCTTCTGATTAACCCTTTGGTATCTTCTGATTAACCCTTTGGTATCTTCTGATTAACTCTTTGGTATCTTCTGATTAACCCTTTGGTATCTTCTGATTAATTCTTTGGTATCTTCTGATTAACCCTTTGGTATCTTCTGATTAATTCTTTGGTATCTTCTGATTAACTCTTTGGTATCTTCTGATTAACCCTTTGGTATCTTCTGATTAATTCTTTGGTATCTTCTGATTAACCCTTTGGTATCTTCTGATTAACCCTTTGGTATCTTCTGATTAACTCTTTGGTATCTTCTGATTAACCCTTTAGTATCTTCTGATTAACCCTTTGGTATCTTCTGATTAACCCTTTGGTATCTTCTGATTAATTCTTTGGTATCTTCTGATTAACCCTTTGGTATCTTCTGATTAACCCTTTGGTATCTTCTGATTAACCCTTTGATATCTTCTCATTAACTCTTTGGTATCTTCTGATTAACCCTTTAGTATCTTCTGATTAACCCTTTGGTATCTTCTGATTAACCCTTTGGTATCTTCTGATTAATTCTTTGGTATCTTCTGATTAACCCTTTGGTATCTTCTGATTAACCCTTTGGTATCTTCTGATTAACCCTTTGATATCTTCTGATTAACCCTTTCGTATCTTCAAACTTTTCTTGGCTTTCAAACATTTTTTAAATTATTAGGCTTTCCACTATTTTGACGTTTTTTTTAACTTTGTTATGATTACAATAATTACAACAACACACTCACCACCCATCAATACGCCTCGTTTCGCCCAATAGCCATGTATTAAGGATTGACGTTAGATAAAGAGCAAGCATAATTTTGATTCTCGAATTCTCGTACTTTTTGAAAATTTTATGTATCATTATATATATATAGGGAGTGGAGTGGATGTGGTCGAGTGGTCTAGGGCGCTGGACGTAAGGCTAAGCGAATGGTGATGCAGTGTATCAATGGTGTGGGTTCAAATCCCGTCGAGGGAAGAAACAAAATTTGACAGCTCTAAAATCTAATTCTAACACTGTTTGGTTTAATTTTCAGACGTATATAATATTTAGTATTAACCTAGTATCCTTTAAAGTAACTTTGAGATCCAGTGGGACAGATATATTATATGGTTGTCACTTGCTTCTAGACGTTTGTATAACATACTTTATTTCCTGTGAATGTATAATGAATTCTTCATTATCCTATACAATATATTAAAAATTGCTGAGTTAGATTGCTGTCAAGTTATAATATTAAGTATATATGTACCATCTACACACGCTTATACACATGTCTTACGTATATCCCTAGATTTGCCTTACGAGAAAAGGTAACACTACGATTATTGAAGCTCCTTTTTTTAGGGAGTAGATGTTGTCGAGTGGTCTAGGGCGCTGGACGTAAGGCTAAGCGAATGGTGCTGCAGTGTATCAATGGTGTGGGTTCAAATCCCGTAGAGGGAAGAAAAAAAATTTGACAGCTCTAATTCTAACACTGTTTGGTTTAATTTTCAGACGTATATATATATATATACAGAAAGCTGTTTATATATTGATATATATATATATATCAATATATAAACAGCTTTCTCAAACTGACAGCGCATATCACATATACAGAAAAATTGCAAAAAGAACTGATTAAACTATATTGAAGTACAGTAAATGGACTGATGGAACTATTCGGGAGGACATACTATCTTATTAATATATCTAATAAATTTATATGGTTTTTGCAAGATTGATTTTCGTTTGCTAGTAATTAAATTTTTGAATCTTATTATATTTGGACTTTTTTGCGCATTACTCTATACCATTCCTCGTGAGAAATCAAAAATCCGTTCAAAGGAAATTATTCATTGCGCATTTTACTTTAGCAATGATAGGCACCATTACAAGTTTATAGCTCTGGGTCATGAATTAACTTACTTGTCGTCAAGCACGAAACGAAAAGCAAAAAGTACTACTCAGAAAATGATATGATCAGTATGTTGGAGTGTCCTGATCGACAACACATTTGTCGAGTTTGGAGAGCACATTGTTCAACAAATCATCGTCATCCCCATGGGAACAAAGTGCTGCCGATATTTTCCAATACTCATATAACGCTGAGTTTATACAAAAACTTATCAAAAACAAAACATTACATAATTTAAAGCTCTTAATTTCATTTTCAGTTATATTGATGATGTTCTGTCAATAAGTAATCCATACTTTGTTAACTGGATTCCATTAATATACCTAAAGTAACTTGAGATAAAAGAAACAACAGAAACAGCTTCCTCTGTAACATTTCTTGACATTTACATCAAGTTTGACACCAATGGTCAACTTTCTATCATACTTCAATTTTGACGTTATAAATTTCCAACACCTTGATAGTAATATAACCAAGCGCTCCCACGTATAGAGTTTATATTTCACAACTCATACTCTACGCTCGAGTTTGCAGTTTGTATTAAGACTTTTCACAACATCACCGTATTCTGAGTACTAAGCTATAAAACCAAGGATTATTAAAGAATCGTCTTGTCTGATCAATCAAAACAATTTGTGAAAGATATCAGCATATTGTTGCGTACAGATGATAAAAGATGGAATTGGCAATTATATTTTGGTTCCAAGGTGACTACTTTTTCACTATTATGTCATACGATGGCCTTGTATACTATCTAATAGTTAGATAATGGTTGAGAG
The DNA here is from genome assembly GCA_963383655.1 of Bathymodiolus septemdierum. Lineage (NCBI taxonomy): Eukaryota > Metazoa > Mollusca > Bivalvia > Mytilida > Modiolidae > Bathymodiolus > Bathymodiolus septemdierum. The sequence continues at coordinate 57,555,541 of OY726525.1, read as the reverse complement.
TATCGGCTCTCTTTAATAGAATATTATACATATGACAACTTTTGTGTTACGAAGATTAAATGTATTTTATATAATTTTCAAAAATATATGTTCTTTATAATAAGGCTGTTCGCAAGGTCCACCGGTTGCATGTGCGGTTTGGCATATTACTCACATGTGCGGTTAGGCATATTACTCACATGTGCGGTTTGGCATATTACTCACATGTACGGTTTGGCATATTACTCACATGTGCGGTTTGGCATATTACTCACATATGTGGTTTGGCATATTATTCACATGTGCTGTTTGGCATATTACCCACATGTGCGGTTTGGCATATTACTCACATGTGCGGTTTGGCATATTACTCACATATGTGGTTTGGCATATTACTCACATGTGCGGTTTGGTATATTACCCACATGTGCGGTTTGGCATATTACTCACATGTGCGGTTTGGCATATTACTCACATATGTGGTTTGGCATATTACTCACATGTGCGGTTAGGCATATTACTCACATGTGCGGTTTGGCATATTACTCACATGTACGGTTTGGCATATTACTCACATGTGCGGTTTTGCATATTATTTACATATGTGGTTTGGCATATTATTCACATGTGCTGTTTGGCATATTACCCACATGTGCGGTTTGGCATATTACTCACATGTGCGGTTTGGCATATTACTCGCATGTGTGGTTTGGCATATTACTCACATGTGCGGTTTGGCATATTACCCACATGTGCGGTTTGGTATATTACTCACATGTGCGGTTTGGCATATTACTCACATGTGCGGTTTGGCATATTACTCACATGTGCGGTTTGGCATATTACTCACATGTGAGGTTTGGCATATTACTCACATGTGCCGTTTGGCATATTACTCACATGTGGAAATCAATTGCATGGACGCATCATTTCACTAATGGGGAAGTTTTGAGCCCATCAAACTAGTTTAATCCGTACATTTTTTATTGAAGTGCCTGTACCAAGCCAGGAAAGTAAGCAGTCATGTATTTGTGTGTTAATGGTATTGATTTTGCCTCTTTCTACAATTTTAATATTTGATTTTGTATTTGTTCAGACAGTGTGGTATTTATTTTATTTTATTTTTTTTATAGAAACTAAGGTCAATTTCTCACAGGTATAAGTAACTTTAGCCGATCCTATTTTGACCCTATGGATTACGTGCCCCAAAGACTTTTAATCATTTAACCTTCCAATCTTTTGGCTATGAATGTACCAGATGATACTGTATGTGCACTAAATTAAATAAGAAGTTAATTTTCTGTACGAATTAGAAACTAAGTTGTGTGTTGCAGAATGCATCTGAGATTTATGCAGAACAAGCTTACCAAGCCCAAGATTTAAAAAGTTGCTACATAGCAATATAGACATGACATTTTTCTGTTCATAAGAGATGCGAATATTTTAATGGCTTCTTCCGGCTATCTGTGTATATCCACAAGTCCTAAGGCAAAGCTAATTTGTATTCATAGTTGTGTAATTTCATGCAAGACGTCGCTCCCATCCGTTATTTGAATAGAAGCGCAACACTATGAAACTATCAACTCTATTAAAATCAGGGTTGTCATATATATAAGTAAAGGTTATGGGAATTAGAGAGTAAAAATCAATCGTATTAAATAAAAGCACATTGGTTCCAGTCCTGAAAAGCAAAATGGTCCAAAATGTAAGCGATACATACTCCTGGGAGACCAATAGCCTCTCGCTGATGTTTTAGTTTTGTTTATATTGTTTATAGTAAACACAGTTTAAACGCATCAAAATGCAAATTTTAAGATCGAATTAATTGATTGATTGATTGATTGATTGATTGATTGATTGGTATTTAACCCCAACTTAAGCAATATTTTACAACTTAATAGTAATATTAGATTTGTGAAAGATTCGTGTAGTCTTCTCTTAATTAGTTGCGATTTTCAAAATGAGAGGTTCGTATTGCTCCTTGAAGAAAACAACAATTACAGAAATTCATTTCGTTCACAACACTTTCTGAATAAGAATGCTCAATAATTTCATTAAAATCTGTGAAAGTATGAAAATAAAAAAAATCTTACAATTTTATATTACAAAATATTTCATCTGTTGGTTTCTTGTCGGTTTTCATTATCCTTAGAGATTTCATATCTAATATTGCAGATTGGCTTAAAAAGACTTCATTTTCTAAATTAATTGGCAAATGATCTTAAATGTCAGTCAGTGTTGACCTAAAATACTAAAATTAAATCAATGCAGATATAATTCAGTAGCTACTCTCAATATTTTGATTTATTCTATTACAAAAAAAAAAAACTTTATCAAAAAATATCTAGCTATGAGAGGACGATACATCTCTAGAATAATTTTCATTGGCCACTCTCATTTCCAAAAATAAAAGAAACACATAAAATACCACACAATCGGGACAGCTCCAACCCCCAACAGAAAAATCGTAGAGAGAGGCAAAATCAGCATCCCTAGCACAAAAGATTTTAGAGCTAAATAAGCTTAAAAGTTTTAGGAACAATTAAAGGACATAAACAGAATAGCCAACAAATGACTAATAGCCTATAAGGTAACCAATACTACATGTAATAATAACAACATTATTTGGAAACATTAAATTTGTCGTTATTGTCCGCAAGATAATAAAATAATCACCATTGTCTAGGAAGAATCGATATCGTCATGAAAGAGGTTTATTGGAAAAGAAGGTATTACATGATAAACAACATTAGAAATCTGCATACGATTCACATACACATTGTCCTCGGGCGTCATGACTGCTATCGTATATACATAATACATTGCATAGTAATTGGCTTAAATCAACCAATGGCAACAGCTTCATTGTTAGGTCTATTACCACCGAGTCTACTCGATACAGAAGGGATACAGAAGGACAGACAATACAATGCCCAAAAAGAAAAAAAAAGACTTAAAGACAGAGAGTGATATACAAAACACTACACAGAATAAATACTAACGATTGAGATATAACACACATTAGAATATGAAAAGGTGCTTCAGAAAACGATTGACATCTTTAGAAAGGTCTTTGTGAACAAATATTTGAATATAGAGAGTACGATTTGAACGGTTTTGATACAATATTAGTCTGATTGCGCTCCTTAATAAACGTTAGAGAATATCGAAGGGGCAATAAAAATGGACAATCCAGAGAAACTGGCAACACAAGTCACACAAGACGAAGACAAACAAAACAAAAACATAACACAATATGTGTTAGAGACCACTATACACAATTCTAATATGACGTCCTTCAAACGCTTTGAGTCCAAACCCGTGGTAAAAATAATATTAATCTATGACCGATTAAATTTATGACGTCATCGACAATTTATAACGATATTCTACCAATTTTTACATATTAGAATCGAAATAATTCATGGAAGCCATATGTATATATTGTTTTTACCACAGGTAGGCCTTTATGTCAGTTTTTTACCCCTCGCTTTCGCTCGGGGTAATACTTCGTGACATAAAGGCCTGCCCGTGGTAAAAACAATATATACATAATGGCTTCCATGAATTATTTCTTAAACAAACATAAATAACGTAAACAAGATATGATCCCTCCTACAAACAACTGTAAAGACGAATCGTATAAATGTTATTCTGATTGTGCTTCGTAAGGTTGCCATTTTCGTCAGTCATTTGTAGTTGGTCGTATTGTGATTGAATGTAAAATACAATTTAGATTTATCCACCTCGTGGTTCTAACCATGTTCTTATTAGTTTTGTCTCAGTTGTTTTGCTATTTAATTTAAAATGATTGTCGTTTCTGTTTTTCAATTGAGATTCCAACTGATTAAAACTAAGGTTTGTCTCCCTAGGGTATATGTAATCTTAGACGATTTTGTCTATCCATTTTTTATGCCATTTGGGTTCGCATATTACAAGATTTACGTTTATTTGGCTTTACAATTTGCTTGCCTTTTAGCGCACATGATGAAGGTTATTTTTAGATCATTGTGATGTGCACTAATTTGGACATGTTCAGTTTTATCGTTTTAATTTAGACAGCAATTGTTACTGATTAAAAGTTGGTTTGTCTACCTCATGTATACATAATTTTAGCCAAATTTGTCTATCAACTGTTGCATACTCTCAGATTTTATTTTATTTTATCTTTATTATTATTTTTTTATTTTCTTTTATTTTTTATTTATTTTTTTATTTATTTATTATTATTAATATTTTTATTTTTTGACTTTCCTGTCTTAACTTTTAGAGTATCTGATGAATCTTATACCAGAATCGCGGTGTGTGCACTAAATTAGATCTCTACGTTGTTATTGACTCCTTATGACATTGTCATATTTCTAACAATTCAGAGTTGTCATATTCAATTAAGGGTCATAAATTACCCAACCATCGCAACCAGTTTAGTTTTTTGTATGGTGTTTTTTGCTTTGCTTGTCGCTCTTTTTGTATATTGTGTCCAATGTTGCTCGTATCTCTGAACTGTCCATTTTTTATTCTCGCTTCGGTTTTCTCCAACGTTTTAATCCAATTATTTTTTAATTTATCGAGAACACTGACCGTCAAGTCGTTGACATTTCTATTTCAAGAAAAATATGGTCTTTATAGATATATTTTTGTGTGTTACGGATCAAGATAAGAATTAATAATCACTTATATTCCCCACGTTCATCTCCGGAAAAATATTCATCATCAAGTCCAGACGTTGTTTTAATTTTATTTTTGCGATATCCTGTAAAAATGTAACGATGAATGATTATCTTTTAAAAATGAGCTGCCACTTGTTTGATGCTTACACAAGATATATAAATTACTGTTAAGGTTGGGAACTGTCAGAGTGATTAGATCCTGGAGTGCTTAGTAATTCTTTTCTACAGAATAATATTGGAAACAAATCGGATTACGGAATTTCACACAAAGAAGTCTATATTTATGGGACACAATTATGCTATGATTATAATAATCTAAAATCGAAAAGGAAATCGCTGTATTATGTCATTTCTATCATCATAGGTTCCATTTGTAATGTACTTATTTCCGATTTTTGTAGAAAATCGTGGTTGCCAAGCTTAAAAAAAAGAAAAGGATAAAAAAAAGATGTTTTATTCAAATTTCGTTGTGATGGCTTTCAAATGACTTTCAAACAAACAATGTGGTTGGAAAAATTAATTCGTGCAGTTCCTCAATCTATTTATAGATACCTCAACACTTTTTCTGACTATTCACGTTTATGGTATGATTACATTTAGATTTCTATTCCGTCGTGTAATGGGTAATTATTTGCAAACATTTATATACTTTCCAGATTTAAGAAATGTATACATGCACATTGAACATTACCATTGTCCCTTTTGCTTTAGTGGTGTGTCCCCTGGCTGCCTTCGTTTTATTTGCAAGCATTTATATACAGGCGAAATTGGTAACTTTGCTTTCCAGATATGGAAAATGTATACATTGAACATTCCATTGTCCCATTTGTTTTTTGTGGTGTGTCCCCTGGCTGCCTTCGTTTTAATGATCAGTAATATTTCGATGATTATAAATCAAATTATGAAATTAAAACGACTTCAAAATTTTATTGATACAATTTTACTTATAAACACTTGAAAATGTAGTGAGGTTAAGATAGTCTCTAACAATGACAAAACATAGACTTTTTGCAAAATATATTTTTATCTCTCTGAGGGTTTGAATTCACTAAATGTTCACATGTGGAAAATACTGGCATGATCGCCATGATTTCTCTAAGAGGGAAGATATGTGCTCATAAATTAATGCAGCTTAACCCTGCCACTTTTTCTTGAACTATCTCTACCTAGTCAAGAAAGTGAGAGGTCATGTATATGTGTGCTAGGATATACCGATATCGTCTCTCTTCCCACGACTTTTTAAAGTAGATTTTTAAATTGTTCCAACAGTGGGAAAAGTTTATGCTTTATTGTTATTGCCCTCAGTGGTATAACGGGGACATAGACAAGACATAAATGAAAATATATAAGGCATACATTTACCTTGAGTGAACATTTTTTTCTTTAAAATTCATTGATTTTTCTCGACACTAAATAGTTTTTTCCAGATGTAATCTAATTTTCTCATTGAAAACTCCAGGGACAGATACATTTTTTTTCTATTTGTTTTATATATTTTTTTATTTTTGAATTTGTTTCTTTTGTTTTTGTTTTTGTTTTTTGTTTTTGTTTTTGTTGTTGTTTTTGTTTTTGTTTTTTGCTTTTTGTTTTTGTTTTTGTTTTTGTTTTTGTTTTTTGTTTTTGTTTTTGTTTTTGTTTTTAATTTCTATTTTTTTTTTTTTTTTTTTGCATCTTTTAGTAATTTTTTTACTATGAATTTTTTTTCTCTTTTTATGTTAACATAGCCCCCTCCTCCTAAATAATAAATGGATTTTCCAGTAAACGATGCATCTACCTTGAGTTGAATTGATGTAGGAATATCATTCTTTTCTTTCAAAAATCCTTGATTTAAAAATGAGCGTTAGTTTCTATACATTAATTTTTTTTTCCATAAAAGGTAACAACAGGATTAAATTCCTAGATGATTAATCAACGGTAACATCTGATATCATACAATATATCTTTTATGTAAAAATAGATCTGAAAAAATGTTCACAGCAGCACGCAAAGATGTCTAACATTAAAGGTTTTATCAGTCAAACTAATAACTAATATTACTCAAACTCAATTATGTTAGTATACGATAGGAAGGGTGATATACAAAAAAATATGGATAAAACATTAATAATGGCTAGAATAATCTGATTATAATAATATATTAAAATGTGTTACATTATTGTTATGAAATTCGGTTAATAGACAGGACTGGATTATTGTTAGTTATGGTGTGCAAGGCCAAATTCAACAATATTCCAGTTATATCGTGGAGGTCAGCTTTATTGATGGAGGAAACCGGAGAACATCGCCGATCTGCCGCAAGTTACTGACAGTCTTTATCACATAATGTTGTATCGAATTGGACTGAACCTGATGCGTTTTTCAGGTCTTTCATGACACTACATCCATGTGAGAGAAATTGTTAAGCCACGGGAAGAGATTTGAATTGGGTGGATGGTTATGTGGTTAATAGCTTGGCCATTCAAATGTCACAGATTTAATCTAGTGGATATCTCCTTTATACTGCAGCTGGAAGAGTCGCTTCCTTTGGTGCAGAAGGCACCGGGTTCTGTCCTAGCTCGGAACGTTGCACTATAGTAACATCTGACACAATTTAATATTGCGCCCAGGTGAAGATTAAAATAGCCAATGCAAATGCACTAGGGTCATGGAAAATTTCGAGAAAATCGAACAGGTATTATGCAGTTCATTTGGACGAAATGTTGAATAGATCAGTGTCAAAGGTCAATGGAATATACCGTTATATAATATCATTTTAATCAGGCGGTGGTAAGAAGGACACAGCGCTCTGTACTATTGAGTTCTGCTCTTCTTATTTTGATAATCGTCCGACATCGAACAGACTCATTCGTCACAACTCGTCAAATTCCGTTCCTCGATCTAGACTAGAAGAACAACAGCGGATTTATCCATGGTTCGCCGATTCCGAATAGATTGCTAGCAATAAAGATCGACAAGGATGGAATGCTACACAATACGGTTGTTTCGAATCATTTTCATTCCGTCAAAATTTTGTTATTTTCGTCCGCCAGATCACGTGATTTCGATGGACTAATCGGCATTGAATTTCCGGTGTCAATGTACACAACAAAAACTCCAATCGATATGTGCAGTTTTAACGTTCGATCCTCAACTTAAAAAAATCTTAACATTTTCTGTAAAAGATAGATATCAATTAAATTATTTTATTTGTATCAAAGACTTCAATGCAGAGACAAATACTTCTTTAAAATTAAATTTGTTTTCTTTCTTTATTTGCGACTGTCAGCATCATCAAAGGAAAACGATCTGCCTTTATGTATATATTTCTGATATCAGACAGATAGTGGGGTACCGAACACCAGTATTAATTCAGCGGTTTCCTTGGCGTCTCCATATTACAATTACTTATAATCTACCGCATCTACGACTATGACACCGGAAGTCGCCTGCCGATTTGTTCAGACGTCAAGACAAGAAAAAGACGGAACGTGGTCGGAATTGACATGATTCGAAACAATCGTATTGTATTGTTATTGTGACTATACCAGCTGTTGTACGTCTACATGATATAATTGAATTTATATAAAGTTATTTATATAATTTTGTTTCTTTGGGCGGAAAACTGAAAATGTCAATACGAATGAAACTAGTATTTTTCTTATTGAATTACAAGCTGTAAGCTTGTTATATGTGTTAATGATATACTAATATGTTTTTTGATAACGTTAGTGGTGATATGCACCGATTGCATAGGTAGTTGTAAATCCAACAGCCATGCGATCACGACGGCCCCGACTGGGTTGGACAAACGTCAATTTACTTAATTTTCTATTAATGTTTCATAGTGCTTTTTCATTTGTTATTATCTTTAATTGAGCTTTGTGTAACCCAGTCCTGGAAATTCACGTATCACAGATTCATATACCTTTTGCTATCTCATCTAGTAGAGATTTTGTTATACTCAGTATGTAGAGCGACGGTCATCGGTGCAGAAAGTACGGGGTTCGATCCTAGCGCGGAACGTTACAATGGTGGCAGCAGTGATGGACTGAACCTAATGCGTTTTTCAGGTCTTTCATGACACTACATCCATGTGAGAGAAATTGTTAAGCCACGGGAAGAGGTTTGAATTGGGTGGGTGGTTATGTGGTTAATAGCTTGGCCATTCAAGTGTCACAGATTTAATCTAGTGGATATCTCCTTTATACTGCAGCTGGAAGAGTCGCTTCCTTTGGTGCAGAAGGCACCGGGTTCTATCCTAGCTCGGAACGTTACACTACATTAACATCTGACACAATTTAATATTGCGCCCAGGTGAAGTTTAAAATAGACAATGCAAATGCAAGGATCATGGACAATTTCAAGAGAATCGAACGGGTATTATACAGTTCATTTGGACGAAAAGTTGAATCGATCAGTGTCAAAGGTGTATGGTATGTACCGTTATATAATATCTTTTTAATCAGGCGGTGGTAAGAATGACACAGCGCTCTGTACTATTGAGTTCTGATCTTCTTATATTGATAATCGTCCGACATCGAACAGACTCATTCGTCACATCTCGTCAAATTCCGTTCCTCGATCTAGACTAGAAGAACAACGGCGGATTTACCCGAGGTCCGCCGATTCCGACCGAATAGACTGCTAGCAATAAAGATCAACATGCCCTACCGTCAAGGACGAAATACTACACAATACAGTTGTTTCGAATCATTTCCATTCCGTCAAAATTTTGTTATTTTCGTCCGCCAGATCACATGATTTCGATAGAACTCCTGGCAATGAACTTCCGGTGTCGATGTACACAACAAAAACTCCAATCGATATGTGCAGTTTTAACGTTCGATCCTCAACTTAAGAAAATCTTAACATTTTCTGTAAAAGATAGATATCAATTAAATAATTTTATTTGTATCAAAGACTTCAATGCAGAGACAAATACTTCTTTAAAATTAAATTTGTTTTCTTTCTTTATTTGCGGCTGTCAGCATCATCAAAGGAAAACGATCTGCCTTTATGTATATATTTCTGATATCAGACAGATAGTGGGGTACCGAACACCAGTATTTATTCAGTGGTTTCCTTGGCGTCTCCATATTACAATTACTTTTAATCTACCGCATCTACGACTATGATATGCTGACGTTGTCACAGTAATAGCGCAAACACCGGAAGTCGCCTGCCGATTTGTTCAGACGTCAAGACAAGAAAAAGACGGAACGTGGTCGGAATTGACATGATTCGAAACAACCGTATTGTATTGTTATTGTGACTATACCAGCTGTTGTACGTCTACATGATATAATTTAATTTATATAAAGTTAGTTATATATTTTTTTCTTTGGTCGGAAAACTGAAAATGTCAATACGAATGAAACTGGTAATTTTCCTATTGAATTACAAGATGTAAGCTTGTTATATGTGTTAATGGTATATTAATATGTTTGTTGATACTGCTAATGCGCATAATGTCATTCAAATAACACGATATTAAATATCAAACATACATAAGTATGGAGTTAATCATACTATGTTGCTTTTATCCTGCACTTGTTCTATTTGAGGGGCCGTCGTGGTCGTGATAGCATAGTAGATGGATTTACAACTACCTATGCAATCGGTGTCTATCACCACTTATGTTGTAAGTTCGAATCTCGATCAGGGCGAGGTATACAACATTATGTGATAAAGTTTGTCAGTAACTTGCGACAGGTCGGTAGTTTTCTTTGGATCTTCTGGTTTCCTCCACCAATATAACTGAAATATTATTAAGTGGCGTTAAACACCACCAACCAAACAAACAAAACATGTTCTAATCAAGGCAAATTGCATTGACTGGATAAATTTTTGCTATATGCTATCACTGACCGAATTATACAATGTAACTTTTTCTGGTATTCATGGCACATGTTACCTGTTGAGCTTTGGGAACCTATTTGTAAATACAGTTCACTTCGTGTTGACAGAAAATGTCAAAAGGTATAAATGTAAAAAAAAATTGTGTTATATACTGTCACTGACCGAAATATAACTTTTTCTGATACCCCTGTCACATGTTACCTGTTGAGCTTTGGGAACCTATTTGTAAATACAGTTCACTTCCTATTGACAGAAAAATATGAAAATGGATTCTTATATAATTTTATTAATTGATTCAAAATATAAATGTCAATGGATTAATTTGATTTTTCTGCAGGATAAACACAATGTTAATGCAGTATCTTAACACATAACGTCTACGTGTATTCGGCGCAAGACTAGGGAAAGACTCGGTGAACCTCGCCTTTATCGAAGTTTGTAAGCCTCATACACATAAACTTTATATTTTTAAACTCTGCACTAATATTGTCTATTTTCATGCTAAATGTAAAATGTTGTTCTGTCTATTTTTAGTTGTGACGAAATGTGTTTACTATATTACGAAAGGTTTTAACACCGGATAACACGATGAAATCTCCTTAATAAGAGGGAACAGCACAAAAATGGTTATTGAAAAAAAAGTCACCGAACCATAAAAATAAGACCAGAGCCTCCCAGGAGCCTTTAATCGCTCACCTTGTCATCAATTCCCTACATGTGTCTTAAATGAGTTCAATAAATATATATTATCTCTGCTTTCTGAAAGCATTGTTAATATCCCAGAAACAGTTTGGAACATCCCAACTAAAATGATGTCAAATAAACGTCAGAGAAAACCGAAAGGGAAATAAAAAATGGACAATCCAGAGAAACTGTCAACACAGGGTACACAAGACGAAGAAAAACAAAACAAAAACATAACACAAAATATGGTAGACACCACTATGCGCAAATAAACACAAATAACGTAAGTAAGACATTAGCTCACCTACAAACAACTAGAGGTAAAGACGAACCGAATATCGTTTGCATACGGAAATTTGCATTTAAAGATAGGTCTATTGTTTGCAACATTTTCTCTAAACCTACCATCTTGGATGGCGGACAGCGTAGAAAGACAACACTATGGAAGGGAAGCGCTCAAGATAATAATCGCCCCATCTTATTTAATTTGACCCTTCATTTCAAAGTCAAATGAAAACCAAAATATTACCACTCTGTCGGAACAGTTCCAACATCCAATCGAAACATCGTTGAAACAGAGGTAAAAATCATTTCCTGTAACACACATACAAATGAGCGGTTACTAACCTGACTTAGAACAATCACTTCAAAGTTTTAAAGATAAGGTGAGACGATTATTTACTAGAGGAACACGACTGGTGCCATTAGTGGAGCAGGTACTGCATTCCCTTCCAGAACATTAACAGTTTTAGTGGGGTTCGTGTTGATCGATCTTTAATTTTCTAAGTATTGTTTTGTAGATCGTTGTTTGTCCTTTTGTCTTTTTTCTTTTGGCCATTGTGTTAGTGTCCTCCGATTTACGTATTATGATTACCCCTTTGGTATCTTCAAACTCTTTTTTAAATATCCTTGACATAATAGATTACTACTTAGAAGACAGTCACGTGAAAAGTCGGAATACAAACTGCAAGCTCGAGCGTAGTGTATGGGCTGTGAAATATAAACCCAATAAGCGGGAACGGTAGGAATATTACTATCAAGGTGTGAAACATATTATGTAGGCAACATTGAAGTCGTGTCTTTTGTTGTAGAAAGGTAATAATTTGTGTCGATATGTCAAACATGGAAGACGCCGTTTCCTTTATCTCAAGTAATGTGGGGGTTTATATTTGCAATCCAATTAGCATCTCTCTCTCTCTCTCTCTCTCTCTCTCTTTCAAAGATTGGCATTGCGTTGGGCACACACAGCTGACTATAAATGTGGATGTTGATGAATTGTTGAAAGATGCACCCTCAATACTCTAGAAACATATCATCGATAGGAATTTTAATAAACTGAGGACGTATATATGAAATATCCATTTCAGAGTACTCGTGCTTTTTTAAATTTCCTGGAATTCACCTTTTCAGAGAGCTTTTGTTCTTTTCTAATTGCAACTGTTCGGCTGGATAACCTAAGTCTTCTATTTATTCCTGACATTGACTTAATTATTCCACTTTAAAGAAAATTAATATGCATGACTTTCCCTTTATGAATATCAATAAAAGATATATCGTAATGCTATGAATGACGACAAAGAATAACTTTGATAAACAGAAAGCAGCTACGTACTCAAATAGAGTGTTTCAAACATGAAGCCAATTATTCTACAGAAAGAGAGTGTGTTTCTGAAACGAACACAATACTCTGAAAATGAAAACAAACACAAGTCTGATATGGTAATAGTAAAAACAATTGAGTAAAGATCGTGGTAACGTTACACTATAGTAACATCTGATACAATTTGATATTGCACCCAGTTGAAGTTTAAAAAATCCAATGCAAATGCAAGGATTGGCTATATGTACTATGTAGTTACGAAAAATTCCGAGAGAATCGAACGAGTATAATAAAGTTCATTTGGTTCAAGATTTCAAGATTTTGGAGAGAGTGTGTTTCTGAAACGAACACAATACTCTGAAAATGAAAACAAACACAAGTTTACTATGATATGGTAATAGTAAAAGTCATAGTAACAGATTTAAACGACAAAAATGTATAAAATATACGATATGAATCTGAATAGGAAGAAATTTCTAATTTAACGGGGATTCCACTAGAATATTAACTGACCGGTCGCAAGTAATTTGACATATCTTGAACTCATATAATTGTATCGAGTAGACCTCTTTTGAAGGATAAGGTGATTTTAAAATATTACAGCTACAACAACACAAGAAACAAATAAGAAGGAAACAATATTGGTATTCGTATTATTGGTAATTTTTGTTAAAGTGTTATCCAACTTATTTGCACCCAATCTGATTTCTGATATCATTGCTACTAAATTTGCTCTACAGATTGTGATTTTGTCACTCTCCTTCAAATTGATTGATTGATTGATTGATTAAATGACCTAACGTGAGTTATAGTCATGACGGGTTAAGGTTAAACGCCTAATTCATCAATATTTCAGTTATATCGTGGTGGTCAGTTTTATTGATGGTGGAAACCGAAGAAAATTACTAGTCATGACGAAGCAAATTTTGTTTTATATACAAGTTTTGTGGATAACTTGTTGATGAAATTGACCCAGGGACAGGACAATTGACGAATTTCTTTAAAGTCACAAGTTAAAAGACGCTTTTAGATAGGATCGAGAAACAATGCATTAAAATAAAAAAAATAAAAAGTTTAAAGATACCAACAACAAAAAAGAAAACGGGACAAATAATGGTTGGCAAAATACTACCCAGAAAACTACAGATTCAGCAACGCGAACCTCATTAAAAAGACGGGGTGAACTCAGATGTTCCTGCACTACTAATAGGTTATCAACACGGCTAAGAATTTCGGCAAAAAGCCGATGTTGAGTGTTTAGTCAGTGCATTTGTTATCCCTTGTTCATTTGCGGCTTTGCATGTTGTATCTGTTAGATTCTTTATTTCTCTTAAACCATAATACATACAGGTATAGAGATATGAAAATATGTACACTATTTACAATATATACAGACAGGTCATAACAAGAGGTTAACCGGGAGTCGACACACCTTTATTAATAATTCTGACAAAACGACATAATTTTTGAAGTTCTATTTTTGAAGTTGATGTCATTAATAGTTTGAACTTTATTATGTTTGGATTTATACGAATGTTTTTCTTTATATAAATTTTTCTTTGATTGCCGAAATACTGACATTTAAATAGATAATGAAATTCATCTCCAATTTCTCCATTATTACATAAGGGACATATTCTATTCTCTCTGGCTATGTTTTTCCATCTACCATTTTCGACTGGTAACTTATGGTTTGTTGTTCTAAATTTACTTAATGTCAAATTATCCTTATCATTTAAAATATTTAAGTAGTTTTCGAAAACCAAATTATCCTTATATATTCTGTAATTCAGTGCCTTCGGAGAATCGTTTACTGAAGAAAGCCACGTTTGGAGATATTGATCAGTGAGATTTTGTTTAATTGAGTGTTTCAACCACAATTCATTAATAAAAGTTTGTGACTCCCAAATATAATTAAAACCACAATTACACAATATATGTTTTACATATTTCAACCACATAAAGTTTCTATCTCTCACTCGCAACATATTATACATACATTTATAAATGATAGCAGATAGTTTTGTTTGCATTCCACTGATTAATTTAGCCCAAAAAGATATTGTTCTAACTTTTATATCAATGTCTGTATATAGATTAATGTGCTCAATAAACGATTTCATGATTTTAAAGAATCAAATAGTTCTGCAGCCAGCCATGCCGCATGATATTATAACACAGTTTTAAAGTATCAAATAATTCTGCAGTCAGCCATATCATACGACAAGATGTCAACGAGTAAAAATGGCTAGTTGTGTTAAAATGGTTCTATTATGTTACCAGATCACGGTGTACAATATGTTACCGGTATCAATGCAGCTAATGGCATAATAACAGTGATTATATATGAATTAACGAACTGTATTCTGGATAACATAGTATTTTCTTCTTTGATAGATTATGAAGAGTTTGAAGGTACCAAAGGGAGGTAATCAGATATCCGTAAATGGAAGAAGAACAGACAACACTATAGTCAAAAGAAAAAGCACAAAAGGACAAACAACGATCTTTAAAACGCTACACATTATCTTAGTCTTTCATTGACAAACATTAGAAAAGAAATCAGTGTGCTTTATAACAACCTGTTAAGGTGGTACCATACACTTCAGTTAAAATTTGTTCAGCTCGTTTAATTTTCTTATTTTTTAGCAGTGTGTTTGAATATATCCACTGTAATAAATATCAAAATTTTAACAAATTCCAGCCAACAGGCTCAGAGCTATACATTCACTAGCCACATAGCAGCTTTTCTCTCTGTGGTTTTGATCACCGAAATGCTTGAAATCTGCATACAAACATCATATGATCAAAACGTTCAACTGATTTTAAAGAGTTATCTCACTGTAGTGTATGGTGCCACCTTAATCAAGTTATTTGCGAGGGTTGGCATTTTATTCACATGTAGAAAACACTTGAATGACCGCATCATTTCAATAAGAGGGGAGACTTAATCAGTTTAACTCCACTACGGTTTATTGAAGTTCCTGTATCTAGCCGGAAGTTGAGTGGTCATATATGTTTACTAGGGGTGTCGATAGTGCATATGTTTTTACAACCGCTTCGGTGGTATAATGGTTAGAATGCTCGCCTCGAGTACGATAGATCTGGGTTCGAGCTCCGGTCGGGTCATATCAAAAGCTATAAAATTGTACCAAGGAGCAGGAGCATGAGAATCATGTCTCCAAGTGAGCTAGCACTATAAAAATCCAACTCAGTGTGTTCAGGTGTAGAACAAAGTGGACATCATTATTGTTTCATCAAAATGTAACTTAAGCTCGCTATGATATAGCGGGAACATTGTTCATTTTACGTTAAACAATAATCACTCACTCACTCATTCACTCACTCACTCACTCACTCAATTTTTAAAGATTTTTCGATCGTATTTTGGAATTGTTCTGACAGTGTCAGTGGTATATATTCTTTTTCTTCATTTTATTAAATATAAAAATACGGGTTTATTGCATGAAATTCTATTAGTAACATCGATGCTTATTTTAATATTTTCATTAAATAAACGTTAGAGAATACCGAAGAGGCAATACAAAATGGATAATCCAGAGAAACTGACAACATAGTGAACACACCACTATACACAAGCAAGCACATATATAATATATAAGACAATAGCCCTCCTGCAATCAATTTGAGGTACAGACGAACCGAATGTCGTTTCTATAACGTAAACCATTTAACACGCATAAAGATTATTTTCGGATTTTTTTTTTTCAAAATTGCATTAAAGAATTATATTTCTATATTTATAAATAGTAAGTAAATCATCTCTTTATTCATTGCGATAATGCAAAAAATAAATTTAAGAATAATAAAACTAGCACGATTTTTCAGCTTGTTTATGCTGTATTATTTACTATAAGCTGTTATATCTAGCGTCATGCTGTTATATAGAATATAAAATAGACGTTAGAGAACACCGAAGGGGCAATCAAAAATGGACAATCCAGAGAAAATGGCAACATAGGGTACAGAAGACACAGGACGAAGATAAACAAAACAATATGTGTTGGATTTCACTATGCGCATGTTAATAATACCTGACTATGTGTAAATCTCTTTTTAATATATTGATGATAAGTTGTTCTGTATTAATAGATCTATACAGAATGCAAAAACAAAAGATAAATAAAATAAAACTAGGGCGAATTTTCAGTTTGTTTATGTGTTATGATTTACTATGAGATGTTCTATCTAGAATTCTGCTGATATATAGCATATTAATCTCACGATTATAATACCTGCCTGTGTGTAAATTGCTTTTAAATATATTGATAAGTTGTTCTGTAATAATACGACTATACAGGTGATTAAAAGTAATTAAACACATTTATGCATGGATATGTAAGCGTCTATGGATTTTGAGAATAACAGTTAATGAAGCGACATGTCTACAAGATGTAATGACGTCGTGAAAGATATTCTGACTTTTAACCTTTTATTAACAAGACGACATCAATAAGAAGTATTGACTCCTTACCTTCCTGAGCGAAGAAAACATTTTATAGTTACGAAAAGTAAAATATTGATTGATTGAATTATGTCTTTACAACATTTTTAAGGTTAAGGTTATAGGGATATGCGTATTTGACGCCACTCACATGTGGAAAACACTTGCAAGACCACATCATTTCACTAATATGCGAGGTTTGGGCCCATACAACTGGTTCAACCCCGTCACTTTTTAGTGCAGTGCCTGTACAAAGCCAGAAAATTGAGTGACCATGTATATGTGCTATGGGTATCGATTCTGCCTCCGATTAGATCTTACGACTGTTCTGGTGGTGTGATATTTTTGTTTTGTTTTGCAACAATATCTTAGTTATATCTTGTCAATTTTATTGAATCTATTTACATGAAGACAGATAGATACATAAAAGACGGACACAATCAAGACCCCCCATACAGAAAAAAAAACTAAATTGAATCGTATAAAAAAACCAAGATCAAGATGTTATACATATCTCAGTTATATTTTGGTGGTCATTTTTTTTTTGGAGGAAACCGGAGTACCCGGAGAAAACCAACCACCTGCCGCAAGTATATAGAAATCAACTACATTGTGCTATCCGTCGTCATGGAAATGTTGTTTGATTTAAAAACCAATTAATGCAAGATGCAGCATTTAAAAAAATATTTATTTATGTTTTTCGATTCATGTATTTCTTTCTATGGACATATTTTGCATATCCGTCATACCAAACCGTAAGAAAATGCAAATGATTTCCTTTTCCTCACTACATTAGATGTGTCCTGTTTCCATTCATAGCTTGCAGAACATGTGTGGTATTGTTACCAGAGTTCCGCTAGGTATTTTAAAATGCATAGCAAATTTATTATATTATTATTTGTATCCAGGCCTACGCTAAATCTGTACTGTTTGGCAACGCTTAAATACGTAATATATCTCCATTTCCTTTCATGCATAAAATGTAATTTTGAATCTTTTAATGATATATTTTTAATATCCTGTATTAATTAGCATTTCAATTAATAATATCGTACATTGTGTCTCACTAATCTTTATACATATCATGAGAACGGAGGTTATGGGTTATGGTGTTTAGCACCACTTTCAACAATATTTCAGTTATATCATGGTGGTCAGTTTTATTGGTGGAGGAAACTGGAGTACCCGGTGAAAACCACCAACCAGCAGTAAGTCACTGACAAACTTTATTACATAATGGTGTATCGAGTATGAGCTGGATTCGAACTCATAACTTTAGTGGTGATAGGCACTGATTGCATTGGTAGTTGTGAATCCAATTGCCATTCGATCATGACCAAGACGACCCCTATCATGAAAAAGGAGTTTTCATTTTAAACATATTTTATTCATAAATAAATGAAATGGATTGGATAGCAGGTAATAGCCTATATAAATCCTCTCCAGGAGTTTAAACAGTAATTGGCGACAATTCCATCAATATAAAACAAAAACAAAAACAAAGAACCACCTCTCACCTCAAACAACTGAAAACAAAGAAGACAACGACAACAATGTTAAAAATGGAAAATCTTCCACTCATAAAAAACACAAACTATCTGAAAAATGAATGACAACATAAATATGGGCATTACAATATTATGGTCAATGCATACTCGTAGTTGATTACAGGCTAAGGAGATAGAATCCGTTGGTTAAAGACTCTTAAGGACAAGAAAATTCAATAGACCTATTGGTGTGAAACCATTAATTAATTTCTTTAAGGTTTCCTACTAAATTTGTGTTTTTTCGAGCCTACCTGGCTATTTATCTTAAGTTTAACCTTTCCAAGACCATATATTTTCTGAAACGTACATGATTCCTCTACGTTCTGTCAACATATCAGGGCATGTTTAAAGTCTTGCAGTGAAATGCCATGCTACGGAAAACACCTACTCTAAAAATAGCTCGGTCATCCCCAAGAAATTCAGTATTTATAGGTCATACATTAAATCCTCCATAGAGGTATTAAAATACAACTAAATCCATCAAATTTGGGCTCAAAATAATCCCTATATATTTAACTTCAATTATCAATTTTAATTAGTCCACTCCATTCAATAGTTTTCACAATACTATAAAGTGAAAGGAACTTTTTTCTTGAAAAGGGACTATTTCTAATTGGTGAATTAGTGGTTTGACACCTATTGTACATTCCTTATTTGACTCTTAAATTATATGTTTTATACTTTTGTTTCTACGAGATGTTTTCCTTACGACGGATAAAATGACACCCAGTCTAACAAGAGCAATA
Organism: Bathymodiolus septemdierum; assembly: GCA_963383655.1. Lineage (NCBI taxonomy): Eukaryota > Metazoa > Mollusca > Bivalvia > Mytilida > Modiolidae > Bathymodiolus > Bathymodiolus septemdierum. The sequence goes on along the minus strand of OY726525.1, from coordinate 57,536,012 downwards.
GAAAGCATTACGAATTTTAGAATAATTTTCTCATAATTTGTATATATCTGAACCTAGTAAAAAAAAATCAAAATATAAATTCATAGCAAAAAGATTACAATTTTGAACATATTATAGAAAAAATGAAATCGTAGATATCAAATTTAGTGCGCATGATGTGTTTCTGGATTAACCTTCATCATCCAATAAACTATATTTGAAAGCCAAATTCATTTAAATGTCGTTGGGAGCAAAACAAACTAAGTTATTTTCATTGAACTTTTCATGAAAAGGGACCATTTTGCGCGCCTGAAAGGGAAATAACTACTGTAAGATGTATAATTTTAGAATCAAAGTCGGGAATGTGGAAATGATCTATTGAAGAAAGTTAATATCATGTATTTTATGGTAGAGCATATGACCTACCTTTGTGTCGTCAATAATAGTCCTTAAGGCACTTAGAAAATCTTCATCCATTTCTATAAATTAATCCACTGAAATTCAATAAGAATAATATATTCAATTTTGTATCCTTTCTATACGATGTAATAAATTGTTTTGCCGTCAATATTTAGTCAAGTTAACATGATCTGCATTGTATTTCTAACTATCCAATCATATCTGGGTTTTTTTCGTATTGCTATCCAATCAGATTGCCTTTTTTTCTTAACTCTCCAATCACTCACCTTCTGTTACAAATATTGGTCAATAAACATAGATATATTGAATTGAATTTTCGCCGTCAACTATCTATAAAAAGTCTATAAAAAGCGAAAAAGTATGGAGTGTCTGTTTACCAATAACTCATTGGACAACGTACTAACATCAATCAAATGACGTTACGCTAAGACGATAATATGGCGAGCGAAAAGTAGCTAATAAAATGAAGAGAAAAAAAAAGAAACACCACACTGTCGGAACAGTTCCTAAATCCAATAGAAAACTCACAGAAACAGGAATAATAGATGCACCTAACACACATGCATGACCACTCCCTTTCCTGGATTGGTACAGGCACTCCGATCAAAAGTGGCGGGGTTAAATAAGTCTTAGTAGCCAAAGTAAGGCGGTATTCTCTAGTAAGTAACAATATAAATACATAATAACAAAAGTACAAAGGCAAAGAACAGTAAATAAGATATAAGAGAATTATGGGTTGAAGAACTATCGGATTGTTACACGACTTCCTTATATCAACGCAGAAGAAACACATTTGTCCATATGCGCTATTATTCTATATTGCAAAAGAAAATTGTAATATTATCCATTGTTTGTTCCTTTTGATATTTTCTGTCCACGAAAAATGAATTGATATAGAGCTTATTTATCGCTGTTTAACGGTGACAAATTGTCCAAGGGGTACTAGAAAAGGTCATAAACTTAAAGATATCTAATCTAGTGCACACGACGCGTTTCTTGGAATAACCTTCAGCAGGTACATGTATGTTCATACTCATGCACAGATCGAATTATTATTCTAACATGAAGTCCTTCATTGACTATATAAATAATTCCTTGATAAAAACTCTCATATATTTTAATTCACGCATGCGTATTATTGAACAAATTATTAACATCATTCCTGAGTGATTTCATATGCGTATTGTCGAACAAATTACTAACATCATTCCTAAATGATTTCATGTATTCAGGACCGTTGTGCATACAAACATAAAAATTCTCATATTGTTTCTTTGCATTGTATTTTTTGTTCGGCAAAAATACTAAAGACAACCAATTATCGACTTTGACTTTTGTAATTTGTCGACATCAGGGACGTAGTTTACAAGAACGCTGGTGACATTATATTACGATTTTTGTGAACATTTTACTTGTTTAAGTTGTCAAAATGCCATCAAATTGGAAAATAGAAGTAACATAATTTCAACACCGTCTAGTTTTCTATATAAGAAAAGTAACTATAAACATTAAGGTTAGTGGATATTGTTATGACATGGATTTCCATTGCTGACTTCCACTAAAAGAAACAAATTAGATTTTTCCTATTAGAATAAAAATAATTCATGAAAGTCATAGTTTGTATAATGTTTTGACATTGACAACATTGTTTTCGTTGTATTTTATTCCTCACTATCGCTCGGAGTAAACTTTTTACGAAAATAGCATTAGCCATGTTAAAACTAGATAGAAACTATGAATTATTTGTTAAATTTGAAAGTCTTTGGGGCAAGTTAATCAAAGTGCCTTATATAACACAGTCAAAGCAAATGGCCAAGTAACATGGAATGCCATGTATCTCCAGAGGATACTGTTCTTATGTTCATTGACATCTGTAATAGAATATCCGGGGTCATCATAGTGAACAAGAACATTTGTAAATATTACACTTTACGTTTTTATTTCCCCTATTTGTCTTTGTTAGCGCAGTCGGTCACTATTTTCGTATATGGACCGGTCACTATTTTAGTATATGGACCGGCCAGGTACCTGCATTATTATTTTAGATAAAAAGTATAACATAGCAAATAGTTCATGTTACTTCGGGTCATATGGCAGTACATGGACCGGTCCATATACTGCCATATGTCCCTCAGTGCAATGAACTATTTGATATATTTTTATCTCTTCAGCAGTTTTATTATTGATATTATAAGTTGGTTGATCATAATAATATGTGTGGGCTTTAATATGTTTCTGTTGTTATTATTAAAGTATTTGTTTTCCTTTTACTGGCACATGACTCACCTTTGACCTACAAAATATCCACTCTATGCTAATAACGCACTGGTTTCTATTCAGTGCCGGATTTAGGACAAATGAGGCCCTGTGCCAGTTTAGTTATGAGGCCCCTTACTTGGGCCCTGAAGGAGGTAGACCCGGTAGTTCTACACAGACCGTCACAGGCAATCAGGCATACATGCTCAGGAAATTTAGGAATAGTTGAATATTAGGTCAGACAAAGAAAGATGTCCCCCTGACCAACGGGGTCCTGTGCTAAAGCTCACCTAAACACAATGGTAAATCCGGCCCTGCTTCTATTCTATTCTATCCTACGAAGACCATTAATATCTTTAGATGTTCATAACTAATTGATATTAAATCTGTTAGAATTATCAGTGATTTGATTTTTTCTAAGAGTAATGGTCATTAACCAATAGATGCTATCTTCTTATCTACGATGTACTGCCTTTTCCATTGTGCTGGTTTGTATTCTTTCTCTATATCTGTGTTGTTGTTGGAAATTCTATTATTAAATGGGAGAGGTTTGGCATCCCATTAACCTGTTTAATTCCGCCACATTTTGTTGCCTGTCTCAAGCCAGGATTACAACGCCATTTGTCGTGGTATTTTTGTGTTCAATGATCTGAAGTGAGAGATAGGTGCTCGTTTTGTTGATATTGGTGAAATTGTTTATCATCAACTTTTTTTTCATATTCCATCGTTGTTCTTTGTAGTTTGATAGAATGAAAAATAGAAAGAAAGAAAGAAAGAAAGAAAGAAAGATGACCCACACGGGTCAGGTTTAATCGAAGACGTATGACCAAACTTTGATTGTTGTTATTTGCGTACGTTTCTATTTTCCTTTAAAGAAAGGTGTCATATGTACATCAAATCTAATAGATAATAGATTACCTTCTATACCTGCTATATGATATAAACTAAATAAACAGACTAGAGGAAGTTCAGATTAAATCTAATTCGTCTAATTTGCTCATATTTGCCTATCCTTATGCCACCTTTGTGCTTATTTTGATTGGTTGTTTATAGCCTTGCTGGGTGTATATCTAGCTTATACTGCCCACGGGATATTAAACAACCAATCTACATTTTAAGTAATTTATGCTTACAATAAGTAAAACCTACCTCGTAGACCAATCTAACTGAAATTAGATCTTTGTTTACCTAGTTTCTCCGCTGTTGGGTTCAGTCCGTTCAGAAATGTGTTTGTTGAGTGCCGCTGGAGTGGTCGTTGATAGTCCGTTGCAAGGCAAATGGCCAACTCTATCTATTATCTCCCCTTTTATTTGTGTCAAACCATCCGCCCATAGACATATCCTAGCTCCACCTGCATCAATCTTACACGTTAAAGAGCACTGTTTTTAGATTTCGAGTGGCAGTATTGCAACCGCTACCAAAGGAGAGGGTAATTTGCATCTGCCTCAACCAACTAACTCTCTATACTTTCCAGTGGCCGTCAAAAGCAGTTGTAATGGTCCCATTCTTGACTAACATTTAAATCAATATTTTTATATATTTTTTTTTAATTTATTCTCGTTCTTGTCTTAAATATTAAAGAAATATTTGCCGCTAGAGAGTGATTTAGATACAATCCAATATATCAATATTTCGGAGGCGCTTCGCTGATCGAACTGTGTACTATGGTGTGGACCGCTGATTGAACTGTGAACTCTGGTGTGGCCCGCTGATTGAACTGTGAACTCTGGTATGACCCACTATCGAAAATCGAAAGGGAAAGATAAACATCTAATTTCCCAAAAAAAAACAACATTTGAAGTTGTTGCCTAGTACCGAGAAGAGTTCATTATTATACAAACAAATTGTGCTTTTGTAAGGCTGTGTTAAAACTCAATACTATTTACACGAACTTATTTATACAATGTTAGCAAAAGTCAATAAGTCGGTCAACAAAATCGGACAAGATATGTTTGATCGATGTCGTTAATGAGTAAAGCATGTAATTTTGAGATTGTGATGTAATTGATTTAGACCGGATATGGTTAGACTTCAGCCAAACAATTAACTGCGCAAATTATTGAATGCAACTGTTCTGTATGTTTCTCCGTGTGTGCTTACATCTATATCCTGTCTTGATCTGGAGCAATACAAACCCTGCAACTGTTCTGTATGTTCCTCCGTGTGTGCTTACATCTATATCCTGTCTTGATCTGGAGCAATACAAACCCTGCAACTGTTCTGTATGTTCCTCCGTGTGTGCTTACATCTATATCCTGTCTTGATCTGGAGCAATACAAACCCTGCAACTGTTCTGTATGTTCCTCCGTGTGTGCGTACATCTATATCCTGTCTTGATCTGGAGCAATACAAACCCTGCAACTGTTCTGTATGTTCCTCCGTGTGTGCGTATATCTATATCCTGTCTTGATCTGGAGCAATACAAACCCTGCAACTGTTCTGTATGTTCCTCCGTGTGTGCGTACATCTATATCCTGTCTTGATCTGGAGCAATACAAACCCTGCAACTGTTCTGTATGTTCCTCCGTGTGTGCGTACATCTATATCCTGTCTTGGTCTGGAGCAATACAAACCCTGCAACTGTTCTGTATGTTTCCTCCTTGTGTGCGTACATCTATATCCTGTCTTGATCTGGAGCAATGCAAACCCTGCAACTGTTCTGTATGTTCCTCCGTGTGTGCGTACATCTATATCCTGTCTTGGTCTGGAGCAATACAAACCCTGCAACTGTTCTGTATATTCCTCCGTATGTGCGTATATCTATATCCTGTCTTGATCTGGAGCAATACAAACCCTGCAACTGTTCTGTATGTTCCTCCGTGTGTGCTTACATCTATATCCTGTCTTGGTCTGGAGTATTCAAATTGAGAAGATTGTATTCCAACACTATAAGTCCATATTCTAGCTTCTACCGAACCACTTTCTATTGAAGAGCCTGTGCCAAGGAAAAATATTTGAACAGTCACGTATATGTGTTCTACAGGTATCAATTTTGTCGTAGTTTCTAAGATTTTCCTATTAGACTTTGGAACTGTTCAGACTGTGTGGTATTTTTTGTTGTTTTATTACTTGTAATACCCATAATATGGAAATCGATTTTTTTTTATTAGCCCCGATTCGTGCAGAAACAAGGAGAGCAAGCTATGAATTGGAGTTTGTGATACCTTCCTAATAAATAGAAGAAACCAAAAACTAGGTACATTATTATTATTATCAAGATGCAATGAAAAATAACAATATTTTACAACCAAAGAAACGAACGAATTAGAAATGAAAAAAAAATAGACTTTATCTAATAACGTAAAAAACAAAAAAATCCAAAGTCTAATAGAAAAATCATAGAAATAGAGGAAACATCGACATCTCTTACACACATATACATGACAGCTCACTTTCCTGGCTTGGTACAGACACTTAATTAAAAAGTGGCGGGTTTAGACTAGTTTCATAGTTCTAAAACAAACTCTGACTGTATAATTTGTTACTGATTTGGTATAAACATTCTTATTTTCGACTTTCAAAATTATAGAAATGAGTGTCGTAGCATATATTAATTTCTTTCGAAATACATTCAAAGGGAGATAATCACAACTCCAACAATTGCAAGAAATGTTCTCAGTATCTTATGAAAATTAGCTAACGAAAGTTAGCGGTTATGCATTTAAAAACGACGGAGCTATTAAAATGTAATACCCCTGAAAACAGGCTACATTGTAGCATTATCCTGTTTAGCAATACAATACAAATTCTTTATTTCCAATTAAAGGCCTGCTGATTGTCAAAGACAGACATAATACAAATAATAGATATTAGTAGTGGTCATAGTTGAGCAACAAGATGCTACCTGTATATATATCATGTGACTTACTTACATATTATCTTTTATAAATTTGCAACAGAGCTAAACACGATGTATCGTCTTTCGTGGCAGCTATTTAAAAATAAATGAATAAATAATAAAACAAAATTGGTTGGTTAACTATTTATGGTAGAATACAAAGAATATCATAAATGTGTTTTATTGTTTAATTGTGTGAACAGAATATGTGTGTAGAATAGTTTGAAGATACGAAAGGGGCAATCAGAATCCGTATATCGAAGAAGAACAGACAACACAATGGCCAAAAGATTGAATGATTTTTTTGGTGTTTAACAAAAAGTACAAAAGGACAAACAACGATCTACAAAACATACATATAAAACTAAAGATCGAGTAACACGAACTCCACTAAAGACCGGGGGTGAACTCAGGTGCTCCGAAAGGGTAATCAGTTTCTGCTCCACTAGTGTTACTACATGTTCAAATAGTTAAAAGATCATATGAAAAAAAGGTACCATTGCTCAGGTACCACACTCAGGGAAACTGTACATCGCAAAGTGAAGGGCAGCGATATTTTTACGCAGAGTAACGATTCCAAGTAAAGTAAACAAGATGCTGACGACAATAGATATATGCTAGTATCGCAATTTCTAAAAACATAATTTGCACGCAATTTAGATTTTAGTATGTTGATACTAATGGATTCTATATTATGTAAGAAAGTTAATCATCTTTCTGAGGAATATTTTAAGAAATGCAATAAAATCTATATTGTCATTTGTTCGCAAGGTAGCGAATAACAATTGGTAGCGATCATTAATTCTGCAGGATAGCGATTTTTGTAGCTCGATTTTGAAAAGACTTAATTTAGTCTTTTAATAAAACAATCTTATAAACTACACCAAGATTCTGTAACCTATGTCACATGGTTGAAAGATGCAAGGTTTCTTATTTTTATGGATAATCCTTTGATGCTAATATCACCTACGGTAGCATACTATTACTTATGAAAATCCATCGTTTATTATCGTCTCTGCAGAGACAGAATATTTTTCGACATGTTATTCATAGAAATATGCAGCCTTTAAGCACTCATGTGTGTGATATTTGTATCAAAGTGGTATCCATGAAAATTAGCCGATTGACATTACATCACTGCATAGTATGGTATCATAATGTTTTCCATTAATATACGATTCCTTGTATCTATTCATTGTCTGATATAGGTATCATTGGAAACCTTTGTCATGCAATTAGGAGATGTAAGGTAGCTTAGTTTCATGGAAACATTATAATACCTATATCAGACAATTTTCTTTGATTACTTTGTGATACCTGTTCCATACAATGAAGAGGCATAATGTAGCTCATTTTCGTGGGTCATGTAAAATGCATATACTTATTATATACGAGTATATTACAAAAGTACAAAGGAGGGATATAAGGTCACTTGTATTCTAATGCAACAAATAGAAAATGTAGCAATTTATGAAGGAGAATAAAACTCAAAATGTCCAGAAAGTATACCCAAATCATCTAATGATACATGAACTTTGATTTTTATTTCATATGAAAATTTATCATGATGACAATTTCAAAAATTGTAATGTAAATTTTATTAAATTGCATGCTACCGGGCTTGTCATACTATCATGGGACTAATAGTTCATGCACCAGCAATGACATCAGCCCAGTAGTGGAACATACAAACGTTGAATGATTGCACCATATGCGGATTTCAACGACTAAAGTCGCATCAGTGGGTCTTGAAGCCAAATGAATGGAAATCCTAAAAGGATTACATGCTGCAAAACACAAAACCTAAAACATGTTTGTAGCTGAAATTAAATAAAGTAAAAACAAAACTCTCCTGAACCTAAGAAAAGTTTTTTTTTAAATACCAATACACGGTGACCCCGATTTTTCTACTGAATCGCTTAGAAAACGTTTGTGAATGAATGATTGTTGTTTAACATCAATTGACTTTAATTATTCCAGCTATATCGTGTGAAGAACAAATTACTTTTCTACGAGATGATGATGTCTGCTTTGTACTAGACCAACAAAGCTGGACTTTAATAGTGCCAATTCATTGGAACTACAATACACGGATACACTTGACACATAATTCTGAGTCAGAGCTAACCCATCTTTGCCTCTTTAACGCTATGTGCATAGCTAAGGAGCAGAATATACCAATGTTATAGTCTTTGGTTTAACCCGATTGCGGATGGTCTACCCACGTAAATCTACCATACTCGATTGCGGATGGTCTACCCACGTAAATCTACCATACTCGATGCGAGTACGCTAACCATTACACCACCGTAGAGGAATTACTTCTTATAACTAAGCTTCTTGTTTCTTCGAAATATATTGCAAACAGAAAATGAGTTAACTACTTTATAATAAATGAAATAACAGATTTTCGTGCAGGATTTTTGTTCATGTAAATGCACAGGAGATTGTTATATCTATTTCGGAGATAAGACTATCTAATTAAGAAATAAATCATGGAAGCCAGAATGTGCTGGGAGTTTTAACATGGATTGGCGGATATTAGTATTTTATCCCGAGCCAGAAGCGAGGGATAAAATTTACTAATATCCGCCAATCCATGTTAAAACTCAAAACACATTCTGGCTTCCATGATTCATTTCGATTCTGATATGTCTAAGAGTACACATACGGTAGTATACTTTGATTGAAAGACGGTAATTTATATTTACGTTTGCGGAAAATGTCACACACAATTTATACTGTCAATGGAAAAATCAGTCACATTCACCGGCGCATGTGGTAATGAGATTATACCGAATGACTAACTCGCTCGTTTGTTAGCAAAGCGAAAGAAGGACGTTATGTTAGAATTAAAATTAGATCTCCTCGCTTACGTCTTCTCCACCCCCTTTTTTAAAATTGTGTCTTGAAAAGAATAATAGCAAGCGGGTGTATTCTATTAATTTATTTTTGATGTACTAGTATTTTTAAGGAAGCTAATTTTCATGGATATCATTTGTTTAGAGTACCACGACTGGTGCCACTTATGGAGCAGGAACTGCTTACCCTTCCCGAGTACCATAGTTCACCCCCGGTTTTTTGTGGGGTTCGTGTTACTCGATCTTTAGTTATATATGTATGTTTTGTAGATTATTGTTTGTCCATTTGTACTTTTTCTTTCCGCCATTGTGTTGTCTGTACTTCTTCGATTTACAGATTCTGTTTAACCCTTTGTTATCTTCAAAGTCTTCTTGTTATAACGAATAGAATCAACACATTGATTACAATATTTCGTAGTGCAAACAATTATTTATAAAGTATTTATAAAGTGCTTTATGTTTATTAAAGGGGAACATTCTGTATTTTTAGAAAACACAGAATATATTCAACAACTGTAGAAAAGGACAGACAACATAATGACAAAAAGAAAAAAGAAAAAAAAAGAACAAACAACGATCTACAAAACATTATACAGAAAACTAAAGAGGTTGAGCCACACATGCATCCACTAAATACCGGGGATGAACTCGGCTAAAAACAAAAATAATAACCAAATTCATTTGATCGTCCGTTTTAAATTATTTTTCTACTAGGTCAAATCTTAGATTCTGCTGGACGATAGTTATGTCCCTTTGTGTGAAAAAGGTAAGGACAAAATGGCCCTATGTCTTCATATTGCTTTTCTGTGTAATGTAGCTATCATTTATTTTGTTCTTTAAGATAAGCAATGCAGACGTACAATGTAGATAGCTAATTTTGTGTGCATGACGCTTTATTGGAATAACCTTGATCAGATACACTCATAGTCAAAAGATTTATGGAAAGCCAAATAATTAAAAACCAAAGCCCCTAGACAGGATAACTAAAATCGGCCTTTGTTACCTATGCATGAGTGAGATTTAACTTAGTATGAATAGATTTCATTATTTAGAAACTGTGAGTTAATGTTAGAGTTACAGAATGAACAATCCAAAGACACGGGCAACATTGGGATCAAAATTTAGAACGAGGACAATCGAAGGAAACAACACACCATAGAAAACTAAAAACATTAGCAACACGACCCCCACGAAAAACCCGTGGGTGAACCCATGTGCTCGCGAAAGTACATGCAATTTATATACATACGCTTTGATACTCAAACCTAAAGCGAAGCACCAACTACTGGGAGTATGATAAACAATTGTAATATTATGGATTGGAGCTGTGTGGATATAATGTCACTTTCAGGCAGTTCCGTCTTAACGCATGGGTACGCTGGGCAGTTGCCCGGGGGCTCCACGAGCATAGGGGCCCATGCTAATCTGTGTATGTTGTGTATGGCATATGTTTTTTAATGCTTAAACACTGATTTTGTTGGACGTACCAATACAATATATGTTTAATTTTATCGACCATTTACATTACATTTTCATTCCTGTGAGTGGTTGTGTAGATAGGGACCCCAGTGTACTGCTTTGCCCGGAGGCCTATAATGCTGTTAAGACGGCCCTGCTTTAATGCATATATAAGAAATGTTTGAAGATGCCAAAGGGATAAATAGAAGATAAATGGCCAAAATAAACATGAAATCATTTCAGTTTTTTTGCTATTATGATTAGGCATGTTTTCCTGCTCCCAAAAACATTTAAATTATTTGGCTTTCAAGTCTTTTGACTGAACGTACCTGATGAATGTTGTTGACTTTGAACGTACCTGATGAATGTTGTTGACTTTGAACGTACCTGATGAATGTTGTTGACTTTGAACGTACCTGATGAATGTTGTTGACTTTGAACGTACCTGATGAATGTTGTTGACTTTGAACGTACCTGATGAATGTTGTTGACTTTGAACGTACCTGATGAATGTTGTTGACTTTGAACGTACCTGATGAATGTTGTTGACTTTGAACGTACCTGATGAATGTTGTTGACTTTGAACGTACCTGATGAATGTTGTTGACTTTGAACGTACCTGATGAATGTTGTTGACTTTGAACGTACCTGATGAATGTTGTTGACTTTGAACGTACCTGATGAATGTTGTTGACTTTGAACGTACCTGATGAATGTTGTTGACTTTGAACGTACCTGATGAATGTTGTTGACTTTGAACGTACCTGATGAATGTTGTTGACTTTGAACGTACCTGATGAATGTTGTTGACTTTGAACGTACCTGATGAATGTTGTTGACTTTGAACGTACCTGATGAATGTTGTTGACTTTGAACGTACCTGATGAATGTTGTTGACTTTGAACGTACCTGATGAATGTTGTTGACTTTGAACGTACCTGATGAATGTTGTTGACTTTGAACGTACCTGATGAATGTTGTTGACTTTGAACGTACCTGATGAATGTTGTTCCAGAATCGCGTTGTGTGCACTAAATTAGATCTCGACGTTGTTTTTGACTCCTTAAGACATTGTCATATTTCTAACAACTCATATTTCCAAACTCACGAATGTTCCAAAAAAAATCGTGAAAGCTATGGAATCTTGTCTTTTAAGGAGCATAAACTGCTTGTTTATCGCGAGCATCGGGGTTCAACAAAGTTCAGTTTGAACGTGATGGACTATAAGATTGGTGAGGAAAACCTAAATATCCTGTAGAAAATCACCAGTAAGTTGTGTCAAATACACTCTTATGGGGGAGGAGGTTGAGTGATTGATTATTTATTGCTTAAAGTCCAGTGAGCAGTATTTCAGCTATATATAAGACATATCAAGACCAGAACACGTTCAATATTATATAAATATATATGTATATACAAATGAAGGACGGGATGGGTAAGTCAGGCCAACGACTTTTGACTGTCACATAAAAACCATAGAGACCATCGGGACCAGCAAATTCATATATAGCAAATTGCACGAAAAACATATAGTAGTTGGCAAGATTACTTGTTCTTACAGTCAAAATCGCAAGGAAAAAGTGATCTTGACCATATATTGTATCAGACATAGTAGATATGCACATAGCTATTTACTAAAATAATGAGGAACGACCGAAATATATTTCTTGTAATTCCAACTGTTCACTAAAACATATTTTAGTCGACTGCGTACATGCTGCTGACATTCGTCAGACATTCTACAACGTCAACATTATATTATATGATTTGGTTTCAAATGTTGTAGTCAACACAATTTTTAAATTTTTTAAAGAAATTAATTTATATACAAACATATAGTTCTATAACATACGTTCTAAATATTTGGTTTTATCTGTTTAATGTTTCTTTTGATTGTAAATATAACCTGATTGTTTAATAGACAAGAATGTTTTATTTCTAACGGTAGACCTGTGTCTAAGTTAATAATTACATTTTTTCACGCCACGATATGGCTAAAATACTGCTAAAGTTGGCGTTAAACACCAATCAACCAACCAACTCACAGAGAATGTTCCCCTATCCGCCACTCGGGGACGCGCTGAACAGCTCCGTGGGGTTGACCCCTGGAAACTTTTATCAGTGTCCAGTCCACGGGAGAGGGAGAATCGATATCACAGTGATAGACGCTAATTGCATAGGTAGATGTAAACTCAAATACCATACGATCACTGTCACAACAGTCCCGTTTGTACTTGTCTGTATTTGTAGCCTCTTAATGTGATGTCTGACACAATGATGACGGTATTTGTTAGATGGCTTTACCCGTATTTTGTTTTCTTGTTGATAAACCATCCTATAGGAAATAAACTTATATGCACCAAACAATATAAAACGATTAAAGTGTCCAGAGTAAGAAAAGAAAGTTTATACAATGATGGTCAGCAATTCTACCGATATCATCAAAACGAATAGCCAACTCTCACATCAAGATGTACCGTTGTCAACAGAAGTAGAGAATTCCTCTCAATTGAAGACTAAGGACCGTTTCACTCTCATCTTAGGGTATGATCTCTCTCTCTCTCTCTCTCTCTCTCTCTCTCTCTCTCTCTCTCTCAGGACCGTTTCACTCTCATCTTAGGGTATGAGATCTCTCTCTCTCTCTCTCTCTCTCAGGACCGTTTCACTCTCATCTTAGGGTATGAGATCTCTCTCTCTCTCTCTCTCTCAGGACCGTTTCACTCTCATCTTAGGGTATGAGACCTCTCTCTCTCTCTCTCTCTCTCTCTCTCTCTCTCTCTCTCTCGAGTTGTACACAATATTGAGAACTCTACTGTGACGGCGAAATGTAGATCAGCAATAAAGTACAAATTGGAGGTGACGAACAATTACGGCCACTTACTGAACTATAATCTCCACATCAAAAGTACTAAAAAATAAAATACAATTAAATAAAATAATAATATTGTTACATTTTTCACTAATGTATAATATGTCACGATTTAACAAATAACATTTATTTACGTCGATTTTATCCGATAAATGGACCGAATGAAATACTTCCGTTCATGTATAAAGTGTACTGAGTATCCCGAAGATTTTAATCTTTTCAAAATTAGTGTTTTTCACAAAAAAAAAGAGACATTTCGATATAGCCACCATTTTGCAGTGACAAGTACACTTAAATTATTGTCTTTTTATGTTACTATTTTTACTCGCAGATTAAATATACATTTCTTATTTCAAAATAATATTGCGAATTTTAAGATGGCTGACAAGATATGAAATATATATATATATATGCGTTATAACATAATAAATATAATCTGTAAAATGTCGTACCTACCGCTCCTGTTTCCTCACTCCATTTTAAAATGAACCATACTTTGTAAAATGCACTTTTAAAAAAAATAAGGCACGATTTGGAGGTAAATATTATTATTATATTTGCCACGTGTGACATGTTGTGGTTAGTGTTGTTGACATCGATCATAAAGTGACAGTCTCTGTATGTTTCATAAAAAAATATTATGGGTATATTTTATGCAAATACGTATTGCAGAATCTCAATATTGACGACTTCATGTCTAATGTTGCCCTATGCAAGTTTCCCATTCATTGCCACGTAATAACTAGTGACCTTGATAATGTCAACCACACTTCAATTCTCTGCGAGAGGCAATATACTTGATCAATAAATCGGTCAAATTAAAAATTCTTCCCCGTTTTAAAGATAAGTCTGTTCCTATGTTCCTATGGGTCGGGGGGGGGGGGGGGGGGGGGGGGGGGGGTCGGACTATATGTATATGTGCTCCGGAAAGGCAAGCAGTTCGTGCTCCACTAGTGGCTCCCGTCGTGTTAATCTATTGAGCATAAATCCAAAATATTGGAAACATAACTTTTAAAAATTCTTATTGATTCCATCGAGGATTACACCAGTGAAAAAGAAGATGTAGATACCCTTTCTGACTAGGTTATATCTGTTAGAATCATAATGGCAGAATAAACACTCGCGCAACATTAATCTTTCTAAGACCCAAATCTTGCAAAACACATGGAACTTCTTTCCCACTACTAGATTCCAAATATTACTGTGAATGCCAAAATGACCCACTTATAAATGCCTTTCCAAATTATTGATATCTATTCCATCAGCAGTCAAAGCCAGGGATATATTGTTGAAAGTGGCGTTAAACACCATAAACCTAACCCTTACCCCTCAATAGCAATTGAATCTCCGCTGTAAGACCCACAATTTCATAGAACCATTGTTAGGGTCTTACGGAATAAAAATTTACCTTTATTCTACAAATTTAATTTTGACTACGTAAAAAACAAAACTTTTCAATATAATGTAAAACAAAAACAATGAGGAAGACTTGTCCCAACATTGTAGAATCTTCGGTTCTATTAGAGATGACAGCTTTGGTAGTGTAATGGATGCTCGAACAGAGTGCAGTAGTTCTTGGGTTCGAGCCCCGGTTGGATCAAACCAGACAATAAAATTGGTATATATTGCTTCTTTGCTAAGCATACAACTTTAAGGAGTAATTGCCGTTATTTCAATGAGCTAGCACTATAAGAATTCAACTAAGCCTGTTGGTCTAGTACAAAGAAGCGACCATCTTCATCTCATTGACATGCAATTTGTTCTCGCCACGACATAGCTGAAAAATTGTCCACTTGGACCAACACGCTTAAATGAATTTTTATAGTGCTAGCTGACTGAAACAACAGTCAGCAGGTAGGCAAGTCGCTGCACTCGGACGCATTACCCTGGTTTCGAGCCAACCAGTCTTTGCCCTTACTCTTCAATGGTATGTGGCTAGCGTATGAAGCAGCAAATACCTATATATTTCGATTCGTTGCTTTTGTATCTATTTTATATCATTATTAAGAATTAAAATGTCGATAAAAGCAAGAAATATTATCACGTGATGATGACTACTGTCATCGTTGACAGGTAAGGAAAGTGGGAATCACTTTCATCTTGAGCTATGTAAAATAAAATCCAAACTTGTCTGCGCGAAACAATAAAAATGAAATGAATTATTTGTGCTTTTAATGCCAATGTCAACAATACTTTATTAACATCGAAGCCGTCAGTATTATTGATGGAGGTAACCTATTGGGGTACTCCCGGGAAAAACCACTGACCAGCGTCATCTACCGCTGAAAAACCTAAACACTGACAAATCTTAATACAAACGGTGTACTCCAAGCCCCCGACGAGAATCGATCTAAAAACTTTCAATAATGGTAATATGCATCGATAACATTGGTTGGTGTAAATCTAAGTAAATGTATTGGTGGTGTAATGGTTAGCGCGCTCGCCTCGACTGTGGTAGATCGTGTGTTCGAGTCACAATCCTTTCAAATCAAAGACTATACAATTGGTATTTGTTGCTTTTCAGCCAAGCACACAGCATTAAGAACAAAGACTGGTTAGCTCAGAATCAGGATAATGTGTCCAAGTGTGCCGACATGTCTATCCGCGGACTCTTATTTCTAGCACATTAAAAATCCAACTAAGCGTGTTGGTCTAGTACAATGCGGACCTCATCATCCTCTCATTGACAAATAACTTGTTCTCGCCATGATATAGCTGAACAATTGCTGATCCAACGATCTCTCACTGCATTATGATCGTGGTCATGGTAACCACTTGCAATTGAATATTTTTTCCTCGTGATATATTTTAGCGATATATGAATAGCTTGAAGTGAACTTATTGCAAATTCTTTAAATAAACTAGAATAGCTATCTTTTGATTGTCAATAAAAAAAAAAATATTCTTTAAGAAATACAACTATTTTGCTATTTTTTGTCCCAAGCTTAAGAGTGTCTATAGGCTACAGCCTATTTGATAGTTTCGGCCCTGGTTGTATCTGTCAGAAAAAATGCGTCAAAGTTTATGTTCAAATCATCACGACGGACTGGACTTAAAACGTCAATTCAGCTTTTTTTTTACAATTTGTTTTTATTTTAATGAGGTTAAGAATAACATACGTGGCATGATAATTTGCATAAAATATTGTGAATATCTCGTTTATCTGATTGATCTGATCGACCATGGCAACCCCAGAGATGTTACTGACAAATATTCTCATCTCTCACTAATTGATTCGTGCCACATAAAAAGAAACCACATCATTTACTTAATTGAATGGGGGACTTTTCGATAGCCAATCAAATTTAACGCATCACTATATATACCGTTAGTACACATGAGCACATCAACATTATACGATTAGCTATGATGTTTTGGGTACTACTCGTGTTATCGTCTGTTGTCAGTTTGGGGACAGAGCTATCCCATTTATTCAATTAGATGCTGCTCTCTGTACCGGTGAGTATTTCTTCTAATTTTATATCGATGTTGTCTTTTTGATATATGGAGTTTTTTTGTTGTTTTTTTTTATTTATTTATTTTATTTTATTTTTTTATTTTTTTATATTTTTGCTATTTAAAATTAATTTGTGAAAATTGTGTTTCTTTTCGACGGTTTTGATTTGTGCCCTCTCTAATTATGTTATAGTTTGTTGAATATTCTATTTAGGACCTTTGGTTTTATTGCTCCCAAAACTTTAAATTATTTGGTTTTCCAATCTTTTCGACTTTGAGCGTACCTGATGAAGGTTATTCCAGAAAGGCATCGTGCGAACTAAATTAGATATCTACGTTTTTATTCTAAATAAGGAAAACTTAACAGATTTTAAAAAGTGGTGGGCAGTGTCGTAAACAAAATCCACTAACCTTCATGTTTACAGTTGGGGATTTTTACATCGACAAATACAAAGTTGTATTAAATTCCTCACATTTTCTAATCTGAAGAATTTATGCTATTTTGATTTTAGCCAATTAAATAAAATAAGTTAAATAAATATATAAATAAGTTACCATGAGCCAATATTACCAGCATTCCTTGGAAACAACGTCACCGGAAGACGACACTTTATAAAAGTCAAAGTCGATAGTTATATCGTGGTGCTCAGTTCTATTGGTGGAGGAAACCAGAGTGTCCGGAGAACACCACCAACCTGTCACAAATCAATGACAAACTTTATCACATAATTTTGTATCGAGTACACCTCGCCATGAACGAGATTCGCTTGTTTGATAGACAAGTATGTTTTATTTCTTAGGGTTTTGTAGGTGTATTAAATTAATATAAAATTAGTTCACGCCACGATATAACTGAAATAATGCAAAAATTGGCGTTAAACACCAATCAATCAATTAATAAAACTCACAACTTTAGTGGTGATAGTCACTGATTGCATAGGTAGTAGTAAATCCAACTACCATACGAGCACGACCACGACGGCCCCTAACACATTATTTATACCTTTCAAATGCATAATAATATAAATTATGTTGGTTGTTTTTTTGCTTTTTGGGGGGTTGTTTGTTTTTTTATTTTATTTTTTGTTTGTTTTAGTTTTTTTTGATAAACAGGAAATCGTATACACATACTGTACCATCTGTATCCTTTGCATTTAATAAAAACGCCCGGATTCGGGAAAAGTTCGTCACTTTCGTGTACAATAAAAAAAAATAAAACATCCAAATCTAATAAAATGACTGGATTTAAAATAAAAAAAAATTTACAAACAGGCAATAATTTATTAATTTGACCTTTAAACTATTTGTATCAAACATGTTTTTTTTAAATACTAGTATGCAATATTACAGGGGGTTCCAATATTAGAATAGATTATCAATCATTGCTGAAAATATAATTGTATTCCTGTTTTATGTGAATTTTGTATTGTCTATATAACCTGAATGTTTACATTCGTCTATAGTTTAGTAATAGACCTTTTGCACATTCCCAATTTGAATCTGAAATTATATATGCGTTTGTCTACCTTTAATATACGAATTATTTCCCTTACAAACTGGTGCCCGGTCTAGCATGAGCAATGAAAGGGATAACGAATTTCTGTATAATTTTCTCATAATTTGTAGATATTTTAACCTTGTATGCAATAAGAGGATAATTCTAAAGCAAGCAGAACATTCACAGGTTGTTACAATATTTAAATTTTGAACAGATTATGGGGGAAAATATGTTATTTTCGTTGAACTTTCCATGTCAAGGAATCTTGTGTGCACCATAAGGGGAGATAACTCCTGTAAAACGTATAATTTTAGAATCAAAGTTGGAAATGTGCAAATGGCCTATTAGAAGTCCCTTCATTAATTAAGTAATACATCCCTCAGTATCTTGATTAATTGAGATCGTTTATCATTTCCAATCATCTGTTTGTAGACATTGATATCGAAGCCAGGAAGGAAATTTTGTTAGAAATTGTTGCAAAAATCAACGAAACCGTCAAATCACAGAAAACACTGATCACAGGATGTGGGGAAAAGATTAACGCAACTATAGATGATTGCAATGCTTGTCGAGCAGACCTTTGTACTCCATCGTAAGTACCTTGTGTTGTGCAGCAGATAAAACATATATATGTATAGTGGTGTCCAATATATATCGTGTTGTGTTTTTGTTTTGTTTGTCTTCGTCTTGTGTACCCTGTGTTGTCAGTTACTCTGGATTGTCTATTTTTGATTGCCCCTTCGATGTTCTCTAACATTTATGTACACCAGTGCATAAGCATGATCAAAGGAAAGCATGAAGAGTGAGGGTCTACAATTCCACCAATATTAATACAACAACTTGTATTGTACAGTAGATAAAACATATGTACACCAGAAGTAATGTGATATTATTTTTTTGGCAGATATCATCACATTACTTTATCCCAATTTAGAAACTTCCAGTTCCATATGTATGCAAAGTATAAAGTCATATGGGAGTTGAAACATATATTAAACTTCCATATTAAGGCCATTATTGATTTTACATACGCCTACCAACGCAATTATTATTCATGTGGAACACGACAGTTGCCACTAGCGGAGCAGGAACTGCTATTCATTCCGGAGCACCCGAGTTCACTCTGAGGTTTTTATTGTGACGCTTTAGTTTTCTGTGTAGTGTTTATCGACCATTGGTTTCTTATGTCATTAAGCTATTGCTTTGCGTGTCTTTCCTAGATTTGTGGCTTCTGGTCAAGCCTTTGGTATCTTCAAAGTTGAAAAGCAAATTGACTACTAGTATTACAGATCAACGTCTAGATTGTTATATATAAATATCTTGACCACTAAAGGTCAATATCTACACTATTACATTTGCATATGGAAATATCTTGAGCATTATAGGGCAATATCTAGACAAGTATATGGAAATATCTAGACTATTGCAGGGCAATATCTAGGCTATTATTTATACAATAATATTGTGTTGTATATGTTATATGCCGAAATATGTCCCAAGGTTAGAAGGCATACATATTTAATTTCAACAATAGCAATGAACTGTCAAATATTTAATTCCCAAACCTGGAACTGGACATTGTTTTGACAGAAGACAGCATCAACGTTAAAGAAAAACGTATAATACATTGTAAATTGTACACTGTTAAAAGCGCTCAGGTGATCCTGTTTAGACCCCGCCTGTCTAAATGACGTAACATTGTTCTAAGCTCCGCCCATCAGCATGGTAATGACTCCAACAATAGTACTATGCGAGTGCATAGTGCAACGACACTATTTCTTCTTTATAAAATTATGTTTCGATAATATCTGAAAGTTTCTTACATGAAGAGTAATAATTGGAAATATCTAGACTATCATAGGGCAATATCTAAACTATTACAGCGCAATATCTAGGCCATTATAGGCCAATATCTTGATTATTATCGGGCAATATCTAAGCTATAATAGGGCAATATCCAGATTTTTATAGTTCTCATAGGCCAATATCTAGACTATTACAGGGTAATATATAGACTGTTATAGGTCAATAGCTTGACTATTATATGGCAATATCTAGACTGATATATGTCAATAGCTTGACTATTACAGGGTAATATCTAGACTGTTACAGGACAATAGCTTTACTATTACAGGGTAATATCTAGATTGTTACAGGACAATAGCTTGACTATTACAGGGTAATATCTAGACTGTTTTTGGTCAATAGCTGGACTATTACAGGATGATATCTAGACTGCTATATGTCAATAGCTTTACTATTACAGGGTAATATATAGACTGTTATATGTCAATAGCTTGACTATTACAGGGTAATATCTAAGCTATTATATTGTAATATCTTGACTATTGTAGGGTACCTATTTCGACAGCCGTCTTACAGTTGATAACTACTGGTGTGAACGTTCCCATAGTTTTAGCTGGCACAGTAATTGAAGACGCCGGGGAATGGTTCAAAGATTCTGGTGACTGGTTTGGTGATAGGGCTGGTGAATACTCGAGATCCCTTGGAAGCACAGCAGAAAACATTGGAAATATATTGTCTCAAGGGGGACAAGGCATATTTTCATCATTGGCTGACGATTTCAAGGACCTCGGTAGAGATTTAAAGTCAACAGCCAAGCAAATCGAAAAAGCACTGGAAGATCCCCTGGGCGGGTTTCTTGGACTTGGAGATGGGTTCAGTAATCTAGACACTTTAATAGGAAACGCGTTGTCTGATGTAGAAAAGACACTGAACAATGTATTGGGTTCGTTGGAAAACTTAGGAAATGACGTCAAGGACTTCTTCACTGGTAATATAAATCGAATAAGAAAAATAACTTTTTTTTCTTAAATGTTATTGATGACAAAACTCTATTTAATTTGAAATGTTTACTGATAGATTTTAAATGACAAAAGTGTGTTAACGGTGTAGTTATACATTGATACTTACCCATATGATCACCTCTGTTAAGTAGTCACCTGTATTTAAAGGTAAACTTTTCTTGGCTTGTCATAGAAAATTTCATATGAATTGAACATATTTTAAGAGGTCACCTTTATTTAAAGGTCACCCTTTTATTGTCCTGTCATGCGAAGCTTCATATGAATTTAACCTCTTTTAAGAGGTCACCTGTCTTACAAGGCCACTTTTTCTTTGTCTCCAATGTGACATCTTAATACAGGTTTGAATGTATTATGACTACGCAAAAGATAAACAAAAACAATGATAAATCTATGATATTTCATAATATGGAATTTTTTATTGATAAATGTGTTATTGCCCAGAACAGACTAATAATGATACTAGCATATTGCCAGTTACTGTTATTTTCAATTTTATGACGTCATATTACTGAACTTTACCGGAAAACACAACGCTTCTATTCTTTCACGGGAACCTTCGCGGTCGTGATCGTATGGTAGTTGGATTTATAACTACCTATGCAATCAGCGCCTATCACTACTAAAGTTGTGAGTTTGAAATTCGTTCAGGCGAGGTGTACTCAATACAACATTATGTGAAAACGTTTTTCAGTGACTTGCACCAGGTCTGTGGTTTTCTCCGGTTTCCTCCACCAATAAAACAGACCGCTACGATATAACTAAAATATTGTTGAAAGTTGCGCTAAACACCATAACCCTTACCCTAACCCCTGTTCGTTCACGTTAATTTAATTTTAACTGGAAATTCATTGTCTGATGCAGAAGACACACTGACCGATGTTTTGGATCCGGTGGAAGACTTTGGAAATGACGTCAAGAACTTCTTCAATGGTAAAATAAATAGACTTAAAAATATAGACTATTTTTTTTAAATTTTATTGATGGCAAAACTCTACTTAATATTTAATGTCAAAATGATGTTAACAATGCAGATATACAGTCAAACCTGCCCATGCAGTCACCTCTGTTAAGGAGTCACCGGTCTTTAAAGGCCATCTAATGATATAACTGAAATATTGTTGAAAGTGGAGTTAAACACCATAACCCTAAAAATCACCTTTTCTTGTCATGTCATTCAAAATTTCATATGAATTGAACCTCTTTTAAAGGAACCACCTGTCTAATAAGGCCACTTTTTCTTTGTCTCACTGTGTGACCTCTTTATACATGTTTGATTGTATTATAATAACGATTTTTTTTTTAAACCAATGATATATACTGAATATTACATGTCAAAATCTGTATCACATGCCGTATCAACCCGAGAACCCTATATCACCCGGAGGGTCACCGGCCCTTGGGGTGATACGGCATGTGATACAGATTTTGACATGTAATGTTCATTATATCATATATTTCAACCATGCCTTTGATAATACATGTATTTTATGAAAACTTAGAATTTTGTTGAAAATTTTGAAAAAAAATTAATTTTGAAATTTATGCAAATTTTGAATTTTTCTCAGAATTTGAAATTATTTAAATTTTGAAAAAAAAAATTAAAAATTTAGAAATTTTATGATTTTTTTTTAATTTTTTAAATTTAAAAATTTGAAATTTTGAAATTTTTTTTTTTTTTTTTTTAATTTTATGAAATTTTGGAAAATTTTAAAATTGTTTGGGTATACGATATATAGGGCATACGATATAGGGTATGCGATATAGGGTATACATGGT
The DNA here is from genome assembly GCA_963383655.1 of Bathymodiolus septemdierum. Taxonomy (NCBI): domain Eukaryota; kingdom Metazoa; phylum Mollusca; class Bivalvia; order Mytilida; family Modiolidae; genus Bathymodiolus; species Bathymodiolus septemdierum. The sequence continues at coordinate 57,512,773 of OY726525.1, read as the reverse complement.
ATAGGCTTGGGACAATCATTGATAATGCATATACAAAACACCTGTATTTTAATCTAAATATATGATATTATTATTAATAGGTTATTATAGTGTTATGTACAATATGGAAAGATATTGTACGAGTCTGTATTTGTATTGAAAACCCGTATGGGACGAGACGCCGTAGGCGTCGAGTCCCATACGGATTTTCAATACAATACGGACGAGTACAATATATACTGAATATTACATGTCAAAATCTGTATCACATGCCGTATCAACCCGAGAACCCTATATCACCCCAAGGGCCACCAGCCCGGGGGCGGTATAGGTCGACGGTTGATACGGCATGTGATACAGATTTTGACATGTAATGTTCATTATATCATATATTGCAACCATGCCTTTGATAATACATGTATTTTATGAAAAAGTTTTAAATTTAGAAATTTTTTTAAATTGTGAAAAAAAATTGAAATTTTTTGAAATTTTATGAAATTTTGGAAAATTTTGAAATTTTGAAATTTTTTGGGTATACGATATAGGGTATACGATATAGGATATGCGATATAGGGTATACATGATATAGGCTTGGGACAATCATTGATAATACATATACAAAACAGTTGTATTTTAATCTAAATATATGATATATTTCCATATTGTACATAACACTGTATAATGACCTATTTATTATACAGCTGAAATGATCAATACTATAACAACAATTTTATGTTTAACTTTTAAAACAGTTTAAATAGAACAACTGCACAACAGTATTTCGTTAGGGAAATGTTCAGTATCAATACAGATCTCGTAATCTCTAAAAATGAATTACAAACAGCAAAATAACTGATCAACAATTATTCTAAACAACTCTTTTTCTCTCAAACTGTTAAATATCGAACAAGTTAATTTGATTATAGATTACAATTAAAAATAACTTACTAGCAGACGACAAAAACCAACGAGTTGCTTCCCTTACATAATGTACAATACGAAAAAAATCGTATTGGACTTCTAATACGGAAAAAATAAGGCTTCCGGTTGTACAATACGGGGGAAATAATGTACGGTCACATGTCTTAAATGGGTGTGTTTGATTGGATTAAAATTATAGCTGTTTAATAAATATATTTATTACATAATGATTTTATCCAAACAATTGTATGGGCTATCATGCTGTCACCTGACATTCCGTAAAATTTGATATTGTTTGATTAAAACTCGTATTGACTTGGTTTCACTTTCACTTTCACTTTCACTTTTCATTTTAATGTAATAAAACAATTACAGTCTTGTGTATCGGTCAATACGAGTTTTTATGGACCTTAGAAATCAATATTCACCTCAGCCTAAAGGCTTCGGTCAATATCGTTTCTAAGGTCCATAAAAACTCATATTGACCTCAACAAAAGACTATAATTGTATATCATAATATATAAAAAAGAAAAAAATAATAAAAAATAAAAACTTATTTAAAAATATATTATTGTCCTCAACACACTGTAAAAATAGTATTATGTTACTCATTTTGCAATTAAAAATTTCAAGCTGAATCTATAGGGACCAGTTTATGGTACTTCAATTTTATGACGTCATATTACTGCACTTTTTTTTACCGAAAAACATAACATGTCTGTTCTTTCATGCTAATTTATCTTTTTTTCTAATAGGTCAAAGGGCAACAATGCAATTTATAACAGCTTACTCCTATATTGTCCAGAATATTGAAATTTTCTATGTTAACAGCATTGGTGGTGTAATAATTAGCATGCTCACCTCGAGCGTGGTAGACCATGGGTTCGAGCCCCTATCGGGTCAAACCAAAAACAAAAAAATTGGTATCTGTTGCTTCTCAGCTAGGCACGCAATATTAAGGAGAAAGAGCAAATACATAACAATATGACACTATATTAATTACAAAACAGCAAATACACGTGACCTGTTCCTTTGAGATCTGCGAGAGAAAGGAAGTACCAATATCCCGGATGTAGTGTCGTTAACACGACTAAAAACCAAAGCCATTATTGAAATAGTATGTACGTCGAGCTGACAACGGCCAAGATTTAGTCAAATCGGGAAATAGATGTTGTGTCCACAAACGATAACAGATTGTAAAATACAATATTTTATCCTTCTAAACTATGCTTTAGGACTCTTTGGGAGAAGAAGGAAGAGATTTGCACGGCTTAGACAAAAACTTCGACAAAGGATGAATAGGAACTGGAATATTAGACAAAAGATGAGTAGGAATATGAATATAGACAGAAGATGTGTCCAAAGCTGTCCAGTATGTGATCCTTTAGACACAGACAAATACTCAGTGGATGAAATTACGGAATCAGGTTAATACATTTATGTTTCATTTTTTTAGATTAAACTCCACCACTTTTTATCGAAGTGTCTGTACCAAGTGAGGAAAATGAGCTGTCATGTATTTCTGTGTTAGGGGTATTCATTTTGCCCCTGTTTATGTGATTTTTCTATTATATTTTAGAACTGTTCTGACAGAGTGGTAAGTTTTCATACTATTTCAGGAACAATTGTAGCCCCTTTGCTAATGTTCAGATTTATTTAAGGAATACGATATAACCTGGTTAGGGGCAGCTTACGCTTAATAATCCTGAAGTGGTTTATGAAAAGCGTAAGAAGAGTTTGAAGATACCAAAGGGGTAATCAAAATCCGTAAATCGAAGAAAAACAGACAACACAATGGCCAAAAGAAAAAGTACAAAGGGACAAACAACGATCTACAAAACATACACATAAACAAGTATAACCTGTTCTAAATTTGAAGATATTCCTGGTAATTTAATTTTTACAACAAAATTTAATGATTCATTGATTCTAATAACGATTATTTCATGAGATTATTTGAATTTGTCAATGGCGAATGAATATGTTGGCGACGTCACAATACCTAACCCAAGATATTAAGTATAACCAGTGTTGCTGCAGGCAGATTAGCCAATCAGATACCAGTAATCATATCAAATTAAATTCTATCAAAATTAATCAATTTCTAGCATTACCGCCGTTTTGAAGGTCGCGACAGACATAATCACTAGTAACGCAGCGAGTCCGATATTCACGTTTAAGGACAACAGAATGTTGTTCTGACCTCGTTTAACTTCCTTGTAGATAGATAATAAGATTGCATTAGATATTACATCAGTAAATACGTGCGGCTTCAAGTTGATTTTTTTTTCAATTCATTCTGAATCCACGAGAAAACAATTATCCCTAGGCCATCCTGTAAATTCCAAAAACTGGATGAAAAAAGTTAGATACAATCTGAAGGAAACATCGTGATGGCTTGATATAAGAAAAGTCTGAAGATACTAAAGGGTAATCAAAATCCGTAAATCGAAGAAGGACGGACAATACAATGGTCAAAAGTAAAAGGCCAAACGGCCAAACATCGATCTACAAAACATTACACGGAAAACTAAATATCGAGCAACACGAACCCCACTAAAAACCTGAGTGAACTTAGGTGTTCCTGAAGGGTAGGCTGTTACTGCTCCACATGTGATACCCGTCGTGTAAGTTGTGACAGAACTGTCACTTGCTTCGATGCTTTTTTCAGCCATGGTATTTATGTGATTTGTTCACTTAGAAGTTTGTACTTTAAGTAATATTTCGATCTTTGACATTTTACTTGATAAATCCTCGTATTAAATATCAAATCTATTAAATCAAGAGGTATGTCTATAGTACTAAAACTGATCATGCTGTCATGTGAATACCAATAAGTTGGAACCATATAACTAGCTTAACCCCGCCACGTTTAATTAAAGTGTCTGTACAAATCCAGGAAACGTGTGACTAATGCTCTGTGTATCATTAATCAAATCAAATAACTATAAACTACAAAGCCAGGAAAGTGAGAGGTCGTGTATATGTGTGCTAAGGGGAAGCCAGTAAAGTGAGAGGTCATGTATATGTGTGCTAAGGGGAAGCCAGGAAAGTGAGAGGTCATGTATATGTGTAATAAGGGGAAGCTAGAAAGTGAGAGGTCATGTATATGTGTGCTAAGGGGAAGCCAGGATAGTGATAGGTCATGTATATGTGTGCTAATCGGAAACCAGGAAAGTGAGAGGTCATGTATATGTGTGCTAAGGGGAAGCCAGGAAACTGAGAGGTCATGTATATGTGTGCTAAGGGGAAGCCAGGAAAGTGAGAGGTCATGTATATGTGTAATAAGAGGAAGCCAGGAAAGTGAGAGGTCATGTATATGTGTGCTAATCGGAAGCCAGGAAAGTGAGAGGTCATGTATATGTGTACTAAGAGGAAGCCAGGAAAGTGAGAGGTCATGTATATGTGTGCTAAGGGGAAGCCAGGAAAGTGAGAGGTCATGTATATGTGTACTTAGAGGAAGCCAGGAAAGTGAGAGGTCATGTATATGTGTGCTAAGGGTAAGCCAGGAAAGTGAGAGGTCATGTATATGTGTGCTAAGGGGAAGCCAGGAAAGTGAGAGATTATGCATATGTGTGCTAAGGGGAGGACAGGAAAGTGAGAGGTCATGTATATGTGTGCTAAGGGGAGGACAGGAAAGTGAGAGGTCATGTATATGTGTTCTAAGGGGAAGCCAGGAAAGTGAGAGGTCATGTATATGTGTGCTAACGAGAAGCCAGGAAAGTGAGAGGTCATGTATATGTGTACTAAGAGGAAGCCAGGAAAGTGAGAGGTCATGTATATGCGTGCTAAGGGGAAGCCAGGAAAGTGAGAGGTCATGTATATGTGTACTAAGGGGAAGCCAGGAAAGTGAGAGGTCATGTATATGTGTACTAAGAGGAAGCCAGGAAAGTGAGAGGTCATGTATATGTGTGCTAAGGGTATTGAATTTGCCTCTTATGCGATTTTTCTATTTGATTTTTGAAACTTTTCCTACAGTGTGATATATTTTTTTCATGTATTACTTTTTTTCAGTGTGTGGCGCAGATAGTGTAGCCAGTCGTAAGGAAGCAGTTGCAGATCTTGCATGGTTGAAAACCCATACATTTTATACCTATTATGGAGTTAATATCACTTCGGTATGTCAAGCTTACATATACACATATTGGATCGGTGTTGTTTATATATTTTTAGTTGTGAGTGTATGTGCGCGTGTGTGTGCGTGTTTTAGTTCTGTTTCTTGTGTCAAATGTTGCCTGTGTCTCGGGATTGTTCATTCTTGATTGCACCATCGGTTTTCACTAATATTTATTTATATAGCGAGTGATTGTTGTTTAACGCCAATTCTGCAATTTTTCAGCTATATCATGGTGAGAACAAGTTAATTTTTAATGAGATGATGATGAGGTCCGCATTGTTCTAGGCCAACACGCTGAGTTGGATTTTTATTTTATTTATATATGATGTCAGAATAAAGAATGCCCATTATGTGACGTCACGTTCAGGTTAAGATAATGGTGTTTAGCGCCACGTTCAACAATATTTCAGTTATATCGTGGCGGTCGGTTTTATTGGTGAAGGAAGCAGCAGTACTCGGTGAAAACCACCGACCTGTCGCGTCACTGGCAAACTTTATCACACAATGTTGTATCGAGTACACCTAGCCTGAATGCTATTCGATCTCACAACGTTGAGCTATATTGTTGTTTTCCTGTTGTAAAGTATCCAAATTATTTCTATTTTTAGATTACACCTGATTTTTTTTCTTCAAAAATAAACAATTTCTTATATTTACAGATCAGACTGGATTATGGATCTTACATTATCGACTTTGCCACCGGAAGTGGGACATTTAACACATCATTCTACACTGCAGATGATGGAGTGGAGCGTCAATATGGCAGCGTGTTGGACATGTCCAACAAAGTGGAAGCCGGAATTGGAATGGGGAAGGAATATTTCCCTATTCGCTGGGGAGTAAGAAATGCATGATTTTATCAAAGTGAAAGTAGCTTGTGGACACGTGTTCCCAATGTTTCTAGATTATAATGGGACATTTAATCATCTGTTATTTTTGTTTGGCCTTGTTTATATAACAGAAAATTTTACTTTTCTTTATACCTTTACAGTTTTCTCTCCATAGTTATATATATATATATATATATATATATATATATATATATATATGTATTTCTTTTATTTACTAACATTCTAAAATATAGAATAAACACAAACTGAAGTCATTGTTGTTCTTAATGCTTAATAAGTACTAGTAACTTTATCTTCTACCAAGGACGCATTTTCAGCCTTCTGTAGAGGTTTCAGAATGAAAGACTTTGATTCAAATTGGTCTTAATAATAATTACTAATAAGTATTCATTATATCTGCCATTGGAGAACATATGCTCCGTCACCATAACTATGTTATCATGTCTGCCCATTTATGGAAATATGCTCCGCCTCAATACCTACCTGTAATTATGTCCATCATTCCAGGAGATATAGCCTGCATAACACGCATTATATTTGGTAGTCAGTGACGTAGAGAACAATAACATAAATAAGTTATAATGTCTGTCTATCACGGTCATTTGCTCCTTCATAACTACCAGTTAGTATGTCCGGCATTCCAGAACATATGCTCCACCTATATACCTACCATAAATTATGTCTGTTCTTCAGGGACATATGCTCCGCCTCCATAATTATCAGTTATTATGAATGTCATTTCATTACGTATGTTCCTCCGTAGTAACTTATTACCATTATGATTACCATACAGGGACTTGTATTTTCCCTGTCTCCATTATATATACTCCATAGCTACTCGCCATTATATCTACCATTCAGAGACATATGATCCGTCTCCATAAATACTCGCCATTGTGTCTGCCATTCAGGGACATAAGCTCCGCCTCCATAGCTACTTGCCATTATGTCTGCCATTCAAAGACATATGCCCCGCCTCCATAGCTACTTACAATTATGTATGCCATTCAAAGACAAATGATCCGCCTCCATAGCTACTTACCATTATGTCTGCCATTCAAGGACATATGCTCAGCCTCCATAGCTACTTACCATTGTGTCTGCCATTCAGGGACATATGCTCCGCCTGCATAGCTACTTACCATAATGTCTGCCATTCAAAGACATATGCTCGCCTTCATTGCCTAATGGGTGTCTTTTTAAGAGGTTGAGGCTGTACAATCGCGGAATGTTTAACACTATACGTCCATCAGTCATTAAAATCCAAAATATAATGTTACTGAACAGAACAAGAATGCACACGTAAATGTAGCATTTTGTTTTTAGAGTGATGATCTGAATTTCGAATATTAAGGTTGTTCGTCGTGTCTTGGGTAAAGTTAAGGGACACCTGCCTTTCCGGACGACCCCGTGTCTATGGTGTCTTCTTGTTTTGACCTTTTTATACTGGGCGACGTCCGAGTAGCTATCATAGCTGATCTTTGTAAATTCGTGCATTTAATTGCTACTGGGCGAATGATATCCACCAGTAGTGACATCGACCCAGTGGTATTAAGAACAGTTTGAAGTTACCAAAGGGGTAATCAGAAGACGTAAAGGTCTTGATGGCATTAACTTAGGCAAAATCCTTCATCACAAATCCGTCAAATCTAAAATTCCCCCATATTTTAAGGATCAATTTGTGCCTATAATTTCGTATGTTTATACAAGACCAATAGCGTCAAAAATATTTGATTGCAAAAATATGTGTTGCGTGATCTCAATATTGACGATTTCAAATCTAAGCCTCCTGATTGTACCTGTGCAAGTTCTCCGTTAATATATAATCCCACTGGCCACGTTATAACTGATGACCTTAAAATTATCAACAACACCTGGTGTTCGCCAACGGGCCTAATTATCGTGAGCCTAAATCCATCAACTGGAAATACAACTTTTAAAAACTTATGGATTCCGTCGAGAATTATGCGAGACAATGGGCAAAACGTGAAAAGGAGAACTTAGATACTCTTTCTGAATGGGTGAAGAGTGTGAGGTCGCTAATACAGATTAGAAATAAAAAAAACTCAGTGGGTCTATGAGCACTCGCTCTACATCAATCTTTAAATACTCAAATGTTGTTAAACACCTGTCTCTCCTTCATGACAAATATGTTATTGCCTCCGCCGACAAGGTCCCTAACAATATATATCACATTACATAGACTGCTTGATAAAGGAATTAGGTATTGACAATTCACTTGGCAACCTACATATACCCCTACAACACTTATGAAAGAGGAAATCCTGGACAATCATAGGTCTGTTTTATGTTCCTTTGGAATTTCAATCAAAGATGAAGAACTGGATCTACCATCACTCTACTGGATTCCTAAATTACACAAGTGTCCTTTCAAACAGCGCTATGTTGCTGGGTCTGGCAAATGCTCCACGAAACCTCTTTCCAAATTATTAACATGTATGCTATCGGTGGTTAAAACCGGGCTTCAGAGCTACTGTGACACTAGCTACTCGAGATGTGGTGTGAATCAGATGTGGATTCTGAAGAACTCGGAAGATCTGTTAGAGTACATACAATCTAGGTCCCTCTCCTCCTGCAATAGCATTAAAACATTTCACTTCTCTACCTTTACGACTATTCCTCACTCTAAGCTGAAGGACAAATTAAGGGAGTTGGTCCAACTGTGTTTCATAAAAAAGAATGGCCAACGTAGATACAAATATCTTGTGCTAGGAAGAGACAGATCTTATTTTGTAAAACACCACTCTGATTCTACCAAAAAGTTCTCTAAAGCTGATATCTTCAACATGCTCGAGTTTGTGATTGACAACATATTTGTTATGCTTGGTGGACGTGTTTTTCAACAGACAGTCGGCATACCTATGGGTACCAACTGTGCTCCTCTTCTCGCCGACTTGTTCCTTTATTCCTATAAGGCAGACTTCATACAGGGGCTTCTCAAGAAAAACGAAAAGAAGCTAGCCCGATCCTTTAATTTCACGTTCCGCTATACAGATGATGCCCTTTCACTAAATAATTCTAGGTTTGGTGATTTTGTTGATCGCATCTATCCCATTGAGCTTGAAATAAAGGATACCACAGGTACAGATAGGTCTGCCTCATACCTTGACATACACCTCGAAATCGACAGTGAGGGTCGGTTAAGAACGAAGCTACGACAAAAGAGATGATTTCAATTTTCCCATTGTGAACTTTCCATTTATATGTAGCAACATTCCAGCAGCACCTGCATATGGAGTATATATCTCTCATATGATACGATATTCCAGAGCTTGTGGTTCCTATCAGGATTTCCTTGATAGAGGGTTGCTGCTAACAAGGAAGCTACTGAACCAAGGGTTCATTTTGGTAAAGTTGAAGTCATCACTAAGAAAAGTTTACGATCCCCACTATGACTTGGTTGACCGCTATGGAATATCTGTGTCACAAATTACCACGGATATGTTGCACTTGTAAACACTTCCCGGTCCTTTCCTCATTCACGACTTGTTACCGGGTTTGTAACTAGATTAACACGACGGGTGCCACTAGTGGAGCAGGAACTGCTTACCCTTCCGGAACACCTGAGTTCACCCCCGTTTTTAGTGGGGTTCGCGTTACTCGATCTTTAGTTTTATATGTATATTTTGTAGATCGTTGTTTGTCCTTTTGTACTTTTCCTTTTGGTCATTGTGTTGTCTGTTCTTCTTCGATATACGGATTCTGATTGCCCCTTTGGTATCTTCAAACTCTCCTCGAAGAAGGACCGACAACACAATGACCAAAAGAAAAAGGACAAAAGGACAAACAACGATCTACATAACACTACACAGAAAGCTAAAGATCGCGCAACACGAATCCCACTAATTTATTTCAAAATAAGCAGACAGCTAGATTCGAATTAACCCACAAAGAAGTTTTTCTCTCATTATGACGCAGCATTGATACAGAATCAACCAACTGGTGTCCCATCCTGAGAACAGTATTTAGATATGAATAAACTTTAGATATTTGCATAATGTCGTCTATAAGAAGAGTGTAAATACACCAAAGGGGTAATCAGAATCCGCAAATCAAAGTAGGACAAACAACGATCCATAAAACATACACATAAAACCAAAGATCGAGTAACACGAATCCCACCAAAAACCGAGGATGAACTAAAGGTGCTCCAGAAGTGTATGCAGGTCCTACTCCACGTGAGGCAACCGTCGTGCCACTCTTGTAATTTTTTAACCAGCTTTGAGACGAACAGAATTTCGGAACATGTGCCATATAATAAAGGGGACAAGAAATCGATCTTACATTTTGGAGCATCCGGCCTTGGTTGTGGTTTTATTTGCACAGTTTGTTACCTCGCTGGTGTCAAAGGCTCAAGTGAGCTTTTCACATCACTTGGCATCTGTTTTCCGTTAACTTTGTATTACCCGTTTTGCTGTCCTGTTCTGCAGACACAATGGTTTCCGGGTTATGACTTTTTTTTTCTTGATAACCAATCTTAGTGAATTTTCTTAGCACAATGATCGTTATGACGGAACAAATGTTGGTATTGGTTTAGAGGATATACTTTTCCAAACAAGAGGCCACACAAAGAGGTGATTTTGTATATGGAGAGTTTCTAGTTCATTTGTATTTATGGATTTTTTATGAACTGCGTTGGAAAATCCCTTTCACAAAATTCTTAGTGTAATTATGTAGCTTGTTACAGTTTTTGACATAAAAGGGCGGAATTCAAAATTTTGACGTATTTATTTTTCATCTAATAAGTTATTTATTTGCAAAATTTTACTCTTTATGGATTATTGGTTGACAATTAAAAAAATATTTATAACTTTTTGTTTTCTTAAAGGAACCCAACTGTGAATTTCACATATTTGGAAGGAAAATGAAATTTTTATTTTCCATTCAATTTTGTTGTTTTTCTGCAAAATGTTTATTTTAATTCCTACGAGTCAAACACTATTCCAATCCAATTTAGTTTAATTTCATTTTAATTAATATCCTAAGTAGTACAGTTAAACCTGCTATAGTGACCACCTCTATTAAGTTACAGCTAAATCTGCTTTAGTGACCACCTCTATTAAGTTACAATTAAACCTGCTTTAGTGATCACCTCTATTAAGTTACAGTTAAACCTGCTTTAGTGACCACCTCTATTAAGTTACAGTTAAACCTGCTTTAGTGATCACCTCTATTAAGTTACAGTTAAACCTGCTTTAGTGACCACCTCCATTAAGTTACAGTCAAACCTGCTTTAGTGACCACCTCTATTAAGGTAGAGTCAAACCTGCTTTAGTGACCACCTCTATTACATTACAGTTAAGCCTGCTTTAGTGACCACCTCTATTAAGTTACAGTTAAACCTGCTTTAGTGATCATCTCTATTAAGTTACAGTTAAGCCTGCTTTAGTGACCACCTCTATTAAGCTACAGTTAAACCTGCTTTAGTGACCACCTCTATTAAGCTACAGTTAAACCTGCTTTAGTGACCACCTCTATTAAGCTACAGTTAAACCTGCTTTAGTGACCACCTCTACTAAATCACAGTTAAACCTGCTTTAGTGACCACTTCTATTAAGTTACAGTTAAACCTGCTTTAGTGATTACCTCTAATAAATCACAGTTAAGCCTGTTTTAGTGACAACCTCTAATAGGCTACAGTTTAACCTACTTTAGTGACCACCTCTATTAAGTTACAGTTAAACCTGCTTTAGTGACCACCTCTATTAAGTTAGAGTTAAACCTACTTTAGGGACCACCTCTATTAAGTTACAGTTAAAACCGGCTTTAGTGACCACCTCTATTAAGCTACGGTTAAACCTGCTTTAGTGACCACCTCTATTAAGTTACAGTTAAACCTGCTTTAGTGATCACCTCTATTAAGTTACAGTTAATCCTGCTTTAGTGACCACCTCCATTAAGTTACAGTCAAACCTGCTTTAGTGACCACCTCTATTAAGGTACAGTCAAACCTGCTTTAGTGATCACCTCTATTAAATTACAGTTAAGCCTGCTTTAGTGACCACCTCTAATAAGCTACAGTTAAACCTGCTTTAATGCCCACCTCTATTAATTTACAGTTAAACCTGCTTTAGTGACCACCTCTATTAAGTTACAGTTAAACCTGCTTTAGTGATCATCTCTATTAAGTTACAGTTAAACCTGCTTTAGTGACCACCTCTATTAAGCTACAGTTAAACCTGCTTTAGTGACCACCTCTATTAAGCTACAGTTAAACCTGCTTTAGTGACCACCTCTACTAAGTCACAGTTAAGCCTGCTTTAGTGATTACCTCTAATAAATCACTGTTAAGCCTGCTTTAGTGACCACCTCTAATAGGCTACAGTTTAACCTGCTTTAGTGACCACCTCTATTAAGTTACAGTTACACCTGCTTTAGTGACCACCTCTATTAAGTTACAGTTAAATCTGCTTTAGTGATCACCTCTATTAAGTTACAGTTAAACCGGCTTTAGTGACGACCTCTAATAAGCTACAGTTAGACCTGCTTTTGTCACCACCTCTATTAAGTTACAGTTAAACCTGCTTTAGTGACCACCTCTATTAAGTTACAGTTAAACCTGCTTTAGTGACCACCTCTATTAAGTTACAGTTAAACCTGCTTTAGTGATCATCTCTATTAAGTTACAGTTAAACCTGCTTTAGTGACCACCTCTATTAAGCTACAGTTAAACCTGCTTTAGTGACCACTTCTATTAAGTTACAGTTAAACCTGCTTTAGTGATTACCTCTAATAAATCACTGTTAAGCCTGCTTTAGTGACCACCTCTAATAGGCTACAGTTTAACCTGCTTTAGTGACCACCTCTATTAAGTTACAGTTACACCTGCTTTAGTGACCACCTCTATTAAGTTACAGTTAAATCTGCTTTAGTGATCACCTCTATTAAGTTACAGTTAAACCGGCTTTAGTGACGACCTCTAATAAGCTACAGTTAGACCTGCTTTTGTCACCACCTCTATTAAGTTACAGTTAAACCTGCTTTAGTGACCACCTCTATTAAGTTACAGTTAAACCTGCTTTAGTGACCTCCTCTATTACGTTACAGTTAAACGTGCTTTAGTGACCACCTCTATTAAGTTAATGTTAAACCTGCTTTAGTGACCACCTCTATTAACTTACAGTAAAACCTGCTTTAGTGACCACCTCTAATAAGTTACAGTTAAACCTGCTTTTGTCACGCCTCTATTAAGTTACAGTTAAACCTGCTTTAGTGACCATCTCTATTAAGTTACAGTTAAACCTGCCTTAGTGACCACCTCTATTAAGCAATAACTTGTATTATGTGACCTTAATTTGTATTTCCCTTCACTGTGCATCTATCAATTAAACCTGTATTAAGCGACCACCTGCCGTTGGAAAGTTACATTAGACAGCTTTGACTGTATTTGCATAATCAGTATACTTCCACTGACAGAAAAGTTTTACATGAAAATCATCATGTAGAGCTGCATTGTAAATTCGAGCTCATTAATTCTTTAATAGAACTAATATTCGTATGACAACTGTGTAATGAAGATTAAATATATTACATATAATGTTCAAGAATCTATGTTCTTTATAATAATCCTGTTCTCCCAGTTAAATGCTAGGATTGATATTTTACTCACATTTGGAAAACACTTTCATAGCCTCATCATATCAGTAAGAGAAGAGGTCTGGGCACATAACACTAACCTCATCAGATCAGTAAGAAGGGAGGTGTGGGCCCATAAAACTAACCTGATCATACCAGTAAGAGGGGAGGTGTGGGCCCATAAAACTAACGTCATCATATCAGTAAGAGGGGAGATGTGGGCCCATAAAACTAACCTCATGATATCACTGAGAGGGGAGGTGTGGGTTCATAAAACTAACCTGATCATATCAGTAAGAGAGGAGGTGTGGGCCCATAAAACTAACCTCATCATATCAATAAGAGGGGAAGTGTGGGCCCATAAAGCTAACCTTATCATATCACTGATAGGGGAGGTGTGGGCCCATCAAACTAACCTCATCATATCACTGAGAGGGGAGGTGTGGGGCCATAAAACTAACATCATCATATCAGTAAGAGGGGAGGTGTGGGGCCATAAAACTAACATCATCATATCAGTAAGAGGGGAGGTGTGGGGCCATAAATCTAACCTCATCATACCAGTAAGAGAGGAGATGTGGGCCCATAAATCTAACCTCATCATATCAGTAAGAGGGGAGGTGTGGGTCCATAAAACTAACCTCATCATATCAGTAAGAGAAGAGGTGTGGGCCCACAAAATTAACCTCATCATGTCACTAAGAGGGGAGGTGTGGGCCCATAAAACTAACCTTATCATATCACTGACAGGGGAGGTGTGCGTCCACAAACTAACCTTATCATATCAGTAAGAGGGGAGATGTGGGTCCATAAAATTAACCTCATCATATCACTGAGAGAGGAGGTGTGGGCCCATAAAACTAACCTGATCATATCAGTAAGAGAGGAGATATGGGCTCATAAATCTAACCTCATCATATCAGTAAGAGGGGAGGTGTGGGTCCATTAAACTAACCTCATCATATCAGCAAGAGAGGAGATGTGGGCCCATAAAACTAACCTCATCATATCAGTAAGAGGGAAGGTGTGGGCCCATAAAACTAACCTCATCATATCAGTAAGAGAGGAGATATGGGCTCATAAATCTAACCTCATCATATCAGTAAGAGGGGAGGTGTGGGTCCATTAAACTAACCTCATCATATCAGTAAGAGAGGAGATGTGGGCCCATAAAACTCATATCAGTAAGAGAGAAGATATGGGCTCATAAAGCTAACCTCATCATCTCAGTAAGAGGGGAAGTGTGGGTCCATAAAACTAACCTCATCATATCACTGAGAGGGGAGGTGAGTGCCTATAAATCTAACCTCATCATATCAGTAAGAGAGGAGATGTGGGCCCATAAAACTAACCTCATCATCTCAGTAAGAGGGGAGGTGTGGGCCCATAAAACTAACATCATCATCTCAGTAAGAGGGGACGTGTGGATCCATAAAACTAACATCATCATCTCAGTAAGAGGGGAGGTGTGGGTCCATAAAACTAACCTCATCATATCACTTAGAGAGGAAGTGAGTGCCTATAAATCTAACCTCATCATATCAGTAAGAGAGGAGATGTAGACCCATAAAACTAACCTCATCATATCAGTAAGAGAGGAGATGTGGACCCATAAAACTAACCTCATCATATCAATAAGAGAGGAGGTGTGGGGCCATAAAACTAACCTCATCATATCAGTAAGAGAGGAGATGTGAGCTCATAAAACTAACCTCATCATATCAGTAAGAGAGGAGATGTGAGCTCATAAAGCTAACCTCATCATATCAGTAAGAGAGGAGGTGTGGGGCCATAAAACTAACATCATCATCTCAGTAAGAGGGGAGGTGTGGACCCATAAAACTAACCTCATCATATCAGTAAGAGGGGAGGTGTGGGCCCATAAAACTAACCTCATCATATCAGTAAGAGGGGAGGTGTGGACCCATAAAACTAACCTCATCATATTAGTAGGAGGGGAGGTGTGGGCCCATACAACTAACCTCATGATATCACTGAGAGGGGAGGTGTGGGGCCCATAAAACTAACCTCATCATATCAGTAAGAGGGGAGGTGTGGACCCAATAAACTAACCTCATCATATCAGTATGAGAGGAGGTGTGAGTGTTTAAAACTAACCTCATCATATCACTGAGAAGGGATGTGTGGGCCCATAAAGCTAACCTCATATCAGTAAGAGGGAGATGTGGGCCCATAATACTAACCTCATCATATTACTGAGAGGGGAGGTGTGGACCCATAAAACTAACCTCATCATATCAGTAAGAGAGGAGATATGGGTTCATAAATCTAACCTCATCATATCAGTAAGAGGGGAGGTGTGGGTCCAATAAACTAACATCATCATATCAGTAAGAGAGGAGATGTGGGCTCATAAAACTAACCTCATCATATCAGTAAGAGGGAAGGTGTGGGCCCATAAAACTAACCTCATCATATCAGTAAGAGAGGAGATGTGGGCCCATACAACTAACCTCATCATATCAGTATGAGAGGAGATATTGGCTCATAAATCTAACCTCATCATATCAGTAAGAGGGGAGGTGTGGGTCCATTAAACTAACCTCATCATATCAGTAAGAGAGGAGATGTGGGCCCATAAAACTAACCTCATCATATCACTAAGAGAGGAGATGTGGGACCATAAAACTAACCTCATCATATTAGTAAGAGGGGAGGTGTGGGCCCATACAACTAACATCATCATCTCAGTAAAAGGGGAGGTGTGGGTTCATAAAACTAACATCATCATCTCAGTAAGAGGGGAGGTGTTGGTCCATAAAACTAACCTCATCATATCAGTAAGAATGGAGGTGTGGGCCTATTAAACTAACATCATCATATCAGTAAGAGAGGAGATGTGGACCGATAAAACTAACCTCATCATATCAGTAAGAGAGGAGGTGTGGGCCCATTAAACTAGCATCATCATATCAGTAAGAAAGGAGATGTGGGCCCATACAACTAACCTCATGATATCACTGAGAGGGGAGGTGTGGGGTCATAAAACTAACTTCATCATATCAGTAAGAGGGGAAGTGTTGGTCCAAGAAACTAACCTCATCATATCAGTATGAGAGGAGGTGTGGGTCTTTAAAACTAACCTCATCATATCACTGAGAAGGGATGTGTGGGCCCATAAAGCTAACCTCATATCAGTAAGAGGGAGATGTGGGCCCATAATACTAACCTCATCATATTACTGAGAGGGGAGGTGTGGGCCCATAAAACTAACCTCATCATATCAGTAAGAGAGGAGATATGGGCTCATAAATCTAACCTCATCATATCAGTAAGAGGGGAGGTGTGGGTCCATTAAACTAACCTCATCATATCAGTAAGAGAGGAGATGTGGGCCCATAAAACTAACCTCATCATATCAGTAAGAGGGAAGGTGTGGGCCCATAAAACTAACCTCATCATATCAGTAAGAGAGGAGATATGGGCTCATAAATCTAACCTCATCATATCAGTAAGAGGGGAGGTGTGGGTCCATTAAACTAACCTCATCATATCAGTAAGAGAGGAGATGTGGGCCCATAAAACTCATATCAGTAAGAGAGGAGATATGGGCTCATGAAGCTAACCTCATCATCTCAGTAAGAGAGGAGGTGTGGGGCCATAAAACTAACTTCATCATCTCAGTAAGAGGGGAGGTGTGGGTCCATAAAACTAACCTCATCATATCACTGAGAGGGGAAGTGAGTGCCTATAAATCTAACCTCATCATATCAGTAAGAGAGGAGATGTGGGCCCATAAAACTAACCTCATCATCTCAGTAAGAGGGGAGGTGTGGGTCCATAAAACTAACATCATCATCTCAGTAAGATGGGAGATGTGGATCCATAAAACTAACATCATCATATCAGTAAGAGGGGAGGTGTGGATTCATAAAACTAGCCTCATCATATCACTGAGAGGGGAAGTGAGTGCCTATAAATCTAACCTCATCATATCAGTAAGAGAGGAGATGTGGACCCATAAAACTAACCTCATCATATCAGTAAGAGAGGAGATGTGGACCCATAAAACTAACATCATCATATCAGTAAGAGAGGAGGTGTGGGGCCATAAAACTAACCTCATCATATCAGTAAGAGAGGAGATGTGAGCTCATAAAACTAACCTCATCATATCAGTAAGAGAGGAGATGTGAGCTCATAAAGCTAACCTCATCATATCAGTAAGAGAGGAGGTGTGGGGCCATAAAACTAACATCATCATCTCAGTAAGAGGGGGGGGTGTGGGCCCATAAAACTAACCTCATCAGATCACTGAGAGGGGAGGTGTGGGCCCATAAAACTAACCTCATCATATCAGTAAGAGAGGAGGTGTGGGGCCATAAAACTAATATCATCATCTCAGTAAGAGGGGTGTGTGGACCCATAAAACTAACCTCATCATATCAGTAAGAGGGGAGGTGTGGGCCCATAAAACTAACCTCATCATATCAGTAAGAGGGGAGGTGTGGGCCCATAAAACTAACCTCATCATATTAGTAAGAGGGGAGGTGTGGGCCCATAAAACTAACCTCATCAGATCACTGAGAGGGGAGGTATGGGCCCATAAAACTAACCTCATCATATCAGTAAGAGAGGAGGTGTGGGGCCATAAAACTAACATCATCATCTCAGTAAGAGGGGAGGTGTGGACCCATAAAGCTAACCTCATCATATCAGTAAGAGGGGAGATGTGGGCCCATAAAACTAACGTCATCATATCAGTAAGAGGGGAGGTGTGGGCCCATAAAACTAACCTCATCATATTAGTAAGAGGGGAGGTGTGGGCCCATACAACTAACCTCATGATATTACTGAGAGGGGAGTTGTGGGGTCATAAAACTAACCTCATCATATCAGTAAGAGGGGAGGTGTGGGCCCAATAAACTAACCTCATCATATCAGTATGAGAGGAGGTGTGGGTCTTTAAAACTAACCTGATCATATCACTAAGAAGGGATGTGTGGGCCCATAAAGCTAACCTCATCATATCAGTAAGAGGGAGATGTGGGCTCATAATACTAACCTCATGATATCACTGAGAGGGGAGGTGTGGGGTCATAAAACTAACCTCATCATATCAGTAAGAGGGGAAGTGTTGGTCCAAGAAACTAACCTCATCATATCAGTATGAGAGGAGGTGTGGGTCTTTAAAACTAACCTCATCATATCACTGAGAAGGGATGTGTGGGCCCATAAAGCTAACCTCATATCAGTAAGAGGGAGATGTGGGCCCATAATACTAACCTCATCATATTACTGAGAGGGGAGGTGTGGGCCCATAAAACTAACCTCATCATATCAGTAAGAGAGGAGATATGGGCTCATAAATCTAACCTCATCATATCAGTCAGAGGGGAGGTGTGGGTCCATTAAACTAACCTCATCATATCAGTAAGAGAGGAGATGTGGGCCCATAAAACTAACCTCATCATATCAGTAAGAGGGAAGGTGTGGGCCCATAAAACTAACCTCATCATATCAGTAAGAGAGGAGATATGGGCTCATAAATCTAACCTCATCATATCAGTAAGAGGGGAGGTGTGGGTCCATTAAACTAACCTCATCATATCAGTAAGAGAGGAGATGTGGGCCCATAAAACTCATATCAGTAAGAGAGGAGATATGGGCTCATGAAGCTAACCTCATCATCTCAGTAAGAGAGGAGGTGTGGGGCCATAAAACTAACTTCATCATCTCAGTAAGAGGGGAGGTGTGGGTCCATAAAACTAACCTCATCATATCACTGAGAGGGGAAGTGAGTGCCTATAAATCTAACCTCATCATATCAGTAAGAGAGGAGATGTGGGCCCATAAAACTAACCTCATCATCTCAGTAAGAGGGGAGGTGTGGGTCCATAAAACTAACATCATCATCTCAGTAAGATGGGAGATGTGGATCCATAAAACTAACATCATCATATCAGTAAGAGGGGAGGTGTGGATTCATAAAACTAGCCTCATCATATCACTGAGAGGGGAAGTGAGTGCCTATAAATCTAACCTCATCATATCAGTAAGAGAGGAGATGTGGACCCATAAAACTAACCTCATCATATCAGTAAGAGAGGAGATGTGGACCCATAAAACTAACATCATCATATCAGTAAGAGAGGAGGTGTGGGGCCATAAAACTAACCTCATCATATCAGTAAGAGAGGAGATGTGAGCTCATAAAACTAACCTCATCATATCAGTAAGAGAGGAGATGTGAGCTCATAAAGCTAACCTCATCATATCAGTAAGAGAGGAGGTGTGGGGCCATAAAACTAACATCATCATCTCAGTAAGAGGGGGGGGGTGTGGGCCCATAAAACTAACCTCATCAGATCACTGAGAGGGGAGGTGTGGGCCCATAAAACTAACCTCATCATATCAGTAAGAGAGGAGGTGTGGGGCCATAAAACTAATATCATCATCTAAGTAAGAGGGGGGTGTGGACCCATAAAACTAACCTCATCATATCAGTAAGAGGGGAGGTGTGGGCCCATAAAACTAACCTCATCATATCAGTAAGAGGGGAGGTGTGGGCCCATAAAACTAACCTCATCATATTAGTAAGAGGGGAGGTGTGGGCCCATAAAACTAACCTCATCAGATCACTGAGAGGGGAGGTATGGGCCCATAAAACTAACCTCATCATATCAGTAAGAGAGGAGGTGTGGGGCCATAAAACTAACATCATCATCTCAGTAAGAGGGGAGGTGTGGACCCATAAAGCTAACCTCATCATATCAGTAAGAGGGGAGATGTGGGCCCATAAAACTAACGTCATCATATCAGTAAGAGGGGAGGTGTGGGCCCATAAAACTAACCTCATCATATTAGTAAGAGGGGAGGTGTGGGCCCATACAACTAACCTCATGATATTACTGAGAGGGGAGTTGTGGGGTCATAAAACTAACCTCATCATATCAGTAAGAGGGGAGGTGTGGGCCCAATAAACTAACCTCATCATATCAGTATGAGAGGAGGTGTGGGTCTTTAAAACTAACCTGATCATATCACTAAGAAGGGATGTGTGGGCCCATAAAGCTAACCTCATCATATCAGTAAGAGGGAGATGTGGGCTCATAATACTAACCTCATGATATCACTGAGAGGGGAGGTGTGGGGTCATAAAACTAACCTCATCATATCAGTAAGAGGGGAAGTGTTGGTCCAAGAAACTAACCTCATCATATCAGTATGAGAGGAGGTGTGGGTCTTTAAAACTAACCTCATCATATCACTGAGAAGGGATGTGTGGGCCCATAAAGCTAACCTCATATCAGTAAGAGGGAGATGTGGGCCCATAATACTAACCTCATCATATTACTGAGAGGGGAGGTGTGGGCCCATAAAACTAACCTCATCATATCAGTAAGAGAGGAGATATGGGCTCATAAATCTAACCTCATCATATTAGTAAGAGGGGAGGTGTGGGTCCATTAAACTAACCTCATCATATCTGTAAGAGAGGAGATGTGGGCCCATAAAACTAACCTCATCATCTCAGTAAGAGGGGAGGTGTGGGTCCATAAAACTAACATCATCATCTCAGTAAGAGGGAAGATGTGGATCGATAAAACTAACATCATCATCTCAGTAAGAGGGGAGGTGTGGATTCATAAAACTAGCCTCATCATATCACTGAGAGGGGAAGTGAGTGCCTATAAATCTAACCTCATCATATCAGTAAGAGAGGAGATGTGGACCCATAAAACTAACCTCATCATATCAGTAAGAGAGGAGATGTGGACCCATAAAACTAACATCATCATATCAGTAAGAGAGGAGGTGTGGGGCCATAAAACTAACCTCATCATATCAGTAAGAGAGGAGATGTGAGCTCATAAAACTAACCTCATCATATCAGTAAGAGAGGAGATGTGAGCTCATAAAGCTAACCTCATCATATCAGTAAGAGAGGAGGTGTGGGGCCATAAAACTAACATCATCATCTCAGTAAGAGGGGGGGGGTGTGTGGGCCCATAAAACTAACCTCATCAGATCACTGAGAGGGGCGGTGTGGGCCCATAAAACTAACCTCATCATATCAGTAAGAGAGGAGGTGTGGGGCCATAAAACTAATATCATCATCTCAGTAAGAGGGGGTGTGGACCCATAAAACTAACCTCATCATATCAGTAAGAGGGGAGGTGTGGGCCCATAAAACTAACCTCATCATATCAGTAAGAGGGGAGGTGTGGGCCCATAAAACTAACCTCATCATATCAGTAAGAGGGGAGGTGTGGGCCCATAAAACTAACCTCATCAGATCACTGAGAGGGGAGGTATGAGCCCATAAAACTAACCTCATCATATCAGTAAGAGAGGAGGTGTGGGGCTATAAAACTAACATCATCATCTCAGTAAGAGGGGAGGTGTGGACCCATAAAGCTAACCTCATCATATCAGTAAGAGGGGAGATGTGGGCCCATAAAACTAACGTCATCATATCAGTAAGAGGGGAGGTGTGGGCCCATAAAACTAACCTCATCATATTAGTAAGAGGGAAGGTGTGGGCCCATACAACTAACCTCATGATATTACTGAGAGGGGAGTTGTGGGGTCATAAAACTAACCTCATCATATCAGTAAGAGGGGAGGTGTGGGCCCAATAAACTAACCTCATCATATCAGTATGAGAGGAGGTGTGGGTCTTTAAAACTAACCTGATCATATCACTGAGAAGGGATGTGTGGGCCCATAAAGCTAACCTCATATCAGTAAGAGGGAGATGTGGGCTCATAATACTAACCTCATGATATCACTGAGAGGGGAGGTGTGGGGTCATAAAACTAACCTCATCATATCAGTAAGAGGGGAAGTGTTGGTCCAAGAAACTAACCTCATCATATCAGTATGAGAGGAGGTGTGGGTCTTTAAAACTAACCTCATCATATCACTGAGAAGGGATGTGTGGGCCCATAAAGCTAACCTCATATCAGTAAGAGGGAGATGTGGGCCCATAATACTAACCTCATCATATTACTGAGAGGGGAGGTGTGGGCCCATAAAACTAACCTCATCATATCAGTAAGAGAGGAGATATGGGCTCATAAATCTAACCTCATCATATCAGTAAGAGGGGAGGTGTGGGTCCATTAAACTAACCTCATCATATCAGTAAGAGAGGAGATGTGGGCCCATAAAACTAACCTCATCATATCAGTAAGAGGGAAGGTGTGGGCCCATGAAACTAACCTCATCATATCAGTAAGAGAGGAGATATGGGCTCATAAATCTAACCTCATCATATCAGTAAGAGGGGAGGTGTGGGTCCATTAAACTAACCTCATCATATCAGTAAGAGAGGAGATGTGGGCCCATAAAACTCATATCAGTAAGAGAGGAGATATGGGCTCATAAAGCTAACCTCATCATCTCAGTAAGAGAGGAGGTGTGGGGCCATAAAACTAACTTCATCATCTCAGTAAGAGGGGAGGTGTGGGTCCATAAAACTAACCTCATCATATCACTGAGAGGGGAAGTGAATGCCTATAAATGTAACCTCATCATATCAGTAAGAGAGGAGATGTGGGCCCATAAAACTAACCTCATCATCTCAGTAAGAGGGGAGGTGTGGGTCCATAAAACTAACATCATCATCTCAGTAAGAGGGGAGATGTGGATCCATAAAACTAACATCATCATCTCAGTAAGAGGGGAGGTGTGGATTCATAAAACTAGCCTCATCATATCACTGAGAGGGGAAGTGAGTGCCTATAAATCTAACCTCATCATATCAGTAAGAGAGGAGATGTGGACCCATAAAACTAACCTCATCATATCAGTAAGAGAGGAGATGTGGACCCATAAAACTAACATCATCATATCAGTAAGAGAGGAGGTGTGGGGCCATAAAACTAACCTCATCATATCAGTAAGAGAGGAGATGTGAGCTCATAAAACTAACCTCATCATATCAGTAAGAGAGGAGATGTGAGCTCATAAAGCTAACCTCATCATATCAGTAAGAGAGGAGGTGTGGGGCCATAAAACTAACATCATCATCTCAGTAAGAGGGGGGGGGTATGGGCCCATAAAACTAACCTCATCAGATCACTGAGAGGGGAGGTGTGGGCCCATAAAACTAACCTCATCATATCAGTAAGAGAGGAGGTGTGGGGCCATAAAACTAATATCATCATCTAAGTAAGAGGAGGGTGTGGACCCATAAAACTAACCTCATCATATCAGTAAGAGGGGAGGTGTGGGCCGATAAAACTAACCTCATCATATCAGTAAGAGGGGAGGTGTGGGCCCATAAAACTAACCTCATCATATTAGTAAGAGGGGAGGTGTGGGCCCACAAAACTAACCTCATCAGATCACTGAGAGGGGAGGTATGGGCCCATAAAACTAACCTCATCATATCAGTAAGAGAGGAGGTGTGGGGCCATAAAACTAACATCATCATCTCAGTAAGAGGGGAGGTGTGGACCCATAAAACTAACCTCATCATACCAGTAAGAGGGGAGATGTGGGCCCATAAAACTAACGTCATCATATCAGTAGAGGGGAGGTGTGGGCCCATAAAACTAACCTCATCATATTAGTAAGAGGGGAGGTGTGGGCCCATACAACTAACCTCATGATATTACTGAGAGGGGAGTTGTGGGGTCATAAAACTAACCTCATCATATCAGTAAGAGGGGAGGTGTGGGCCCAATAAACTAACCTCATCATATCAGTATGAGAGGAGGTGTGGGTCTTTAAAACTAACCTGATCATATCACTGAGAAGGGATGTGTGGGCCCATAAAGCTAACCTCATATCAGTAAGAGGGAGATGTGGGCTCATAATACTAACCTCATCATATTACTGAGAGGGGAGGTGGGGACCCATAAAACTAACCTCATCATATCAGTAAGAGAGGAGATATGGGCTCATAAATCTAACCCCATCATATCAGTAAGAGGGGAGATGTGGGCCCATAAAACTAACCTCATCATATCAGTAAGAGGGAAGGTGTGGGCCCATAAAACTAACCTCATCATATCAGTAAGAGAGGAGATGTGGGCCCATACAACTAACCTCATCATATCAGTATGAGAGGAGATATGGGCTCATAAATCTAACCTCATCATATCAGTAAGAGAGGAGGTGTGGGTCCATTAAACTAACCTCATCATATCAGTAAAAGAGGAGATGTGGGCCCATAAAGCTAACCTCATCATATCAGTAAGAGGGAAGGTGTGGGCCCATAAAACTCATATCAGTAAGAGAGGAGGTATGGGCTCATAAAGCTAACCTCATCATCTCAGTAAGAGAGGAGGTGTGGGGCCATAAAACTAACTTCATCATCTCAGTAAGAGGGGAGGTGTGGGTCCATAAAACTAACCTCATCATATCAGTAAGAGAGGAGATGTGGGCCCATGCAACTAACCTCATCATATCAGTATGAGAGGAGATATGGGCTCATAAATCTAACCTCATCATATCAGTAAGACAGGAGGTGTGGGTCCATTAAACTAACCTCATCATATCAGTAAAAGAGGAGATGTGGGCCCATAAAGCTAACCTCATCATATCAGTAAGAGGGAAGGTGTGGGCCCATAAAACTCATATCAGTAAGAGAGGAGGTATGGGCTCATAAAGCTAACCTCATCATCTCAGTAAGAGAGGAGGTGTGGGGCCATAAAACTAACTTCATCATCTCAGTAAGAGGGGAGGTGTGGGTCCATAAAACTAACCTCATCATATCACTGAGAGGGGAGGTGAGTGCCTATAAATCTAACCTCATCATATCAGTAAGAGAGGAGATGTGGGCCCATAAAACTAACCTCATCATCTCAGTAAGAGGGGAGGTGTGGGCCCATAAAACTAACATCATCATCTCAGTAAGAGGGGAGGTGTGGATCCATAAAACTAACCTCATCATATCAGTAAGAGAGGGGATGTGAGCTCATAAAGCTAACCTCATCATATCAGTAAGAGAGGAGATGTGAGCTCATAAAGCTAACCTCATCATATCAGTAAGAGAGGAGATGTGAGCTCATAAAACTAACCTCATCATATCAGCTAAAGAAGAGGTGTGGGGCCATAAAACTAACATCATCATCTCAGTAAGAGGGGAGGTGTGGGCCCATAAAACTAACCTCATCAAATCACTGAGAGGGGAGGTGTGGGCCCATAAAACTAACCTAATCATATCAGTAAGAGAGGAGGTGTGGGGCCATAAAACTAACATCATCATCTCAGTAAGAGGGGAGGTGTGGACCCATAAAACTAACCTCGTCATATCAGTAAGAGGGGAGGTGTGGGCCCATAAAACTAACCTCATCATATCAGTAAGAGGGGAGGTGTGGACCCATAAAACTAACCTCATCTTATCAGTAAGAGGGGAGGTGTGGGCCCATAAAACTAACCTCATCATATCAGTAAGAGGGGAGGTGTGGGCCCATAAAACTAACCTCATCATATCAGTAAGAGGGGAGGTGTGGGCCCATAAAACTAACCTCATCATATCAGTAAGAGGGGAGGTGTGGGCCCATAAAACTAACCTCATCTTATCAGTAAGAAGGGAGGTGTGGACCCATAAGACAAACCTCATCATATCACTGAGAGAGGAGGTGTGGGCCCATACAAGTAACCTCATCATATCAGTAAGAGGGAGGTGTGGGCCCATAAAATTAACCTCATCATATCACTGTGAGGGGAAGTGTGGGCCCATAAAACTAACTTCATCAAATCAGTAAGTTGGGAGGTATGGGCCGATAAAACTAATCTCATCATATCAATAAGAGGGAGGTGTGGGCCCATACAACTAACCACATCATATCACTGACAGGGGATGTGTGGGCCCATAAAACTAACCTCATCATATCAGTAAAAGGGGGGGGGTGTGGGCCCATAAAGCTAACCTCATCAGATCACTGAGAGGGGAGGTGTGTGCCTATAAAACTAACCTCATCATATCAGTAAGAGGGGAGATGTGGGCCCAGAAAACCAACCTCATCATATCAGTAAGAGGGGAGGTGTAGGCCCATAAAACCAACCTCATCATATCAGTAAAATTGGAGGTGTGGGCCCATAAAGCTAACCTCATCATATCAGTAAGAGGGGAGATGTGGATCCATAAAACTAACCTCATCATATCAGTAAGAGGGGAGGTGTAGGCCCATAAAACTAACCTCATCATATCAGTAAGATGGGAGGTGTGGGCCCATACAACTAACCTCATCATATCAGTAAGACGGGAGGTGTGGGTCCATAAAACTAACCTCATCATATCACTGACATGGGAGGTGTGGGCTCATAAAGCTAACATCATCATATCAGTAAGAGGGGAGGTGTGGGCCCATAAAACTAACACCATCATATCACTGACAGGGAAGGTGTGGGACCATAAAACTAACCTCATCAGATCAGTAAGAGGGAAGGTGTGGGACCTTTATCTATAGTTTAGCAAAAAACATTTTGTGTTGTCTATATAACCTGAATGTTTACCTTCGTCTACACTTTGGTAAAAGAACTTTTGTGTTGTCTATAT
The DNA here is from genome assembly GCA_963383655.1 of Bathymodiolus septemdierum. Taxonomy (NCBI): domain Eukaryota; kingdom Metazoa; phylum Mollusca; class Bivalvia; order Mytilida; family Modiolidae; genus Bathymodiolus; species Bathymodiolus septemdierum. The sequence continues at coordinate 57,485,829 of OY726525.1, read as the reverse complement.
AACCTGAATGTTTACCTTCGTCTATAGTTTGGTAAAAGACCTTTTGCACATTCCCAATTTGAATCTGAAATTATATATACGGTTGTCTACCTTTAATATACGAGTTATTTCCCTTACAAACTGGTGCCCGGTCTAGCATGAGCAATGAAAGGGATAACGAATTTCTGTATAATTTTCTCATAATTTGTAGATATTTTAGCCTTGTATGCAATAAGAGGATAATTCTAAAGCAAGTAGAACATTCACAGGTTGTTACAATATTTAAATTTTGAACAGATTATGGGGGAAAATATGTTATTTTCGTTGAATTTTCCATGTCAGGGAATCTTTTGTGCACCATAAGGGGAGATAACATTTATTATACTTCCATATTAAGGCCATTATTGTTTTTTATATACGCCTACCAAGGCAATTATTATTCATGTGGAACGCGACAGTTGCCACTAGCGGAGCAGGAACTGCTATTCATTCCGGAGCACCCGAGTTCACTCTGAGGTTTTTATTGTGACGCTTTAGTTTTCTGTGTAGTGTTTATCGACCATTGGTTTCTTATGTCATTAAGCTATTGCTTTGCCTGTCTTTCCTAGATTTGTGGCTTCTGGTTAAGCCTTTGGTATCTTCAAAGTTGAAAAGCAAATTGACTATTACAGATCAATGTCTAGATTGTTATATATAAATATATTGACCACTAAAGGACAATATCTACACTATTACATTTGTATATGGAAATATTTTGAGTATTATAGAATATAGGGCAATATCTAGACAAGTATAGGGAAATATCTAGACTATTGCAGGGAAATATCTAGACTATTATTTATACAATAATATTGTGTTATATGCCGAAATATGTCCCTTCGGGTCGTGCATTATGCCTTCTAATCTTAGGACATATTTCGGCCTTCTAACCTTGGGACATATTTCGGCATATAACATGGACAACACAATATTATTGTTATTATTACTCTGAATGTCTTCGGTGATTTCAAAAAATGAAATTTGTCTAAAATGTATTGATAGTATAAAGATTGGCAAATAATATTCATTTAATTCAAGAAATATTTAATTTCAACAATAACAATGAACTGTCAAATTTTTAATTCCCAAACCTGGAACTGGCCATTATTTTGTCAGACAACTGCATCAACGTTAAAGAAAAACGTATAATACATTGTAAATTGTACACTGTTAAAAGCGCTAAGGTGATCCCGTTTAGACTCCGCCTATTTAAATGACGTAACATTGTTATAAGCTCCGCCCATCAGCATAGTAATGACTCCAACAATAGTACTATGCGAGTGCATAGTACAACGACGCTATTTATTCTTTGTAAAATTATGTTTCGATACTATCTGAAAAGTTCTTACATGAAGAGTAATAATTGGCAATATCTAGACTATTATAGCGCAATATCTAGACCATTATCTTGATTATAATCGGGTAATATCTAAACTATAATAGGGCAATATCCAGATTATTATAGCTACACTCTCATAGGCCAATATATAGACTATTACAGGGTAATATATAGACTGTTATAGGTCAATAGCTTAACTATTATAGGGCAATATCTAGACTGATATATGACAATAGCTTGACTATTACAGGGTAATATATAGACTGTTATAGGTCAATAGCTTGACTATTATAGGGCAATATCTAGACTGATATATGATAATAGCTTGATTATTACAGGGTAATATCTAGACTGTTTTTGGTCAGTAGCTGGACTATTACTATAGTATTAATAAATGGGTGTTTTCATAATGGACCGGTTATATGTCCAAGGTTAGTCATTATGGCCCAATGAAGGTTGCATTGGTCCGAGGCAATGCAGAGGGCAAATGTAACCTTCCGAGGGCCATTATGACTTACCCAAGGACATATAACCGGTCCATTATGAAAACACCCATTTCTTAATACTTTTATTAACCAGCTAATTTCAATTTTAGGTAATCTTCATTCTTTTTGAAGAAGGCCATAATATTGATCGAAATGGTAGGCTATAATTGTTTTATCAATTTTCAATATTATTATTTAAATATTAAAATTTAGAAATTTTATGAAAACTGAAATTTTTGGAAAATTTTGAAATCTTATGAAATGTTTTTTGAAATTTTTGAAATATTGCGGTTTTAAACTTTTTTTTATTGATTTTATTGAAATTTTATGAAATTTTTGAAATATTTAGGCAATCTACATTCTTTTTGAAGAAAGCCATAATGGTATCCATGGTATTTTGACCCCCCTACCCATGGAATATCGACCCCCTACACATGTTATTTTGACCTCCCTGCCTATCTCTTGATTAGAAATGAGGGCGGGGGGGGGGGTCAAAATACCATGGGGGTTCAATTTACCATACAGGGGGGTGTCAGTTTTCAATAAGGGGGTTCAATATACCATGGATGAAAATTGACCCCGGGGTCAATTTACCATGGGGTTCAAAATACCATATGACACCGGTCCATTATGGCTTTTACCAGTCCATTATGGCCTTAAAACCCATAATAGGCCGACAAAACATTTTGGAGCAAAATACTGTTCTTGCTGTATAAATACAAACCAGTCTGTAGTATTGATAATATAACCTACTGGTTAATAAAGGGTAATATCTAGACTGCTATATGCCAATAGCTTTACTATTACAGGGTAATATCTAAGCTATTATATTGTAATATCTTGACTATTGTAGAGTGGGTTTCTTGGACTTGGAGATGGGTTCAGTAATCTAGACACTTTAATAGGAAACGCGTTGTCTGATGTAGAAAACACACTGAACAATGTATTGGGTTCGTTGGAAAACTTAGGAAATGACGTCAAGGACTTCTTCACTGGTAATATAAATCGAATAAGAAAAATAACTTTTTTTTCTTAAATGTTATTGATGACAAAACTCTATTTAATTTGAAATGTTTACTGATAGATTTTAAATGACAAAAGTGTGTTAACGGTGTAGTTATACATTGATACCTACCCATGTGATCACCTCTGTTAAGTAGCCACCTGTATTTAAAGGTCAACTTTTCTTGGCTTGTCATAGAAAATTTCGTATGAATTGAACATATTTTAAGAGGTCACCTTTATTTAAAGGTCACCCTTTTATTGTCCTGTCATGCGAAATTTCATATGAATTTAACTTCTTTTAAGAGGACACCTGTCTTACAAAGCTACTTTTTCTTTGTCTCCAATGTGACATCTTAATACAGGTTTGACTGTATTATGACTACGCAAAAAATAAACAAAAACAATGATATTTCATAATATGGAATTTTTTATTGATAAATGTGTTATTGCCCAGAACAGACTAATAATGATACTAGCATATTATTAGTCACACAGTGTACAATTGTCCTAATACTGAAAAATATTGGGTCAATAAAATTATGTTCTCAATGCTTAATAAGCAGTAGTAACTATGCCTTCTGTCAAGGAGTCATTTTCAACCTTCTGTAGAAGTCTCAAAATGATGGACTTTTATTCAGATTATTATTTTAGAGGGTTATGCCCCCAACCACCCTTTTCCCCCCAAAAAATATGCCTTATTGTGGGCTCAGTGGTTCAGCAAATATGTTGAGGTCCAGTTAATTTTTTAACTGGACCACATGTCTGGTAGATAATTCCATTTAATTTCGAACACTGTAATGGCCTTCAAATGACGTATGTGTCACCTCCATGAAAACCAGTTAGTATATCAGCTATTCAAAACAGTACGCACCCGCTTCCATTAATATCGGTTATTATATCCACCATTCAAGACCGTATCATGATCCGCTTTCAGAACAAAATGTCATTATGTCTGCTTATAACTACCAGTTAGCATGTCTGGTATTCAAGAACGTATATGCTCTGCTTGCATGACCGCCATTTATTATGTCTGCCATTCATGGACTATGATTCGTCTCCAGAAACAAAAAAACAAAAACAAAAAATACCACACATCAATAAGTTAGCATGTTTGCCTATCAAGGACGTTTGCTTCTTCATAACTACCAGTTCGTATGTCTGGTATTCAAGAACGTATATGTTCTGCTTGCATAACCGCCATTTATTATGTTTGCCATTCAGTAACATATGATCTGCCATCATAACTATCAGTATTTATGCATATCAATCCAGGGAGTATGACCCTCCCAAGTAATTACCCGTTATTATTTATTATGTCTGCCATTCATGGACATATGATCCACCTTCAGAACAATACCATGAATAAGTTATTATGTCTGTCTATCACGGTCGTTTGCTCCTACATAGCAACCAGGTTAGTATATCTGGCATTCAAGAACGTATACTGCGTCAATATACCTGCCATATATTATGTCTGTTAATCAGGGACTTATGATCTGCCTCCAAATTTATCAGTTATCATTAATGTCATTCAATGATGCATGTTCCGTCTCCATTGCTATTTACCATCATGTGTACCATTCAAGGACATATACTCCGCCCCCATAATTATCAGTTATTATGAATGTCATTCAATGATGCATGCTCCGCCGCCATAGCTACATTTGTACATACCATTATGTCTACCATTCCATGACATAATATGCTTCACCTCCATAGCTACTTACCATTATGTCTGCCATTCAAAGACATATGCTCCGTCTCCATAGCTACTCACCATTATGTCTGCCATTCATGGACATATGCTCCGTCTCCATAGCTACTCACCATTATGTCTGCCATTCAGGAACATATGATCTGCCTCCATAGCTACTTACCATTATGTCTGCCATTCAAAGACATATGCTCCGTCTCCATAGCTACTCACCATTATGTCTGCCATTCAGGGACATATGCTCCGTCTCCATAGCTACTCACCATTATGTCTGCCATTCAGGAACATATGATCTGCCTCCATAACTACTTACCATTATGTCTGCCATTCAAAGACATATGCTCCACTCCATAGCTACTCACCATTATGTCTGCCATTCAAAGACATATGCTCCACTCCATAGCTACTCACCATTATGTCTGCCATTCAGGAACATATGATCTGCCTCCATAGCTACTTATCATTATGTCTGCCATTCAAAGACATATGCTCCACTCCATAGCTACTCACCATTATGTCTGCCATTCAAAGACATATGCTCAAGTCCATAGCTACTCACCATTATGTCTGCCATTCAGGAACATATGATCTGCCTCCATAGCTACTCACCATTATGTCTGCCATTCAGGAACATATGATCTGCCTCCATAGCTACTTACCATTATGTCTGCCATTCAAAGACATATGCTCCGTCTCCATAGCTACTCACCATTATGTCTGCCATTCAGGGACATATGCTCCGTCTCCATAGCTACTCACCATTATGTCTGCCATTCAGGAACATATGATCTGCCTCCATAGCTACTTACCATTATGTCTGCCATTCAAAGACATATGCTCCACTCCATAGCTACTCACCATTATGTCTGCCATTCAAAGACATATGCTCCACTCCATAGCTACTCACCATTATGTCTGCCATTCAGGAACATATGATCTGCCTCCATAGCTACTTACCATTATGTCTGCCATTCAGACATATGCTCCGTCTCCATAGCTACTCACCATTATGTCTGCCATTCAGGGACATATGCTCCGTCTCCATAGCTACTCACCATTATGTCTGCCATTCAGGAACATATGATCTGCCTCCATAGCTACTTACCATTATGTCTGCCATTCAAAGACATATGCTCCACTCCATAGCTACTCACCATTATGTCTGCCATTCAAAGACATATGCTCCACTCCATAGCTACTCACCATTATGTCTGCCATTCAGGAACATATGATCTGCCTCCATAGCTACTTACCATTATGTCTGCCATTCAGACATATGCTCCGTCTCCATAGCTACTCACCATTATGTCTGCCATTCAGGGACATATGCTCCGTCTCCATAGCTACTCACCATTATGTCTGCCATTCAGGAACATATGATCTGCCTCCATAGCTACTCACCATTATGTCTGCCATTCAGGAACATATGATCTGCCTCCATAGCTACTTACCATTATGTCTGCCATTCAAAGACATATGCTCCACTCCATAGCTACTCACCATTATGTCTGCCATTCAAAGACATATGCTCCACTCCATAGCTACTCACCATTATGTCTGCCATTCAGGAACATATGATCTGCCTCCATAGCTACTTACCATTATGTCTGCCATTCAGACATATGCTCCGTCTCCATAGCTACTCACCATTATGTCTGCCATTCAGGGACATATGCTCCGTCTCCATAGCTACTCACCATTATGTCTGCCATTCAGGAACATATGATCTGCCTCCATAGCTACTCACCATTATGTCTGCCATTCAAAGACATATGCTCCACTCCATAGCTACTCACCATTATGTCTGCCATTCAGGAACATATGCTCTGCCTCCATAGCTACTTACCATTATGTCTGCCATTCAGGAACATATGCTCTGCCTTCATTGCCTAATGGGTGTGTTTTTAAGAGGTCGATGTTGTACAATCGCAGAATGTTGAAAACTACTTGTCTCTTTAACTGAATTATTTACCGTTATATTTTGTATCTTCTTTTAAGGGAGGAGGTTTGGGTCCATAAATCTATATAGCTTTACCCCTCCACTATTTTATTGAAATTCCTGTACTAAGCGAAGCTGTCATATATTTGTCTGTTAGCAGTATCGATTTTGCCTCTATTTCTGTGATTTTTCTATTGGATTTTGGAACTGTTCCGACAACGTGGTATATTTTTTGTATATTTGCTGTATTTCTTTCTATGTATACATGTACATGTATCTAAAGCATTGATTTCTGATATAATAGTTTTTTCCTATGTGGACCAGGGGCCGTCTTGGTGGTCCTCAAATGGTAGTGGGATTTACAACTACCTGTGCAATCAGTGCCTATCACCACTCAAGTTTTGGGAGTTTGAGTCCCGCTCATGGCGAGGTCTACTCGATGCAACAATGTAGTTTTTCCGCATATTCCGGTTTTCCTCCACCAATAAAACTGACTGCCATGATATTACAGAAATATTTTTGAAAGTGGCTTTAAACACAATGAACCAAACCTAACCTATGTGGACCTCTGTTTTGTGAAACTGCCCGGTTAATAATGAGCATTGTCTTTTAGATATACAAAAAAATGTTCAACTCATTTAAGGGGGCTGTCATGGTCGTAATCGTATGGTAGTCGGATTTGCAACTACCAATGCAATCAGTGCCTATCACCAATAAAGTTCTGAGTTCAAATCCTGCTCTGGTCGAGGTGTACTCGATACAGCATTATGTAATAAAGTTTGTGAGCGACTTGTGACAGGTTGGTGGTTTTCTCCAGGTACTCGGATTTCTTCCACCAATAAAACTTATCGCCACGATATAGCTGATATATTGTTGACAGTGGCGTTAAACACCATAATTGTAACCGTGAAACCGCATGGTTAATTATAAGTATCGATTTTTTAGATATATAGCTCTATTGGCTAATTTTTGATTCGGACACTCTTTCTTGTTTAAATGTATCGACATGACTCCAAATTATCTATATATATTCTAGTCTGATCTACTGTCTAAATTCTAACTGATATACATGAATAGGAAATCTCTTTTAAGTTATCGGTCAAGAAAAAACTAAACTTGGACAAACAATGACTACAGACTCATGCCATTATATATTATTATAAAACACACAGGTAATAATAATGGTATACTATATCTGTGAATCAATATTCTCTTTTCCAAGTAATATGTTGGGCAAAATGATAACGGTATTTTTAAGATTGCTTCACGTGATTTGTCTATTTGTCGATAGCCCCACATCTGGCATATTAAATTATACACACCAAGCAACGTCAAAACGACGAAGATGTCACCAAACAACTTCAAAACGACGAAGATGTCCAGATTTAGCGTTTATTAGCTGAAGTCAAGAGTACCGTTCAACTGCAGTCTATGTGCCGTTTTACACTCATTTTAGCGTATGAGTTTTGCTTGAATTTATGTCTAAGTGTAATGTTGAATAGTCTCTCATGTTCAATTACATCTATATCTAATAAAAATTGAAGGTGGCGAAACCGGTAGAAATCATCTGGATTTTTATCTCGATTTCAATGGAAAATTGAAATCGAAAATTTGAAGAATTTTTTGTTTTCAAATAAAATAAACCAGTCATTTATAGATTAAAGAAAATCAATCTACAGACCTGATTTAATGTAAACACGGACTAGAGGTAATCTTAATTATTTAACAAATGTTGGTAGATATCAAATAAATTAATATATATTGAAGTCTATGTAGAAACCCAAGGATTTGCTTGATTTCACCACCTAATATTTTATGCATATCAGAAATGCTAATCATTGATTGGTCAATTATTGATTGTGATGTCACTGCAGAATAGAGAATTGATCAAATGATTGATTGATTTGTTCCTGGTGGCAATAAAACTAGCCATCTGATGTCCATTTTTACTTACAAACTATAAATCATGTAGGTAAAAATGGACCTCAGACGGCTAGTTGTATTGCCACCAGGAACGGTAGAGGTAATGGGTAGGATCTGAAAATTGTAATTTCGCACATTCCACCAACAACCACACCTCACTAGAAGGTGATATAAGTTGTCTTTGACATAAAAGGAGCATGGCATTCTCAGCTATGGTCAACAATTCCACCAATATCAACAAAATAAACAATAACCTCTCACCTTAACTGAACTGAACTCACTGAACACAAAAAAAGACTATGAGTATGAAGTTGGAAATGCAGGTCATGGCTTTTAACAGGCACAATTAAATTGAAAATTATCTATGGCAACAAGTATGTTGTGCTCTGTTTGATGGTTGGTCATATTAACCAGAGGCTCTCAAGAGCCTGTATCGTTCACCTGGTAATAAAAAAAACCAATTGGTCCTATGTAAAAACTATGTCCTACAGTGGTAGTCATCTTGGAATTACGATCAACATAAAAAACACAAAGTTTGTAAAGGACCTTCCAATGATTGATGCACAGTTTAGGTTCAATCAGTGCAATAGCTTCAGAGAAGAATATATTTCTGTATTTTCCCCATATGGTTCTGTGTTAATACTATGACCTGTGGTGGCAGCCATCTTGGATTTCCGATCGGCATAAAAAACAGAGGACCTTCCAATGATCATTCCTGGGCAGTTTGGTTTCAACTGTCCAAGTGGTTTCAGAGAAGAAGCATTTTGAAAAAAAATTCCCATAGGGTCCAATGTTAAACTAAGTCCTGCCATAGCCGCCATTTTGAATTTCATATCAGAACAAAAAACGTAAAGTTTGTAGAGGACCATCCAATGAACATTCATGTACAGTTTGGCTTTAATCATATTTGTAGTTTCTGAGAAGAAGGCATTTGAACATTTTCCCATAGGGTCCAATGTTAATCTATGTCCTGCGGTGGTGGCCATCTTGGATTTCCGATCGGCATAAAAAACAAAACACCTTGTAGAGGACCTTCCAATGATCATTCCTGGGCAGTTTGGTTTCAATTATCCAAGTGGTTTCAGAGAAGCGTTTTGAAACATTTTCCCCATAGAGTCCAATGTTAAACTAAGTCCTGCCGTAGCCGCCATTTTGAATTTCATACCGGAACAAAAAACGTAAAGTTTGTAGAGGACCATCTAATGAACATTCTTGTACAGTTTGGCTTTAATCATATTTGCAGTTTCTGAGAAGAAGGCATTTGAATATTTTCCCATAGGGTCCTGCGGTGGTGGCCATCTTGGATTTCCGATCGGCATAAAAAACAGAAACTTTGTAGAGGACCTTCCAATGATCATTCCTGGGCAGTTTGGTTTCAACTGTCCAAGTGGTTTCAGAGAAGAAGCATTTTGAAACACTTTTCCCCATAGGGTCCAATGTTAAACTAAGTCCTGCCGTAGCCGCCATTTTGAATTTCACATCGGAACAAAAAACCTTAAGGTTGTAGAGGACCATCCAATGAACATTCATGTACAGTTTGGCTTTAATCATATTTGTAGTTTCTGAGAAGAAGGCATTTGAACATTTTCCCATAGGGTCCAATGTTAATCTATGTCCTGCGGTGGTGGCCATCTTAAATTTTCGATCGGCATAAAAAAACAGAAACTTTGTAGAGGACCTTCCAATGAACATTCCTGGGCAGTTTGGTTTCAATTATCCAAGTGGTTTCAGAGAAGAAGCGTTTTGAAACATTTTCCCCATAGGGTCCAATGTTAAACTAAGTCCTGCCGTAGCCGCCATTTTGAATTTCTTATCGGAACAAAAAACGTAGTTTGTAGAGGACCATCCAATGAACATTCATGTACAGTTTGGCTTTAATCATATTTGTAGTTTCTGAGAAGAAGGCATTTGAACATTTTCCCATAGGGTCCAATGTTAATCTATGTATTGCGGTGGCTGCCATCTTGGATTTCCGATCGGCATAAAAAACAAAAAAATTGTAGAGGACCTTCCAATGATCATTCCTGGGCAGTTTGGTTTCAACTGTCCAAGTGGTTTCAGAGAAGAAGCGTTTTGAAACATTTTCCCCATAGGGTCCAATGTTAAACTAAGTCCTGCCGTAGCCGCCATTTTGAATTTCATATCGGAACAAAAAACCTTAAGATTGTAGAGGACCATCCAATGAACATTCATGTACAGTTTGGCTTTAATCATATTTGTAGTTTCTGAGAAGAAGGCATTTGAACATTTTCCCATAGGGTCCAATGTTAATCTATGTCCTGCGATGGCGGCCATCTTGGATTTCCAATCGGCATAAAAAACAGTAACTTGGTAAAGGACATTCCAATGATCATTCCTTTACAGTTTGGGTTCAGTCAGTTCATTAGTTTCAGAGAAGAAGATCTTTGAAATTTCAGCCAATCAGAGCATATTATTGGCCCTGGCAGCCATATTGAATATTCGACTGGAAAGAAAAACAGTAACTTTGTAGAGGACCATCCAAGGAACATTCCTGCTAAGTTCGGTTCCAATCGGCCAAGTGGTTTCGGAGAAGAAGCTTGAAATGTGAAAAGTTTACAGACGACAGACGACGGACGCCAAGTGATGGCAATAGTTCACCTGGACCTTTGGTCCAGGTGAACTAAAAATTAAGCAAGAAATATTAGAATTGAAATGTTCATTTATTATCAAATGATCATAAAGATATCACTTAATACAAACATAATTCAAACACTACAATCAAATGTCACAAACAATAATAATGTGTTGGACTTGCAATTAAATGTTCAATGTAAACAATGCATACCTGTTAACCTCTGGGAACTGCTAGGGGGAGATCTCCCCCTACCAACTCTTCTAAGGGGGAGATTTTGTGCGTCGCCTTTAAACGCACAAAATTGTACCTTGTAGTTGCATAGCTCTTGGTATGCTTAGCTTATAACATCAGCTTTTAATCTGCTTTTTTGCTTATCTTGTAACTGTTAGTATTTTACATGTAGTGCTTACTTAGTCTTGTATTTTAGCTGTATGTTGCATGCTTGTTATTTGTTATTTATTCTGTGTCTGTGTATGTCGGCTAAAAGCTCAACAGAGCTTATGTTGTATGTTGTTTTAACCATGCCGACTCTAAATAAAGCTTATTTATTTATTTATTTATTTATTTATTTATGTGATAGAGTTGCTATGCTACAACTGGAAATTTGTAAATTTTTGGCCGGAGATTTGATATCGAGGTATATGATGCATGTTTTTATTGTTAATTGATGTTTTCTTTTTGCTTGTTTCAGTATTGAACCAACTGCATCCCATTTCAATATATATTGTTTACATTTCTGTCTTGTTAGTAGTGTTTCATATGATGAATGAAGGATAAAAACTGTATTTATAATTTATTCATAATCATAAGGTTATAACAAAGCAATAACAATGAAGACAGAATGCTCTGAACAATAAAGTCATAGAGCACTAAAATTAAAAAGTCACTTTGCTGCTGGTGTGTTGAGTGATAGCATGTGTTTTGTCATTTTTGTGGTTTATCAATTGCATCCTGGAACTTAGTCCTTAAATAATACTTTGATCGGCTTTGGTCCCAAACAAGCCATAACAACTCAATCTGAGATGAATTCATTGCACGTTTGATCGAAATAAGAAGTTTTCCTCGGCATCAAAGGTTGTCCGACTCCTGTTTGCACAACGGTTTATAACTATTTTAATTGCCGCTATCACACTTCTAATCATCTAAACGTGTGCCACAAACCCACTTCCTTATCCCCAATTAACTGTCAATCAGTGGATAATTGTTTTATAATCATCAACACCTTAATTAATCTCCATGACCCAATTTACCTGTAAAGGTGTCAAACAGATCAATAACCGGATATCATTTAAACACCTTTACCATTCGTATCTCTCAGCATTTTTCATCAGCGCGGGAGTTCCAAATGGGGAATTTCCAGAAATATTGATTGCAAAATGTAGGTCAAGATTTTATTGTACTTGATTTTTTTGTTGGGGGGAGATTGTGGGGGAGGAAAAGTTATGTGCGGGAGATTAATGTCTCCCGCGCATGAGACTCAGTCCATGCGGCAGACTCCCGCGAAAAGGGGGAGGGTTAACAGATATGACAATTACACAAAAATATCTAAACTACTAGACAATATGCATAAAATGTGACAACCATCAAAGATGGGTAATACTACCCTTTAATAAAAGTACATAATAATGTTCTTAGTGGAGAAATGGATATTCAGCCACTGATCAAATTAATGTAATGAAACTGAGGCTGCCCATATGTAATTTAATAGCTGTCAATCATGATGTAATTGAAGTTAATTGAAGAGTCGAATACAGTTGTCTCCCCTAGACCAAAAAAAATTATGTTTTGCCATAAATTAATTTATTACAATAAATATAATTTCATGGCAACAACAAGTATGTTGTGCTCTGTTTGATGGTTGGTCATATTAAAAATTAAGCAAGAAATATTAGAATTGAAATGTTAATTTATTATAAAATGACGATAAAGATATCACTTAATACAAACATAATTCAAAAACTACAATCAAATGTCACAAACAATAATAATGTGTTTGACTTGCAAATAAATGTTCAATGTAAAGAAATGATACACAAATATCTAAACTACTAGACAATAGTCAATATGTATAAAAATGTGACAACCATCAAAGATGGGTAATACTATCCTTTAATAAAAGTAGATAATAATGTACTTAGTGGAGAAATGGGTGGGTGGTGGGTGTTAAAATTTCCTTTTCTTTTTCTTCAAAATAAAATGGATATTCAGCCACTGATCAAATTAATGTAATGAAACTGAGGCTGCCCATATGTAATTTAATAGCTGTCAATCATGATGTAATTGAAGTTAATTGAAGAGTCGAATACAGTTGTCTCCCCTAGACCAAAAAAAATTATGTTTTGCCATAAATTAATTTATTACAATAAATATAATTGTATGGCAACAACAAGTATGTTGTGCTCTGTTTGATGGTTGGTCATATTAAAAATTAAGCAAGAAATATTAGAATTGAAATGTTAATTTATTATAAAATGACGATAAAGATATCACTTAATACAAACATAATTCAAAAACTACAATCAAATGTCACAAACAATAATAATGTGTTTGACTTGCAAATAAATGTTCAATGTAAAGAAATGATACACAAATATCTAAACTACTAGACAATAGTCAATATGTATAAAAATGTGACAACCATCAAAGATGGGTAATACTATCCTTTAATAAAAGTAGATAATAATGTACTTAGTGGAGAAATGGGTGGGTGGTGGGTGTTAAAATTTCCTTTTCTTTTTCTTCAAAATAAAATGGATATTCAGCCACTGATCAAATTAATGTAATGAAACTGAGGCTGCCCATATGTAATTTAATAGCTGTCAATCATGATGTAATTGAAGTTAATTGAAGAGTCGAATACAGTTGTCTCCCCTAGACCAAAAAAAATTATGTTTTGCCATAAATTAATTTATTACAATAAATATAATTTCATGGCAACAACAAGTATGTTGTGCTCTGTTTGATGGTTGGTCATATTAAAAATTAAGCAAGAAATATTAGAATTGAAATGTTAATTTATTATAAAATGACGATAAAGATATCACTTAATACAAACATAATTCAAAAACTACAATCAAATGTCACAAACAATAATAATGTGTTTGACTTGCAAATAAATGTTCAATGTAAAGAAATGATACACAAATATCTAAACTACTAGACAATAGTCAATATGTATAAAAATGTGACAACCATCAAAGATGGGTAATACTATCCTTTAATAAAAGTAGATAATAATGTACTTAGTGGAGAAATGGGTGGGTGGTGGGTGTTAAAATTTCCTTTTCTTTTTCTTCAAAATAAAATGGATATTCAGCCACTGATCAAATTAATGTAATGAAACTGAGGCTGCCCATATGTAATTTAATAGCTGTCAATCATGATGTAATTGAAGTTAATTGAAGAGTCGAATACAGTTGTCTCCCCTAGACCAAAAAAAATTATGTTTTGCCATAAATTAATTTATTACAATAAATATAATTGTATGGCAACAACAAGTATGTTGTGCTCTGTTTGATGGTTGGTCATATTAAAAATTAAGCAAGAAATATTAGAATTGAAATGTTAATTTATTATAAAATGACGATAAAGATATCACTTAATACAAACATAATTCAAAAACTACAATCAAATGTCACAAACAATAATAATGTGTTTGACTTGCAAATAAATGTTCAATGTAAAGAAATGATACACAAATATCTAAACTACTAGACAATAGTCAATATGTATAAAAATGTGACAACCATCAAAGATGGGTAATACTATCCTTTAATAAAAGTAGATAATAATGTACTTAGTGGAGAAATGGGTGGGTGGTGGGTGTTAAAATTTCCTTTTCTTTTTCTTCAAAATAAAATGGATATTCAGCCACTGATCAAATTAATGTAATGAAACTGAGGCTGCCCATATGTAATTTAATAGCTGTCAATCATGATGTAATTGAAGTTAATTGAAGAGTCGAATACAGTTGTCTCCCCTAGACCAAAAAAAATTATGTTTTGCCATAAATTAATTTATTACAATAAATATAATTGTATGGCAACAACAAGTATGTTGTGCTCTGTTTGATGGTTGGTCATATTAAAAATTAAGCAAGAAATATTAGAATTGAAATGTTAATTTATTATAAGATGACGATAAAGATATCACTTAATACAAACATAATTCAAAAACTACAATCAAATGTCACAAACAATAATAATGTGTTTGACTTGCAAATAAATGTTCAATGTAAAGAAATGATACACAAATATCTAAACTACTAGACAATAGTCAATATGTATAAAAATGTGACAACCATCAAAGATGGGTAATACTATCCTTTAATAAAAGTAGATAATAATGTACTTAGTGGAGAAATGGGTGGGTGGTGGGTGTTAAAATTTCCTTTTCTTTTTCTTCAAAATAAAATGGATATTCAGCCACTGATCAAATTAATGTAATGAAACTGAGGCTACCCAGATGTAATTTAATAGCTGTCAATCATGATGTAATTGAAGTTAATTGAAGAGTCAAATAGAGTTGTCTCCCCTAGACTAAAAAAATTATGTTTTGCCATCAATTAATTTATTACAATAAATATAATTGTATGGCAACAACAAGTATGTTGTGCTCTGTTTGATGGTTGGTCATATTAAAAATTAAGCAAGAAATATTAGAATTAAAATGGTCATTTATTATAAAATGACGATATCATAAAGATATCACTTAATACAAACATAATTCAAACACTACAATCAAATGTCACAAACAATAATAATGTGTTTGACTTGCAAATAAATGTTCAATGTAAACAATGACACAGAAATATCTAAACTACTAGACAATATGCATAAAAATTAAAGTTTTTGCCCACAAAAACGTATGTCTCTCCCCGTAGTCAAAGGTAAAACATCTATTTAGGTAACAAATAAAACTAAGCTTCAATGAATAACAAAAAAAACCTGTTTTTAATCCATGAAACACAAAAAAAAATGATCAAAAGTGCTAAAGCAAGGGTTACAGGTACTCTTCCATATTGTCATGGCAAAGTTCCCCATTCCAGAAAATTGCTCAGCCTATGTTCCAATGATTTTAAAGGAGTTTTGTTCTTCTAAAATCAATGGATTGGTGAGGAAAAACTTGTTCAGGGAAATAGTGACATTATGATAGACTCTTGTACATATATATACAAGTTTTAGCAAGGGATATTACACTAGAGTGTGTGCAAATAACTCCCACAAAATTTAGGGGATGAAAATTTTCTGGTAATATTCACAACTACATATGGTGTCCTTACTACCTACCATGTTTCATGAAATTCTGTTCTGTAGTTTCAGAGGAGTTGCGCTGACAAGCTGCTTCAGTAGTAAATTTCGGGAAATTTCTAAGTTCAAAGGGGCATAACTCACAAAATTCAGGAGATCAAAATTTCCTGGTAATATGCACAACTACATATGGTGTCCTTACTACCTACCACGTTTCATGAAATTCTGTTCTGTAGTTTCAGAGGAGTTGCACTGACAAGCTGCTTCAGAAGTATATTTCGGGAAATTTTTAAGTTCAAAGGGGCATAACTCCCACAAAATTTAGGGGATCAAAATTTCCTGGTAATATGCACAACTACATATGGTGTCCTTACTACCTACCAAGTTTCATGAAATTCTGTTCAGTAGTTTCAGAGGAGTTGCGCTGACAAACTGTGTGACGGACAGACGGACAGGACAAAAGCAATATGTCTCCCCACCAAAGTGGGAGGGGGGACATAATGTGACCACCATCAAAGATGGGTAATACTACCCTTTAATAAAAGTAGATAATAATGTTCTTAGTGGAGAAATGGGTGGGTGGTGGGTGTTAAAATTCCCTTTTCTTTTTCTCCAAAACAAAATGGATATTCAGCCACTGATCAAATTAATGTAATGAAACTGAGGTTGCCCAGATGTAATTTAATAGCTGTCAATCATGATGTAATTGAAGTGTCGAATAGAGTTGTCTCCCCTAGACCAGAAAATTTATGTTTTGCCATAAATTAACCTATTACAATAAATATAATTTTATGGCAACAACAAGTATGTTGTGCTCTGTTTGATGGTTGGTCATATTAGAAATTAAGCAAGAAATATTAGAATTGAAATGGTCATTTATTATAAAATGACGATAAAGATATCACTTAATACAAACATAATTCAAACACTACAATCAAATGTCACAAACAATAATAATGTGTTTGACTTGCAAATAAATGTTCAATGTAAACAATGACACAAAAATATCTAAACTACTAGACAATATGCATAAAAATGTGACAACCATCAAAGATGGGTAATACTATCCTTTAATAAAAGTAGATAATAATGTACTTAGTGGAGAAATGGGTGGGTGGTGGGTGTTAATATTTCCTTTTCTTTTTCTTCAAAATAAAATGGATATTCAGCCACTGACATACCTGTTAACCTCTGGCAACTGCTAGGGGGGAGATCTCCCCCCTACCAACTCTTCTAAGGGGGAGATTTTGTGCGTCGCCTTTAAACGCACAAAATTGTACCTTGTAGTTGCATACATGTGATAGAGTTGCTATGCTACAACTGGAGATTTGTAAATTTTTGGCTGGAGATTTGGTCTCATAACTGGAGATTTTTTTATCGACGTATTTGATGCATGTTTTTATTGTTAATTGATGTTTTCTTTTTGTTTGTTTCAGTATTGAACCAACTGCATCCCATTTCAATATATATTGTTTACATTTCTGTCTTATTAGTAGTGTTTCATATGATGAATGAAGGATAAAAATGTATTTATAATTTATTCATAATCATTCATAATGATAAGGTTATAATAAAGCAATAACAATGAAGACAGAATGCTCTGAACCATAAAGTCATAGAGCACTAAAATTAAAAAGTCACTTTGCTGCTGGTGCGTTGGGTGATAGCATACGTTTTGTCATTTTTGTGGTTTATCAATTCCATCCTGGAACTTAGTCCTTAAATAATACTTTGATCGGCTTTGGTCCCAAACAAGCCATAACAACTCAATCCGAGATGAATTCATTGCACGTTTGATCGAAATAAGAAGTTTTCCTCGGCATCAAAGGTTTAGAACTATTTTTAATTGCCGCTATCACACTTCTAATCATCTAAGCGTCTGCCACAAACCCACTTCCTTATCCCCAATTAACTGTGAAACAGTGGATAATTGTTGTATAATCATCAACACCTTAATTAATCTCCATGACCCAATTTACCTGTAAAGGTGTCAAACAGATCAATAACCGGATATCATTTACATTCGTATCTCTCGGCGTTTTTCATCAGCGTGGGAGTTCCAAATGGGGAATTTCCAGAAATATTGATCGCAAAATGTAGTTCAAGATTTTATTGTACTTGATTTTTTTGTTGGGGGGATATCGTGCGGGAGGAAAAGGTGTGTGCGGGAGATTAATGTCTCCCGCACATGAGACCCAGTCCATGCGGGAGACTCCCACGAAAAGGGGGAGGGTTAACAGGTATGCACTGATCAAATTAATGTAATGAAACTGAGGCTACCCACATGTAATTTAATAGCTGTCAATCATGATGTAATTGAAGTTAATCAAGAATAGAGTTATCACTTTTCCTGTTAATACATCTTTCTATCTTCTCTGCACCATTTAAAAGAAGTAAATCCATTATTTCTTTGTGTCCATACAATTCTGCAACATCTAAAGGTGTTGTGTTATTTGTGGCCCATTCATTAAGGAAGGCTCCATTGTCAATTAGCACCTGTACAATATCTTTGAATCCCTTACTACATGCATATCTTAAAGCAGTCCATCCGTCGCCTTCGCATACATTAACCCAGGCACCTTTTTTAATTAACAACAAAACTGTCTTTTTTTGTCCATTGAAACTTGCAGAGATAAGTGGAGTGCGGCCACAGCTATTCTGTTGATTTATATCAGCTCCTGTGTCAATGAATAACCTCACAATGGGGTCATATCCTCTAGAACAAGCTAGAAAAAGAGGTTCTGATATAGTAAAATTATCCGTTGTTATCATCATATTTTGCATATCCAACTGTTGCAAAATATGTACCATCTTAACTTGATATTGTTCGTACTGCATCTGTGGGCTATTTAGAGCTTCGATAATATTACCATTTAATATTTCCTTGGAAATTCTCTGAAAATATTCTGCCTCAAATTTCTCAGATATCCCTATTATATATTTTTCATGACATGCAGATATTGATTTCAGTTGTATTCTTTCAAAAATGATTTGTTTATCAGCATACTTAATAACTATTTCTGGAAATCTTTCTCCAAAATAACAACAGAGAAAATCCAGTAATGTATCATGTATTAAAACATATCTTTCGTTTTTCAGTTCAACATAACTTCCTCTCAAGCATTTTAACTGCGTAATGATTTTTTGACTGCATGTACTCCTTTCTATTCCACTGTCTTCAAAAATGTTTTCTAATTTTAGTCTGCTCTCTGTGTTTCGGAATTCACTGGAAAATGATGACATATCTATACAACCATTATACACCATACACAAAAATAATACACAAAACTGAGGAGCATTTAATTGGGCTAGTCGATTCCATTCGTGTGTATATATTTTGAAGGGACTATCAATAAACTCGGACAGGTCTGAGTTGGGATTTCTTGAATATAAGACATACAGTAGAGGTTTGAAATGAGAAATATCAACGATATCTTTTAATTGTTCAATGTTTTCAGACGTTAGGTATTTAGCAGCAATCTCTAAATGGTCCTCCTTGCTGTATGATAATTCAATAGAGTCCTTAACAAACAGCTCTAATATCTGAAATTTCGGATGTCTGAAGATTTCTGATCGACAAGAAACTATAATTTTGTCATCGAAATCTAACAAATCGAGGTCTAGCCATTCCTCTAATTCATTTTGTCTAATTTTATATTTACCACATATATCATCAATGACAAATATCTGGCGTTCGTCTGAAACTTTTTTGATGTGGACTGGTGATTTGCATGGAGTTATAGTATACCCATATGTGTTTTGATAATGCAAAGCAATGTGGTGAATCATTGCAGACTTTCCCATTCCAGATTTTCCAAAAACCATTACACAAGTTTCTCTTTGAAGAACTTCTATTATGCTATCAACATTTTTTGTTTTCACAAATGTTTTGTCTTCTTTCTCCCAAAGTTTGATTTCGTCTGAAAAGAAATAAAACGTAGATATCAAATTTAGTGCATAATACGCATTTCTGGAATAACCTTCATCAAGTAGGCTCAAAGCCACAATATACGAAAGCTAAATAATAAATCTTTGGGAGCAGGAAAACCAAGGACATTCAAAATCGACTAAGGTCATCAATGCCTGAGGGAGTAAAACCTTAGTTTTAATTATTTCATGATAAGGAAATGTAAATTTCGATAAATATATCTAATAAACCATGTCAGTGCCGAAGAAATAAAATATTTATTAGCTTAACGTTAACCGTTGTCGTTATTTGATTGATTAATTGATACCCTCAGGAGAGTGGTTACTTTTTACCATATTTATACATTGGACAGACTTCAAACAATCAGCAGTAGTCATAAAAAATGTATTGCTAAAACAATGACGGTCTACCAGCTTCCAAACCACGAAAACATGAACCATTTCTGAGTCGCTGCAAATTTAACACCTCATAGACAACACAATGACAGATGCTACTGGAAATGCTGTTCTTTATATAATTACTTGGTTCACTTTAGGCACAAACATATGGTAAAGTTAAATTAAATCTAAAGCATTTCAACTTGATAACTTGACTTCTAGGAGTTCATCAATTATTAGCAAATAATTATCCTCATGGAAACGTATGTATCGGTCACCTACTACTGGTAATATTCATACTCTGTACATATATTACTCACCTAGTTATCACTGTTCATGTCCAATCAAGTCTAGATTTTGCAAAGAATTATTTTATTCATTTTCACATAGGGCACTATGTTAAACTTAACCCATTAAAATAAGTTTTGAAATAATTAAACTAGAGGCTCAGGTGAGCCTGTATCGCTCACCTGACATAAATAAGCCCTCTTAAGAATGTCTGCATACCGAATACATCTAAGTTTTACTATTCAAATCCCATAGGGTTTTACAATGTATGTTAAAACTATGTCTGCTCAAGGCAGCCATCTTGGATGGAGGTTGTGGTCACCGGACACAATTTTGAAAGTATACTACCCAAGGACCATCCATGCCATGTTTACTTTAAATTGGTCGACTGGTTTCAGAGGAGAAGACTTTTAAACAATTTTCCCATAGGTCCTATGTTAAAACTATGTCTGCTGACGGTGGCCATTTTGGACCGAGATCACTGAACAAAATTTTGGCAGTTGACCACCTAAGGACCATCGATGACATGTTTGCTATATTGGCTGACTGGTTTCAGAGGGGAAGATTTTAAAACATTTTTTCCCCATAGGGTCCTATGTTAAAACTATGTCTGCTGAAGGCGGCCATCATTGGATGGAGGTCAGGGTCACCGGTCACAATTTTGAAAATTGACCACTTAAGGACCATCCATGCCATGTTTGCTTTAAATTGGCTTACTGGTTTCAGAGGAGAAGATTTTTAAACATATTTCCCATAGGGTCCTATGTTAAAACTATGTCCGCTGATGCGGCCATCTTGGATGGAGGTCGGTGGTCACAGGACATAATTTTGAAAATTGACCACATAAAGACCATTCATGCCATGTTTGCATTAAATTGACTTACTGGTTTCAGAGAAGAATTTAAAAAAAAAATTCCATAGGGTTCTATGTTAAAACTAAGTCGAGTCATGGTGGCCATCTTGAATTTCCTATCGGCAAACGATTCACAAGTTTAGTACAGGACCACCCAATGATCATTCCTGCAAAGTCACAATTCAATTGGCTTGGTGGTTTCTGACAAGAAGATTTTTAAAATTTCAGCCAATGAGAACACATTATGGACCTTGGCAGCCATGTTGGATTTCAAATCAGCACCAAAAACACAAATCTAGTAGAGGATCATCCAATGAACATTTCTGGCAAGTTTGGTTCAATTCTGTTCAGTGGTTTCAGAGAAGAAGATTTAAATGTGAAAAGCTAACGGATGGACGGACGCTTATCCATGACAAAAGCTCACATGGCCTATGGACAGGTGAGCTAAAAAAAGAATAAAGGGCTACACAGAGCGAGGCCTGATACGACTGAAAAATGTTGACAAGGGAAAATCAAACAAGTATATATTAAATGTGTGGATACAACATTTTGCTGGACAGTAATTTATAGGACCCATGGTGTTTTGGATATTTGTCTTGTTTTACTATTTCAAGTATTAAAAATGTCTTCCAAATATGTAACATTTCGGAATTTGGGCCGCCTTAAGGGCCTTCTATTTATTTACCGGTATTTATCTTAACAAACCCAGCAATAAAACGGAGTACCCGTAGAAAACCATGACCTGTCCCAAGTCACTTACAAACTTTATCACATAATGTTGTATCAAGTACAACTAGCTATGAACGGGGTTCGAACTCACAACTTTAGTGGTGATAGGCACTGATTGCACAGGTAGTTGAAAACCCAACCACCATACGATCACGACCACGACGACCCCCTATGGAGGTGAGATAGGTGTTTAGCAACATTTGAGCCTTTAAAGAGATCGATGTTGTTGACTGTTGAATACATTAGTTTGACTATTAAATATTCTTACCTTGTTTACTTTCAACTTGGGACGCTACATGTTCCAGTTCTTTCTTTAGAGCCAAATGATCTGCTTGGAGGGTGGTGTGTTCTTTTTGAAGTAGTTTGTGATCTGCTTGAATAGCTATTTGTTCTTTTCTTATCACTTCGTATTCCTTTTCCTTGATTATAAATTCTTGACAAACCTCAATAAATGATCTGTCTAATTCTCTTTTTCTTATTAAATCACATTTACTTTTCATGGACGGGCACAGTTTTTCTATTGCCTGCAAAAATGTTTTAGGATAGATATCAAATTTTGAGTGCCTGCCGCGTTTCTGGAATAAACTTCATCAGTATGCTCAAAGTCGAAAGGTTGGATATTCTAATAATTTTAAAAGTTTGGGAGCAATAAATCCAAAGGGCCTAAGTAGGACGAATTACTGATCAAATATTTATTTATTTATTATACAACCATTATCAAAAATATTTCAAGGCATGTTTCACATATGACAGTTCTCTGTGATTTTTTTTCTCTGATTTTGTCCATTAGATTATGGTTCTTTGTTCATCTTTGATTTCAGCATTTTTCATTAGATTACTGATCAGGCACTTGTTTATATCATTGGAAAAGTCTAACTATCCATGCAACATAACATGGATGGTCGACCTTCCCATTGATAAGACACAAGTGCCTGTGGATTAATTTAAGAAAATTGTGCTACATGTATGTAAATAACTGCTAATAAAAATTATAGAAAAAAAATGATGAAGGAAAGCCTTGTTCTGTCTAGAACTTGATAGCCCAATTCAGAAAATATTCACCCTGTGACTGTGAAATGTAGGACAGCAATAAAAGAGCTTTGTTTTTCAATGACATTGAATCAATGTATAGATGGATAGTCTCTCCTATTCATTTAACCCCATATCCTTTCTTACTAGAATTATCTTAAGTCTTTTTTTAGTAAAAAGAGTTATCTTTCTTTGTTCATTGCTCAAGTTGAATTCTTTGGAAAATCCCCATCAGATAATGATACAATAATATGAATGTAAATGAATTTATAGTTTATCATCAGGGCTCACCAAACCAGGTGAAGTGGGGGAAGTTTTCGCCCTGTTGACGCTGGAGTTGCCCTTCTGCGTCTCCAAGGCGAAAAAGAAGTCGCCCTGTTAATTTGCAGAAATTCCTTATGTTGCCGACTAATTCCAAAACAAATTTCAGTCACAATTTACTACATGAACCTATTTGCACTTTCAGCAACCTATTTTCTTTGTATGACAATACATAGGAAGAAAGTTGTTTTCACTATTGCTGTATCTGAAAACTGATGTCAAAATTTGACAATAATACATTAGCAGGAACCCCTAAAGAAACATTTCTGGTATGTCTGATGACATAGCATGCAGTTTTCTCAAAAAGAAGTTTCGACTAATCAGAGGCCAGTGCCCCTTTCTAGAATTAAGAATCACTCCAAAATCTAACAACACTTCTTAAGAACCCCTAGATGAACATTCTGGTGACTTCAATGACGTAGTTCTGGAAAATAAAGTCACAAATTGCTCAGACATTCAGTGGTGAAGGCTAAGTTGGATTTTGAATCACTCTGAAAAACAACAACATTTCTTCTGGATTAAGGACCTCCAGAGGAACATGACTTCACATGCAGCAGTTCTATAGAGGAAGTCGAAAATACCTCGGCCAATCAGAAGCCAGGACAGCCATCTTGGATTTCTAATCGCTTCAAAAAGATGCAACACTTTTTCAGGATTCATAGAGGAACAATTGTGGTAAGTTTGGTGTTTGAGCATGCAGTGGTTCTGAAGAAGTTGAAAATGTGAAAATTTACGACATATTGACAGACTAATAGACCAACACCGGACACATTTCAGGTGAGCTAATAACTTAAAAAAGTTATGCAACACAGACCCCATAAAAAATCTGGGGATGAACCCAGGTGCTCGTGATGGGTAAGCAGTTCTTGTTTCTTATAATACACCTGCTGTGCTGCTCAAATAGTCAAGTCCAGTAAAATTATTGTCGGTGTTATAGAGGAAAGAGAAATGTTTTGGATAGAAAAATATCCATTGCCATTTGAGAAATGGATATTTCGTTAATGGTCCAGTAGTTTGTGATAACGATATGAGAATTTTTGCAGCAATTACTTTTTTCTAGGAACAATGTTGACTAGTTTGAGTAGATTTTGCGGCAGCAGTTTCGCTGTCCAAAAAATTCTTGTTCTGGGAACAATCCATAGAAAAACGTATGTGCTGTGAAATGTAAACACCATATGATTGTGCCGCTAGAATATTCCTACTGATGAAAGGGAAGTTGACTATTAGTGAAGTCATCAAGCTTGTAGTAGAGTTTTGCTGTCAATCTTCCTATGTTATCGATTTCAAGGTGAAAGGAAGAGTAGAGAGAGACTTTCAGTGTCAGTTGTATCCTTTATGGTCCACGGGTAGACATGTCGCTCCACTCGTACATATTATCCTGATTCAGCGACAACCAGTCATCAAAAACCAACTTTATGGTTTTTGGCTTGACCTGACAGGTGCTCGAACTTATGATCTACGTCACTAGAGGCAAACATGCTAACCATTACACCACTGATATGGCTCAAACAACAGAGAACCAGTATATTGTATAATGTAGCTACTAGAGTAAGAATTATTATTATACCTCATATATTAATTACCATCAATAGATTAATTTGATTGGACAATGGGTAAAAATCAGAACACGTGATCACACAGGACATATTCCGTGAAATAAAAATAATATTCCACCCCCTCGGAAGCCTCGTGGGTTTTCCCGCCAGAGTTATCGTTCTTTGACAGGAAAACGTCAGAGGCACTCGGAACGCATCACTTGCAGGCGACCGTTGCAATTTGTTGTGGATATATAGATTCTCCTTCAGTTGCCCGTGGGTTACGATGTTTCTCCACTCAAGAGAGTTAAATTAAAATGTTTAACCACAAGCCATCAGGCGGGTGGTTAAAGTTTTAAATATAACTCTCGAGAGTGGAGAAATATCGTAACCCACATGGACAACTGAAGGAGAATTTGTTTCTTCCATTATTTAACACAAACTTTATTTCAAAATCCGATTCAATTACCGATTTGCCAATATGCGGGGAAAGGCACGAGACATTTTAATCCTCAAGAGGATTACAGATTTTTCCACCACTGGTTCAGCGGGGGTTAAAACGCCGTAATAATGGGAGAAATGTTTTTTAAATGTCTGAGACAACGTTCCAATGGACTTAAAATAGCAGTATTTTACATGTATGTGTTTTCTTAGTTTCATTTGGTATAATAAAACATTTATAGCATGCAGGTTCAGGAAATATGAAAATTTATTCACCCACAAGTATCATATTCCCTGAGGGCGTTGCCCTCAGGGAATATGATACTCATGGGTGGATACATTTTCATATTTCCCTCACCAGCATGCAATAAATGTATAATATTACCTCTACTATCTCATCAAATATTATGCTGAATTCATTATCTGATAATTGTCCGGTGCTTGAATGAACAATTTGATTTCTGTAATACTTGATTCTGGAAACTGCTGTACTCTCTGTTAAATTCTTATATGTAGAAGGTGGTCCATCGTGAACTGTCATGACTTTCAGATTGCGGAGAATGGTTACCATAAGTGTTACATCAAATGTCGTAGATGAGGACTCTGTTCCATCTGAAATGAAAAATTATTACCGTAGACATTTTGGTAATTATTTTACAATGCATAAAGGGGAACATGTATCTACATGATTTGTGGTAAAAGAAGGCTGCGGTCAATATTGCTTTTCAGTGCTCCATTATGGACCATAACACATCTTATTATATGATTTCAGATAATGTCTTCTCTGATTGGCTGAGGCCCCTAGAAACGTTCTTTGATAAAATGTTATAATCACCGCACAAAAAGTCACGAGAGGTAAATATAACATTCCAACGTCTTACACCATACGAAACCAAAGAAAACGTCGTGATAAAAGCTTATTTTAAGGGTAAAATCAACATATAAAATGGGTCATATAATAAAACAATTAATGACTTTCAATTCGATGGATACCAGGATTTATTAACCCATGAATAATATATTTACCTCGGCCATCTGGCCTCGGTAAATATAATGTTCCTGGGTTAATAAATCCTTGTATCCACCTCATTAAAAGTCATTAATTGTATAATATTGCACAAAATGAAGTGCTGTAATTGTTTTATTACATTTAACATTCCCAATTTTCTTTGTGTACCTGGATAAATTTTTAGGGATTGTTTGTTGTTTTTATTCAAATTCAAAAACACATGAGCTGATCCATTTAATATCATACACACATATACTAATTCATTGTGTACAAATTTATATTACTAATTCGATGTGTACAAATTTTTATCCTGCAATCAGTACATTTGCTGTACAAATATGCTATATGAATAAATTTTTGCTTTATTCGTACTAGACGAATAAACTTTTCAGCCTGCAAATAAACCTTCCTGGTACCCTGTAGCTATGTACAGTGGAGGGCGCAGACAAGTATGAAACTGGTACTAATGTAACGCGGACCACGAAGAAGACACCCTTGACAACATTTATGAAAGGCGAGGAATGACGCTTGTTTCTGTCCTTTTTGTTTAAATCTGACAAGTTTTTCGATTTTTTTGACATTGTAGGATAAACACAATATACGTACATTGTCGTTAAATATAAAATTCATTTCTACTCGCTGCGAAACAGGCCTGAAAAGCTCGCCAAAGGCTCGCTATTCTGCCTGTTTCTAAAGCTCGTACAAATAAATTTTATATTTACCGACAATGTACGTATATTGTATATATATTTGCATTCTGCTTGCGTTTGTAAAACTTATGTGCCACTTTTTGTTTGTGTGACGTCATTGCAACGGATGTAGAAAACGTTTGGCTAGTAAATTTTAAAATTTTGACGGGATTTCGCCCATCGCTAAATGGATCGTTCAATATGACGATTTATCACAAAAATACGAATTATATGGTTTTATAATACTGTATAAAACCATAAATGAAATAAAATAGGATATCTGGACAGATATGTGGGGTGGTTATGGATTGTGGTGTTTTAACATGTTCAGTTATATCATGGTGGTCAGTTTTATTGGTGGAGGAAACCGGAGTACGCGGAGAAAACCACTGAGCTGCCGCAAGTTACTGACAAACTTTATCGCATAATGTTTTATCGAGTACACCTCGCCTGAGCAGGATTCAAACTAAAACGTTAGGTAGTCATTAGTGGAGCACCGATCATCGGAAAATCGACTAATCAGTCGGACATAAGCATCTGATCCAATGATCGATTCTAAAATCTTATGGTCGATTCTGATTCCTAATGTTGAATTTTTTTCTATCTCAGCATACTTCTGACACTCGGTCAAGACACATTTTTGGACTATATTATTTATCTACTGTTCGGACGGGTCCATTTTATGTCAGTGTCACACAATACACATACGGAAACAGATGCTTTGTTAATGTGTATAAATTATATTCTAACGTGGCGTGCTACTTTCACCTTGAAAACAATAGAGGGCTCTAAATAGCACAGAACATCCTAGCACATGCGCAGAAGGCATATCTAATCGACAGCGTATTTTGCATATTTGTACTTTATGTATGTTAAATTAAAAGTATAAAAATAATAAATATACAAAAAAAATCAGATGAAACTAATTTTTGATCGTTATCAATTTTTATAACGTTTCTGTAGCGTTATATATTCTTGTAAATAATAGCGGGAGGTAATTGAAACAGCTTCTGTAGCGTTATATACTGTTGTAAATAAAAGCGGGAGGTAATTGGAGCATCACCCAAAAATAACCTCTGTCATGCTTGAATGCATAAAATTACCGTAAATGTCCTGTTAGAATCGAAATAATTCTCGGATGCCAGGCTCTATGCTTATTTTAACATGGGTAGCCATTATATTTGTCAAGATTTTACACCGATAATGACAAATATAATGCCTACCCCTGTTAAAATAAGCATAGAGCCCGGCATCCGAGAATTATTTCTTAAACAGTCCATTCTGATGAAAATCATTGAAAATAAAATCTCAATATTCTTGAATAACAGATGAAAAGCTATAACATATTCTGTTTAACAGAAATGTTTCAACAACTACGTTTTCTAGGATTTGTTGTGTTCCAGACAGGACTAGATGGGAGCTGGACAGACATTTTATCCTTACCTGATGGAAATAACAACGTCCATTGCACTGGCATTATTATACGTCTCGTCAGTAAATCATCAAGCATTGCACGATTACTCCCAAGAATGTTCTTCAATGCATTAGGATGAATTTGTTTATCAAAGTAAACTCGGACAGCACTTGGACATATTGTAGTTAATAAATTTGTAATCCTTAAAAAATTTCTTTCCACTTCGGATAGTGTTGGTTCATTTTCTGGTGATGACAAATTTCCTAAAAACATAAATCAAACAAGAATTACTTTTAAAACAAACTTAAAACCAGAAAAATCTCAGATACACCTGATAACAATTCCTGTCCATGACAATAGACATATTTGCTTCATATATTGTAACGGGCTAGGCGGTATTATTGGGTAATTTGCTGTCACCACCGATGTTAAATTACACCGGAAACTACTCTAGATTTGACACAAATCTAGGAATTAGCCCGAGACTTGAAACCAACGTCTCAGAAAAGTTGGGGTAATGCCACAGAACCAGATAAAATTATACCATATACCGAAGGGATATTATCAAGCCAATTTAATATGGACCACGGGCCTAATTTACGTATTATAGAACACAGCACTATTATTCAACCGGACAAAGGGGAAGTCCAAAATAACTTTCCATCTTGTCTATGGACTTGTGATTTATACACACTAGTCTTCTCTGAACTTTTTGGATTGTCGCCCTTCATCATGGAGCCGTGTTTATTTTTGGTCCGATATTTTTTCTCAAAAATTGATATTTACTGTGCATTCTATTGAGATTCTGTTTTTAAAACATGGATTTAAAACACAAAAGAGACTATAGGTGAAGTAAAAACTTGACTTTGCACTTTTTATAATTATTTCACTTTATCAACTTTATATCGAAAATAGGCACATAAACAAACACTACGAAATCATGAAAACTACTCGCTAGGCTTCACTTGCGGTTTGAATATACAGAAAAGTTCGATCGTGTGTGTCAGATTGGACTTTGGACTTTTGAATATTCATGAGCATAGGATGTATGTCTACCTGGCCAATCATATTGATAAGTAAATAAAAAAAAACTATGTCACTAGAAGAAACCGCAAAATTACTTAGCGAAAGTAGGAAAATAGTAGACCAGGGAAAAGAATCTAATGACGTTACATATCTTCTGAACTTAATCCTTAATGTAGTAACTAATGTAGACAACAGAGTGCAGAAAATTGAAAATAAACGTTCATAACTAGATTAGGTCCAGGCAGAAGTGAATGCTATTTCTCTCCGACTTGGTCCACTAGAACGAACACTTACAGAAACACAAATCAAATATGTTGAAATTGAAAATAGCGTGAAGGGATTAAGTAACATCTTTGATGGAGTAAAAGAAAGTGTGGAGATGCAGGCAAAAAAAATAGAACCTATTAAGAAAGAATGCTTGGAAAACAAATCTGAAATTAAAAAAAATAAAAATAAAATGTTGACAAATTATTTTTGGAAAATGTAGCTAAATCAACTGAAAATAGAAAAGAACTTGATGATCTAAGAAACGACATAACAGATTTAAGATGCAGATCCATGAAAAACAATTTGATTTTTACAGGGTTAGGGTACAATCGCAATGAACATTTTTTTGAACTTAATATTGATAAACATATTGAACTTGGATTCAAAGGGAAATTGCAAAACCATGCTCGACCAATAGTTGCCCACTTCCTATATCACCAGGACCTCATACTTGTCCTGAAACGGGGGTACATGCTAAGAAGAAAAAACTTTGGCATGAAAGAACAATTCCCCGAAGAAATCGAGAAAAGAAGACAAAAACTGTACGGTGTAATAAAAAGAGCGAAACACGAAGGCAGGCATGTATCGCTCGTTCATGATAAACTGTACATCGGGTGAGCTTTACATACTACCAGACAACTGTCGGGAGCAGATGGAAACCGCATCCTCTCCAAATCCTCAACCGAGCCTACCACAAAGACCATCTACGAACGAGAACGTCAGACAGGCCAATAAACGACAAAGAATTGGGTCTAGTCCAAATCCAAGCATCGCATAGGAAGGTCGCAGGGGTCAATTTGCTACAAACTATTTGAACTTATCTGATTCACAACAGGTATTGAATGATACCACACGTATTGATTATGTTATTGTACATCCGAATGTTAACTTAAATGTAAATAATAATGACAGTGTAAATACTATAAATTGTACTCTAAATAGTGATTGTAGTAATTTTGAACAAAGTCTAGAATGTAGTTTTGTTTCAGAAGGTATACATATTCTTTGTTTAAATTGTTGTGGGTTAAAAAGAAGACTAAAACTGACGACTTAGACAACATTGTACTAGATGGTTATGATTTCAAAATGAAAAATAGGGGAAAATTTTTACATAGAAAATCAGGTCTAGTCTTCTAAAACGATTGATTGATTTGATTTGATTTTTGGTGTTTAATGCCACCTTCAGCAATATTTCAGCTATATCATGGCGACCAGCTTTAGTGGTGGAAGAAGCCGGAGTACCCGAAGAGAACCACCGACCATGGCCGAGCAACTGGTAAACTTCATCACTTGCAGCTGCGAGTCGAGTGCACCCTTTTTGTAAATTACAAAGCCGGGCCCGAACCCACGCTGTATTGGTGATAGGCTTGTATGAGTTGTTAGGTAATCCAACTACCTAACTCATTGAGCCACCCGGGGCCTTCTTCTAAAAAGGAGTTGGCAAGTAAGATAAAAGTGTTCAGTACAGATAGTAAATTTGTGTTTTGGTTTAAAGTATCTCGAGACATTTTTAATCTAGACGAAGACGTTATTTTTTTAATTGCATATGTGCTGCCAGAAAATACCAGGTATTCATCAAACGCTGCTTTTGCAGAAATCGAAGCAGAATATTTGGTTTTCTCAAGTAATTATATATACAGTGCTCCCTCGGTCTATCGCCCGCCGTTTTATCGCCAAAATTCTCATCTGTCCCGATTACCCCCATTAAAAATACCCCGTTATACTGCCAAACTCAGCTACCGCCATCCGCCACAGGTTTTCAGACACAAAAGTCGTAAAACCAATTTAAATTCCCCAGTTAGTACCGCCCACAACTACCTTTTGACAGCTGTGTATTGATCGGTAATTATGGAATGTCAAAACTGGTCATCGGACACAGTCATTGATCTCATAGTTGAGGGTCGGAACAGGTGATCAGTTGTTTTGATTAGAATAATTACCTGTATTTACTTTTCTAGTGATTACATTTGTACTTTTAATCCTGAGTAAAATTTGTAATTTAATTAGTTGTCATAAAAATGTCGTGCTTGAAGAGAAAGTGGAATTAACTAGACGACAAACAAAAACGTGCAATTATAAGATATGCAAAGGAAAATCCAAAATTAACATAACAACAAATTGCGATAATTTGACAATTAAATGGGATCTTCCAATAATCCCACAAATGAAGATGAACTGTTGCTGTCACATGTTTATAATGACCTTGATGTACCGAGCTACAAATGACGGTTCAAGAATTTGTCAACATTGAGCACTGTATATCACTTTTAGGCGATTTTAATCGACGGACTTCAAATGATGACGACTTCATACTTCCCACCAAATATCGGTTCATTTTGGCAAAGCAGTTTCAGAGAAGAAGATTATTGGAAATTAACCAATCTAAAACAAGAATTACCTGTGTCAGCCCATGTTTGTTAATGGATCAAAACGAAATGAGTAATCTCTATAGAGGATCTTCCATAGATGCATCCTACCAAGTTTCGGTCCATTTGGCCAAGCGGTTTCAGAGAAGATTTTTTTTTAAAATAGGCCATTCAGAAACAAGAATTGCTTGTGGCGGCCATGTTTGTTAAGGGATCGGAACAGAGGACTTTCCATAGATGCTTCCTACCAAGTTTCGGTACATTTGGCTAAACGGATTAAGAGAGAAAGAATCTAAAAATTCAGGCAATCAGAAACAAGAATTGCCTGTGGTGGCCATGTTTGTTAATGGATCGAGATGAAATGAGTAATCGCTATAGAGGACCTCCAATAGATGCATCCTACCAAGTTTCGGTACATTTGGCCAAGCGGTTTCAAAGGAGAAGATTTAAAAAAAGAAGGCCAATCAGAAACAAGAATTGCCTGTGGGGGCCATGTTTGTTAACAGATCGGAATGAAATGAGCAATCGCAACAGAGGACTTTCCATAGATGCTTCCTACCATGTTTCAGTACATTTGGCGAAACGGTTTCAGAGAAGAATTTTTAAGATCAGCCAATCAGAAACAAGAATCGCCTATGGCAGCCATGTTTGCTAACGGATCGGGACGGAATGAGCAATCTTTGTAGAGGACCTTCAATAGATGCTTCCTAACAAGTTTCGGATCATTTGGAGGAGAAGATTTTTAGAAATCGACCAATCAGAAATAAGAATTGCCTGTGGAGGCCATGTTTGTGAATGTATCGGAATGAAATGAGCACTCTTTATAGAGGACCGTCCATAGATATTTCCTACCAAGTTTCGGTTCATTTGGCCAAGCGGTTTCAGAAGAGAAGAATTTTCAAAATCAGCCAATCAGAAATAAGAGTCGCCTGTGGTGGCCATGTTTGTTAACGGATCGGGACGAAATGAGCAATCTTTATAGAGGACCTTCCATAGATGGTTCTTACCAAGTTTCACTTCATTTGGCTGAGGAGTTTTAGAGGCATCTTTATCGGTAATTCAATTTATAGAGATAACTGCATTTTGAATACAGATATCTATATTTAAACTAGTGGTATCTCCCTTTTAACAGAAAAACATGTTTTAGATTAATCAATTAGATACAAGAATCGCCAGTGGCGGCCATGTTTGTTAACGGATCGGGATGAAATTAGCAATCTTTATAGAGGACCTTCCAGAGATGCTTCCTACCAAGTTTCGGTTCAATTGGCCAAGCGGTTTCAGAGGAGAATATTTCAAAAAATGGGCCAATCAGAAAAAAGAATCGCCTGTGGTGGCCATATTTCTTAATGGATTGGAGCGACATGAGCATCTGTATAGAGGATCTTCCATAGATGCTTCCTACCAAGTTTAAATTCATTTGGCTGAGGGGTTTCAGAGGAGAAGATTAAAATGTGAAAAGTTAACAGACGACGGACGCCAAGTGATGGCAAAAGGTCACATTACCTTTGGCAAGGTGAGCTAAAGACGGATACGAAAATAAACTACTAGAATTTTGTAAAGGAAACAGTCTATTTTTACTGAACGGTAGGGTAGGGGAAGACAGGCATGAAGGTAGACTCACTTGTAACAAGATATGATATAA
Organism: Bathymodiolus septemdierum; assembly: GCA_963383655.1. Classification (NCBI taxonomy): domain Eukaryota; kingdom Metazoa; phylum Mollusca; class Bivalvia; order Mytilida; family Modiolidae; genus Bathymodiolus; species Bathymodiolus septemdierum. The sequence continues at coordinate 57,451,644 of OY726525.1, read as the reverse complement.
TCTAACGATTATGAAGTCTTAAAAAATAAATCAAAAGCTACCTTTGAAATCAAACAATGTTGATTTTTTGCAGTATTGTGGTGGAAGTGGAGACAGGTAGAAATTTTTCGATGTCAGAATCAATTTGGGACATCACAATCTACCTACATATGAAATTTCGTTGAAATCGGACAATGTTGAATTTGTGCGGTATTGTGGTGGCCATTTTGAAAATGGCGACCGCTAGAAATTTTACAATGTCAGGAATAAATTTGGGACATCATAATCTACCCACATATCAAATTTTGATGATATCGGACAATGTTGAATATTTACTGCCCATTTGTTATGCCGTGTTTTGGCAGACATTTTGAAAATTTTGAAAATGCAGTATTGCTCCTCTAATGGTGACCTATCACTATTTCAAATTTTATGTCTCTATCATTACCCATTTAGAAGTTATCAACATTAATGTACGAAATTTCAACTTACCCATAGGATTCTATAGTAACCCCCATCCCCTTTGAACCCCTCAAAATATGACTTTGACCCCCTTTACCACAAAGCTGAAAACTTTAAGACCAACTAGAAACATATATATATAACTCCATTAGTTCCTGAGATCTGCCGTGGACAAGTTCATGGTGCATTGAAAGAAAGAAAGAGGAGAACAATAATAATAACTAGAATTACCATTGCAAAGCAATAGCGGACATCACCCCACCCCATTATTTTGGTACCTCGGTTTCCATGGTAATGCCATTTTGAATTTGATCAACATGCCAAAAGCTTCCACACACTACGGTGAATATTCCTACCATGTTTCATGAAGTATGATGAAAGAAATAAAAAAAAAAAACTCTTTTCATTTCCATGGCAACTGCGGCAAAGTTTGTCTTACCGATTCCAATTGTTTTGGCTTATCTCGTTCCGCTAGATGTGGATGTGACAGGAAACATTACTGCAAAACTTTGTGAAGCTTGGAGTGAATTTTAACATTTTTTGCACCTTGGTTACCATAGCAACGGCCGCCATTTTCAATTTTTGCAACCCCCACAAAAGCTGCCACACACTACGGTGGATATTCCTACAAAGTTTCATGAAGTTTGATGAAAGGAATTCCAATTTTTTTTAAATCCCCCCTTTTTTGTTTCCATGGCAACTGCGGCAAAATTTGTCCAACCGATTCCGATTTTATTGGCTTATCTCGTTCCACTAGATGTGGATGTTGTTCCTATCAAGTTTCATCAATTTCTGTTCAGCGAGTAACCTGTTGTGATCATTTTTGTGTTTTTTAATTTTTTAGCATTTTGGCCATTTCCATGGCAACGGCAGCCATTTTGAAACTAGACCTCAGTGGGCTGAGCCTGTGTCGCTCACCTTTCATTCTGAGGAAACTTAATACAGAACCTTCCATAGGTGTTTCAGAGAAGAAGATTTTTAGAAACTGACCAATCTAAAACAAGAATTGCCTGTGGCAGCTATGTTTGTTAATGGATCAAAACGAAATGAGCAATCTCTATAGAGGACCTTCCATAGATGCTTCTTATCAAGTTTCATATCATTTGGCCAAGTGGCTTCAAAGGAAAAGCTGTTTCAGAAATCGACCAATAAGAAACAAGAATTGCCTATGATGGCCATGTTTGTTAACGGATCAAAACGGAATGAGCAATTCCCATAGAGGACCTTCCATAGATGTTTCCTATCATGTTTCAGAGTAGAAGATTTTTAGAAATTGACCAATCAGAAACAATAATGGCCTGTGGCGGCCATGTTTGTTAATGATCGGGACAAAATGAGCAATCCTTATAGAGAACCTTCCATATATGCTTCCTACCAAGTTTCTGTTCATTTGGCAAAGCGGTTTCAGAGAAGATTTTTAGAAATCGACCAATTAGAAACAAGAATTGCCTGTGGCAGCCATATTTGTTAATGGATCGCGATGAACTGAGCAGTCTTTATAGAGAACCTCCCATCGATGCATCCTACCAAGTTTCAGTTCATTTGGCAAAGCGTTTCAGAGGAGAAGATTTTTTGGAAATCATCCAATCAGAAACAAGAATTGTCTATGGTGGCCATATTTGTTAACGGATCGGGACGAAATTAACAATCACAACAGAGGACTTTCCATAGATACTTCCTACCAAGTTTCGGTTCATTTTCAGAGGAGAAGAATCAAATTTTTTCAATAGTTTTCTATTTTTTACTGATTTTTTCCACTAATTTTCAAGTTTGAGAAGAGGCAACGGCCATGTTTGATGGCAGTCGGTGTCATCATACATGGTCTGAAAGAGAATTATATATGCATTGTTCCATTATAGTTTGATAGCAACATTGGCTCTTTACAATATTTAAAGAATTAAAAAAAAAAAAAAAAAATCTATTTTTTGTAACGATAGCAGCCATTTTTCATAAGCGACCAGGCTTAGCAACCATAAGTCTGAAAGTGAATCATATATACATCATTTCCATAAAGTTGGTGGCAACTGGCTTTTTACCGGATTTTAAATATGTTTTTTGACAATAATTTTCTATTTTTTGTAACAGTGATGGTCACGTTGGATGACAGCCGGAGGTCTTCAATCAAAATTTTGAAAGAAGACCACATATGCATTCCTTCCATATGGTTTGATTGCATTTGACTCTTTACAGGATATTAAAATAATTTTTTAATGAATTTTTTCACTAATTTTCTATTTATAGTAACGATGCTGGCCATGTTTGATGGGGAATGGGGTCCTCAACCATAGTTCTGAAAGAATATTACATATGTATCAAATTTAATTGCAATATACTCTAAAGGATTTTTCTGGATTTTTTAATTGATTGTTTTCCTGATTTTACCCCTATGTTCTATTTATAGACATGGCAGCCATGATGGTTGGTTGGCAGGGTCATCGGACATAACTTTTAAAGGGAACCCCCTAAGGATGATTCAGGCCAAGTTTGGTTTAAATTGGCCCAGTGGTTTCAGAGGAGAAGATTTTTAAAAAAAGTTTACAGACGGACGACGGACGCCAAGTGATGGCAATAGCTCATACAGGTGAGCTAAAAATTGCAGTGTATGTAGATCTTGACAGGCTGAACATGTTTGCAGTTTAAACTTAACATCTATCTCTTATAGTTTTTGAAATAAAGGACAAAAAGTTTTAAAATTTTGAAAATTTGATGAAAAAAGGGCAATAACTCCAAAATGAGTAATGGGATTTACTTTAAATTTGCAGGGTATGTAGATCTTGACATGCTGCACATTTTTGCAATTAAACTTAACCTTTATCTCTTATAGTTTTTGAAATATAAGACGAAAAGTATTAAAATTTTAAAAATTTGATGAAAAAAGGGCAATAACTCAAAGATGGGTAATCAGATTTACTTCAAAATTGCAGGGTAGGTAGATCATGCTGTGCTGATCATTTTTATCCCATGTCAGATTTCTGCTTTTATTAACGGTTTTTGAGTTATTACCCAAACACTGCAATTTTACCCCTATGTTCTATTTATAGACATGGTGGCCATGATTGGTCGGCAGGGTCATCGGACATAACTTTTAAATGGAACCCCCTAAGGATGATTCAGGCCAAGTTTGGTTTAAATTGGCCCAGTGGTTTCAGAGGAGAAGATTTTTTTTAAAGTTTACAGACGGACGCCGGACGCCAAGTGATGGCAATAAGGGTCAGGCGAGCTAAAAATCAATCCTTAACAGCACAACTTCACATGGCATATGATATTCCTACAATGTTTCATAAAGTTTGATCAAGGCATCTCCGAGAAATAGAGTGGACAAAAATGTGTGGAAGAATAATAATTATAAGTATAATAGAATAGTAATACATCACCCGATAACAGTCGGGGTGATGTAATAATAATAAGAAACGGAGCAAAAACAGTAAGTCTCCAAACGTTGTTTGGGAGACTTAATAACAAGATATGATTATAATCTAACGATTATGAAGTCTCAAGTTTCCCAAACCGGCCACTGACAACAAGTTTAAAAAATAAATCAAAAGCTACCTTTGAAATCGAACAATGTTGAATTTTTGCGGTATTGTGGTGGCCATTTTGAAAATGGAGACCGGTAGAAATTTTTAGATGTCGGGAATAAATTTGGGACATCATTATCTACCCACATATCAAATTTTTGATGATATCGAACAATGTTGAATTTTTGTAGCCATTTTGAAAATGGCAACCGCTAGAAAGGACAAAGGCCACGAATGGTCGATATCGGCCCTGTAAAATGGCATTTTTTTCAAAATGAATGCAGAAACGTGCTTTAATCCCAAAAGTTGCCTTCTTGTATTGAAGTTTATCGAGTATGATCAAATTATATAATTTGATGAAGTATTCCGGAATTCTAACATCCGGAAAGCCGAAAACGAACCGCTTTTGTCAAAATTTCTAGCTATTTTGTAAATATTTGATGTGGCCACATGCATTGATCAAAATAAAAAAGTGCTAAAAATAAAGTTATTTTAATATTAAATCGTTGTCACTCAAATTTATTTTGATCGACGAATGCGGCCACTTCGAAATTTAGAAAATTGTAGTTACATATTACGTGGATTTGAGCCAACGTTTTCCGCGGTCCAACGATTAAAATGAAATTCGTAACTAAAATTAAATAAACATGTTGGAGATTTCCATTAGCATAATTAAGCTTCTATATAATGTGAAGTACGACACATTTTTTTATTGTAAACCTAGTACATGTATATATAAAATAGCATGACGCTGTAATCCGATTGCGGCTCCCAAATGACAAAATTATCAAAACAGGACCATCGTCAGAATACATATTCAAACAATGTACACTACATGTCTACTCTGGTCTCTTAATGTGGAGAGTTTATTTTATTTCATTCTCGTATTTTTTTTTCTTAAAAAGGAAGGGGAAGAGTCGCATGCACGCATGTCTGGGATGCATGTACGCATGTTTCACATTTATCCGCAGCTAGCATATGCAAGTTGACTTCCAACGCATGGAGATGGTTTCATCGTCAACTAATGTTTGAAAAAAAGTCTGCTTCTCGAGTGAATTTTCTTTAGTAAAATGTTTGTGTGCTTGTGTGATACCATGAATACCGAACTTGAAAACTGACTGATGGCAGATAATTCTTAGTTGAAGTAAGTATCATTATGATAGATCTTCATTTTGTGTTTTTTGTCCACATACTTTTTTTCCGTGAAAACATTAAAAGTTATATCATGAATATTATTCATGCTAGAAATATATATAGTTTCTATCCCATTTTTCATCACTCGGTGAACAGGTATATTAATATGTTCTCTTGCTTGCAATATCAACGATCGAGCCATGGCAAACTCATGTAAACTACTGACTAACTTATGAAGGGTTTAGCTCAAACATATACGGGGGGGGGGGGGTTCATATACATGTACACATGACATATGGTTTAAAATGAAGATGTTATCATATCTAGAAGTTGCATACGTATTTAATAATATTAACATATTTATTTATCAGTATTTGCAATGGCCGAAGAGGTCGTCTGCAACTTGGAATATATTGAAGTGAAAAAAAAGTATGAATAAATTGCATATACACACAGTTAATGGACAAAAGTATTCGCACGCTTCCAATTTTCCCTATATATTTCATATAGAATAGAATAGAATATGTTTATTTGTCAATTAAAGACACCCATGATAGGCAGTATAATTACATGAAAATCACAATATTTACATTAATTGGTATGATTAGATTGCATATAAAACTACAATTTTTCAGAAGCTTATCCTGAAGTCAATTCACACCCGATTTTGATAATTTTTATATCAATAAAAACAAAATTTTATGTAGTTTTACTGTATAATTTCAAAATAATTTTCTATGATAAATATTTTGAGAATATACAAGCTAAGCATGCAACTGAATTAATTTCTTTCAAAATACAATGCTTTGATAGTAACTTTGTAGACAAATTATTTAAGTCTGTGTTTAAATCATGGCAATTTGAAAAACATGTTTCAAAAAGTTATTTCAAAATTACTACTATAAACTACATATCTTTCTGCTTTCCTTGATAAAACAATGATTAAAATCAGACGTGAATTGATTTCAAGATAATATTTTGAAAAACTGTAGTTTTATATGAAATATATAGGGTATATTGGAAGCGTGCGAATACGTTTGTCCATTGTCTGTATATAGCATGACCTCGTAATAAGGGATTGCGTGTGTATAGCCGACAATTTCTCAGTCCCTTTTCAATAAATCGAGAAAACAAATATTGTAAATTCATGTGATGCCGACATGATGATAAAAAACTTTATATAGTTGTTAAAATCAGAAAGGGTGTCATCTCGGTGTGGGAGGGTACAAATCTTGATGAAGTATGTGTATTTTTGCACTGTTTTTGTTTGTTTGTTTGTTCTTTTTGTGTAAACATAAATAAGTAACCAAAGAAATGTAAAAATCTAAAAATAAATAAATAATAATAAATAAGAATGTTCAAAGTCGGTATGTTTATTTGCATTGGAATGATTGTGTACCATTGTGTTCGTCAGGGGTTTGAACCTTGATAAATATTTTAATTTTTGGACTTCAAGAGATCAAAAAGTGGTAAAGAACTGCAATGTGAAGCTAGATAAAGCATGGCTTGTGATATTCAGTAAGACACATAAAATGTAAATACTTAATCAAGGGGAAGGTAAAAAGCCTAAAGACAGTTGAAAGACAAAATAAAAGAGGCCCATAACATTTATACTGAAAAGTGAGTGATTGCTAGTTAACACTAACCTAACTCAGCTATATCATGGCAAGAACAAGTTAATTTTCAATGAGATGATGAAGTCCGCTTGGTACTAGACCAACATGCTTAGTTGGATTTTTATAGCGCTAGCTCACAGAAACAACAGTCTGCAGGTAGACGTGTCGCTCCACTTGGACACATTATCCTGATTCATAGGCAACCAGCCTTTGCTCTTTCTCCTTAATGTCATGTGCTTAGCCGATAAGCAATAAATACTAATTTCATAGTCTTTGGTTTGACCCCATCCTGAACTGTTTTATTTATGTTTAGGTTATGATAATGATGAAGCTTTAGGAGCAAAAATGTTACATCTCTCAAGGCAAATTAATACACTGAGGCAAAGGGTGGAAGATGAAAACCTGGAGAGGCGTTATTTGGAAGAGCCCTGATAATTGTTTAGCTGACTTTCCACATCTCGACGAGACTGAGCAGCGCAACATTACATGTGGGGTTTACCAGCTCAAACTCAGTTCCAGCTACATGCAGGAATATTTAGAGGGCAATTCTGAGATCTTTGTCCATCAAGAAGATGATCATTTGATACGCGTTTGGTTACAGAGTCGCCACACATCATCCAGGACATATTTGTTATGGGTCGAGTACAGCCCAACGGAAGTTACCGCATGGTACTGCAAATGTCGAGCAGGAGCACGAGTTGCTGGAGTATGCTCTCACATCGTGTCCATCTTGTGGTACCTTGGATATGCAAGGCACAAACCGCATATATCTTACCACTAGGAAATAGAAAATGCAAATATCCCCGATAAAATGCAAATAATTAAAGATTACCAGTTATATTAGCGTTTACCAGTTAAATTAGCGAATTGTCTTGTTATATTTGCGTTTTACCTTTTAAATTTGCATTGTCGTGGCATTTTAGCGTTTTTCCTTTTATATTTGCGTTTTTCCTTTTAAATTTGCATTGTCGTGGGATATTAGCGTTTTTCCTTTTAAATTTGCATTGTCGTGGGATTTTAGCGTTTTTCCTTTAATATTTGCGTTTTTCCTTTTAAATTTGCATTGTCGTGGGATTTTAGCGTTTTTCCTTTTAAATTTGCATTATCGTGGGATTTTAGCGTTTTACCTTTTAAATTTGCATTATCGTGGGATTTTAGCGTTTTACCTTTTAAATTTGCATTTTACCAGTTAAATCGCATGGTCATCTAAATCACCCGCCGAGTAGAGAGATTACGTAATACTGTAGTCGTCACTAGCTCATTGAATATGACGATCTATAGTATTATATTATCGTGTATTTATACGCATTTATTTATTTATATATTATTATTATTTATGTCATACTAGTCTGGCCCTTAATAAATTTAGTGTATTCAATACACAATAATCCATCAATTGTTGGTATTTGATTTTCAGGTCGTATTTTAACTTAATGCGATGATTATTAGGAAATGTGACTTTAAATGTATTAAAATATTAGCAAAGTGTGATACACGTACAGAATACGTATACTGTTGTCACTTCACTATTACTTGTTTATCATGCGAGAAATACATTAACCTTGTAATACCTATGCTGAGACTATTTACTAAAAAATGAATTAAGTATATATTAAACTATCGGTCTCTATTAAGCTATTTATGTCTTGTTTTATAGCACAGGATTGTGTATGTACAGCGTCAAAGTTATTGTGCTTTAAAAGTTCTGATTATTGTAATGAGGCACCTTAATGAACAATAAATATTTTTGTTTATGATATAAAACAAATAATCATAACCCTATGTAAACGCCGTTTACATAACGTACGCGCCCTTGTCCGATCCAACAGAAATATGCAATTTACATATAAACACTATTTTGTCAGTTAATTAGATTGAACAATAAATACAGGATTTTTTTTTCTTCAAATGTTTATATAACGAAATCGATATAAATTATTTTCCAGTTTATTTAATATAAAAAGTTGTTTTTACACGTTTACTGTGAGATGTATTGCAAATGCCATTTTTGCCGGGACAAATTCGGTCAGTTCCGGTAACATTGTTGAGGAATCTTTCTTCGATAAATATTTTGCTGAAAAATTAAAGGTTCCCACGATAATTTAAAAGAGGGCTTCACAATTTTTTTTTACCTTTCTAGTAGAGATTCAATAGGGGTTCATGCAAAAATATTTACTATTTCGTAAAACTGCTTCTGCTAGACATAGCATTATTTGAGTAAGCACCGCATTCCATTGTAAATGTAAATAAACAATTAAAAAAAGGCTCCACAAGGGTATTTTTTTTATTTCGACAAAACAACAGAAAAAGTAACTATAATACAATTGGTAACAATACTGCCGATATATAAAGTTCAAAAAATTTAACAATATATATACTAAGCGATTTCAATGACATACTAATACTTATGTGGGGCAGAAATTGAAAAAAAATGCACATTATTTTTTTTATTTACATATTTTTATTTTGTGAAAAAAAAAAGGGGGGGGGGGGGGGCAGTGCATTAAATATATTTTCGATCTTTTACACACATCATCGGATTCCTAATAAACATATGATGACAATTAATTTTGATACGATCACAAATAATTATGAAGTTATTTATGTGATCAAAACTGTGATGAAATATCATTTAAAAAAATAGATATGAGTTTTCATCAGCCTCTTCCAAATATGGTTCAACGTTTATTTGCTGACGTCATAAATGACGCGATTTGGTTTATGAATATTCATGAGCAAAATCACCCATGATTTCTGGCTATGAACCATGTGCGCATGCTCGTGTTTGATGGAAAGCTATAGCTATATTTAGATATTTTGTGATAATAATTTTATATTGTAAATCGATCCACCCTGTGATTTTTTTCAACAAGATACATTTTTTATAGTATATATTTTATTATAAAATACAATATTGAACTGATTTTTGATAACACTTCAATCGTTGAATATTGATTTTTTCGAATGTTGAATATTTTATCCCCAGAATTGCACCCCCCCCCTGTTAGTATACTTTTATTGCTTTATTTAAAAAAAAAATAACACCAAGAACATCGATGATACGAGTCTTCTTATTCAGAAATAAACCTACAGCAAAATAAAGGTATACATTTTTTTGTACTGTGAACAAAATCGTCATTTTTATCTAGATTTATCGTCCGAAAAATACGGTACTCCTCTACTATACTAATTTGGATTAGGTGATTGGAATTAGGTGCCATCATCAAAATAAAGATTAAAAAATGTATTTCATGATAATGATGGCTGATTAAAATTGTTTGTCATGCATTAGCAGTCAGTTGTCACCAATATACAGGAAGAGACCCTACTGGGAAGCCATTCAATGAAAATAACAACCTGACCATATTGTTAAATAAGAATAAGAATTAGATAAGAAATTAAAATTTATAGAAGGCAAGGATTTATATAATTAACACATTAAGTCACATTTCATTTATTTAGCTTGGGTCAGTTATCAATTAAAAAGACAAAAATGGTTTTAAAAAAAATCTGTCTAATAAGTATTTACCTAAATAACGATATCATGACGTATAATAATTTCTCACCGTAAATGTATTTATTTTATTAAAATATTTATACACATATATAAGAAAAAAGATATAAATTAATTTTTTAAGTACAAATAAATTGGAAGATGGCTTGAAAATCGAAAACGTAGAATAGTTATCTATGTTTATAAGTCTTAGTAAAAAGAGTCTTGAGCAACGTTTTTTTTTCACACCTGTGATAGGTGTATTTGTATATCATGAATGCACGATGCGACAACATGCTGAGATGGGTGATGTTTTGACAGGTAAACTGTAAAAAAAAACCCGTAGAATACACTAATAAAATATTATTTCACCTATATCAGGACTCCGCAGACTGCCAATTTTCAAGAAGAAAAAAACGGGATTTATGACCCATTCGCCATGAACAAAATAAAACTTAAATTTTACTAAATAATTTTAATCCAAATTTGCCTTTGTCATGCATTTCCAGTCTGTTGTAATATACAGGAAGAGCCCCTACTGGGAAGCCATTCAATGAAAATAACAACCTGACCATATTGTTAAATAAGAATAAGAATTAGATAAGAAATTAAAATTTATAGAAGGCAAGGATTTATATAATTAACACATTAAGTCACATTTCATTTATTTAGCTTTGGTCAGTTATCAATTAAAAAGACAAAAATGGTTTTAAAAAAAATCTGTCTAATAAATATTTACCTAAATAACGATATCATAACGTATAATAATTTCTCACCGTAAATGTATTTATTTTATTAAGATATTTATACACATATATAAGAAAAAAGATATAAATTTATTTTTTAAGTACAAATAAATTGGAAGACGGCTTGGAAATCGAAAACGTAGAATAGTTATCTATGTTTATAAGTCTTAGTTAAAAGAGTCTTGAGCAACGTTTTTTTTCACACCTGTGATAGGTGTATTTGTATATCATGATTGCACGATGCGACAACATGCTGAGATGGGTGATGTTTTGACAGGTAAACTGTAAAAAAAAAAAAAACCTAGAATACACTAATAAAATATTATTTCACCTATATCAGGACTCCGCAGACTGCCAATTTTCAAGAAGAAAAAAACGGGATTTACGGATTTATGACCCATTCGCCATGAACAAAATAAAGCTTAAATTTTACTAAATAATTTTAATCCAAATTTGCCTTTAAAGAAATAAATGTATAAATTAGAATTATTTACCCGGGTTCGTTCGCCCTACATTTGGCAAACACGTAAAAGAGCAAACGCACCCGACATCGTAAACCGGCAACTGTCTGCAGCAAGTGAAAGGGCCTTGGCATCGATTGTCGCGAGTACATAGGGACATATTAATATTCACTTCTAGTGCACTTAAAACATGGGTACTGCATGTTAATACATTTTATTCATGGATATTATTGTATATATCGCCCGTGACAGCCGTTAACATATCTATACTTTCCGTACCACTGTATATCACTCATTTACTTCAGCTTTACTATGATACGCATGTTTCTTTATGCACAAATTTATTGGTTAGCAGAATTTGGGGACGTTTCCTGTTTAACTATATGAGAGTGGAGACTCTCACTCCGACCTGGGAGGATTTGGTCGGACAATTTGGTCGGACATTTGTCGGTGTGAAGTCCGACAAAACTCTCTGTCCGACCTGAGTGTTTGATCGTTGATACACTTGGAGGGATCTGTATATTATGTAACCTTGTACATGTCAACAAAAAAAAAATGTCGGATGTAAAAATACGGATGAAAACACATAAATTGACGCTACATTGTAGGAATAATGACATTCTTTTCTTAAGAAAGGATAAATACAGCAAGCAAGCTTGTTATACATTTAAATTTCACCCCGAGATCACACTATTACTAAAACTAGGATGTCAACAAACAACACGCATAACCAACAAAACACGTGACGCTATCAAAAAAATAAATAAAAAAATATCGTTAACTAATGAAATAGAAAATTGAAGTACAACTTTTTTAAATATTTTATTGGATAAAAATACAATAATGAATGGAGTATGTGATCTGAGCTCTTCCTGTCCAAAAATATGTAGAAGAATATTCGATTATTAGCATCGTGATATCGGTTTTCGTGCTATTATCGATTTTCAGATATAGCGATTAACAGTGTTAACCCTTCATTCATATGATGATTGGAATTTTCAAAGAATGCCTAGTTAAATATTTCTTTGTACATAAGATTGTTTTTAAAGTCATTCTTGTATTTTAATATACTCTCGATTATATGGCAACTTTTGCTGTCAGTAAAAAAAAATGGCGTCATCTGTTTTCGTATGAAGTAAAAACAGGGCCGATATACGGGATGGAAACGAATATAAAATCCGGAAATGGCTGGTTTTAAAATTTCATGGTTCTGGCCATCTACCAAATCATATTACATCTAAATAAAATAACAGAATGTTTGAAAATGGCCACTTTCAAAATTGTGTTTACTTTTGATGTTTTTCTTAGTACTGAAACCACAATGCACTGCAAAGTGACATGTATTTTATTTAAGAAACAGGCATATTTCAGTCAGCTCTTTTGTTTACAAGTACGATCAGTGACCCCATGACAGTTACATGATAGAAAGAGCCGGTGCCTGAGAGGCAGACGACATAGTAAGTTCAATTTTATATAGCCCTTCTGGATTTTTTTCCAGCTACTTTATAAATGAAGTAAATTTTTAGCATTACAAAAAGTACGGTTCAGTAGATAGGTTCACTGTTTTTGGTACTTGCGTCTTTAAAAGCAAACTTTAACATCTTTTATGAATTTATTACACAATCACTTTTTGCAGATTTACGTTTTGTTTCTATATACTTATGGCAAAACAAACGAATCGGAGAAAACGATCCGTCTTTAATGAGACACATTTACAAAAGATTTTTTTCGAAAATTGAAGAACTACGAAATTATGTGAAAAAAAACCAGACATCGCAACAATGTCATGAATTCGTAAAAAAATAAAAATAGGCCTATGCTACGGAGTAAAATTGTTTTAATGCTATTATTTATAAGATCGCACTTTGTAATCGATCATTCATGCACTACAATAAAGCTACACATAAGCTCTGCTTCTTAGCTAAAAGCACAGAAAGTTACAGGATAGGGAGCCATAAAATTGAGAGGATTATGTAAACATATAATTTGTAATAGTTTTCATTTGACAATTACAGACGATGCGTATTATAAATACTTTTAAAGTATATTATACAAAACTTCAGGGTACATCTCTTACGTAATATAATAATTTGTTTATGGAAATACCATATTCTTAATTGCCAACAGTAAAAAGATTAATCTGTTTTCATAACGGTTATTTCTGATTTGAACAAAGCGTAATATGTCTGCGTAAAGAAAACATTTTTTGTTTATTTTAATAACGTCTTTCGAACTGGCGGACCCTTCTGATTAATCTCAGAATAGTCATAAAAAATATGATTGTTGTTTTTATAAGGAAAAATTGCATATGAATGTTTTTTGTCTATTTTGCTTTTTGGGGTTTGCAAGAAGAATGTTCTACCCTGCTCTGTTCACCCTGCTTTACTTCATAATTTTGGTTGTTGCTATATCATTCTGATGATGCACAAAAAAAATCAAGATAAAAATGAACAATCCAATATAACTTACGATCAATGTTAATCTCAAGATTTTTTTTTAAAAATAGCCCCAGAATCATTGCTGCATCAGGTGCGGATCCAGGCTCTTGTTTGCCAATTTTTACCCAATTTATACACGAATTTTACTAAATTGTCGAACACCCCCTTGCTCCGCCAGTGTGCTTTAATATGCACCCATTCCTAATGTATACTTGATCACCTATTAGAACCTTTAAAACGTGTATTGCATCTCCTATTCTAGTCACGGGTACCGTTGAATGGTCACAAAATGTGTATTGCGTTTCTGATTATTGCCAAAGATTGTGACACATGTATTCATGAATTCGGTCAGAGTCCCGTCGACCGGATGTAAGATGACACTTGTATATTCTGCCTGGCAATATTAGGTACCCTGCTGAGTGAACCGGTGTGAATGTACCTGTTGTTTTCAGAATGAAAATAAAAATAAGTAAACCCGCCTTTCACTTCTTATTTCAGGAATTATTTGCCTTAATTTATTGAAGAATAAAATATTTCAAATTAAAATATGGTCTCTCGCTTTACGGCGTTTACATAGGGATATGATTATTTGTTTTATATCATAAACAAAAATATTTATTGTTCATTAAGGTGTCTCATTACAATAATCAGAACTTTTAAAGCACAATAACTTTGACGTTGTACATACACAATCCTGTGCTATAAAACAAGACATAAATAGCTTAATAGAGACCGATAGTTTAATATATACTTAGTTCATTTTTTAGTAAATAGTCCCAGCATAGGTAATACAAGGTTAATGTGTTTCTCGCATGATAATCAAAAACAAGTAATAGTGAAGTGACAACAGTATACGTATTCTGTACGTGTATCACACTTTGCTAATATTTTAATACATTTAAAGTCACATTTCTTAATAAACATCGCATTAAGATAAATACGACATAACAATTGATGGATTATGGTGTATTGAATACACTAAATTTATTAAGGGCCAGACTAGTATGACATAAATAATAATAATAAATAAATAAATAAATAAATAAATACGTATAGATAGATACACGATAATATAATACTATAGATCGTCATATTCAATGAGCTAGTGACGACTACAGTATTACGTAATATCTACTCAGCGGGTGATTTAGATGACCGTGCGATTTAACTGGTAAAATGCAAATTTAAAAGGTAAAACGCTAAAATCCCACGATAATGCAAATTTAAAAGGAAAAACGCTAAAATCCCACGACAATGCAAATTTAAAAGGAAAAACGCAAATATAAAAGAAAAAACGCTAAAATCCCACGATAATGCAAATTTAAAAGGAAAAACGCAAATATAAAAGGAAAAACGCTAAAATCCCACGACAATGCAAATTTAAAAGGAAAAACGCAAATATAAAAGGAAAAACGCTAAAATCCCACGACAATGCAAATTTAAAAGGAAAAACGCAAATATAAATGGAAAAACGCTAAAATCCCACGACAATGCAAATTTAAAAGGTAAAACGCAAATATAACAAGACAATTCGCTAATTTAACTGGTAAACGCTAATATAACTGGTAATCTTTAATTATTTGCATTTTACCGGGAATATTTGCATTTTACCGGGGATATTTGCATTTTCTATTTCCTAGTGTACGGAGTCAGGAATTGGGGGGAACACTTAGAAGATGCTAGTCATGTGATTGATGGCGCTGATAGTGAACAAAGTGTTATAGAGGAATGAGATCCTACCATATTATTAGAAACAGTTCCAGTTGAAATAATTCTAGTAATAATTCACATCACAAGTATTAGTACTGCTGTTAAGGTTTTATATTTTTTTCATATTTAAACAGCCTTTTAGAATAAATGTGGTAATTTATTTATTACTCCAATTAGTAGAATTTAAACTGAGTAAATTGTAAATGAAGAAAAAAAATTCTACATACATCCATATATTGCAGATCAAAATGTTGAAAAATAAGTCTGATTTAATATTTTTCATAAAATTGTATTTTTTTTATATTTTTTATCAAAAAGTGTATTTTTATCCCAAAATGTAGTATTTAAATTGAACACAAATTGTAAATGATATAAATAACATTTACATCTTACCATACTTGGCAGTTGTCAATGTTAAAATATGATCAAATGAACTTAATTACAACTTTTTTCCAAAAAAATATAAAAATTATGTAATTTTGTATAACCAGAGGCTCTGAAGAGCCTGTATCGTTCACCTGGTAATAAAAAAAACCAATTGGTCCTATGTAAAAACTATGTCCTGCAGTGGTAGTCATCTTGGAATTACGATCAACATAAAAAACACAAAGTTTGTAAAGGACCTTCCAATGATTGATGCACAGTTTAGGTTCAATCAGTGCAATAGCTTCAGAGAAGAATATATTTCTGTATTTTCCTCATATGGTTCTGTGTTAATACTATGACCTGTGGTGGCAGCCATCTTGGATTTCCGATCGGCATAAAAAACAGAGGACCTTCCAATGATCATTCCTGGGCAGTTTGGTTTCAATTGTCCAAGTGGTTTCAGAGAAGAAGCATTTTGAAACATTTTTCCCATAGGGTCCAATGTTAAACTAAGTCCTGCCGCAGCCGCCATTTTGAATTTCATATCGGAACAAAAAACCTTAAGATTGTAGAGGACCATCCAATGAACATTCATGTACAGTTTGGCTTTAATCATATTTGTAGTTTCTGAGAAGAAGGCATTTGAACATTTTCCCATAGGGTCCAATGTTAATCTATGTCCTGCGGTGGTGGCTATCTTGAATTTTCGATCGGCATAAAAAAACAGAAACTTTGTAGAGGACATTCCAATGATCATTCCTGGGCAGTTTGGTTTCAACTGTCCCAGTGGTTTCAGAGAAGAAGCATTTTGAAACATTTTCCCATAGGGTCCAATGTTAAACTAAGTCCTGCCGTAGCCGCCATTTTGAATTTCATATCGGAACAAAAAACGTACAGTTTGTAGAGGACCATCCAATGAACATTCATGTACAGTTTGGCTTTAATCATATTTGTAGTTTCTGAGAAGAAGGCATTTGAACATTTTCCCATAGGGTCCAATGTTAATCTATGTCCTGCGGTGGTGGCCATCTTGGATTTCTGATCGGCATAAAAAACACACACCGTGTTGAGGACCTTCCAATGATCATTCCTGGGCAGTTTGGTTTCAATTATCCAAGTGGTTTCAGAGAAGAAGCGTTTTGGAACATTTTTCCCATAGGGTCCAATGTTAAACTAAGTCCTGCCGTAGCCGCCATTTTGAATTTCATATCGGAACAAAAAACCTTAAGATTGTAGAGGACCATCCAATGAACATTCATGTACAGTTTGGCTTTAATCATATTTGTAGTTTCTGAGAAGAAGGCATTTGAACATTTTCCCATAGGGTCCAATGTTAATCTATGTCCTGCGGTGGTGGCCATCTTGAATTTTCGATCGGCATAAAAAAACAGAAACTTTGTAGAGGACCTTCCAATGATCATTCCTGGGCAGTTTGGTTTCAATTATCCAAGTGGTTTCAGAGAAGAAGCGTTTTGAAACATTTTTCCCAATAGGGTCCAATGTTAAACTATGTCCTGCCGTAGCCGCCATTTTGAATTTCTTATCGGAACAAAAAACGTACAGTTTGTAGAGGACCATCCAATGAACATTCATGTACAGTTTGGCTTTAATAATATTTGTAGTTTCTGAGAAGAAGGCATTTGAACATTTTCCCATAGGTTCCAATGTTAATCTATGTATTGCGGTGGCGGCCATCTTGGATTTCAGATCGGCATAAAAAACATAAAATTTGTAGAGGACCTTCCAATGATCATTCCTGGGAAGTTTGGTTTTAACTGTCCTAGTGGTTTCAGAGAAGAAGCGTTTTGAAACATTTTCCCCATAGGGTCCAATGTTAAACTAAGTCCTGCCGTAGCCGCCATTTTGAATTTCATATCGGAACAAAAAATGTACGGTTTGTAGAGGACCATCCAATGAACATTCATGTACAGTTTGGCTTTAATCATATTTGTAGTTTCTGAGAAGAAGGCATTTGAACATTTTCCCATAGGGTCCAATGTTAATCTATGTCCTGCGGTGGTGGCCATCTTGGATTTCCGATCGGCATAAAAAACACACACCTTGTAGAGGACCTTCCAATGATCATTCCTGAGCAGTTTGGTTTCAATTATCCAAGTGGTTTCAGAGAAGAAGCGTTTTGAAACATTTTTCCCGTAGGGTCCAATGTTAAATTAAGTCCTGCCGTAGCCGCCATTTTGAATTTCATATCGGAACAAAAAACGTAAAGTTTGTAGAGGACCATCTAATGAACATTCATGTACAGTTTGGCTTTAATCATATTTGTAGTTTCTGAGAAGAAGGCATTTGAATATTTTCCCATAGGGTCCTGCGGTGGTGGCCATCTTGGATTTCCGATCGGCATAAAAAACAGAAACTTTGTAGAGGACCTTCCAATGATCATTCCTGGGCAGTTTGGTTTCAACTGTCCAAGTGGTTTCAGAGAAGAAGCATTTTGAAACATTTTTCCCATAGGGTCCAATGTTAAACTAAGTCCTGCCGTAGCCGCCATTTTGAAATTCATATCGGAACAAAAAACCTTAAGATTGTAGAGGACCATCCAATGAACATTCATGCACAGTTTGGCTTTAATCATATTTGTAGTTTCTGAGAAGAAGGCATTTGAACATTTTCCCATAGGGTTCAATGTTAATCTATGTCCTGCGATGGTGGCCATCTTGGATTTCCGATCGGCATAAAAAAAGTAACTTGGTAAAGGACATTCCAATGATCATTCCTTTACAGTTTGGGTTCAGTCAGTTCATTAGTTTCAGAGAAGAAGATCTTTGAAATTTCAGCCAATCAGAGCATATTATTGGCCCTGGCAGCCATATTGAATATCTGACTGGAACGAAAAACAGTAACTTTGTAGAGGACCATCCAAGGAACATTCCTGTTAAGTTCGGTTCCAATCGGCCAAGTGGTTTCGGAGAAGAAGCTTGAAATGTGAAAAGTTTACAGACGACAGACGACGAACGCCAAGTGATGGCAATAGTTCACCTGGACCTTTGGTCCAGGTGAACTAACAATGTGTTTTTTACCCTAAAATATTGTAAATAATCTGAAAAAATGTATATTAAGTAAACATATGTCTTTAGATCTTCATAATGGTCAGTTTGAAATATTGAGAAATGTTCAAATGAGCTAAAAAAAAAATATGAAAAATATTTTCCAAAAATCTGTGTTTTTTTTACTCAAAAATGTAATTTCTCCCCAAAAATACAGTGTTTTAACAATTAGATTGTAAATGTGTGTACCTATTTGTCAACATAATCATATTATCAACAATTCCGCTTATTTTTAAATGTTGAAAAACGATGTTAGAATTTTTTTTAAATATTTACCTGAAATCTGTGATTTTCATAAAGAAATTACTATTTTTACCAAAAAAAGAGCCATATTACATGTTGATATTACAAAAAATATATCATTAATACAAAAATGACTTAGAAATAAACCTTATTCATTATGTATTTTCATTATTAGTTGTTCCTTTTATTTATTATTGAAAATGTCCAGAAATTTGGGATTTTTCATCAAATATTAGTTTTTTGGTACCAAAATGGACAAAAATGCTAAAATATGCTAAAAAATCACATTTAGCAATAGTATCAAGCATATATTAGCAGAATATGATGAAAAAATATGCTTTGAAGATAGGGTCGAATTCCACCCTTCGTGGCCCTACTCCTTTTACAATGTCGGGAATCTATTTGGGACATCATAATCTACCTAAATATGAAATGTCGTTGAAATCGGACAATGTTGAATTTGTGCGGTATTGTGGTGGCCATTTTGAAAATGGCGACCGCTAGAAATTTTCCAATGTTGGGATTAAATTCGGGACATCGTTATCTACCAACATATCAAATTTTGATGATATCGGACAATGTTGAATTTTTACCGCACATTTTTTATGCCGTGTTTTGGCAGCCATTTTGAAAATGTTGAAAACACAGATTTGCTCCTCTAATGGTGACCTATCACGATGCATAGATGCCAACCTCTTTTTGGTGCAATCAGTAAGAAAAATTTGAGATGTCAGTAATTTGTGATTTTTTTCAGTAATCATAATTTTTCATAAAATTTTACCATAATCGCACTACATTGTGGCGCCGACAATCATCCCGACCACCATGCTGAATAGAAACGTCTTGTTTACAATAGGCCATAATGTTCCCGTGTCGATTTCATAAGGCAAGGGAACTCAATACAATATTCGTTGTCCCAGTTTCCTTTTCTTCGCTGCAGAAGCTTCACTTGTTCCCTCAGACATCGTGAAATTGACAAAAATGTGCTGTGTTCATTAACTACTCGGGATCGAACAAGAAATGGATAGATCATTTTCTACTATAGATAGTCACGAGAAACCCAAAAGTATTTAATAATCGGAATCCCTCGAGCACTTATCATTACGCGATTTTAACAGACAATGAAGCGTCTAAATGATCATAATGATATTTAAATGGGGAATGGTTCCGGGCCGGCAATAATCGGAAATCGGTAACAAGTAGACTGTTGACCGCAACACCATAATTTTGGCTCGAAATTCGTAAAAATTACAGAAAAATCGTAATCGTTGGCATCTATACACTATGTCAAATTTTATGTCTCTATCATTATCCATTTAGAAGTTATCAACATTAATGTACGAAATTTCAACTTTCCCATAGGATTCTATAGTAACCGCCACCCCTTTGAACCCCACAAAATATGACTTTGACCCCCTTTACCACAAAGCTGAAACCTTTACGACCAACTAGAAACATATATCTATAACTCCACCAAGTTTCATGAAATTCTGTCAAGTAGTTCCTGAGATTTGTCGTGGACAAGTTCATGGTCCACGGAAAGAAAGAAAGAAGGAGGAGAATAATAATAATAATAATAATAATAAGAAACGAAGCAGAAACAATAGTATCCAAACGTTGTTTGGGAGACTTAATAATAATAAGAAATGGAGCAAAAACAATAGTATCCAAACGTTGTTTATGTTTATGTTCAGTGAAACTTTTAAAATGTGCTAACAATTTTAGAATACTTGAGTTCAGCAGCTTATACTCCGATGTCCACTCTCCATTAGGCATTACATATCACATTTTCAAAAACGAAATTTATTGAAAATGCAGATTATATCACAGACCAAAATGTAGTTATTGAAAAAGAAAAAAAGAAATAGGTGGGACAATGAGAAATATGAACAATTTAGAACAAACATTGAATCGGATAAAATTAAAAAGCTGAAGAACAAAATTCTCGGAGTTAAACAAATGGTAAAGAGTAAGAGTGACATAAACTCACACACAGATGATCTCTGTCAAATTTTTATTGAGGCTGCAAAAACTACTTTTGGAAATAAACTTTGCAAAAACATAAAATATAACTATCGAAAACAAATTGGTAATCAAACCATGGTTCAATTATGAATGTGAATTTGCTAAGAAAAAACTTAAGGAAAAGAAGACGAAAGTTTAAAAATAATGGAACATCTGCAAACCATGAAGAAATGAAAGTATTTGATAAAAAATATAAAAATACAATGGACAAAAATATGAGACTATATTGGAAAAAAATGCCATTAGAATTACGCAATCATAGAAAGAGCAACTCATTTCAGCAACCTTTTGGCCTACTTGGTTGACATGCCTTGACAGTAGCTTTTTTGTGAAAAATATTGTTTGCAATGATATCTGCCATTTCTTTCCTATATTGCAAGATTGTTGAGATCATGCATGTTGTTCTGCATCGATAGTGGATTTTATAGCCAAGTACAACTACCTTACATGTATGCAATGATATCATTTGCAAATTGAGTATGGTGGCATTCCTAAAGGCCGACTGATATATCATGATCACAATATATTATATAAATAAATATATCCAAAAAGTAACTACACTTGGTTAGCAGCTGGCAATGATCATTCATGACAATTTTCAATTCCATCCTCCTGTAGTATCGGAGAAGAAGATCTTTATAAAAATTTCAGCCAATCAGAGGCTATTATGTCCCCTGGCATCCATGTTGGATGGCTGATCGGAACAAAAGTAACA
This sequence comes from Bathymodiolus septemdierum, assembly GCA_963383655.1. Classification (NCBI taxonomy): domain Eukaryota; kingdom Metazoa; phylum Mollusca; class Bivalvia; order Mytilida; family Modiolidae; genus Bathymodiolus; species Bathymodiolus septemdierum. Next base: position 57,429,673 of record OY726525.1, on the reverse strand, counting down.
CCACTTGGACAGACCATGTAAAGGAACATTTCTGCCAAGTTTGGTTCTATTTGCTTCAGTGATTCTCTAAAAGAAGATTGAAATTTCGACCAATCAGAGGCTTTTATAGCCCCTGGCAGCCATGTTGGATGACCGATCAGAACAAAAAGTAGCAACACTTGATAAGGACCTTGCAAGGAATATTTCTACCAAGTATGGTTCCAATCCATCCAGTGGTTCTTGAGAAGAAGTTTGTTTTACATATTTCTCATAGGGTCGCTATGTTAAATTATGTCCCCCGCTGGGAGCCATCTTGGATTTCAATCAGTCCAAAAAGTAACAAGACTTGGTTAGCAGCTTGCAATGATCATTCATGACAATTTTCAATTCCATCCTCCATGTAGCATCGGAGAAGAAGATCATTAAACATTTCAGCCAATCAGAGGCTTTTATGGCCCCTGGCAGTCATGTTGGATAACCGATCATAACAAAAGTAACAACACTTGGTTAGATAGATGCTTCTTACCAAGTTTTGGTTCATTTGGCAAAGCGGTTTCAGAGGAGAAGATTTTTTTAGAAATCAACCAATCAGAAACAAGAATTGTCTGTGGTGGCCATGTTTGTTAAAAGATTGGGACAAAATGAGCAATCTTTATAAGAGGACTTTCCATAGATGCTTCCTACCAAGTTTCGGATCATTTGGCCATGTGGTTTCAGAGGAGAAGATTTTTAGAAATAGACCAATCAGAAACAAAAATCGCCTGTGGCGGCCATGTTTGTTAGTGAAATCGGAATGAATTGAGTACTCATAATAGAGGACCATCCATAGATGCTTCCTACCAAGTTTCGGATCATTTGGCGAAGCGGTTTCAGAGAAGAGGAATTTAAAAAATCAGCCAATCAGAAACAAGAATCGCCTGTAGTGGCCATATATGTTAATGGATCGGGACGGAATGAGCAATCTTTATAGAGGACCTTACATAGATGCTTCCTACTAAGTTTCGGATCATTTGGCTAAGCGGTTTCAGAGGAGAAGATTTTTAGCAATCAGCCAATCAGAAATAAGAATTGCCTGTGGTGGCCATGTTTGTAAATGGATCAGAACGAAATGAGCACTCTTTATAGAGGACCACCCATAGATGCTTCCTACCAAGTTTCGGTTCATTTAGCCAAGCGGTTTCAGAAGAGAAGCATTTTTTAAATCAGCCAATCAGAAACAAGAGTCGCCTGTGGTGGCCATGTTTGTAAATGGATCGGGACGAAATGAGCAATCTTTATAGAGGACCTTCCATAGATGGTTCCTACCAAGTTTCAGTTCATTTGGCTGAGGGGTTTTAGAGGCATATTTATCTGTAATTCAATTCAGAGATAACTGCATTTTGAATACATATATCTATATTTAAACTAGAGTTATCTCCCTTTTAACAAAAACAATTATTTTTTTTAGAAATCAATCAATCAGAAACAAGAATCGCCTGTGGCGGCCATGTTTGTTAATAGATCGGGGTGAAATTAGCAGTCTTTATAGAGGACCTTCCATAGATGCATCCTACCAAGTTTCGGTTCATTTGGCCAAGTGGTTTCAGAGGAGAAGATTTTTTTAAAATAGGCCAATCAGAAACAAGAATTGCCTGTGGTGGCCATGTTTGTTAATAGATCGGGACAAAATTAGCAATTTTATAGAAGACCTTACATAGATGCTTCCTACCAAGTTTCAGTTCATTTGGCTGAGGAGTTTCAGAGGAGAAGATTAAAATGTGAAAAGTTAACGGACGACGGATGCCAATTGATGGCAAAAGCTCACTTTGCCTTTGGGTCACGGGTCACTGTAATCGGGCGGCTGTATCGAGAAACAGATACGGTGTTGAAAAAACTGTTGATACTCATAAAATATTGATAACTGCAATATAATTTTATGTTTGTCTTCAAGAAATATGATAGACAAAACCATGTGTGAAGTTTTATGACGAAATATCTCCGATTTCTATGTAAATTTACAAGTTGAAGTTGCGGCTGTATCGAGAAACAGATACGTGTTGAAAAAACTGTTGAAACTCATAAAATATTGATAAATGCAATACAATTCTATGTTTGTCTTCAAGAAATATTATAAACAAAACCATGTGTGAAGCTTTATGACGAAATATCTCCGATTTCTATGTAAATTTACAAGTTGAAGTTGCGGCTGTATCGAGAAACAGATACGGTGTTGAAAAAACTGTTGAAACTCATAAAATTTTGATAAATGCAATACAATTCTATGTTTGTCTTCAAGAAATATGATAGACAAAACCATGTGTGAAGTTTTATGATGAAATATCTCCGATTTCTATGTAAATTTACGAGTTGTTGTGGGGAAACACCCACAGGTAATTTTAGCGATGTATTTTTATCTTGGACAAAAATAATGAGCGTCCTGATTGGATGACCGATTTAAAACACACTGACTCCGCATGGTAAAAACATGCATGTAAAAGAGATCTATGTTATATTTATTCATTTGTTTGATTCTGGAATATTGTTGATTATTGATTTAAACAAGAAAAAAGGGAAAAAGGAGGGGGTGAATTTTATTTGTGAATTTTACAGTTAGATAAATGTTATGTTTCGACAGTTTAAAGAGAAAAATAAAAAAATGTTGCGACTAAAGCTTAAATCAGCGTTAAAAACTGAACAAATATCAGTGGTTTTGTAAATGAAATTTATTTTAAATAGAAAATCTGAATTTATTATTAATGATACAATTGTATATCCCTTGGGAGGGGGAGGGGGGCTATGATGAAAATTTTAAATAAAAACACAGGACCGGACTTTAAGCAAAAATAGTTTTTTATTTAAAAAATCCAGGACCCCTGTGTCCATGATTTTTTTTTTTTTTAAGTTAATAATATGCAATATTGACATCCACACTTGCCTTTTGGACAGCACATTTCTGTGTCCACACTTGTAATGTATAGAATAAACATGTTACACTATATCAGCACTAGTTAATTTCTAAGGGAGATAATGGCAAGAGTTATCTTTCTTTTAACAGAGGAGAAGATTTTTTTAGAAATTAATCAATCAGAAACAAGAATTGCCTGTGGTGGCCATGTTTGTTAATCGATCGGTCATTAATGTAAAATTTAATGAGAAATGAAATAATAGTTGTAATTGATTTTTTTTAAATTAATTAGTGAAATATCACTTTCCATATTTAGTTAAAATCTAATGAAAATGAAGTAAAATATATGACAAATTTATTGAAATATGAAATAATATATTTGTTGTAATTTGATTTAAAAAAATGTAATTAATAAGTGACATATCACATGATTTATTCAGTAAAAATGTTCAGACTCTGTTCAGACAATGTTGAGACTCTGTTCAGATTTTTCAGACAATGTTCAGAATATTACGAATCTGTTCAGACTTTTCAGACAATGTTCAGAATGTTCAGACTCTGTTCAGACTTTTCAGACAATGCTCAGAATGTTCAGAATCTGTTCAGACTTTTCCGACAATGTTTAGAATGTTCAGAATCTGTTCAGAATTTTCAGTCAGAGTTCAGAATGTTCAGAATCTGTTCAGACTTTTCAGACAATTTTCAGTCAATGTTCAGAATCTGTTCAGAATCTGTTCAGAATTTTCAGACACTGTTCAGACTCTGTTCAAGTCAATGTTCAGAATGTTCAGAATTTTCAGTCAATGTTCAGACTTTTCAGACAATGTTCAGAATGTTCAGAATCTGTTCAGAATTTTCAGTCAATGTTCAGAATGTTCAGAATGTTTAGAATCTGTTCAGAATTTTCAGTCCAGGTTCAGAATCTGTTCAGACTTTTTCAGAATTTCTAGCACAAAAACTGGTCTATTCAGAATTTCTTGACTGTGTAGTGTAGTGTTTACTTGAATTTATGTCTAAGTGTAATGTTAAATAGTCTCTCATGTCCATTTACATTCATATCTTTTCTGACTAATTAAACATGTCAAAATTAGATCAATTGTGTATATCTTCCATAAAAGCAAAATTACAGACTTTGGGTCACATTTAGCTTCTTTTCCATAAAAAAATAGCTCATTTTGTGTAATGACTCAAAAGTAAATCAGAAAGATATAAGAAATGGTAGTCAAGTACTACATCAAACTTGGTCTACCTTTCATAGTACATGACCTGGTGTATAAATTTAAAATGAATTGCTAAAGGGGAACTTAAGAAAGAAAACAAATGTGGGACAGACAGACATATGAACAGACATGGGTCAATTTCCCCACAGGGGTATCAAAGTTTTTTATAATAGGAGGTACTTCTTAAATTTTAGGAGGTACCTAAAAAATTAGGCTGAGGGCCGTAAGGGGTCCAGGGAGCGGAAGCTCCTGAAATCTAGCATTTTGTGGACCAAAAAATGTACTTCAGAGACTGCAAAACATTAAGTGTTTTTGAAAGAAAAATCCCATTAACTTTAGAGTTCAGATTTCACCAAGAGTGAAGACCATGCATAATGCCTGGATTCCCCCCCCCCCCCCCCCCCAATTTCTTTATTGAATATTTCAGTTTACAGACTTCAGCCAAGATTATTCATAGATAGTCTGCCATATCTTAAAAAAAACCAAAGGACCATAAAGAGCTATGGTTCCGCAGCTAGGCTTGACCAAGCCATTGTTATCAAAGCTTAAACTTCTCAAATTTTTTTTGTTGGCTTTGTCCTTTTCTTTTTCACAATACCTTGGCTTGTGTGTTTTTTTTACTTTATTACCAGTAATTAAACTCATCAAAGACCATTGGCACGGATCAAGACATATAAGTGTCATAATTAATGAAACCACGGACGTATATAGAATACGTCCTTGATGAAACATATAAATTTAATTTGCAATCATCAATCTTTAATAAAATTTATAATTTTAATAGATCAATACAAATATAATTAAACAAAAACAATATATATTGTTACTTTCACGACTTATGTGCAAAAAAAATGTTCGAACAAAAACGATTCGCGGGAAGACATTTATTAACATTTGAATCACAAAAGTTAAATTATTTTGGAAAAAAACAGTTGAAAAGCAGACTCGCAAAAATTCTAATTTTCCGGTCCGTGGAATATTTAAAAATCGAAGGGAGATAATCGTAAATATTTTCCGCTAGATGGCGCTTCACAAACCCAAACAATTATACGTACTTGGAAAACTACGTTTTTGTTCTATTAAACCAATGAAAATGATTGAAATATGATTAAAAATCACATTTATATTTATTAATGGTCATGATTTTCAGTCTGGTATAAAATCGGTCCGCGATGAATGTAAAAATAACGTTTTTTTTCTTTACCTCGGAAAATCGTAATTTTTTTTTGTCGCATATGTTTACACTTTTTACATCTGACAGAATAAAGTTCCCGTGGAGGGAAAAATTAAAAAACTGGTTCCTTGGACAGAATAATATCTACACTTCATCGGGTAAAAGGGAATTTACATCACTCGTAACAGTTTAAGAAAAATAATCAATATTCCAACGTCACCCAAACAGAGTCAAGGTTGAAAAATTTGCTCCTCCCATTTTGCTCGTACAATCAATATTTACACATGTAAACAATGGAATAACGGTAGGCATGTGAGGTAAAACACACTGTTTTGATGTACAGTGCAAATTGTCTAGAAATTCGATGCATTTATCCCATTCTGTCAATCTCGTGGATTCACAACTACAACCCGAACTTGGTTATATGCACCCCCCTTTTCTGAAATATGCCACCAATGTCAATCTGTCAACGGGTGCAGGCCTTTTAATTTTAGTCAGGGATAGTACCAGGTACCCACTTAAAATGGTAATTGGTACCTTCTAATTTCAAAGAATGTTGTACAGCATGTTTATTTGCTCATTTGTTTATATGACTGAGTGGTTTTTATTTGTAGATAATTTAACCAGGATTGTTAATTTTTAGGATTTATTTTTAGTTGAAATATATAGGAAAATCAAAGTCAATTTTGATTAGTTATATTTAAATTATGTAAAAATAAAAACCACTCATATAAACATAATGAGCAAATAAACAGTCAAAATATAGACAATTCTGAATGTTTTGGTGTAAAATTTGTTAAAATCTATCCAGAAATGACTTCACAATAATATCTTGAAAAAATATGGTTTTGGTTGATTATATAGGGATTTTTTTTACATGTGGCAATACTTTTGGCCACATACTCTATAAGATATTCATGAAAAATGTTCAATTTTTAAGAAAAAGTACTGCCTGTAAATAGTGAAGTACTGGTACATTTGAACAATTTTGAAAGACCTGCAGGGTGCATGAAGCCAGTCCACCAAGCCCTTGCATAAACTGTAAACGAGAAGATGTGACTAAGCACTACTGGCACCTCTCACAGGGGCGAAATCAACCACTGTTTTATACTTTTGTCAAAAATGCATATGCATTCAAAGATGATGACTGTATTTGTAGAATGTGTGAGGCTTGATTTAGAAAATCACTCGAAATGTCCCACGATACAGAAGCAACATCAAGCAAAAGAAAATATGATTCAGCCATAGATACAAGCTGTGCATTTGAAACAAATGATTTAAATTTAACAACAGCAAACTTTGACAGCTATGGTAATGTGTCATTTGACCCATGCGAATTTACACTCCATACTGCGGCTAATGCAGAAAATAATGACTGTAGTAAAAAACTTGTATGCTTTTTGCAACACATGAACATGTGTGAAAAAAATGGTGACCATTCGACAACAGTTAATGTTGACTTATTCCAGTCATGCTTTCAGATTTAGCTAGATTAGAATAACAACGAAGCATGTACATCTAATAATTTTTTCCTCTATTGATCACTACAAGAAATATAGAAATTTCAAACCCCAACTAGAATGTTGCTTTTGTGACAAAAGTATATACAGTCAAAGAAAGACCATTTAATTTAAGGGAAAGGATCTTCTAGAAAGAATAAAGTTAATTTTAAATTCTGATACATTTGTGTATGCAAATTTTCTATGGTAATGGCATCAGCATATTCAGTTAGAATTTTAAATTAGAGCCCCATCCGGTTTTCTCCTATTATTCACATGTTTTATTATTTTTAATAAAAAAATTTAGTTGAAGTTTTTGTGAATTTTATTTTGTAAAAAGTTATCAAATAATGGATCTTAGTACAGTATGATCTGCTTTTGTTTAAAAAAAAAGGTTAAAAACATTACACCCCTCGCCCCTTTTTATAAAGAAACATCTATAAAATATAACACGAGTTCTGCTCAAGAGTCATTACGAGGATGTACCGATACTATGCATGTGATAAAATTTTATATTTTTTTCATTATCATCATTTTCTTTCATTTGTCTTTTATAAGGTCATTTACATTGAAAAAAGTATCACTTGTATCAAGTACATTGACATCAACATGCTCGTGGTGGGTTGCTAGGGGGCGCTACACATGATTTGTATGGTGAAGCCACCAATAAAACTGGTGGACGTGTTTGAATAGCCTTATATGTTAAAAAACAGTTGAAAGTAATTTTTAATATTCCAAGATTTACCATTGCATATGAAAATATGACTGTTTTTTTTTCTCAAGTTCATTTCGATAAATTTAGTAGACCATTACAGTTGATTCTTGTTTTGTTATACCTTCATGGAACAACTTTACATGTATTTCGACCGAAAAGTCAGCTTACCAGGATTACTTTTACAGTAATATAATTGTTCCTTACTTAATACTGTTGTGGTTCCATAAAATCTCAAATTTGGACTCATCTGTTAAATTATATTTGATCAATTTAATAGCTGTAGATATAATAAACAATTATTCTGACCAATTTCAACATTTTTAATACAAAATAATATTTGTTTTATTGAGAAAACGCATTTACTTACACTCGTTCTATAAATAGAATGTTAAAAATTACGGAGTATGTGATGATTCTAGTTACCTCCCTTGAATCTAACCAAAATGTGACACGATCCATCTGACAGAAAAAAGTTCTATTGTACGTTTAATTACAGAAAATGTTTCTTTGAAATACTAATATAGAAATCTATGGAACTATATATATGATTTTCCATCACCCTTTCGGCAAATATTTTAATTTTTAATTTTTCGTGTTTCTTTAAACAACTTCCGCCATTTCCGTGTCGTTTTAATTTCTGCATTACTCCTTTGTTACAAGAAGTTCAAGCACGGGGCCTCAAATTTATATGAAAGAAACAATTTTCTATGTTTTTCTCGCTTCTTCGGTTATATTTGACGCTCACAACGATTAAAACGAGTGAATTTTCAACACTTGGTCGATGTATTCTAAAACGTGTCCGATTCCAGTAAAAAATGTATGTGACAAATTAATTGAAACAACGCCATTATCGAGTCTGCTCTCCGACTGAAAGGGGGGGCCGACGTTTTGACATTACAATGTAATTCGTATTTGAGCCATGTTCGGTCCTTTTTCAAGATTTCTAGTAATTTTCTATCCCTTATCTCCTCGTACCCCCTTTTAAAAATGTTTTTCAGCACACTTTCATTTCTGTGAACAACCGCGGTTGGGCCCCGTCAAAATATGTAAATAAATTAGCCATAGGTTTTTATTTTTTCATACCGGAAGTTAACAATATGGACGGAGTTAAGCAACAAGACAGTACGCCCCAGAATGATTCGACCCTGGGTTTTAAATGGATAAAAAAAATCGCACAAAATATTGTGTAGTCATATATTCATAATACATAATGATCATACTTATATTACTGGAGATTACACTAAATTGTGTTTGAACATAATTTGTAATCGGTCATTTTTTTATTTTGAAATGATGTCAGCTTTGTTCCGGTCCGAGTTTAACACAAGGATGAAAAGATATTGGGGCGAAAACATATCTATTTACCGCATGCGCAAACTGCTATTTACGATTCTAAGGTAAAGTTATTTTTAAAACATGGAATATCCCATTAACTTGGTCGAGACGCAGTTGTTCGATTTGAATGCGAGAATTCAGCAATTGACGTGATCATTAATTTTTTATGAAAAATATTCCACAAGCCTATTGACCATCGTACTTGTGGTTTTGACCACTGCTAATTTTGGGGGGTTCAGTAATTTCTGCCGGTACTATACACGATCTCAGGCGGGTAAAAGTACCGGGTACCGGCCCACTTTGAAACCCCTGGGTCAAATATAACTGGTAATGAAAAGTGGTAACTAATAGTTTTTATGGGAACATCATAAATACCTTTTACTGGAGTTTGTCGCATCTTTATCTGATCCAATTCCACTAACAAGGGAGAAAGTTCTTTTTCTGCTGCAGATTCTGTTCTTTTAGTCTATACACAAACATCACAAAAAGTAAAATAGCTACTGAATTAGGATGTGCATCCAAAAGAATAGAGGATAACCCATCCCATGATCATATGTGACTTTTACATGATAGGCAATATACGTAAAAATATCATGTGATTCTAGTGATCGTGTGATATTATTTAGTGAAGAATTGTTTGGAGTGATACTGCCGAGTTTATGACAGATTATATACATGTACTTTACAATGTACATTGTATACTAGAACATGTACAATGTTAATTTTATTATTTGTTATCAAGTAATGGACATTAAACTAGCTTACATGTTTGTCTCTGTTTATAACTATGCTATGAGATGTCAGATGACTGTTGGTAAAGGGGAGGTCCTCTTGGTACCATGTACATGTATACTCTAAATGTAAATTATAGTCAACTTGAGCCTGAATCGATCACTTTATCAAACCTTTATCTTACTACTGTACCAGTCTGCACCAAACACCACTAGCCCTGTGCCCTGTCTAGTAAAAATTGGTTCGGGATAGCAAAAATTGATAAAATTTACTTAATCAAATAGGAAAAATTCTTCTAAAATACTGTTCGAGCTAGTTTGTCAAAATGTTTTTGGCACAGATTGCTGTACATTTCATTATGGTTTTGACTAAGGACCAGCTCCTAATTATGCTCTTAGCTAAAATCTAAGCAGATTCTGGCAAAAAATATAAGATTTTTTTTTATTTTTAGCTATGGTGGCCATCTTTAGATAGAGTTCAAACCAATCAGATACATCTTAGAATGGAAACCACCAAACAACTATTCCTGCCAAGTTTGGTTCATATTGGCTTAGTAGCTTCAGAGAAGAATTTGTATTGTTTTGCTCAAGTGTATAATTTTATGCCTTATTTTCTGTAATCACAAAAGTACAAGCTTGAAGAAGAAACCTGGAGTATATGTTAAAGAGCTCTATATTATGCCCCTACAGTAAACATTTCTGGCTTCAAATAAATCTGCATTGGATCATTTAACTACTTTCTATTTTAAGTATCAGATACAATTTAGAATGAGGACCATTCAACAACTATTCCTGCCAAATTTGGTTTAAATTTGCAAATTGGTTTTTGAAGAGAAGATTAAAATGTGATAAAGGGCTACACACAGTGAACCATGATACGACTGCTGCATGGGGACAAGGGAAAGTTCCATGGGGTCAGACCTATAATCCGACACCCAATAGTCCGACGGTCTAGTAGTCTGACAGTCCAATGGTCCGACAGACTAGATACATTTAATAGTTTTTCTATGAAAATAAAATTTCTGTTCTTTATAAGAAATATTCGCTTGGTCAAGTTTTGTGCACTGAAAGCAAGATGCATCGTCAAACTGGCATTGCAAGATTCTTATGTGTTTTACTGGTGCATATATTAAAAACAGGCAGTGAAAAATTCTTATGTGGTTTACTGAAGCATATATTAAAATTATTTTGGTCAAATTAATTTTCAAGACATTTACTATAGAGAATTCAAAGAAAAAAGGTCAGAATATATTGCCTAGACCCGGAATACATAGTCTATTGTTCAGGTTGACTCATATATATCCAAGACAGTTTTTTCAGTCCGGTACAAATTGCCTGCTACATCGGCTATGTAGAAAAAAAAGAATTTAACGGCGAAGAAGATGAAAAGATTTATTTTGATCCAAAAATAATCGCCCCTCGAATATCGTATGGTCGTCACTTTGAGATTATCATTGAATTATAGTTTACTATTTCTTCATTTAAGTGAATACAAATTGCGTCTATACAAATTCAAATCAATATTAAAGAAAATTGGTCAAACTAAAACTTTATATCTTTCCTATGTATTCCCGCAAATTTTTACTTTCTTATTTTCTTAATTGAACGGTGAAAGTGAAAAACAAACAAATCTCTGTCGGACTATCAGACTAACCGGCTGTCGGATTATAGCTATGCTCCCAAGTTCAATAAGTGTATATTAAAAGCAGGGTTACACTTCAAAAAATATAATTAACATAGAGACCAAATGCAGAGCTCCAGATAATTTTCAAGTCCAAAGGGTAATTACCCCCTACTTTTGAAAATGATGCGTATTTGGATATTTCCTTTGCACTGTTGTACTCTCTACTTCAGAAAAGATTGCTTACATGTACACTTTTAAAATTATGTTTGACACAAGTGTTATTCAATAAACGCAGGATGCAAGTGAAATGTATATCTGTGTTTAATTTGACACGATTGTGTCATGTTTATTAATAAAATGTTGTAAATATTTTGATTTTTGCTCGTCGACTTCGGCAGTTTTCACAGCCATGTTGATAATGTCATCAATGATTCCTTTAACTATACTGTCACTAGACACAGATGAAACTGTCAGGAACTTAAGTATATAATTTTCCGTAGCGCGCTTATTCATGTTCTTGCTCATTTTCAACGAACAACGTGTTTCCAAATTCACTTTCGTTTTAGTTCTTAACTAAACAGCATTTATTTGTAATATTGACCGCGATTGGATGATTTATCCTAAACATCCAATCAGATCTCTTTTGACATCGATGCTTAGAAAGGCAAGCATTCTGTACCCCTCGGATGTATACGCTCTCTCCTACGAAAAGAATAAAGGGAAGTAATTATGGTGAATTTCTCAAAGACAAAAATGTATTGTTATGTACACGACTGTACGCTCCGAATTTGGAAAGTTTGCTTACACAGCAATATGTATGCGTAATGTGTACACTCTGATCTGATAATACGGGGTCCGACCTATAATCCGACAGTCCGATCAATGCTTTATTTCTTTGAAAGTTAACACTATAACATGTGTAATATGGGGCCAGAAACCGAACCGTGTACTCACCAAAGAAAGGTCCAGAACATCGGAAACACGATATCATAGACGGACAAACAATTGGCAGGGCCACACAAGAACAAAAAAACCCCACATATATGAACAACACGGACTCCATAAAAACCTGGATCCAGTCGTGATGAACCGGTAGTGTAAGTACCCCGTATATTTTTTAGTAGCGACTACTTCAGGCTTTATTCAAGTAGCATGTACCGAGTCCAGCCAAGAAAAGTCACTATTGAAAAGAAAGATGAAATAAATGAATACAAAAAAAAAAGGAAAAGATAAAAAGAAGAGCGTACCAGTGTCCCAGGCCCTTTATCATTGAATATTTATGCTAAAAAGCAATGTCGACACATCAATAGAGCTGGATACAATAATGTGTGCGAATTGATTGATTGAGGTCCAGCAAGCAATATTTCAGTCATATTCAGGATGAGAAAAGTTTGTAATAAAAAAATCAGAAAGAGGGGACTCTGGGATGGATCAACATGGGCAACCACTTAACACTGGAACTTGTTTTTCTGTCTCTTCCGACGACAAGTTGGTCTTATTTTTATTCCCCGGGATTCCGACAGGTGACCCTGCTATAGTCGCTTTCTACGACAAGTGCATATATAAAAAGTTACGATTGAAGGAATTGTCCCTAAGTGACCCCTTATATCACGGAAAGAAACAGCATCGGAATATGACAAAATAAACAACTGTGTTAAAATATTTGCAGTTGTATAACTAATAAACTGACAGACACCTAAAACCTTACAGAAAGCCCTGTATCACTGTCTTTTCTCTCTTTTCGTTTCTCTATTAGTTCTCTCTTCCACTGAGGTACTTCTGATGTATCTTTAGTTGGTTTTACATATGCCAGATTTGTTGTAGATGGAGACTTTTCCCATAAATCTTTAGATTTCAACCAACTTGGTACATAGTGGTCTTTATCTGAAAAAAAAAAAAATGTTTTGTGAAGAATGTGACATATTAAATTGGTAGTACATGTGGATCAATTCTAATGTACAGTACATTTTAAAACAAATGTTTAACATTCAGATCAACACAAAATATATACATTTTGTTCAGGAAGGTTCCAGCCAAGTGTTATTTCAAATGGTTCAATGGTTTCCCAGAATAATTTAATTATTTCTTCTAGAATTATCTCCCTTTGATCATCTTTAAAACAAGATATGTTTAAAGTTATTGTAAAGTAATAGTGTTGCTTGTTTCCTTGAATTAGGATAGGATAAATATCAGTTAGTGCTATTATCCAATACGTTTCATTTTTCGGAATAAATTATTTTTAAACATATAAACTTGTCCTTGTCAGGAATCAAAAGAAATATTAAATAACGAAATGTCAACAATCTATGCATGGTCCATTAAGTGGTGTACTATTAAACTGAGAAACGAAAACGAAACGAAACGAAACGAAAAATGAAGAAACGAAACGAAATGAGATGAAGTATCACAAAACGAAACGAAATACAACGAAACGAAATAAAGTTTCACAAAACGAAACGAAATTTATCAAACAAAGCATAAAAGATCCAAAAACAATCAATGAAGGGATAAAAATCAACGAAATATTGAGTGATTTGTTCGGCTATTTATAGATCTAAGCTTGGATGCTTTTTTGTTGCAAAATTCAAAAAGGTCAACAAAAGTCATGCATCACTACAGTAAATTTATATTAAATTCTTTAAAACACTGTGTCAGTTTCTGGCACTGACCTGCTTCAAAGGGTTTACTGAATGTGAGAAAATGGACTTCAAAGCCCGGCTTCAAAGAGTTGGTTCTTTTGAAGTGTTGATACAAGTAAATACCCCGGATGAGGGTTTCGTGGTATGTTTATAAGGGAGCAGATTAAAGTCCCTCTACCACTTTACAAAATGGAACCGAAAGAGCACGAAGAGAATATTGAGATGTAAGTTGTACTTATTTTGCAACATTTCAGCTAAAGTTTAATTTGAGTATGTCAGAAAGAAATATTGTGAAAGAATTTTATGTTACTCATCGACGCCCAAAATTTCATGTCGAATTCAACTTTAAAAATTTTAATTTAAAGCACACTTGTCATGACAGGTATCCATTCTGGTCATAAGGCAAAAGTATCTAAGCCTCGTAAAGAAGGACGAACACCTCTTGAGAAGGACACTATAGACCAAACTGAAAGACAACCATTGCTGGAGACAAGTTCTGTCCAAGGAGCTTTAGATTTGCTCGATCATATTGATGAAAATAATCCATTTGAATTGATTTATCTATTTCAAACAAAAGCCTCTTTGTGCTACGGTTGCAGAACAAAGTTCAGTCGGGAAGCTGAACAAAACGATCTGATTATAAGACATTATTGCGATCGCGAGTATTCCGTTCAAGGGCAAAGAAAAACAAAATGGCAATTTGCTTATTTCCATCTAAGAAGTTCCTGTGTGTGTAAGAAATTTCCAGATTTCAAAAAGGAAATACTTAAGATTTCTAAAGAGTCAAAAGACATTTTACCACAGGAAGTACGACAAAAACTGAAGGCAATGGGAATCGACATTTAGCACATGAAAGTAAATGAAAGAGCACGATACTTCCAATTTATTATGTACTTTTAATAGTTTTATTTTATGCTTTTGTGCAAAGACACACCGGGATAATTTGGATTTTCTTTTGACAAATTAATAGCTACAAATGTCATTAAACTGATTTCATTTTGACGCATTTTTACTTATGCAATTACTTATATCAGAGCAATGGTATGATAATCAATCCTTTTAAATGATCCACTTTGTATCCTACATCGTGACTATATTTGCAGTCGTTGAATAGATACATGCATGTCGTTACATTATACATTGTATTTCGTAAAGGACCAATCCGCCTTCACCATCATGACCACTGTGTAGTGACTGAAGCCAGAATGTAGACTTCATTATATATATATTACACTATTATGTCTACTCATTTTTGTTTTGTTTGGGAGTATAGTTTTTGGCTTCTGAACAGCAATTGTTGTATGGTATTGCATTGTTTTTGGCGCTTTCCAGTTTCACATTTATGATATTTGTGTTGAAGCGTCCCAACCGGACGACGGAAAGACAGGTTAGTGTTCGTCTGGTTTGTTAAATGCAATTTCGACATGTGTCACATGTAAATCAAAAGGACTGATTATCCTTTCGGAACACTTGATTCTTTCTGATTGGAAGTTCGTGTTGTTCAAGTATGTTTTGTGTATTTTAGCTCACCTGGCTCAAAGGGATAGGTGAGGTTATGTCACAATGTTGCGTCAGTCGTCTGTCATCTGCATGATTGATTGATTGCAGGGGCGGAAATAAGATTTTTTGGCGTAAAATCGTGATTTTTCACACGAAATACCCAAAACAATTTTTTTAAGTGCAACCTCCCCTAACTTGAAATCCTGGATCTGCCCCTGGATTGATTGGTGTTTAACGCCACTTTCAGCAATATTTCAGCTATATCATGTGGACCAGTTTTAGTGGTGGAAGAAGCCGGAGTACCCGGAGAGAACCACCGACCATGGGCAAGCAACTGGTAAACTTTATCACTTGCGGTTTCGAGTCGAGTGCACCCTATTTTGTAATTTACAAAGCTGGGCGCGAACCCACGCCATATTGGTGATAGGCTTGTATGAGTTGTTAAATCCAACGACCTAACTCATTGAGCCATCCCCCCTCCCCCCGTCATCTGTAAACTTTTCTTATCTCAAACTATATTGGTCTATTGAACCCAAACTTTATAAGCATGATCTAAAATTATCGGCCAAGACGAATTGCAATATTGCAGGAATGATGAATTGAAAATATTTTACAAACTTTCCTAAATTCATGTTGATCAGACATTCAGCATTGCCACCAGAGGCAATAATAAGATGAGACAAACACCACAAGGAAACATACAAAAACAAAACAAAACAAAAACACTTAAAACTAAAGCTTGGACAATATACGAACTCTCATAAAAACCGATAGTGACATCAGGTGCTCCGGAAAGGTAAGCATGTTCTTCTTCGTCAGCGACACCCGTCGTATTGCTGATTGGTCAAAGTTGGTTAAATGAAAATCAGTTGTGAAGAACGCCCGGGAAGAACGTCAAATGGTTACGAAATCATGGTAATTTGCGAAACAGATATCCCCTAATTCACGATGGCGTACATAACATTTACGGAGTGATGACTCTAATTTTCCTAGGTTTGACTTATCCCTGGGTAGCTTTTCTGACAGCAGTTGTCCTCTCTCTAGGAAGTCACTGCATTGGACACAAACTTTAGCGTAGCAGATCAATTTTGAATGTAGACACCATACGCCGATGACGCGGGTATATTTCTACCAAGAAAGGGAAAATTCACAATTGGAAGGTCAAAGCCATATATTTTTACCCCCTCGAGAATTGGAGACAGCTATTGTCCCCTCTTGTCCTGGTCTTCCTGTTCCGCCACCTATGTTCCAATTATGTATTTGGGATAGTCACGTGAAGCCTGATTGAAAATAGGATGTGATATCGTAGAAAAGATACGCTCAGGTCAATCCTTAATAAGGTCAGAGACATATGAAACCATGTATCTGATAATGTCTAGGTCAAGCATTTTAACTTTTTTACAGCTACTGATTATGAAGCTACTTTTACAATAGCATAGCAGACTGACATTTATAGTCTAATAGATTGCTAAAAGACTATACGTTTCAACCAATCTACTCAAGCGCAGTTCCAGACAACTTTAAAAGCGAGGGAGGTTCCACTCAAAAAAAAAAAAAAAAAAAAAAATCAGTCTAATTTTCGACACTGATACACGTAATTTTTCAGTTTCCGAGAAATGGGGTTCCAACCACCGGACCCTCCTCCCCCTCCTCTGGATCCGCCAACGCTAACATTTTAAAGAATTAATATTTATTTACTATATTTACTGTATTGGTGCATGACTTTTGTTGACCTTTTTGAATTTTGCAACAGAAAAACATTCAAGCATAGGTCTATAAATAGCCGAACAAACCACTCAATATTTCGTTGATTTTTATCCCTTCATTGATTGTTTTTGGATCTTTTATGCTTTGTTTGATAAATTTCGTTTCGTTTTGTGATACTTTATTTCGTTTCGTTTCGTTTTGTGATACTTCATTTCGTTTCGTTTCTTCATTTTTCGTTTCATTGTATTTCGCTTCGTTTCGATTTCGTTTCTCAGTTTAGTAGTACTCCCACTAAGTGGTTAGTAAACTTTAACCTTCAAAAAATAGAAACTATGACGATCACTAGAAAAATGTAACCTATTGTTTTATCTGCCTCTTATAATGAATAATACAATAATAAATCAAGCTACAGAACATAAACATCTCGGTTTAGAAATTTCAAGCTGGAAAAAATGGGTACCTGTAAAGTGCGAAACGAAATAGAAACGAAACGAAACGACGTTACATTTCGTTTCGTTCGGTTTCATTTCGTTCAGTTTCGTTTCGTTTTGTTTGATTTCGTTTCGTTTCTATTTTGTTTCGCACTTTACAGGTACCCTCTTTTGACAGTGGATTTAGTAAAAATGAAATCTTAGAAGTAATTGTATTTAATTAAAAGTTCATCCCCAGTGTAGCATATTAAAAACTGTTTGCCTTGGATCTTCATACCCTGCCACGTTTCACATATTTTCAGTCTTCAAACTGTCACAACTTTTGAACCAATTATCTGATCACACTGAAATTCGAACTTGATCTGTATTTTATGGTACCAAGCAACAGTACAAAATTTGAAATCCGTTCTCAAGTTATATCTGGAAACCATTGGGGGCGGACAAAGGGATGGATGGACACATACACATCAAACCAAACGAAGGGTATCGCATAATACCTCGCCACTTAGTGTGGAGGGGTATACTAAACCATCGGCTGAATTATAAATAAATGTTGATGTAAAATATGTCGGCGAAGACGAACGAACGGACGGATATAAGGGAGAGTTGGTACGGTTTGGGGGAAATGGGATAGAGGTAAAGATTTCGGGAAATGGGTAACATGTGGCAAATATTGAAGGATAAGGGAATTGAAAAGGCAAAAAGGAATTGTTAATTGTAATTGGGAATTGAAAAAAATGGTCCAAATTGTAGGGAATTCGGAATGGGAATTGCTTAAAAATGTGGAAATCAGGAAATCTATATACGCCTGTATCACAAACACTCGATTCGTGGACCCCCTTTACGAGAATTTCGCCTATATCAAGAAAAATCACATATTTTCCCTTCTGAAAACTGCCCCGTATACTAGGAAACATCATTTTTCAGACACTGCACAAAATCCACATTGATAGTGTGGTATTTTGTATCAAATAAGCATTATTTTATCGAACAGAAAAGAGGTAAAAACAAAATATGTGATTTTTTTTGTTCTAGGCACAAGCGCTCGTGGCATGGACCACCCCCCTTTTTCTAACTTTCTGTTTACAAATTGATTTTCGATTAAATTTCTTTATTTCTTTATTATTTCATCTCTTTTTCCTTATTTTAACTTGTTCGTGTCAATATTCATACAATCTTATGTTAACATCAAATTGCATGTGTCGACCCTATATTATCTAGATTGTATGAATATTGACGGATACCTATAAAGTGCGAAACGAAATGGAAACGAAACGAAATCAGCGAAAACGAAACGAAACGAAACGAAATCAACGAAATGGAAACGAAATGAAACGAAACCAACGAAATAGACTGATATGAAGAAAATGGAAGGAAAAAAATAAAAGACAAAACGAAATAAAGAGATAATTTGATTTTTTAAATACAATAACTTTCATTAATTAGAACCCATCTTGCATATTTGTCTGTTACAGTACTCCTCACGTACATTACCCGCAACTCAATCCAAGCCGGTTTTGCTTGCCGACAAACTTTCAGAAGTTCAAATGTCATATTTTTATTTGTGTTTGTGTGTGTGTCAGTATTTATGAATTATAAAGTTTCTGGAGTGGGCATATAGAAAAAAATGGGGGTATGTTCATAGATTGGGATATTGAGGGTTCATTATTCGTCTGATTTTATTACGTTTTTCGTTTGTATTCTACATAAATTTGCCTATTCGCAAATCAAACAGGATGGTCTTGAGTTTCAGATTCTGGGCACTATTTGACTACTGGATTTTCCCGACTTGTCACGTTTAATCCCCATACACTCTCCCCCCACCCCATTTGTCAATATGACGGAACTACTAATGACTGTCATACAAGTGGGAGGTTTGACCCACCATTTTCATGGGAAATGCCTGTACCAAGTCGGGAATATGATAGTTGTTTTCTAGTTTCACATTTGGTCATGTCTTAGGATTAGAGAATTTACATGTACCGATTGTTTTTATACTTGGTAACGTCTTAGGGTTAGACGAGATGCATCTGTCTATCTGCTATCAGAACCCACCATTTTCCTGGGAAAATTCCTGTACCAAGTCAGAAATGTGTTAGTTTTTCAGTTGTTCCGTTGATTGAAAACTCAGATGGTTGAGCTTCTTATCGGTTTTGTCTGTTTTTGTGGACTTTCCCTTTTGAATGCGCCTTGGAGTACGGTGCCATTATTATTACCTTTATTCGGTAGTGTGCCAACAGATCTGGCGTAATGTCTTACCGTTGTTCTTTCCGAGATATACAGGGGTCAAAAAGACCCAACACTATAAACTTTGTATTTCAAATCCTATTGTTCTATTTTGAAGAACTAAAAAAAAAAACAACAGCAACATAACAGGATGTACAGTGAGGGCCCTGCTTACAGAAGAACTTCTGGAAAAAAATAATGCTTGCAAAAACTAAACATAAGAAACTCTGGAAGTTTTATTGAAATCCATTCTGTTGCTTAGGAAGAGTTATGGATAACGCAACAGTATCCTTTCTCTATTGTATAGCCTTGTATGACAATTACATAGCCTTAAATGACAAAGTCCAAAAGTGAAGAAATTTTAGCAAGAACTGTTAAAATGGGAAAACAAAAATAGAAGGTGCACAATGTCATTTGGTACTAAAGAATTCATGAAATTAATGAACCTTGCCATATGGTATTAAAGATTTCCTGTAAGATTCATTCAATTCCATTAAGTTTTTAAGGAGGAATTGCATAGGCAGTGAGGGAAGCACTCATGAACAAACTGACATATACTTTATACCCCCCTCCCGCTGGATAGCGGGGGGTATACAAATATGTGGCGTATCAAATTTTATTAATACCGGAATTTTTTTTGGAGGGGGGTGATTTGGGGGGGGGGGGGGGGGGGGGGGGGTTTATATGAAAAGGGATCAAAGGGAAAAAAGGTACTTTTACAAGATATGTAGATTTTTTTTTAAATTTCTAAAGTTAATATTTGATAGGATTTGTATACATCCGCCAAAAAAAGATTGGGGTATATGGGATTTCTGCTGTCCGTTCGTTCGTTTGTCCGTCCGGTCGTCACACTTTTTCGTCTCTCCGATACACTTTTAAATTTTGATCGGACGGGGGTATTTATTAGTGAACTTTAACTACTGCACTTCTGTTATTTTAATTCCTCTCCTTTCAACAGACTTGACGTTGCTCTTATGGTTCCCAAATTTAAAAGAAGCCACTAAGTGAAAAGGACAGACTCCCGCTGAATAAATGCATAGTATTCTTGTTTAATGGTGATCAAATCCTGTCCTCTCCTGATGAAAGACAGACATGTGTGGGAAGTAGTGCAGCATCGTAATTGTGAAAATAAGTTTGATTTCTTTTAGGCCCATTATTTTTTCTTCCATTTTCTATTTCGTTTTGTTTTCGTTGATTTCGTTTTGCTTTCGTTGGTTTCGTTTTATTTCGTTTTCATTTCGTTTCGTTTCGTTTCGTTTTTGTTGATTTCGTTTCGTTTCCTTTCGTTTCGTTTTCGCTGATTTCGCTTCATTTCGTTTCTATTTCGTTTCGCACTTTATAGGTGCCCGAATATTGACACGAACAAGTTAAAATAAGGAAAAAGAGATGAAATAATAAAGAAATAAAGAAATTTTATCGAAAATAAATTTGTAAACAGAAAGTTAGAAAAAAGGGGGGTGGTCCGTGCCACGAGCGCCTGTCGTTCTAGGCAAACTTCTTAAAAAGGTGGATACTGTGGTGGAGTGCTTGTGGATCGGTATCCCCTTCCCCCTCATTAAAGACGGTTTCTTCGCTTAACACCACCTGTTTATAAAGAGGAAAGTACAAGTAGCACGGCTGGTAATCGGCACAAGCAGAACAGTTGGTTCTGCAAAGAAATTCGTGAGGATAACTTCCGGTTTTGGTGGAGGAGAGTTCACGATGACACTTCGCAAGGTATGTACATGTCAAAAATTGAAATTTTCTTTTTTACTGCTCGAATATTGCAATATCAGAGAATGCTATGGTGTGGCGAATGCTTTCACGATTAGAAACATGCATAGTTTATTCTTGTATATGAAGTGTAACTCTCGCAAAATCAATCGTCCCACGAAAAACATGACGAAAATTGTGACACTCTTGCATTTCTAAGTTGTTCTTGACAAAGATGCAAGCTAAATTTTCAATATTTTTTCATCATGGGAGTCTAAATGTAATCGGGGATAAATTCCGATTAGTCAGAAGTAAATTGAAGTCTAGATAAATCTACAAACTGTCAATTTTCTCGTTTTCCTGCTTGAGGAGATCGGTTCTGATAGAGCACATTGCGAATGCATGAGGAGATTTTCAAGTTTTGGTAATTGTTTTCTGCAAAATTGATAAATTGACACTTTTAAACACAAAACTGATAAATACTCTAATCAAAATAAACTATTCTCTGTCCACTTTCAGGAGATGCCAGGATTCAAGGGAGAGAGTAAAAGGGGACTGACATTGACTCTTTACAAAAAACCATTTCGATATAGATTGCCTGTATCACAGCCAAGGAAACGAACAAAAACAAGTAGCAGTACACCAAATTTAAAATCCCCATCAATCAGGACACCAAGTTTATTAAAAAAAATCTCTTTCAATTTCAAAATATTTATATCCTTTCAAACGGGTTTCCACATCTATTCGGCGCAACCTTTTTACTAAAGATGACGGAAACTTCACCGCAGATCTACACAAGTTATAATATTACATGATTTCAGCACATACATAGGTCTAACGTAAATAAACATTCACTTAGTGCTAGCTAGTCACGAATAAATTAAACACAAGATGTCAATTAAACTGTGGACATATCCTTAAAATCGGTAAAGCGCTTTACATCTTGTAACCACTACTAACTGAGATCTTTTTTATTTACAAGTGTGTACACACATAACACACTGCATAATAGAAAAACAAACCACAAATTAATATTATTCTCAAATGTATGATATTTAATTTAGAGAGTATCATTTGTATTAGAAATTATAAAGATATGATTCACATTAAGTTTAATTATTCTTGATTATAAAATTATCTTACAGTGCATTTTCAATTTTTTCCAATGTAAGGGAAGTTAATCTTCTGTATCCAATACACAATGGAAGTTGTCACAAACAACAAATGATCAATAATGACAAGTTAAATCATGGGAAACCGCAGTTACAATTATGAATTGATTCCTTAAATGAAATGTTTCTTTCTAGGTGGACAGCCCATGAACAATGAAATATTACTTTTATACTTTTAAAAACCAGACGGGAAGAAGGGCATCAGTTCGTGAATTTATTACCAGAGAGACATGCAAAATTTGTGATTATACAGTGGATTACATGTGTCGTACCAAAACTAGCAAATCTCATGCATTCGCAATGTGCTCTATCAGAACCGATCTCCTCAAGCAGGAAAACGAGAAAATTGACAGTTTGTAGATTTATCTAGACTTCAATTTACTTCTGACGAATCGGAATTTATCCCCGATTACATTTAGACTCCCATGATGAAAAAATATTGAAAATTTAACTTGCATCTTTGTCAAGAACAACCTAGAAATGCACGAGTGTCACAATTTTCGTCATGTTTTTCGTGGGACGATTGATTTTGCGAGAGTTACACTTCATATACAAGAATAAACTATACATGCTTCTAATCATGAAAGCATTCGCCACAGCATAACATTCTCTGATTTTGCAATATTCGAGCAGTAAAAAAGAAAATTTCAATTTTTGACATATACATACCTTGTGAAGCGTCTTAGTGAACTCTCCTCCACCAAAACCGGAAGTTATCCTCACGAATTTCTTTGCAGAACCAACTGTTCTGCTTGTGCCGATTACCAGCCGTGTGTAGGTATATTTGCATTTACTATTTAGACATATTCTTAACGAACTGTAATCGTCAATTGCAGCTTCGTCCATTAGCTCTGCCTTGGGATTCAGAATAAAACTGAAGGGCCGAAGATGTACGTGATTTAAAAAATAAAAAAAAATCGTTCAAAGGGCGTGCGAAATTGCAAAGCCGCTGAACAACTTTTTCCGTTTCATTCTTCAAAGGAAATTACCGCATTTGATTGTTTTGTCTCGGCGACAGTAAAGATACAGCAGGGTAACTTCAAAAAGCTTTTGAACAGTTTGTGAGGCCCTGCGTAAGGGGTAGCCAGGGGTCGTATAATCACTAATATAATCATATGTTTTGCCCACAGGCACTTGTTTCATTCAAAAAATATATGCACCCTCCGCATATATTTTTTGAATGAAACAAGTGCCTGTAGTTTTGCCACAGTAATCATTAATTTTTCCCTAAACGCGATACTCAAGTAATCAGAAATGACTTTCGGAATCAGATAATCAGGAAAAATTACCCCTGTAAATAAAATTATCACTTAAATTGCCAAATAGTCTAATAATCAAAAACCCTATTCACAGGCTCGTTTGTCGGTGCCTTACAGTGTTCAGATTTAAGTTTTTCCGCACAAAACGCGTTTCTTTATTAAACTCTTCTAAATTTGGATAATCAGTATATTATAAACCCACTTAGTCTTCATGCCATATTGAATTTTTCATTTTTTTTTCATTACATTTCGTTTTGGAAAAATTTCGTTTCGTTTCGTTTGAATTCGTTTCGTTTCGTTTCGATCGGTTTCGTTTCGTTTCGTTTGATTTCATTTCGTTTGATTTCGTTTCGTTTCGTTCGGTTTCGTTTCGCAATTTACAGACACCCGAAAAAACATATTGATTTGATAACGGAAGAAAGCTTTTACTAAAGTTAACATAGTTAAAGAATTCACATTCATTCTATATAAGGCAACCTCGGAATTTTTTTTATCTTACCTTCATTCGCCCAATTTGGAATATGTTGACGTCATATGGAATAATAAGACATTGCTCTAACTGTTCAAATTGAGGCAACTCATTAATAATCTATATATAGAAATGGGTTGGGAAATGTTACAAGCAAGGAATATACACCATAAAAAATAGATTTATATATACTGGTAAGTGGTCTGGTATCCCTTTTGGGTCACCAATAACTTTAAAACTACTCGTGACTACAACACTAGACAGACCTCAAGTATTCTCCCAGTTTGTGCTAGGACAACTTTATACAATCATTATTTTTTAACATCCACTGTAAGATCATGGAATAACGAACCCATGGCAACAAAAAATAGTAGGTGTCCTTCATCTCTCAAGTTCTATTATAAGTCAAAATGTATGAAGAAACCTATTTATTATTACCCTGGAACACAAATTACACCAGTTAGTTACATATATTTCTTCCCTTAGAGATTTATATTATGTTATTAATGTTATTTTATAACTAACAGATAGGGAATAATATATATTAATATCAACTTGTTTTCCCAATTCTATTAATTACCTTGTATCATGTATAGTTCAGTATTGTAATTTTATGTGGAATTAATTAATAAGATAAATATTTTTGAATTAAACTACTTACTTTCAGTCCTTTTAATCTTCAGATCATCTCCATCATGATTAGACCCTGAAGACGTCAGTCTATTACCTGACGAAGTCATGTGTCCATTTACAGCAATATCTGTTGCTTCCTGTTGAGGGATAGAGGACTTCCGTGGTGTACTTTCTAGACTCTTGTTTTCTACAAATAGAATGGAGGACTAGATTTAAAACAATCAATATTTACATATGCAATACTCTTCTTGGTGACTGCATGTTCATATTGTACGGGTTCAACAATATTTCAGCAATACCGGTGGAGAAATCGAAAACACCCTTTTTGGCACCTTTGAACCTCTTGTTTCTGTGGTTGATTTCTGATCGCAAAACAATCCTATAATCTTTAAGGTCAATCTAATGAGCATTCCTAACCAAGATTTGTTTCAACTGGTCCAGTGGTTTCAGAGAAGAAGATAAAATGTAAAAGTTTAGGGATCATTAGGTCAGGTGAGCTAAACATCAATTTGACTTTCTGATGACAACATTATAAAAATTTGAGTCAATCAGCTTATTGATTTTTGTTGTTTATCATAACTTTCAGCAATTTTTCAGCTATATTCTGACTACCAGACTTATTGAGTGAGCAAAACCAGAGCGAATATTAAGAACTGATTGTGAAATCCATACCTTGGTTTGAAAGTGGCGCTGAACACTATAACCCTAACTCTAACCCCATGCCTTGGATATGTGTCTTGACCTAACACTTGAGGTGGGTGACATGATTCAGACTCAGGTCAGTGATGTTAGGCTTGAGGTCAGAAGGTCAACAACCTTTATCAATCTGCCACCAGGCCCCTCAGCCAACCAGAAACAAGAATTGCCAGTGGTGGACATGTTTCTTTGCCAGATTAAGATTAAATGAGGAATGTTTGTATTAAGTTACAAATCATTTGAATTTTCCCAACTTAACCCCAACCATCTATTTGTGTGATTGTGTACTTGCTGTAGTGTCAGACATGGTGTCTTGTCTGTACAGTTAAAGCAAACAAGAACACACCTGTGAAGCAAAACTTAATGAATATTTTCAAATGAATTTAGTGAAAAGATAAATTTCTCAGCGAGTCTCAATGTAATGAAACATTTAATAACAAATCTTAAGCAATCTGACCTTTTGCATCCTGTATTTCCTTAGAATCAGATAACCAACTGGGTTTCTCATCTACCCTGTCAACTGAAGGTCGTAACTTTGTATCCTGTAACGAAGATGGTTTGTCACTATTACTTTTAGCACTGTCTGATCTTTGAATGTTTGTTTCTATTTTTGTTGATTTAAGCATATTTTTATTGATGAATTACATATTACATTTTTTTTTTCACAATACAATATAACATACGATTCAGAAACAAGCGTAACGCTTATATTAATCCGTTTCCTACAATTATTTTTGTTGGTGTATTGCGTAGAGTTGGCATTTCAAAGCGATGTTTAATGTCGGAATCGTTATTTGATGAATCGCCTATATCTTGCCGTAAAGACCTAGCTGATTTTAATTTGGGCTTTTAAAAATTCCAGTTGGTGGTTTTTTCATTTCAATATTTTCAGATTCCTGTTTAACCCTAGGAGTACGCCTTAATGCCGGAACGTCAAATGTTTTTGCTTCTGGACTTTTAGGTTGTTCTCTTCTTTGGGGTAAGGGAGTACTCTTTAACGTAGGAATTAGAAATGTTCCTTCTTCTCTTTCTTGATTATCAGTTCCTCTTACCTTCTAAACACTTTTTAAGTGAGGCACAATAAAAACAAAATTCACTATCTGATATAGGTGGAGATTTTAATTCTAACTCTATTTTTGGCACATTTTTTAAATCAGGCATTTCAAGCTGCATCTTCGCTAGCCAAGGGTTTCGATTCGGGTCCCCTTCTCTCCACCCTTGGCGGATCTAGAATACATTTTGAAATTCGCGTAATGCCACCTGGTGGTTTATCGAAGTTGCGCCCCTTAGATAGTCGTCATCGCCAGCCAATCAGAATCGTTTTGTTATACGTATTTTGGAGAGTTGAAAATGGCAGCGCCCAGTGAAGAAAAACTTATTTGTGATAAATTTAATTTGGAAGCACTTACTGTCAACCAAGTGAAAAGTTTCAAAGCTTTGGCAGACGGGAAAGATGTTTTCATTGAAACCAAAACGGGAAGTGGCATCTTTGCTTACATTTCGTCGATAACATGTGCTCCGTGTAAAACATCTTCTGATTGGATACGTGTACTGGTAGCCGTAACAAATGAAATATTAAAGCGTGAATCCTCAAAATGTATTCTAGATCCGCCAAGGGTGGAGAGAAGGGGGACCCGAATAGTAACCCTTGGCTAGCGAAGATGTTCAAGCTGAGACTTCTCTTGATGATATTTCTCAATGTCTGTAGGTTTTGGAACATTTCGTATTTGAGACTTTTCAAAATATATTCCATAGTTTGTATTGTCCATGCTACTTTCTTCAATATTCTGCTCTAATGACATTTCTATGTCAGAATCATTTGTTTCAACTGTTTTTAATTTTGGGGTTTGGAAAATATATGTAGAATCATCAGATATATTAATATTTGATGAAACATCAGAATCTTCAGATTCTCCTGTTCTTCCTGTGATAAATTGTAAACTGTTCTTAACTTGGGAGTTTGAAACACGTGTCTAGAATCTGTATCCTCAGAATCGCTACCAGAAAAACCTCGACCTTTCTTTGGTGCTTTTTGTACTTGTTTTAAAGATGGCATATCAAATGAAGAACTACCAAACTTTTCACTATCTGTCTTATCACATTCTGCTCTTGAAACAGCTTTTGATTTTGGTTTCTCAAATTGAATTGCATTTGCTATGTACAGGAGATTTTAAAGATTCCCTTTCAGCTCTTTTCCTTAACACTGAACTATCAATATCCGACCAGTTCTGAAAATCAGTAGATGATAACGCCAACAGATGTTAAATCTTTCTTTAATTGGTCATTTAAAGTTAAATCACTATCAGATGGACTTGATCCCCCAGTTTTCCTTCTAGGTACTGGAATTGGCAGTAAAATATTTTGGTACAAATAACCATTTAAATTGTTTTTAACTCTAATTTCCATATTTGCATTAATTAACTTGTATACAACCTTATCCAGATATATTCAAAATTTGAGAAACAAATTTTATAAAAAAATGTAGAAACTTCAATATTAAAAAAAAATCTTTTTTTTTCATTAATAATTTTTATTTTTACTCAGCCTACTTAAGCATAGTTTGTATAATATAAGAGCTGCTTATATCAAATTTCATTTATTGGTTAGGATTATGGTGTTTATTACCACTTTCAACAATATTTCAGTTATCGTCCCGGTATATGTTTTCGCAGCATGTCATATGTTTTCGTATCATCCATTTTATTTTGATTTCCAATGCACCGTTATTTTTGACGTGTCTTCCGGTTTCTATTTCTGGGATGTAAACAGGACTCCAACGTGACATCTGTCAAAAATGTTCAAGGTTGCTTTTAAAGATGTAAGTACCAAAAATAGTGAACCTGCCTACTGAACCATACTTTTTGTAATGCTAAAAATTTATTTCATTTATAAAGTAGCTGGAAAAAAATCCAGAAGGGCTGTATAAAATTGAACTATGTCGTCTGCCTCTCAGACACCGGCTCTTCCTGTCATGTGACTGTCATGGGGTCACTGATCGTACTTGTAAACAAAAGAACTGACTGCAATGTGCCTGTTTCTTATATAAAATGCATGTCACCTTGGAAATTAATGTATTTCAATGTCAACTTTTATTTTATATTACTGTAGTAAAATGACATAAAAACAGCCTGATTTTTTATATATAAACTCTGATCTTTAAAACAAGTCTGGATCAAAAATTCATTTATTGTAGAAATACACTGCCAAGAGGCACAGATACAGGCAATACTCTCCAGCAACTTTAGGGAATTATTGTTTGTAATATTTCACTTTATACTAGTCACTACAATGTATGTCAATTCATTGTATTTTTGACAAAAATACATAAAATGATTAACACTTATATATATATTTGTTTCTTTTTAGCCAAATAAATACTAAACACTAAATAACTGTGCAAAACATCAGCAGTGCATGTGGTTTCAGCACTAAAAAAACATCAAAAGTAAACACAATTTTGAAAGTGGTCATTTTCAAACATTCTGTTATTTTATTTAGATGTAGTATGATTTGTAGATGGCCAGAACCATGAAATTTTAAAACCAGCAATTTCCGGATTTTATATTCGTTTCCATTCCGTATATCGGCCCTGTTTTTACTTCATACGAAAACATTTGACGCCATTTTACTGACAGCAAAAGTTGCCAGATAATCGAGAGTATATTAAAATACAAGAATGGCTTTTAAAACAATCTTATGTACAAAGAAATATTTAACTAGCCATTCTTTGAAAATTCCATTCGTCATATGAATGAAGGGTTAACACTGTTAATCGCTATATCGGAAAATCGGTAACATCTACATCTACATCTACAGGATACTTCTAAGCATCATCTACAGGATACTTCTAAGCATCAATGTGTTCAAGACTTTTTAGAAGGCATGCTAGGGAAACTAAAATTTGAATAACATATATACATTTATGAATAAACATTTTTTTGATTTTTTTTTAATATAGGATAAAACAACATAATATATTAACAATAGAGGAATGATTGGGCACCAGACTTAAAAGCATCCAAGTCTGGGCTATTAGCTAACTAAACTGACAGACACCTAAAACCTTACAGAAAGCCCTGTATTACTGTCTTTTCTCTCTTTTAGTTTCTCTATTAGTTCTCTCTTCCACTGAGGTACTTCTGATGTATCTTTAGTTGGTGTTGCATATGCCATATTTGTTGTAGATGGAGACTTTTCCCGTAAATCTTTAGATTTCAACCAACTTTGTACATAGTGGTCTCTATCTGAAGAAAAAAATGTTGTGTGAAGAATGTGACATGTTAAATTGGTAGTACATGTGGATCAATTCTAATGTACAGTACATTTTAAAACAAATGTTTAACATTCAGATCAACACAAAATATATACATTTTGTTCAGGAAGGTTCCAGCCAAGTGTTATTTCAAATGGTTCAATGGTTTCCCAGAATAATTTAATTATTTCTTCTAGAATTATCACCCTTTGATAATCTTTAAAACAACAGATATGTTTAAAGTCATTGTAAAGTAATACTGTTGCTTGTTTCCTTGAATTAGAAGAGGATAAATATCAGCTAGTGCTATTATCCAATACTTTTCATTTTTCAGAATACATTATTTTTAAACATATAAATTTGTCCTTGTCAGGAATCAGAGAAATATTAAATAACGAAATGTCAACAATCTCTGCATGGTCCACTATGTGGCTAGTAAACTTTAACCTTCAAAAAACAGAAACTATGACGATTACTAGAAAAATGTAACCAATTGTTTTATCTGCCTCTTAAAATGAATAATACAATAATAAATCAAGCTACAGAACATAAACATCTCGGTTTAGAAATTTCAAGCTGGAAAAAAAATATTGATTTGATAACGGAAGAAAGCTTTTACTAAAGTTAACATAGTTAGAGAATTCAAATTCATTCTATATAAGGCAACCTCAGATATGTTTTATCTTACCTTCATTCGGCCAATTTGGAATATGTTGACGTCATATGGAATAATAAGACATTGTTCTAATTGTTCAAATTGAGGCAACTCATTGATAATCTATATATAGAAATGGGTTGGGAAATGTTACAGGCAAGGAATAAACACCATGTCAACAATCTCTGCATGGTCCACTAAGTGGCTAGTAAACTTTAACCTACAAAATAGATTTATATATACTGGTAAGTGGTCTTGTATCCCTTTTACTTACTGAAAATGAGGGTCACCAATAACTTTGAAACTACTCGTGACTACAACACTAGACAGACCTCAAGTATTCTTCCAGTTTGTGCTAGGACAACTTTATACAATAATTATTTTTTAACATCTACTGTAAGATCATGGAATAACGAACCCATGGCAACAAAAAATAGTAGGTGTCCTTCATCTCTCAAGTCCTATTATAAGTCAAAATGTCTAAAGAAACCTATTTATTATTACCCTGGAACACAAATTACACCAGTTAGCTACATGTATTTCTTCTTTTAGAGATTTATATTATGCCATTAATGTTATTTTATAACAAACAGATAGGGAATAATATATATTAATATCAACTTGTTTTCCCAATTCTATTAATTATCTTGTATCATGTTTTTGCTTCTGGACTTTTAGGCTGTTCTCTTCTTTGGTGTAAGGGAGTACTCTTTAACATAGGAATTCGAAATGCTCCTTCTTCTCTTTCTTGATTATCAGTTCCTCTTCCCTTCTAAACACTTTTTAAGTGAGGCACAATAAAAAAAAAAATTCACTATCTGATATAGGTGGAGATTTTAATTCTAACTCTATTTTTGGCATATTTTTTAAATCAGGCATTTCAAGCTGAGACTTCTCTTGATAAATATTTCTCAATGTCTCTGTGATAAATTGTAAACTGTTCTTAACTTGGGAGTTTGAAAGACGTGTCTAGAATCTATATCCTCAGAATCGTTACCAGAAAAACCTCAACTTTTCGTTGCTGCTTTTTGTACTTGTTTTAAAGATGGCATATCAAATGAAGAACTACCAAACTTTTCACTATCTGTCTTATCACATTCTGCTCTTGAAACAGCTTTTAATTTTGGTTTCTCAAATTGAATTGCATTTGCTACAGGAGATTTTAAAGATTCCCTGTCAGCTGTTTTCCTTAACACTGAACTATTAATAGATGATATCGGGAGTTTAACACCAACAGATGTTAAATCTTTCGTTGATTGGTCATCTGGAGTTAAATCACTTATCAGATAGACTTGATCCCCCAGTTTTCCTTCTAGGTACTGGAATTGGCTGTAAAATATTTTGGTACAAATAATCATTTAAAATGTTTTTAAATCTAATTTCAATATTTGCATTAATTAACTTTTATACAACTTAATCCCAATACAATGTATATTCAAAATTTGAAAAACAAAAACTGAGCTGAGACTGTGTCGCTCACCTTTCATTCTGCTCTGAGGAAACTTAATACAGAACCTTCCATAGCCTATAAGTGCTTCCCACCAAATTTCGGTTCGTTTTGGAAAAGCAGCTTCAGAGAAGATTTTTAGAAAGCGAACAATCTAAAACAAGAATTGTCTATGACTGCCATGTTTGTTAACGGATCAAAACGGAATGAGCAATTCCCATAGAGGACCTTCCATAGATGCTTCCTACCAAGTTTCGGTCTATTTGGCCAAGCTGTGTCAGAGAAGAAGATTTTTAGAAATTGACCAATCAGAAAAAAGAATTGTCTGTGGTGGCCATGTTTGTTAACAGATTGGGACAAAATGAGCAATCTTTATAAGAGGACTTTCCATAGATGCTTCCTACCAAGTTTCGGATCATTTGGCCATGTGGTTTCAGAGAAGAAGAATATTAGAAATAGACCAATCAGAAACAAGAATTGCCTGTGGAGGCCATGTTTGTTAATGGATATGGGACAGAATGAGTAATCTTTATATAGGACCTTCCATAGATGCTTCCTACCAAGTTTCGGTTCAGTTGGCCATGTGGTTTCAGAGGAGAAGATTTTTAGAAATAGACCACTCATCTTGCAAATTTACATGTTCAATTTCTTTTTTAAGACTTAGCTAGGGACCGACCATATAACTTGAAGAGGGGAGTAGACATGCACATAGGAAGGGGTTGCGAGGAGTGCGAGCGCCCCCTCCCCCTTAATTTTGGCAAGAAGTAAAAAAGAATCAAGTTCAGACACAATACTTGAGAATTTTACGTCTATATGAACTGAAAACCTAACCAGCGTGAAATGGCAAGTAAGTTTTATTTAATTGTTTCTAACATATACCCAGCCAAATTAATAAAAAAATAATTACTTTTAATTAATTACTTTTTTCTTCCAAGCTTCAGAATCAGAAAATTTGGTAGAAAAAAATGCCATTGCCTCCCCCTTCAAGTTAAATGGTCGGTTCCT
Source organism: Bathymodiolus septemdierum (assembly GCA_963383655.1). Lineage (NCBI taxonomy): Eukaryota > Metazoa > Mollusca > Bivalvia > Mytilida > Modiolidae > Bathymodiolus > Bathymodiolus septemdierum. The sequence continues at coordinate 57,396,729 of OY726525.1, read as the reverse complement.
AAGTCCTACACACAAAATGGTGGGGGGTCACCGGTGTGCTCTTCCGGGGTCACTGAACCCCGACTCCTTTGCAGACTGATTATGATGCCAATTTTAGACTCATCTCAGACTGTTGTCTAACTAAAGCCTCTATAAGGCCCAATTTTTGAAGAATAATCCAAGCAAAAACCTATACCGATACCCCTTTTCAGACAGTTGTGACAAAAAGTATACCCCATATGCCAGACAGATAATCAAAAATAGGACCCTGATTGTCAGAACATCACCATGTATATTGGAAGTTATCCCCCACATAACAGTCATTTTCATTTCATCATTCGGCACAGTATACCGGTAGTTGGAATATCACTGATGTGCCGCAGTGGTGTTTAGTAGTCAACAATCGATGAATCAATCATTTCGTCATTGCTAGATGAAGAACGACTTTTTTTTACATTACCTGGAAAACAATTAACTATCTTTGTCTACGCTTAAATGATACTTTCTCTATTTTTTTTCATTTAATTTTTGTCTTGTCTTTCCCCAAGAAATTGTTTCGTTAAAATAGGTTTTATTTCATTTTGTATTATTCTGTTCCGTTTCGTTTCGGTCAATTTCGTTTCGAATTATTTCGTTTCGTATCGATTTCGTTTCGTCTCGGTAAAGTTCGTTTCGCTTCGGTGAATTTCGTTTGGTTTGGTTTGGTTTGGTTTCGTTTCGGTATATTTCGTTTCGCGTTTCATTTCGCATTTTACAGGTACCCCGTATTCGTACTATTTTGCATATATACCCCTGACAATCAGTTCTCAAGACCGATTGTCAACCAAGGCGGAGGTCTATTTTGGATTCTCTCGGACTCCAACGTGACTTTTGATGGCCAGTCCAGTTTTTCCGCGGGGTTTGTCACATATGGTTCCATTGTGGCAAAAGATTGATATTTGTTCACCTGTTGTTTTTATACCTACCATGTGATTAAAAAAGACATTTCATTCTGTTTTTTCTTTTTTTTTTCTAAGTTTGAAATAGTCCGGCAAATAAATGCATTCGGTAAGCCAGAATTCTACGCAGAATTACCCCCCAGCATTGTAACCCTTAATAGTCTTAAATGTTCCCAATTTTTTTCACGATATTAATCTTTTCCCAGAAAAAACTGACATTTTTATTAGGCAATGTTTACTACCCAGAAAGCACTCAGAATGCAGGATTTTACATCTAATTTTTAAATATTTTCTGAGGGGGCGTGCACCCATTCCCCTAGCAATGTGCACGGCTCTACGCAAATGATTTGTGATCGTTTTTAACTTTTTAATTTTTACCTCCGCAAAATAGTTTTCCAAGAAATGGAGGAAAAATCATTTCTAAGAGAGAATTGATTTGAAATGAGTGATTTAATTTCATCTTTATTGATATTTACAATAATTAAAGCAATTTTAAGTACATTTTTCTTGTAAAATGAGCGTAGCAAGAACGACAACTTTGGATAGAGAATGCTCCTATTTTCAATCGTAACTACTCGGCCATTCTCGCTACCCTGCAAATAAACTCGTATGCATTAGGCGTATAAATCAGTTACATGAAAGTTTGATAAAGTTATATTTTAAGCAATTTTCTATATTTCAATTCAAGTTTTAATTAGTTTTGCATGATTAGATTTTATAGTATGTCTTCCATATTGGATTTTGGTGAACTATATTTTTGTGGGCTTAACTTAACTTAACTTCCGGCAAACAATTTAAGAAGAATTTCTACTATGTACGTACAAGGTTATTTGCAGGGTAGCGAGAATGGCTGAGTAGTTACGATTGCTCCTATTTTATGTCGTAATACCCATGTCATAGCGATTTACTATTTCCAGTTTGACGGTTTTTATCAATGAATGCATCCAGGCGTTAATGTAACGACCAGCGGGAGCGTAATATAACGACTGGATTATTCGGGTTTTGAAATTTGTTTTTTGTGGAGGGGGGAGGGTTCTATAAATATCCCATGAAAAATTTCCAACAGCAAAGTTCTTGCCCATTTGGGGGCTTAACTCAAAGGCATTACACGGGCCTTTAGCTGACTTAAGTGCCTGTGTGGGTTTATGCACCTCAAGCGCACAGCAAGGTGTCAAATATCAACTTTGATATTTGAAAAAAAACAATTGTAGAGAGGGGGTAGGGCTCTATAAATATCCCATGAAAAATTCCCAACGGAAAAGTTCTTGCCCACTTGGGGGTTTAAGTCAAAGGCATTATACGAGCCTTTAACTGATTTAAGTGCCTGGGTGGGTTTTTGCACCTCAAGCCCACAGCAGGGTGTCAAATATCAACTTTGATATTTTAAAAAAAATCATTTGTGGAGGGGAGTAGGGCTCTATAAATATCCCATGAAAAATTCCCAACGGCAAAGTTCTTGCCCACTTGGGATTTAAGTCAAAGGTATTGTCCGGGCCTTTTATTGTCTTAAGTGCCTGGATGGGTTTCTGCACCGCCAAGCCCACAGCAGGGTGTCAAATATCAACATTGATATGAAGTGAAATGCCATGCTCTTGGACATTTCCTACTCTACAAATAGCAACGTCATTCCCGGAATCTCTGTATTTAAATGTCATGCATCAAGACCTTCATAAAGGATTCAAATACAAATAAATGCAACCAAATTTAGGCTCAAAATAATCTTCACATATTTACCTGCAATTGCCATTGTTTATGCCATTCCATTTAATATTATTTTTCAAAATACAACAAAGCGAAAGGAATTTTTTTCTTATATATGTTCTAAGCTCTGATTGGTGAATTAAATTGGTGATTTGACAGTTGCAATACCCTCTGTTCATGTATATCCAGTGTTGGGGAGCAATATTCCAGAATATTACATAACATGCATTTTGACCATGTAATCTGACACAACAATGCATTTTGTAATATTTTTGTATACAAAATGTCACTCTGGGTCTGTTATGACATTTAGGCCAATTTAAACATGATAGCAAAATTTGTTGTTTTTTTCCTTAAGGTGTGAAACCACTAATTAATTTCTTTAAGGTTTTCTACTAAATTTGTGTTTTTTCGAACCGACCTTACCATTTTATCTTAAGTTTAACCTTTCCAAGACCATATATTTTCTGAGACGTACATGATTCCTCTACGTTCTGTCAAAATATCAGGGCATGTTTAAAATCTTGCAGTGAAATGCCAGGCTACGGAAAACACCTACTCTAAAAATAGCTCGGTCATCCCCCAAAAATTCAGTATTTATAGGTCATGCATCAAATCCTCCATAGAAGTATTAAAATACAACTAAGTCCATCAAATTTGGGCTCAAAATAATCCCGATATATTTAACTTCAATTATCAGTTTTAATCATTCCATTCCATTCAGTAGTTTTCACAATACAACAAAGTGAAAGGAATTTTTTTCTTGAAAAGGGACTACTTTCACCATAAACAACCCAAGAATGGCAAAATGTGATCAAGTAAATGGCCATGTACACTGTTTTGTGTTTATGATTTCTTAAAGTTTTATTTCCGTCTTGTTTATTATTGTTTGGAATGAAGAAAGATTTCTTCACTTCCATGGCCAAGCTTTTTGTGATTTTCATAATTTCTTGACCAACCTCATGATCATGTACAGGTACGAAAAAAAATTAATTAATGTCATTTTCAGCATTGGATCTTTATTACGTTAACTTGTTTGAAGTTAATCTTGATTTTTTATTTGTTATTGTTAAAAAACGTTTAAACAATATGGCAAGACAGCACACCATACCTTGGAACAAAGTGTGCGCTGTTCCATCCATTTTACATACAGTAGGAGTGAATTGGAATAGCCGCTCCGAAATTGATACCGCTTTAATATATACACAGGCAAGTGTGATAGCACTCATTAATAAACAAGTTTTGCATAAGTGTTTGAAGGCTCTAGATAAAGTTCATGTTAAAACATTTTAAAGGAGACTTGTATCTAGATATTTCCAATATTTAATATTTCTTTCAACGCCATGAAAGAAAATAATTTACTATTTTCCCTTAACGGCTTAAGCAAGTTAAGGGTTCCGAAACCGATACCGCGAGGATACCGGATTTGTGGACCCCCGCCCTGTTTTTCTTTGAACATTACTTTAAAGTTTTAAGATTAATTGTCCCAACTTTTTTTTTTTGGTAAGATGGATGTCAGTTTTGAAGATATTTTCTCAAAATCTAGGTATTCAGAACCATCACATTTTACAAATTTTCCATCAACCAAGTGGCTAACGGTTGTTGGAGAGGATTTGTATAGGCATAACCTGTTATCCAATCCTATTGATTTATCAATAAAATATTTGAAATGAAAATAACGGTTTTTCCTCTGATTCAGTTATATTTTTCCTTATTTCAATCTTTTGTAGTTTGAAAACGACGTGTTTTCTAAGATCAATAAACTGGTACTGGTAATTTGTATTTCAGAACGACAGATAGAGGATCGGGAACCAGCAGCGCGGGGTATGTACAGAGTTATCTTTTCTTGATAACGTTGGCGATAATTGAAAGTAGATACGATAACGTAACCCTCATTCCGCTTGTACTCCAGTTAGGGTTACGAATCGGTCCCATTCAACGTATGAGAGCAAATTAAAATTTTCGTTAAGTGAATATTTCAACTTTCGCTTTGCATATCTGGTCATAACTTATTATTCCCTACAATTTTTAAGTAATGGCGATACGAAATAAGTGTTACAATACCTGTTTCTACCTTCACGATCGATTTAGTTTTCGAAAATTGTTTCTTGTCCGCCATGACACCTTACGTATACTCTCGTGATGGGCGGAGCCTATCCATATATGGATCTGAATGCCAAATATGAAAAACTTTACTATAATATATTACTACGATTGATCCAAATAAGGATATCTCCAAAACGAGGCAAGTGCACGTGAAATAGCAACTTGTAAACAAAATGTCGGACAGAAAGAAGATTTCATGCATCCAAATTTTCAGATGGATATAAGTCTACCATGGATTGATGCAACGTTTACTTAACACCTCAAGGTTTACCTAAATATATTTATCTTTCACCCCCGTTAATTTTTCCAACCACTTACAACGGAATTAGAACAAAAAACCGCCCGGTGTGAATCACTCCGGGCGCTGCTCCCATACGTTGCATGGGACGATTCGTAACCCTCGCTAGGAGCAAAAGCGGACTGAGGGTTACGTTATCGTATCTAAATTGAAAGTGAAGCACCCGGTCGCAAAAACCTCGCCGATTGCGCAAAAGACGACCGATTTGTATATAGTTTTTGCATAGACATCGAGATGAGTGATTGATGAAGGCGTATATGTATGGATATTGCTGGTAATTGGATTTTTATATTTTTAATTATTTTTTTTCGTCAAATATTCAACTTTCGCTGCTCCAGAGTTGTTTACCTTTAATATAATAGGGTAGAGGATCGAGGGTTTTTGTGTTTTTAGAAATGGGCTTATATCGATCTCGGATTGAGTTTTTGGTAATGTTTGAAGTTGTTCAACACTGTTTATAATGAAAACGTCACACAAAAGTGATGAATTAAAAAAAAAAGGGGGGGGGGGGTCCACAGGTCGGGTACCTATGGTCACTTCGGGTCATATGGCAGTATACTATATGGACCGGTGTGTCACCAAAAAAATATTATATGGACCTCAGAAGCTTCGGTCCATATAATATTTTGTTGGTGATGGACAGGTCCATATACTGCCATATGACCCTCAGTGCCATGAACTATTTGCTATATAAATAATGTCCTCCTCGTATATGTATACAAATCATAGCCAGAAATCATGGGTGATTTTGCTCATGAATATTCATAAACCAAATCGCGTCATGTATGACGAAAGCAAATAAACGTTGAACCATATTTGGAACACGCTGATGAAAACTCGTATCTATTTTTTTTAAATAATATTTCATCACAGTTTTGATCACATAATAAACTTCATAATTATTTGAGATCGTATCAAAATTAATTGTCATCGTATGTTCATTAGGAATCCGATGATGCGTGTAAAAGATCGAAAATATATTTAATCACTGCCCCCCCTCTTTTTCCACGAAATAAAAATATATAAATAAAAAATATATTGTGCATTTTTTTTCAATTTCTGCCCCACATAAGTATTAGTATGTCTTTTAAATTATCGTGGGAACCTTTAATTTTTCAGCAAAATATTTATCGCAGAAAGATTCCTCAACGATGTTACCGGAACTGACGGAATTTGTCCCGGCAACTAGAATGGGGATTGTAAGAAAAGTGCTTTTAGGTCTTGAAAACCGTGCAGGGTGCATTTTTAGCTCAACTGGCCCAAAGGACCAGGTGACCTTTTGCCATCACTTGGCGTCCGTCTCCTTCGTAAACTGTTTAAAAAAATCTTCTACTCTGAAACTACTAGACCAATTGAAACCAAACTTGGTCTGAATCATCACTATGGTGTCTAGTTTCAAAATTGTGTCCGGTGATGCCGTGCACCAACCAACATGGCCGCTGTTACTAAAAAATAGAACATATGGTAAAATTGCAGTTTTTGGGTAATAACTCAAAAACAGTTAATAATATCACAAATCTGACCAAGATAAAAATGATCAGCACAGCAAGATCTACCTACCCTGCAATTTTGAAGTAAATCTGATTACCCATTTTGGAGTTATTGCCCTTTTTTCATCAATTTTTTTTTTTAATTTTAATACTTTTCGTCTTATTTATATTTCAAAAACTATAAGAGATAGATGTTAAGTTTAATGGCAAAAATGTGCAGCATGTCAAGATCTACCCACCCTGCAATTTTGAAGTAAATCTGATAACCCATTTTGGAGTTATTGCCCTTTTTCATCAAATTTTTTAAATTGTAATACTTTTCGTCTTATATTTCAAAAACTATAAGAGATAGATGTTGTTTAAATTGCACAAATGTGTAGCATGTCAGGATCTACCTACACTGCAATTTTGAGGTAAATCCCATTACCCATTTTGGAGTTATTTCCCTTTTTTCATCATATTTTCAAAATTTAATACTTTTCATCCTTTATTTCAAAAACAATAAGAGATAGATGTTAAGTTTAAACTGCCAACATGTTCAGCATGTCAAGATCTACCTACCCTGCAATTTTGAAGTAAATATAACATTACAATATTCAGCTATATTCATAACATAATAAGAAGAAATTAATAGAAATGGGAAACAAGTTACAAGAACTTATATTAATCCCTATCCGTAGGAATAAATTTCATATATACTATACTGTGAATCTCTAAGGGGAGAAGCAAATAGAACTAACTTACAAATTTGATATAAATTACAGAAGGTATAAGAAAATAAAACAAAGAAAGTGATATGGTGTTTGATGTAAAAAATGTTTGATTCAAAGTAATTAAAAAAGAAGAAAAAAGAAGAATGAAATAAGGGAACTAGGTACTGCTGATGTTAGATGAAACGTTTACTGTTTATTATAAACTTTTGTACATTTAAAAATAAACTGTTATTTTGATCGTCTGTGAGGTCAGGTGATCCAAAAAGTAAACGGTCAACTGTCAAGTTCATAGGAATATCAATTGATTCGATATACCGATTTCTCGAATCGTTGAACCTATGACAATAAAAAAGATAATGCGAGTTAGTTTCAGGGACCCCTTGATGACAACTACAGTTGGGCGAATCTACTACATTTTTTTGAAATAGATGATGGTTTAGAGAGCTACATGCAGTTCGTAATCTCATGTGAAGGATTTGTCCAATTCGAGTTCCTGAGTAATAATAAATGGGTTTCTTTATACATTTTGATTTATAATAGGATTTGAGAGATGAAGGAGACTTGCTATCTCTTATTGATGTGGGTTCGCTGTTCCATAATCTTACAGTAGAGGGTAGAAAATAATCATTATACAAGGTTGTTCTAGTACGTACTGGGGGGATACTTATGGCCTGTCTAGTGTTGTAGTCATGAATATTTTCAAAGTTACAGGGAACAATTGCACTAAGGTAAGGAGGAACAAGACCGTTTACCATTTTATAAAAATATATTTTTTTGTGATTTTCCCGTCTTGCCTGTAACGTCTCCCAACCCGTCTCTTTATATAAACTATTAATAGTTAAGCATAGATTTGACAATATTGCAATATAATGGATGTCTACCCAGTTCTGATAACACTGCCAAATTTGTGGCTTTTTAGTTATAAACTCCGAGTATGTATTTGCAAAATTTTTGATGCATTTTTCTGAATATAACTTGGAGTAAATTTGTTCCAAATCAACAAGATCAAGACCTTTTCAAATTTAGAGGTGAATGGATTGAAAGAACCCCATATTTCACACCCATATAACAGCATAGGTTTAATTGTATGATCAAATACATGCATACTATATAAATATGAATATTTGGTTTTAATGATAAAATTTTTTTGAGAATTTGAAATAAGCTTTTAGCGATTTATTATTATATACAGATCCTCCTGTGCATATGTGAAGGAACCAGACAAGCAAAAATAAACACCTAAATATTTGTACCTAGAAACACATTCAAGCCTCACACCATTAAGGTTAAAATCTATATTGTGAAATTTGCCTGCTTTATTAAATATCATAATTTTTGTTTTTAATGTATTGACATTCAAGCAACAGTCTTGACAATACTTGCTTAAAATATCTAATTTTTCTTGTAGACCATTGGCAGAGTTTGATAATAAAATAATGTCATCTGCATACATTAGACAATGAATAGATCTACCATTAAGAGTAATAGGATCAAAGGCCCTTTCCAAATAATCTGGTAGATCATTTATGTAAATTTTGAACAGATTAGGGCTCAAATTGTCCCCTTGTTTAACTCCTAGTTGAACAGGGGGAAAATCTGTTAAACAATTGTCTATCTTCACACAAGATTTACTGTATGTATACATATTTTGTATAATGTTATAAAATAGGGAACCTACACCAATCTGTAACGGTTTAAGTTTAATTCCAGTATGAATGACTGTATGAAAGGCCTTTTGAAAATCTACAAAACAGGCAAACACTCTACTATTGTGACACTTGCAGTATTTATCAATAGTAGTTTTCAAACCAAACATATGATCAGATGTTCTGGCTTTCTTTGTGAATCCTATCTGACAGTGACTTATAATATTACATTTTTCTAAAAAAAAATTGATTAAACGTTGATTTAAAACACGATTGAAAAGTTTTCCAATAGCACTTGTAGTTGTAAGACCTCGATAATTTCCAGGGTCATACATATCATTTGCTTTATATAAGGGAGTAATATATCCTTCTGCCCACTTTTCCTACAAAAATCAAAGAAACGCCTCTTTTCCGATCAGTCGAATATAACATCTATTCTGGAAACGATTCCTTTGAGAGTGTAAAGAAACGATTCCTTTCAGAAGGTGAATCGATGATGTTTGAATAATATTATCATGATTGTGAAAACATGTAAAAGAACGTGACAAAGTCAAGAAAAAACGTCACACAAATAACACAGAACAATTAAAGACAGACCAACAAAGAAAACTAAAATATTAATATGAAAATGAGAGCATCGGACGTGCCCAATGACATGTCTAAAAATGCTAAAAGACACCAACTTAATAGGCATACAAAGACTTTAGGGGATATAATAATTTCACTGTAAAGACAGTAAACTCTATTTTCGATATAAATTGTTAGCCCCTCGGTTTATCTGTTGCGTTTAAGGGTAGAATGGTCACTGGGTTTTTCATGATTGATTTATGTCTCGTTTTAGAACTGATTAAACCCAGGGACCATCCCTGCCAGGTTTGGTTTAATTTGGCTCAGCAGTTTCAGATGAGATCTTTTATCAAAATATGCCTAATTTGCATAATCGGTATAAATCGGCTGAAAGAAAAATTTCACAGAAAAACTCGGAATATATGTTAAATTACTCCCTGCCATGTAGCTGCAGTTAAAATTTGAGCTCATTTTGACTTACACTAAAGCAGCAATGGACAATTAAAATGTCATCCCCCCTTTTTTCTATTTTTAGCTTGGCGGCCATATTGGTTGGAAGTCGGGATCACCGGACACAATTTTGGAGGGGCCATCCAAGGACCATTCCACCAAAGTTTGGTTGCAATTGGCCCTATGGTTTCTGAGGAGAAGATTTAAATGTGAAAGTTTACGACGTACGACGGACGCACGACAGACGCCAAGTGATGGCAAAAGCTCACATGGCCTTTGGCCAGGTCAGCTAAAAAGGTGCACTCGACTCGCAGTCACAAGTGATAAATTTTACCAGTTGCTTGCCCATGGTCGGTGGTTCTCTCCGGGTACTCCGGCTTCCTCCACCACTAACACTGGTCGCCATGATATAGCTGAAATATTGTTGAAAGTGGCGTTAAAACACCAAAAATAAAAATAAAAAAAAAATGAAAAAAAATCCACACACTGAAATGTTGTAAAGTAAATCCATGAAATCGTATGTAAGTCGAACAATGAATGCAGGGGTTTCAAAGTTTTTTATAATAGGAGGTACTTCTTAAATTTTAGGAGGTACCTAAAAAATTAGGCTGAGGGCCGTAAGGGGTCCAGGGGGCGGAAGTTCCTGAAATCTAGCATTTTGTGGACCAAAAAATGTACTTCAGAGACTGCAAAACATTAAGTGTTTTTGAAAGAAAAATCCCATTAACTTTAAGAGTTCAGATTTCACCAGGAGTGAAGACCATGCATAATGCATACGTCCTTGATGAAACATATACATTTAATTTGCAATCATCAATCTTTAATAAAATTTATAATTTTAATAGATCAATACAAATATAATTAAACAAAAACAATATATATTGCTACTTTCACGACTTATGGGCAAAAAAAATGTTCGAACAAAAACGATTCGCGGGAAGACATTTATTAACATTTGAATCACAAAAGTTAAATTATTTTGGAAAAAAAGGGGGGTCGACGTTTTGACATCACAATATAATTCGTATTTGAGCCATGTCCGGTCCTTTTTCAAGATTTCTAGTAATTTTCTATCCCTTATCTCCTCGTACCCCCTTTTTAAAATGTTTTTCAGCACACTTTCATTTCTGTGAGCAACCGCGGTAGGGCCCCGTCAAAATATGTAAATAAATTAGCCATCGGTCTTTTTTTTATACCGGAAGTTAAACAATATGGACGGAGCTAAGCATAAAGACAGTACGCCCCAGAATGATTCGACCCTGGGTTTTAAATGGATAAAAAAAATCGCACAAAATATTGTGTAGTCATATATTCATAATACATAATGATCATACTTATATTACTGGAGATTACACTAAATTGTGTTTGAACATAATTTGTAATCGGTCATTTGTTTATTTTGAAAGAATGTCAGCTTTGTTCCGGTCCGAGTTTTACACAAGGATGAAAAGATATTGGGGCGAAAACATATCTATTTACCGCATGCGCAAACTGCTATTTACGATTCTAAGGTAAAGTTATTTTTAAAACAGGGAATATCCCATCAACTTGGTCGTGACGCAGTTGTTCGATTTGAATGCGAGAATTCAGCAATTGACGTGATCATTAATTTTTTATGAAAAATATTCCACAAGCCAATCGACCATCGTACTTGTGGTTTTGACCACCGCTAATTTTGGGGGGGTTCAGTAATTTCTGCCGGTACTATACACGATCTCAGGCGGGTAAAAGTACCGGGTACCGGCCCACTTTGAAACCCCTGTGAATGGTTATCTGAAAAGAATCGTTTCCATGCTCTGAAAGGAGGCGTTCTATACTAGACTGTAGAAACATTAGAGGAATCATTGTAGACAAAACTGTAAATGGATACAAAATTGGTACAACAGTTGGGGTAATAAGTGGACTTGAGTCGAAATCAAATTGAGAAAATTCATGGACATGAATTAACTATCTTAGATGTTCCTGATAATACAGAAATAAGTGTGAGAAAAGCCGCACAGTTGCTTTCTTTGTATGGTGGTCAAGGGCATATTCATTGCAGCTGTCGTAGTGGCTGCAAAACTGGGAAATGCAAGTGTAAAGTGAAAAATATATTGTGTAATTCCAGATGTCGTGCATCTTTGTAATGTGCCAACAAATGAATTTCAAGAGACATTCAATGCCTCTATGAGATATGTGTTTCTTGACAATAAATGTTTGAAAAATGCATTTAGTCTAATTAAATTTGATTTAAATCTCAAGAAATTTTAAAGTTTTTATTTATAATGCGATCCGATCTTTCGTCAACACTGGGTCTACAAATAAATATGTAATTACCCTAAAACAACAAAAAAAAATAAAATGAGATATTGGATATTGAATATCTACTGTCAATACAGTTGACATACATGTACATGTAGCTGTCATGTTTCCAACACAAATAATGCAAAAAGGCCTATGCACAACAAAGTTGTACAAGTTATGATGTATTTTCAATCACAATGGTACAAGTTATAACTTGTATAGCAATAATTGGACAAGTTATAACTTGTATGATGGTGTTATACAAGTTATAACTTGTATAAATATTTTGTACAAGTTATAACTTGTACAAAATAATAACATGTACACAACATATATATAGGACCGACATATGCAAGCTGTTGTTACCATAAGATTATATGAATATATGGACAGAAACATATAAAAATAAAGGAGAAAGAGACGAAATAAAAGTTTTTAAAGATGGGGGCGGGGGTTATTCCGTGATACGAGTGCACGTGCCTGTGATTAATACAGCATTCCATATTCCTAGGAAGTAATCACATTTTTTTTCAGATAGGTAGAGATTGTCTCCCCTTTATACTTTCTTATTTTTACAAAACTTTAATGTTTCTTTTTCTTACTAGTATCAATTGTTAATGTATATAATTTTAGCTTGGAACTTACTCTGTTATTTGGATAAAATGCTGATTGTGTGATCATGTGAAATGAAATTAATGGTTTAAAAATAAAAAATATAATAAAAAAAAAAGTAATCACTACTTGACACTGAAATACAAATCCTTGCTGAAACAGACGAAAACATTTTACAATAACATAATACTGGTGATCTGTTAAAAGTTACATAATGGATATTTTTTTCTTCCTGCTGTGGTCATTTCATAAGGGGACTTAATGGTGATTTTAAGCTTATAGGACCCCCCCCCCCTCCCCCCCCCCGCCCCTAGTTCTAATAATAAAACCCTAAATGCTCGCTTACTCGCAAGGGTTATAACGAGATGCCATTACACGTAATGGAGCAGCCGCCGAGATTTTTTGCGCTCGCTTACAGAGCTTCTGACGCTTGCATTTATCAATAATAAGACATAACCTTTCCTTTTGTCCATTATTATAACAAGTTTTTATCACCTACCAGTATTTTAGAATGTAATTCCCACAAAATAAAAATCCATGTCTCTGAAAATTTTGAATTTCGTCATTTCCGTCATTTGGATGTCGATATCATATTTGGCGATTTAGGTGTGAATGCGTGTAGTAAGAAATACCATATTTAGAAAAGCTCCGCCTTCCGTAGTTTCCGATTATGGAAAACGATCGATAAATTTGAACACGGTTGTTGCTACCTTTGAAAAGCATATATTTCTCAACCAAACCGATTTAACAAGGACTGGGATCATCAGTAATAGTTATAATGAAATGTTTGAAGCGTAAATAGTGAGTTTTTATGTTTTAACTGCAACTTTTTTTTTGCTCCATTGTGACGAATGGGACCGCGTTGTAGCTCTGCCGAGACACAAGTTTGTCACAGGAGCTACATTATTGCAGCTACCCCGCCCCCATGTACAATGAGATGTGGTACTGGGGGTGTGACAGTGTTCAACACCTATGTAAACTCACCTTATTTACTATTCATATAAAAAACAGAGGACAATATCCATACGTCCATATTTCCAGTCGATAGAGGGCGGTACAAAATCTGTTTTTTAACTATAGGTACGAATAACCTATAGTGTGAATAACTGAGTTTCAAAAAAGTGACAGGTAGATTTTGGACGAGAAAAGTTTTGGCGGTAATTAGGGGGTGTCATCCTGGTTTTCCCACTTTTAATTACAGGCATAAATAAACAGGGGGTTTATGTTGTTTTAACAATTAAAGTTTGTGTCTGAAATGTAGTTATATTTTTACCTGTATTTTAACTGTAAAATCTTGTAAAGAATTATATAATTTACTATTGAATTAAGTGAAATATGCACATTTTAAAAATAAATCTTTCACAAATTCTGTAGAAATATACTTAATTTTCCAAAATATGTATGATTTTCGTGAAATTTCTTTAACATGTTTAACAAAATATGCAATTTTTTTTTTTCAATTGGTAAAATTATGACAGATAATTAAGTTAAATGTACGATACTTGGAGAATAAAACGAAATTAAGGATGTCATTTAGAAATTATTTTTATTACTAAATACGTACAGGCTATAGTAAACATTGAAAAAGTAACACCCCAAGATACATAAGTTTTCATTACGTTTCATGTGTTAATAAAACCACATGTTATAAAATATGCAAGCAGAATGCAGGCACAAAAAGATTATTTTTATTCTGCCTTTTTTACTTTTATTTTTTTGTGGTTTACAAGATTATTCTTATTCTGCCCTTTGTTTTGCTTTTCTTAAGTTTACATGTGTTGAATTTCAAGTTCGAATCATGCTCCATTTCGCATATAGTATCTTCTACATAAAACCCCAGACAATTTCAGTTGTAAAATGTAATGATATTGGTGTCAAACCACCAATTAATTTCTTTAAGGTTTTCTACTAAATTTGTGTTTTTTCGAGCCTACCTGGTCATTTTATCTTAAGTTTAACCTTTCGAAGACCATATATTTTCTGAAATGTACATGATTCCTCTACGTTCTGTCAAAATATCAGGGCATGTTTAAAATCTTGCAGTGAAATGCCATGCTACGGAAGGCACCTACTCTAAAAATAGCTCGGTCATCCCCAAGAAATTCACTATTTATAGGTCATGCATCAAATCCTCCATAGAGGTATTAAAATACAACTAAATCCATCAAATTTGGGCTCAAAATAATCCCTATTTATTTAACTTCAATTACCAATTTTAATTAGTCCATTCCATTCAGTAGTTTTCACAATACTACAAAGTGAAAGGAACTTTTTTCTTGAAAAGGGACTACTTTCGTATATGTTCCAAGCTCTGATTGGTGAATTAGTGGTTTGACACCTAAAGACCATAAAAACTTGTTTCTTTCACCATTTGTTGGCCTAATTTCTATTCCTTAGCCAATATCAACCCAAGAAAACCTCATAAGGTATGTGGCTGTCTGATATTTGCAAGTATAAGTGTTCAAATGCAAAGGTACCCCCTTGAAGATTTTTAATGAAAATATCTCCATTTACAGCTGTTGAGTTCAGATTGTGTAATATACCAAAACTTACCTATTCTCTTATATATTACAGTTATTAAGCTAGTTTCTAACATAATAAGCAATCTTAGCACATTTGTATGCCTCAGTTGTATATTTAATAGCTAAATACTATGAAATGTTTGCATTTAGCCCCCCCTTTTTTCGTCCCATATAATGAGCTCATATCATTCTTAATTTTGTTAATTCATGCTTTTATCCCATAAATTATGTGGTTTAAGACATAAAATATGTTTTTGTATATACATCTTTAGTTGAAATTCCTTCTAATTCCATCAAATTTGCAAAAATATGATTTATTGATATTCAAGTCTTGGAATTTCTGATGGTGCACAACTATAATTTCCCCCAAAACTCAATAAATATATGCTTCCACATCATTTTTTCCCACTGTTTAAGTAAGCTGGATGTTCAAATGTACTGTTGCAGCCAAATAATACTCTAAAACATGAAATTCAAATTGACAATTTGAAAAATTAACAGAAAATGCTAAGCAGTCAAAATAATTTTTCTGGGATCACTTAAATTACCAGGTTTTTACTACATAATTTTCAATTAAAACTGCTTTCTATAGCCTTATATTATTTTGTAAGTACATTGTACATGTATTCTAACTGAAACTATCAAAATTTACCAGGAAAAATGTGTAGGATTGAAAAAAATCCAATCATGATATCACCATATCCTATATTTGAAGTCAACAAACTGCCGCATGATGAATTTTTTTAAATTCTTAATATCAACCATATTTTCAATATTATATGCCCTTCTACTGCAAAAACACATTCAATAACATATTCCCAACAATTATAAAGTCATAAAGAAAAAGAAAATGAGTTGCAATACCTGGTGTCCATGTATATCCAGTGTTTGGGAGCAATATTCCAAAATATTACATAA
This sequence comes from Bathymodiolus septemdierum, assembly GCA_963383655.1. Lineage (NCBI taxonomy): Eukaryota > Metazoa > Mollusca > Bivalvia > Mytilida > Modiolidae > Bathymodiolus > Bathymodiolus septemdierum. The sequence goes on along the minus strand of OY726525.1, from coordinate 57,380,506 downwards.
CATGCATTTTGACCATGTAATATGACACCACAATGCATTTTGTAACATTTTTGTATGAAAAATGTCACTCTGGGTCTGTTGTGACATGCTTAGGCTAATTTGAACATGATAGCAACAAAAGATAATTTTGACGTTTTTGTCTTAAGGTGTCAAACCACCAATTAATTTCTTTAAGGTTTTCTACTAAATTTGTGTTTTTTCGAGCCTACCTGGTCATTTTATCTTAAGTTTAACCTTTCGAAGACCATATATTTTCTGAAATGTACATGATTCCTCTACGTTCTGTCAAAATATCAGGGCATGTTTAAAATCTTGCAGTGAAATGCCATGCTACGGAAGGCACCTACTCTAAAAATAGCTCGGTCATCCCCAAGAAATTCACTATTTATAGGTCATGCATCAAATCCTCCATAGAGGTATTAAAATACAACTAAATCCATCAAATTTGGGCTCAAAATAATCCCTATTTATTTAACTTCAATTACCAATTTTAATTAGTCCATTCCATTCAGTAGTTTTCACAATACTACAAAGTGAAAGGAACTTTTTTCTTGAAAAGGGACTACTTTCGTATATGTTCCAAGCTCTGATTGGTGAATTAGTGGTTTGACACCTATTGCTTTGAATTCGTGTGCAGTTTTGTTGTCGTTTTTTTGTAATTGATGGAATGGAGGAATCTTACTGAAGTTAAACAAGATCAATATTTTAGCAGAATGGCGACAAACAGATCAACTTTCAACTTTATTCAATATTCGACATCCTGGTACATATTAATTGTATAATAACAAGGTAGTCTGTCCTCCCAGCTAGTTTCCTTATTAGTCAATCTTACGCATCTGAACATAATATGTCTTTTATTTGTTATTGTAATTTCTCTCTATAGATATGTTATGCACTGTCGGTTTGAGAATAAAAGGATATATAAAGGTATGCAATTCGATCGATTAAACAAAATTTGCTGTCTCTGATTCAAGTCAATCTTTAGGAAACGTGATATTTTTATTTCTTTTTAAAGTATTTAATCTAATAAGGACGTAACTTATGATTTCCGAGTCACCACTCACTGTAATAAATGAATCATTATTTAATTCTGATATAGGTAGTAATTAAACAGTGATAATGAATAATTAAGTCGTCCTGTTTCAAGTATCTTGTAACCTCATTTTATCCTTGACTTTTTGGTCATTAATATATTATTCGTGTTTTCTAGATTCTTCGTCACAAAAAAATATTTTTCCAATTTGCACGATTTTTATAAGCGTAGATTTCCTATGACCTTCACCTTTTCACAGAACATGAATTGTGGAATAAACGACATCAGTTTTGAATCATTCAAACCAAGTATGGCAAACGCTCAACTTCAAGCACTTCAATACGCCCAGAACAAGCTTGGTCCTGGGAGGTCACCGTAAAGTTTAAAGTTTACTTTCAATATTGTTATATTTATTGTTCAAATTAACATAGGTACCCGATTTGTGGACCCCCTTTTTTATGTTTTAATTCATCACTTTTGTGGGACGTTTTCATTATAAACAGTGTTGAACAACTTCAAACATTACCAAAAACTCAATCCGAGATCGATATAAACCCATTTCTAAAAACACAAAAACCCCAGAGTAGAGGATCGAGGGTTTTTGTGTTTTTAGAAATATATCGATCTCGGATTGAGTTTTTGGTAATGTTCCCTTCCGGAGAGTAACCATGCCTGCAGATGTAGGTTCTCTGGATTTGGATGCATCATTCTTGCACACGAGAGACGCAGCAGATCTGTGAACCAGGCTTGTTTTGGCCAAGCCGGTGCAATAAGAATGATCTTGCAAAATTCCCGAGCCACCTTTTGAAGGACTTGGGAAAGAAACCTGAAGGGAGGGAATGCGTAAGAGAACATTCCTTTCCAATAGATTGACATTGCGTCAACAGCGTATGCTAGAGGATCTGGAACTGGAGAAACGAAAGTGTCCAGTTTGTGGTTCAGAGACGTAGCAAACAGATCCAGATGAGGACGACCCCAAAGAAGACGGATGGCATTGAAAATTACTTGTAGTAATTCCTATTTCGTGTTCACTGGTGTTAGAGAACGTGACAGTGTGTCTGCTAGTACATTGAGATGACCCGGAATATGCCTTACTACCAGTTGAATCTGAAGTTCTGAGCAAAGAAGGAGAATCTCCCTGCAAAGAGAATACAGGTTGAAAGAATGAGTGCCTCCCTGGTTTTTCAGATACGGTAGTATTGTCTGTTCCCAAGACCAGAAATTTGAGATGGAGAGTTGTTCTGAAATGAGACAATGTCAGATGAACTGCTTTCATCTCCAACAGGTTGATGTGTTCCTTCTGTTGTAGAGGAGACCACAACCCTAAGGCCCAACTTCCCTCTAGATAAGCTCCCCAACCCAGGTTGGAAGCATCTGTGAAGAGAGTTAGGGTAGGAACTGGTACTGACAGAGATAGACCTTTCATCACATTCTCCCTGTTTATCCACCACTGTAGGTGAGGTAACAGTAAAGGAAGAAGAGAGATCTTTGCTTCCCAGTCTTGAGAGGCTGGAAGCCAGTGTTGAAGAAGATAAAACTGTAAGGGCCAAATGTGGAGACGCCCTCGCGGAATCACTTCCGCGAGTGAGTTGAGAAAACTGTCTGGCTGTTACGAACTGAGAGTGTTGGAACAACAGAATTATCTGACAGAGGGATACAAATTTTCCTCTGGTGGAAAAATGAGACCCATGTCTGTTCTGTAGTGTTCCCCTAGAAATAGAAAATTATGAGAAGGAGTCAACTCCGACTTCTTCCAATATATCAAAAAACCCAGATTTAGAAAAAGCTGAATTATCATTTCCATTTGGGAAGCAAGAATTTGTTGATCGAAATCCTTGATCAGAGAATCGTCTAGATAGGAATGAATCTGAATAGACAGTGTGTGCAGATGAGCTATTACTGTTTGAAACACTCTTGTGAAGACTAGGGGAGCCACTGAGATCCCAAATGGGAGTGTTCGAAATTGGTATACTGTATTGCCCCAAGCAAAACGAAAAAAATTTCTGAAGGGAGGAGCAATAGGGATGTGAATGTACGCATCCATGAGATCGAGGCTTGTTGTCCACATACCAGGGTGGATACAACATCTGATGGAACGATTGGTTTCCATTTTGAAATGGGGTACCAAGAGAAACGTATTCAGGATAGAAAGATCTATTACTGGTTTCATACCCCCAGTTTTCTTGGGAACTAAGAAATAAGGGTAATAACAAAATTACCGAATTCCGAACAATCTTACAAAGGGAAAGTCAAAACTCATAAGTATATAAACAGACAAAATCAGTCAACAACCTGAAAACTGTGAAAACCGTAATGACCCTGACTTGGTACAGGCATTTCTAAAGAAATGGTGGGTTGAATCCGATTTTAAACCTCCCGCTTTCATTACGGCTCAAAGGTTTCGGCTGTCACTATAACAGTATTTATAACCATACTGGAACAAAATAGGTAAAATAGTTGCCAAAGCAGTACCAAATTCAGTGAAGTAAATGTTCAAAACACTCTTACGTCACACATTGATAAAAAAATATTGTTGACATTTTTGTTGACTTCCTTATCTTTATACATTTTCACTATATGAAAATCCATTGTTTATTATCGTCTCTGCAGAGACGGAATATATTTCGACAAGATCTTGGTATCGGAATATAAACATAAAGAGATCGAATAAGGCGAATATTTTTATAGCCCTGGTCCAGTAGCCTGTTTCTCAGATAAAGATGACGTTTTTTGGAAATCAGAATAATTGCTACTGGCCCTTGCATAACGAATCAATTGCGAGATGTAAACACCATATGCAGGAGAAGCTGGTATATTGCTGCACATATTTGGAAAATTTATGATTTTAAAATTGAAGTCGTCCCGTTTATCATAAATCTTAGTACTGAGTTGACCACTGTCGTCAAATTCGAGGTATAAGTCCAAAAATGATGCGGTCGAAGCTGTATCTGTGGTCTCTTTAACTTCCAGCTCTGGAGGATATATCAATGGAAGAAATTCTGCAAATCTAGAATTATTGATAGATAAAACGTCATCAATATACCTGTATGTGAAATTAAATGCTCTAGCCTCATGAATCTTCTTATCTTTAACAAGCTTTTGAAGAAACTCCGACTCATATGAGTATAAAAATAAATCGGCTAGAAGAGGGGCACAATTCGTACCCATTTATATGCCGACGACCTGTGAAACAGTGTCCCTCCAAAGGAGACAAATATGTTATCGATGAGGAACTCCAGCATACTGATCACTTGTTCCTCGGAGTAGCATGTTCTATCTTTTTGAATTTAGTTTGGAAATATGTGGAATTGTAGCCTAACACAACAAATTTTGAGCCATAGTTTCTATGACTGAAAGCTTTGTGAATTGTTTCTTTTAAGCGGGTTTTTAATTTGTCATGCGGTAGGGTGGTATATAGAGTTGAAAAATCTAAAGTTTTGATAGAGGATACCTGAGAGAAAGATCTTGATTTAAGGTTATCCAAAAGATCTTTAGAGTTTCTCAAAATCCACATGTGATTTATGCCACTACGCGAGTAAACAGTTTCACAATATTTCTGTTGTCCCCGTTGTACTGCAGATAGAATCTTTGTCAGGTGAATAGATAATTCTTTCGTCGAACAAGTTGATGATCCCGCTATGTATCTTTCTTTGTATGGTGTCTTATGGAGTTTAAGTATCCAATATAAATAGGGTAAATCCTCAGACTCTTTACCAGAGGGAATGTTTAAAGAGGTCATAAAAGATCTGTGGTTAGCTAGGATTTCATCTTTGTCGAACGAGGTGTTGCTATTTATGCCTAATTCCTTGATTAGGCATTCGAAGTAATATGATTTACATACAAACACGATATTGTTGAAAGCCTTGTCCGCAGGAACGATAACATATTTGTCATAAAGAGAGGAAAGACACTTAACAGCTTCTTGGTCTTTAAATACAGGCTTATGTCGACTATTAACACAATTTTTGAGTTTGTGAATCCGACCTTGTACTAGAGACCTAATTGTTCTAACCCAGTCTGACAGGACTCTAACTCAGGATCTTGGTCTACTTTTCTCTTTATCCACTTTCTGGCATAATCTTCAACAGCATCCATAATTATCTTGAAATTATGTTTCCAATTGATGTGTTGAGGTTCTCTGAATTTAGGACCATGAGAAATTACCTTTCGGAGACTCTCATGTTGAATGATATTCAGATTACCAGTGATTACATGCCCAGATGGGTTGTATTGAAAAGGAGAGTGGGAGCAGTCACAAGTCAGAGGGTTCTTAAGGTACTTTTCTATGTTAATATCTTGCAATGCTTCTTTGTAGTTGAAATTTTACGGCCAATGCTGTTAGAGTAGCTATAGGAGACAATAAGAACACATTGATTTTTGAAATATGGTGCAATTTCTTTTACGACCTCTTTTCTATTAAGAATGTTGCTGATGTTAATAGCATCGATTCCTTTGTTAGCAAACGGAATATGGAGGAATTTTCTGTTGTTATCATGAAGAGGCTCAGATCGAATTGGCTTGAAAAGACGAAAGGACACCACGTCACATATAATACTAGACAATCTGTACTTAGGAGGAAAAGGATTTACGCCTCCTTTGTCAAGTCCAAAATCCCTAAGATCTTTGAGGTAGTTTACAGATAGTGAAAATAAGATTGTACGAATGTGATGAATTCCAAGAGGTTTCTGTATATTAGAAAGTAAATCATTAAATAGGCTCATCACGTTGATTTCGCTGCATCCAGGACTTGACAAATTTCCCACCCCTTTGATGTTATCATTGCAACCGTAAGGCATTGCAGTACCTAACTCTTTAATCCAAAACAACTCTGTATCGGTACGGTAAGGTGTACTAAGTATTGGACGATTTGTATGATAGTAAATCTTCTCGATGATTCGAACTTTCATCGTCAAACAGCGGTCATGACCCGGTTGATTGAAATGATTATACAAAATCCTGTATTTGAGATCTCTTGCATCATATCGATGTTGATTCATTCTACTTCGCAATGTTTGACGAGTTTAACCAACATACAAAAGTCCAGAGAGTGTACATTCTATGCCGTAAATGACATTTTTAGTAGAAAAGACGGGAGTAAAAACCTGGAGATTGAAAAGGATCCTGAACCCTCTCTATTACTCCTTTCAAGATCAAAGACGGAACTTCCTCCGACCGAAGAATCCGCTTCTCTTTGTCTGACGTGTGAGACAAAGAGATGGGAATCTCTGACAGTGTAGGTGACCTCAGAAACTGAAGATGAAGTCCCCCCCCCCCCGAATTACTGACAGAACCCACGAGTCCGTGGTAATTTTCTCCCATTGACTCAGAAAGTGAGTAAGTCTCCCTCCTACAGGAATAGAGGGGAACGGAACAGAAAACTATTCCTCCCTCTTGGGAGGTGTCCGTAATAAACGAGGGGGCAACTTCCTATTTACGATTCCGTCTTCTTGGCCCATTTTTTCTTGTCAGAAAAATTGGGTTTGGAAGCAAAAGAGGTAGTTGGTGGGGTCAACTTTCCTCTTCTTGGGAAACCTGTGGGTAGAACCAGAAGGAGGATTAGTTACCACAGAACGTTTGCCATTAGTTATCTGAACGTTAACTTTGACAGGCTGTGGAAGTTTCTACATCTCCTCCTGAACCTCCTGGACAGACAAGCCAAAGATCTTGTCCGACAAAGGAGAAGACAGCAAAGAGTCTTTTAAAGACTCATTGACCGAGGATTCCTCTAACATTTCACTTCTTTTTATAGAAAGAGTAAAATTACCGAGAGTGCCCATAAGAAGAAGTTGAGAGATACCAATAGCTTGGTCAACTTGGGACTTAAGCTCCGAAAAATCATCCCCTTTTTACCTATTTTGTTCCTGTATTTAAATACTGTTACAGTGACAGCCGGAACCTTTGAAGCGTAATGAGAGCGGGAGGTTTGGCGCCTTAAAATCTGATTCAACCCACCATTTCTTTAGAAATGCCTGTACCAAGTCAGGGTCATTACGGTTTTCACAGTTTTCCGGTTGTTGACTGATTTTGTCTGTTTATATAATTATGAGTTTTGACTTTCCCTTTGTAAGATTGTTCGGAGTTCGGTAATTTTGTTATTACCCTTATTCTCCTGAAGTAAAGACCCAGCTACCGACAGAACGTGTTCAGCTGTACCCAGTGCATGAGCGGTGCTCCTAAGAAGGTTCTATGACTTAGACCAAAGAGATTGTGTAAGTCTTAATCCATCTACTGACTTAGAGCCTAGAAGGAAAGCCATAGTTTTATCACAAGTAGGAGCTGACTTTTCAATAGACGAATTGTGTTATACTTCTAAACCTGCCTGGAAAAGAAGAGGAACCAAAACCAGGAAGTTTTCCAGTATTGTTACTACAAGAGCCTGCAGGTGAAGCCAAACTATCCTGAATCACTTGAAGAGCTGTGGAAACATGCTTAGATTCAGGAAAAGACTTGTAAGAAGAGGAACGTTCCTGAGACAAACCACACAATGTCTTAAACGTGGAAGTTTTTTGGATCCTAGGAGGGGAAGTAAAAGGAACATAGGCTTTTTCTCTGAGGAGAGAATAGACCCTAGCCTTTAGCTGATCCCTAGAAGCCGGAAACTCCTCAGACTCGAATTCACTAGAACTACCTTCCTCGGGAGTACCAGCTCTGTTCAGAGTGAACGAAAAAGATTTCTTCGAAACAGAAGTAGTAAGAACAGCTTCCTCCTCTACAGTGAGAAAAGAAGCCTCCTGACTCCCTGAGACCATAGATAGAGAGTCATCTTCTTCTTCCTGACTGGTTAGGATAAGAAGGCTCTACCGAGGCACCTGACCGAGACTCCAAAGTATACAACCTCTGGCTAGTGAAGTCTGAGAAGAGGAAGTATCAGAAGGCTACCTGGGGTTACTGGAAGGATTACCAGGAAAAGTTGACCAAGGATAGGAAGGGTCACAAGGAAAACCAGGATGAGCTTGGAACTGAGGTGTCCAAGGAGGACAAGGCCAACCTGGGAACCTATTGGAAGGTTGCAATGGAGAAATTGGAGGTCTATGTTGCTTAGCATTCAAAAGCAGTGACATTAGACGCAACCGTATCAACAGGACGAGAAAAGGTGTGGGTCACTGAAGACACAATGGGAATTCCAACCCTAGTAACTGACCTATTCGGAACCAGGTCCGATGTTAGGTGGTTTCTCAGTCCTGCTACCGAAGTCTCAGGAGTAGTCTGGGAAATGGAGGTCGGAATTCCCACACTCAAAGGGTTAGGTATGGAACCATCCCAAAAAGTGTCACTGCCTGTGATGGATTTGAACGGGCTCAATTCCATAATTTTTACAATTTGAACAAAAAATAATAAATGAATATATTGTAAATTACCTGAAATTACAGTAAAATTGTGTCACAATATAAATATAATATAAAAGAATATATATAAATTTATAATGGTAGTATCAAATACAAACAAAAATTGTTTTCATCTGTTCTCCAAGGACAAGAAAAGCGTGCTATTCTGGTCGAAGCAGGAAATTGAATGTTTTGTATTATGGGAAGCTCTTATTAGGTCTCCTAGGGGATCTTCTCAAAATATTGTCATAATATTATTGGTATTTCCTGCTGTTCGGATGTCGCTTAGGGACTATCTCAGAATTTATAGTGGTAAGGTATTTATGTTATAAAAATACATATTTGACACCTATATATTTGGAACAGACTACATTTTTATGGTCAGTAAACCCTTTGTCTTTTTTGTTTATTTAACTGATTGATAATTGGTGTCATTAAATGTAGGCAAACCAGGATTGAACCAATCATGATACATGTGCAATAGGGGTGTATTAAGTATATGTAAGAACATGATAATCCCTGTCTTCATGAATAAGTACGAGCGAACAAACTTAGAACATTGTAAAATAATCAAGACAACATAACAGGGGCGTAGCTGGAAGTAAAACTATGTGCAATCAAAGAAGTTCGGCGAGGGGTCTGGTAGGGGGACCAGGGGGGCAAAGACCCCCGGAAGCCCAGCGTTTCTAGCAATTAGAGAGGGTAATTCCTGTTGCTAAATCGCTCCTTTTTTTACCATCACGTTTCATACAGAAAACATGGATCGGTTGACGGATCACTTCAGGAAGTTAATATATATGAACAAAGGAAATATGAGGTACAACACCTGTTAAAAAAGAAATGCCTTGATTCCTGAAACCTGCGACTTGTTCCTATAAATTCAGTTTTATATATACCGTCCGCCTTGTTATTAAAATTTTATTTTTAGAATGTTTGTTCTGATGGATACTAAATATTTGCTTTCTAAAAAGGTTTGCTGATTAACGGAGATGTTACAAAGTACAATTGGAAAAATATTTAAACAAAAATAGGAACACGTTATTGCATGCACCTTTTCATTTGTTTTAAGTGTTATTTTGTATATTTGTAATAACAATTTGACAATACAAAATAATTCAAAATGATTAAAGTAATGAATTCCTGTTGTAAAAATCAAAACACAGTAGTTTGCGTTATTAAGTCTCACAAATAACGTTTGGAGACTTATTGTTTTTGCTCCGTTTCTTATTAAGTCCCCAAACGAAGTTTTGGGGACTTCTTGTTTTTTGCACCGTTTCTTCTTATTATTATTATTATTATTATTAAGTCTCCAAACGAAGTTTTGGGGACTTCTTGTTTTTGCACCGTTTCTTATTATTATTATTATTATTATGGCTCCCAAACGTAGTTTGTGAGACATATTACTTTTGCTCTGTTTCTTATTATTATTATTATTATTATTACATCACCCCGACTGCTGTCGGGTGATGTATTGCTATTCTACGTTTCTTTTTCACTATTATTCTTATTCTTATTCTTCGACACATTTTTGTCCGCTCGATTTCTCGGAGATGCCTTGATCAAACTTTATGAAACCTTGTAGGAATATCATATGCCATGTGAAGTTGTGCTTTTAAGGGTTGATTTTTTCAAAATGGCTGCCGTTGCCATGGAAACGGCCAAAATACTAAAAAATTGAAAAACACAAAAATTATCATAGCAGGTTACTCGCCAAGCAGAAATTAATGAAACTTGATAAGAACAACATCCACATCTAGTGGAACGAGATAAGCCAAAAAAATCGGAATCGGTTGGACAAACTTTGCCGCAGTTGCCATGAAAACAAATAAGAGGGGATTTAAAAAAAATTGGAATCCTTTCATCAAACTTCATGAAACTTTGTAGGAATATCCACCGTAGTGTGTGGCAGCTTTTGGGGGTTGAAAAATTTCAAAATGGCGGCCGTTTCCATGGTAACCAAGGTGCAAAAAATGTTAAATTCACTCCAAACTTCACAAAGTTTTGCAGTAATGTTTCCTGTCACATCCACATCTAGTGGAACGAAATAAGCCACAAAAATCGGAATCGGTAGGACAAACTTTGCCGCAGTTGCCATGGAAATAAAAAAGGGGGATTTTAATAAATTTTGATTTCTTTCATCAAACTTCATGAAACATAGTTGGAATATTCACCGTAGTGTGTGGAAGCTTTTGGCGTGTTGATAAAATTCAAAATGGCGTTACCATGGAAACCGAGGTAACAAAATAATGGGGTGGGATGATGTCCGCTATTGATTTGCAATGACAATTCTAGTTATTATTATTATTCTTATTATTCCACTTTCTGCACAATTTTGTCCGTCACTTTTCTCGGAAATGCCTTGATCAAACTATATGAAACTTTGTAGGAATATCATATGCCATGTGAAGTTGTGCCTTTAGGTGTTGATTTTTTCAAAATGGCTGCCGTTGCCATGGAAACGGCTAAAATGCAAAAAAAAAAGTTGAAAAACACAAAAATGCTCATAGCAGGTTACTCGCCGAACAGAAATTGATGAAACTTGACAGGAACAACATCCACATCTAGTGGAACGAGATAAGCCAAACAAATTGGAATCGGTTGGACAAACTTTGCCGCAGTTGCAATGGAAACAAAAAGGGGTGATTTAAGAAATTTTTGGATTCCTTTCATTAAACTTCATGAATCTTTGTAGGAATATCCACCGTAGTGTGTGGCAACTTTTGGGGTTTGAAAAATGGCGGCCGTTGCCATGGTAATTAAGGTGCAAATTTTTTTTAATTCACTCCGTACAGCGGGTCTTTTTGAAACTTGACAAAAAAATAGATCATCACTCAAAGTTGTGCTTTTGTTCTTAAAACTTTCCAAATGGCCGCCATTTCAAAATGGCCGCCAATATAAAATCAAAATAAATTGTGAAAAATTCAAAAATGAAAAGATTTCTATGGAAATGGATATTTACAGGGAGTAAAACATACTGCACCATATGGCGACCATTTTGGTTTGCTATGGCGGCCATTTTGAATCCAAAATGGCCGCAAAAATACAAAAATCCTCCGATTTGGGCAAAATTTGGTTTCCAAGTAGATTTTGTTCTTGCCAATTGATATCCATCATCCTTTTTGGAATTGGGGGCCATTAATGATCCTTCAGATCATATCATTTCTTGTTATTATTATTATTATTATTATTATTATTATTATTATTATTATTATTATTCCTCTTCTTCTTCTCCGAATGAACTTGTCCGACCAAATTCTCACAGACTGATGATCCGATCTTTACTAAACTTCACAGGAAGGTGGATTCCCATCTCAAGAGGTGCACTCAGGTCTGGGAATTTTCAAAATAGCCGTCGTTGCCATGGAAACCGTGAACATATGTCAAAATATTTGACCTCACTTTTATCGGAAACTGCCGAAGGGATTTCCACAAGACTTGGCATATATATTAAGTATGGTTGGTAGAATATTCTGACTAAAAAAATCGCGAGCGAATGGCCGCTATTTTCAAAATGGCCGTCGACAAAATCGGCAAAATTTTAATGTTCTCTAATTTCAGTTAAAATTGATATCTAGGGTTATTTTGAAGCGAGGAATTGATTAGTAATGATGAAAATTGCATTCAGGGTCAGCCAACGTTTCCAAAATGGCCACCAACAAAATCGACAAATTGTTAATAGTCTCCGATTTCAATAAAAATTGATATCTAGGAGTATTTTGAAGTGAGGACTTGGTTGGTGCCCTGAATTCTGATATGGGGGTCGTTTGGGGAATTCTGTGTTTGCAGCCAAACACAATCAAACCTAGTTATTATTATTATTATTATTATAATTATTATTATTCCTCTTCTTCTCCGAAGCCAATTTGTTCGACCAAATTCTCAGAGACTGATGATCCGATCTTTACTAAACTTCACAGGAAGGTGGATCCCCATCGCAAAAGGTGCATTCATGTCCTGGAATTTTCAAAATGGCCGCCGTTGCCATGGAAACCGTGAACGTATGTCAAAATCTTTGACCTCACTTATATCGGAAACTGCCGAAGGGATTTCCACAAGACTTCGCATATATATTAAGTAGGGTTGGTAGAAAAATCGCGAACGAATGGCCGCCGACAAAATCGGCAAAATTTCAATGTTCTCTGATTTCAATGAAAATTTATATCTAGGGTTATTTTGAAGTGAGGAATTGATTGGTAATGTTGAAAATTGCATTGTCATTTTTATTTTCAAAATCAGTTAATGACTAGTCTTTTAAATTTAAATTTTCCATGTCACATGGTACGTGAAATATACATTGAAAGCACATGTCTATTATTTTGTTTTGATGGTTTGGGCTTTTACATTATTTGTACTCACTCCAGGTAGATTTATACACTTAAGAAAATATCATTAACATATAAGAGGCCTAATCAGTAATGGGTAACTTTTTTAATAATGGATAAAAAATTTGAAATTAATTGTCAGAGTTCGTATCATATATTAATATACATTTAGAAAACAAATTGTGGATTTTTAAGAAAACAAATTCTAAACATTTATAGAAGTCAAACGGATTAATATATCATATCTTATGTTTTTCCCTTGCTTTAACGACAAAATAGATTATTTCAATTTTCCCATTGTGACCTTTTGGTTCCCTTTATATGTAGTGACATTCCAGCAGCACCCGCATAGAGAGTAAATATCGCTCAGTTGATACGATATTCCCGAGCTTGTGGATGCTACTAGGGTTGCAACTAACAAGGAAGCCACTGAACCAAGAGGTTTCTATTGGTTTAGTTGAAGTCATCACTTCGGAAGTTTTACGGTGGTCACCATGTTTTGGTGAACCGTCACGGAATATCTGTGTCACAAATGACCACTGATATGTTCCGTTTGTCGTAATCACAATTCTCTCCTTTGCTCATTCATGACTTACTACCGTATTTGTAACAAGGGTAACATAACGGGTGCCACATGTGTAGCAGGAACCGCCTACCCCTCCGGAGCACGCACTAGATAACCTTTTACTATAACATTGCTTGTTTTGAGCCGCCGGGGTAATCTCGAAAATATCAGCCTGTACTTATACTTGTACTTTATACACACAAAATAACTTCTCATGAAACATTGGGATTGTTGAAAATTGTTTAAAAAAATTAAAACATTTTCATATTGTTTTGAACAATACGGAAATCCGTTTTTCAGAACATACATTGTTCCGAATCCAAGCCAACCAGTCTTTACCCTTTCTTCTTAATTCGTCATGTTCGGCGGAGAGGCAGTAAATACCAATTTTGTAGTCATTGCTTTGATCCAATCAGAGGTCGACACCACAACATATTACACTGGAGGCTAGCACGCTGACAATTACACCACCGACGAGATTCCGAATGAAACGAAATGAAATACTAAGTTAATACCAATTTTGTAGTCATTGCTTTGATCCGAGCTCGACACCACAACCTATCCAATGAAAGGAAATGAAATACTAGCACTTAATGAAATATATTGAACAAATACGCAAGTAATATTTCTACCAAGTTTGGTTCCAATTAGTCAAATGGTTTTTGAGAAATAAATTGAAATTTCAAAGAAAAAGTAATCCACATATTAGTATGTTGGCATTGCAATACTGGTGAATGGTCTCTATATGTTGATATTGTTTGTTACACTGGCGAGTGGCCTCTATATATTGGCATTGCTATACTGGTGAGTGGTCCTTAAATTGTGGGATTGCTATACCGGTGAGTGATCCATATATGTTGGCACTGCTATACTGGTGAGTGATCACTACATGTTGGCATTGCTATACTGGTGAGTGATCCATACATGTTGGCATTGCTATACTGGTGAGTGATCACTACTTGTTGCCATTGCTATACTGGTGAGTAATCACTACATGTTGGCATTGCTATACTGGTGAGTGATCCCTACATTTTGGCATTGCTACACTGGTGAGTGGTCCCTTTATGTAGGCATTGCTACACTGTGCTAGTTGTTCTTGTATATGATGACATTGGTGAGTGGTGCATATATGCTGGTATTGCTTCACTGGCGAGTGTTCCTAGATGTTGGTATTGCTATACTGGTGAGTGGTGCCTATATGCTGGTATTGCTTCACTGATGAATGTTCCCTACATGTTGGGATTGTTATACCGTTGTAGTGTTTCCAGATGTTGGTATTGCTATATTTGCGAGTGGTCTCTATGTGTTGGCATTGCTACTCTGGTGAGTGGTCCTGTATGTTGGCATTGCTATACTGGCGAGTGATCCCTACATTGTGGCATTGCTATACTGGCAAGTGGTCCCTACATTTTGGGATTGCTATACTGGTGAGTGTTCCTAAATGTTGGTATTGCTACACTGAGGACTTATATATTGGCATTGCTTCACTGGTGAGTGGTCATATATGTTGGCTTTGCTATACTGGTGAGTGGTCCTATATGTTGGGATTGCTATACTGGTGAGTGGTCCTATATGTTGGTATTGTTATACTGGTAAGTGGTCCTATTTGTTGGGATTGTTATACTGGTGGAGTGTTCCTAGATGCTGATATTGCTATAATGGCGAGTGGTCCCTATATGTTGGTATTGCTACTGTGGTGAGTGTTCCTATATGTTGGTATTGCTATACTGGTGAGTGTTCCTAAATGTTGGTATTGCTATACTGGCGAGTCGTCTCTACATGTTGGGATTGCTATACTGGTGAGTGGTCCCTACATGTTGGGATTGCTATACTGGTGAGTGTTCCTATATGTTCACTTTGCTATACTGACGAGTGGTCCCTACATGTTGGGATTGCTATACTGGTGAGTGTTTCTATATGTTGGCATTGCTATACTGGTGAGTGGTCCCTACATGTTGGCATTGCTATACTGGTGAGTGTTCCTATATGTTGACATTTCTATACTGGCGAGTGTTCCCTACATGTTGAGATTGCTATACTGGTGAGTGTTCCTAGATATTGGTATTGCTATACTGGCGAGTGGCCCCTACATGTTGTGATTGCTATACTGGTGAGCGTTCCTATATGTTGACATTGCTATACTGGCGAGTGGTCCCTGCATGTTGGGATTGCTATACTGGTGAGTGGTTCCTACATGTTGAATTGCTATTCTGGTGAGTGTTCCTATATGTTGGCATTACTATGCTATCGAGTGGTCCCTACATGTTGGGATTGTTATAGTGGTGAATGTTCCTAGATGTTGGTATTGCTATACTGGTGAGTGGTCCCTACATGTTGGCATTGCTATACTGGTGATTGGTCCCTACATGTTGGGATTGATATACTGGTGAGTGGTCCCTACATGTTGGGATTGATATACTGGTGAGTGTTCCTATATGTTGGCATTGCTATACTGGCGAGTGGTCCCTACATGTTGGCATTGCTATACTGGCGAGTGGTCCCTACATGTTGGCATTGCTATACTGGTGAGTGGTCCCTACATCTTGGCATTGCTATACTTGTGAGTGTTCCTAGATGTTGGCATTGCTATACTGGCGAGTGGCCCCTACATGTTGGGATTGCTATACTAGTGAGTGTTCCTAGATGTTGGTATTGCTATACTGGCGAGTGGTCCCTACATGTTGGGATTGCTATACTGGTGAGTGTTCCTATATGTTGGCATTGCTATAATGGCGAGTGGTCTCTACATGTTGGGATTGATATACTGGTGAGTGGTCCCTACATATTGGGATTGCTATACTGGTGAGTGTATCTATATGTTGGCATTGCTATACTAGCGAGTGGTCCTTACATGTTGGCATTGCTATACTGGTGAGTGGTCCCTTTATGTAGGCATTGCTACACTGTGCTAGTTGTCCTTGTATATGATGACATTGGTGAGTGGTGCCTATATGCTGGTATTGCTTCACTGGCGAGTGTTCCTAGATGTTGGTATTGCTATACTGGTGAGTGGTACCTATATGTTGGCATTGTTACATTGATGAGTGGTCTACATGTTGGGATTGTTTCACTGCTGAGTGTTCCTAGATGTTGGTATTGCTACACTGAGGTCTTATATATTGGTATTGCTATACTGGTGAGTGGTGCCTATATGCTGGTATTGCTTCACTGATGAGTGTTCCCTACATGTTGGGATTGTTATACTGGTGGAGTGTTCCTAGATGTTGGTATTGCTATATTTGCGAGTGGTCTCTATATGTTGGCATTGCTACTCTGGTGAGTGGTCCTGTATATTGGCATTGCTATACTGGCGAGTGATCCCTACATGTTGGGATTGCTATACTGGTGAATGTTCCTAAATGTTGGTATTGCTACACTGAGGTCTTATATATTGGCATCGCTTCACTGGTGAGTGGTCATTTATGTTGCCATTGCTATACTGGTGAGTGGTCCTATATGTTGGCATTGCTATACTAGTGAGTGGTCCTATATGTTGGTATTGCTATACTGGTAAGTGGTCCTATTTGTTGGGATTGTTATACTGGTGGAGTGTTCCTAGATGTTGGGATTGCTATACTGGCGAGTGGTCCCTATATGTTGGTATTGCTACTGTGGTGGGTATTCCTTGATGTTGGTATTGCTATACTGGCGAGTGGTCTCTACATGTTGGGATTGCTATACTGGTGAGTGGTCCCTACATATTGGGATTGCTATACTGTGAGTGTTCTTATATGTTGGCATTGCTATACTGGCGAGTGGTTCCTACATGTTGGGATTGCTATACTGGTGAGTGTTCCTATATGTTGGCATTGCTATACTGGTGAGTGTTCCTATATGTTGGTATTGCTATACTGGTGAGTGTTCCTAGATGTTGGTATTGCTATACTGGCGAGTGGTCTCTACATGTTGGGATTGTTATACTGGTGAGTGGTCCCTACATATTGGGATTGCTATACTGGTGAGTGTTCTTATATGTTGGCATTGCTATACTGGCGAGTGGTCCCTACATGTTGGGATTGCTATACTGGTGAGTGTTCCTATATGTTGGCATTGCTATACTGGTGAGTGGTCCCTACATGTTGGCATTGCTATACTGGTGAGTGGTCCCTACATGTTGGCATTGCTATACTGGTGAGTGTTCCTATGTTGGCATTTCTATACTGGCGATTGGTCCCTACATGTTGGGTTTGCTATACTGGTGAGTGTTCCTATATGTTGACAGTGCAATACTGGCGAGTGGTCGCTACATGTTGGGATTGCTATACTGGTGAGTGGTCCCTACATGTTGGGATTGCTATAGTGGTGAGTGTTCCTATATGTTGGCATTGCTATACTGGTGAGTGGTCCCTACATGTTGGGATTGCTATGCTGGTGAGTGGTTCTTACATGTTGGAATTGCTATACTGGTGAGTGTTCCTATATGTTGGTATTGCTATACTGGTGAGTGGTCCCTACATGTTGGGATTGCTATAATTGTTATTGGTCCCTACATGTTGGGATTGCTATACTGGTGAGTGGTCCCTACATGTTGGGATTGCTATTCTGGTGAGTGTTCCTATATGTTGGCATTGCTATACTGGCGAGTGGTCCCTACATGTTGGCATTGCTATACTGGCGAGTGGTCCCTACATCTTGGCATTGCTATACTGGTGAGTGTTCCTAGATTTTGGCATTGCTCTACTGGCGAGTGGCCCCTACATGTTGGGATTGCTATACTGGTGAGTGTTCCTAGATGTTGGTATTGCTATACTGGTGAGTGGTCCCTACATGTTGTGATTGCTCTACTGGTGAGTGGTCCCTACATGTTGGGATTGCTATACTGGCGAGTGGTCCCTACATGTTGGGATTGCTATACTGGTGAGTGTTCCTATATGTTGGCATTGCTATACTGGCGAGTGGTCTCTACATGTTGGGATTGATATACTGGTGAGTGGTCCCTACAAAAGTTCACATGACACTTTAGGGACCGACCATTTAACTTGCAGGGGGGGTATGGTTTTTTGTTTCATTCAGAATTTTTTTTCGGACAACATGAGAGTAGGAATATTTATTTTTTTTGTCGCGCAAAGCGCTAATTTATTTTTCCAGAATTTAACATTAGGTGATATGACAAAACCTCTGAATCAGATTACTTTTTTTTTCCTCCACCAAAATCAGAATATTTTTTACAGCAACATTGGGAATCAGAATATTTTTTTAGAAAAAAACCATACCCCCCCCCCCCCCCCTTCAAGTTAAATGGTCGGTCCCTTAGGTCAGGTGAGTAAAAAGAATTAGTCAAGACAATTTCAAACTGATATTTATTAAGGGTGAAAAAAATATAATACAAATTTAAGAAATTGACATACTTGTTAGACCATATATTTTGTCTTTGTTTCCCATACTACATACAATCTCACATGTTAAATACAATTAGGCCATTCAAACCAGAGGCTCACCAGAGTCAGCATCACTCACATGTATGTATAATGGTTTGTTGTACATACTGAAGCATTTTTTCAAAGTCTTTTAAAACTTTACAAGCATACTAGTGATAATGTATATTGAGACCTTTAAACTGACGTTAATGTTTTTATCTGTAACATCATAATGTATTTGACGTCACAGTGACTGATAATTTTCAGTATCACAGTCAGTCAATTGATACTGAAAATATCCCCCAGTAAGATCAAAGGAAAAATATACTACAAGTTCAAGGAGAACCACAGATTCTTAAAAAACAAAACATTTGTACACAGTTTTCTCAACAAACATAGACATTCTATGTACACATCACCTTCAACCAGAACCGTAGTTTCTTTCAAAAAACATTTCCTCAGTTTTCTCAACAAACATTCATTTTATACACATCATGTTCAACCAGAACAATAGTTTCCTAAAAAAAATTACATTTAGTTTGCTCAACAAACAGACATTGTATGCACACATCAAGTTCAACCAGAACTCTAATTTCTTTATAAAAAAAACCAAACATTTGTACACAGTTCTCTCAATAGTCTTATTTTTAACTAGGTTCCTTCAGCTGTGACCATCATGGGCTTCCAACTGACAATAAAACACCCAACGTTTGTAAAGGGACCTTTCAATAAGAGGTGGTACCGGGTACTTTTACCCACCTAAAATGGTCTTTGGTACCTCCTGATTTTAAAGAGTGTTGTATAAGATATTCATGAAAATTGTTCAAATTTTAATAAAAAGTACCGCCTGTAAATAGTGAAATACTGGCAGACTTGAAAAAACAGGAATTTTCAGAGGGGGGTTACAGAGACTGGCAACGCGAGTCGCGCACCTCACCGAGCGAGGTGCTATTATGGCCGGGAGTCTGGGGGCGGCTCACGGCCCCCCAGAAGCTCTGGAGTATATGGTGCAAATCCTGCAAACTAGGAATTTCCAGGCACTTCACTTAAATTTCAGAAAGTCCTGTATTTTACACTGAATTTTTATAATTTTCATCAAATTTTATAACATGCATAATATGTTTGTGGTCACTGCCTTGTAGGCAAATGCTCCACTGTTCATCCTCCCCCCCCCCCCCCCCCCCCCCCCAAATAACAATCACACAAAAATATCTAAACTACTAGACGATATGTATGTATAAAATAAAATGGATATTCAGCGCCACTGAACAAATTAACGTAATGAAACTGAGGCTACCTAGATGTAGTTTAATAGTTGTCAATCATGATGTAATTGAAGTTAATTGAAGAGTCGAATAGAGTTGTCTCCCCTATACCAAAAATTTTTTCTTTTCACATAAATTAATTTATTACAATAAATATAATTTCATGGCAACAACAAGTATGTTGTGCTTTGTTTAATGGTTGGTCATATCAAAAATTAAGCAAGAAATATTAGAATTGAAATGGTCATTTATTATAAAATGACGATAAAGATATCACTTAATACAAACATAATTCAAACACTACAATCAAATGTCACAAACAATAATAATGTGTTTGACTTGCAAATAAATGTTCAATGTAAACAATGACACAGAAATATCTAAACTACTAGACAATATGTATAAAAATGTGACAATCATCAAAGATGGGTAATACTACCCTCTAATAAAAGTAGATAATAATGTTTTTAGTGGAGAAATGGGTGGGTGGTGGGTGTTAAAATTCCCTTTTCTTTTTCTTCAAAACAAAATGGATATTCAGCCACTGATCAAATTAATGTAATGAAACTGAGGCTACCCAGATGTAATTTAATAGCTGTCAATCATGATGTAATTGAAGTGTCGAATAGAGTTGTCTCCCCTAGACCAGAAAATTTATGTTTTGCCATAAATTAATTTATTACAATAAATATCATTTAATGGCAACAACAAGTATGTTGTGCTCTGTTTGATGGTTGGTCATATTAAAAATTAAGCAAGAAATATTAGAATTGAAATGGTCATTTATTATAAAATGACAATAAAGATATCACTTAATACAAATATAATTCAAACACTACAATCAAATGTCACAAACAATAATAATGTGTTTGACTTGCAAATAAATGTTCAATGTAAACAATGACACGGAAATATCTAAACTACTAGACAATATGCATAAAAATTAAAGTTTGTTTTTGCTCGCAAAAACGTATGTCTCCCCCGTCCCACAAACTGTAGTCAAAGGTAAAAAATATATTTTGGTAACAAATAAAATTAAGCTTCAATGAATAACAAAAAAAACTGTTTTAATTCCATGAAACACAAAAAAAAATTGATCAAAAGTGCTAAAGCAAGGGTTACAGGTACTCTTCCACATTGTCATGGCAAAGTTCCCCATTCCAGAAAATTGCTCAGCCTATGTTCCAATGATTTTAAAGGAGTTTTGTTCTTCTAAAATCAATGGATTGGTGAGGAAAAACTTTTTCAGGGAAATAGTGACATTCTGATAGACTCTTGTACATATATATACAGGTATATACAAGTTTTAGTAAGGGATATTACACTAGAGTGTTTGCAAATAACTCCCACAAAATTTAGGGGATCAAAATTTTCTGGTAATATTCACAACTACATATGGTGTCCTTACTACCTACCACGTTTCATGAAATTCTGTTCTGTAGTTTCAGAGGAGTTGTGCTGACAAGCTGCTTCAGAAGTAAATTTCGGAAAATTTCTAAGTTCAAAGGGGCATAACTCCCACAAAATTCAGAAGATCATAATTTCATGGTAATATGCACAACTACATATGGTGTCCTTACCACCTACCACGTTTCATGAAATTCTGTTCTGTAGTTTCAGAGGAGTTGCGCTGACAAGCTGCTTCAGTAGTAAATTTCGGGAAATTTCTAAGTTCAAAGGGGTATAACTCTCACAAAATTCAGGAGATCAAAATTTCCTGGTAATATGCACAACTACATATAGTGTCCTTACTACCTACCAAGTTTCATGAAATTATGTTCTGTAGTTTCAGAGGAGTTGCGCTGACAAGCTGCTTCAGAAGTATATTTCGGGAAATGTTTAAGTTCAAAGGGGCATAACTCCCACAAAATTTAGGGGATCAAAATTTCCTGGTAATATGCACAACTACATATGGTGTCCTTACTACCTACCAAGTTTCATGAAATTCTGTTCAGCAGTTTCAGAGGAGTTGCGCTGACAAACTGTGTGACGGACAGGACAAAAGCAATATGTCTCCCCACCAAAGTGGGGTGAGACATAATATGACCACCATCAAAGATGGGTAATACTACCCTTTAATAAAAGTAGATATTAATGTTCTTAGTGGAGAAATAGGTGGGTGGTGGGTGTTAAAATTCCCTTTTCTTTTTCTTCAAAACAAAATGGATATTCAGCCACTGATCAAATTAATGTAATGAAACTGAGGCTACCCAGATGTAATTTAATAGCTGTCAATCATGATGTAATTGAAGTGTCAAATAGAGTTGTCTCCCCTAGACCAGAAAATTTATGTTTTGCCATAAATTAATTTATTACAATAAATATAATTGTATGGCAACAACAAGTATGTTGTGCTTTGTTTAATGGTTGGTCATATCAAAAATTAAGCAAGAAATATTAGAATTGAAATGGTCATTTATTATAAAATGACGATAAAGATATCACTTAATACAAACATAATTCAAACACTACAATCAAATGTCACAAACAATAATAATGTGTTTGACTTGCAAATAAATGTTCAATGTAAACAATGACACAAAAATATCTAAACTACTAGACAATATCTATAACAATGTGACAACCATCAAAGATGGGTAATACTACCCTCTAATAAAAGTAGATAATAATGTTCTTAGTGGAGACATGGGTGGGTGGTGGGTGTTAAAATTCCCTTTTCTTTTTCTTCAAAACAAAATGGATATTCAGCCACTGATCAAATTAATGTAATGAAACTGAGGCTACCCAGATGTAATTTAATAGCTGTCAATCATGATGTAATTGAAGTGTCAAATAGAGTTGTCTCCCCTAGACCAGAAAATTTATGTTTTGCCATAAATTAATTTATTACAATAAATATAATTGTATGGCAACAACAAGTATGTTGTGCTCTGTTTAATGGTTGGTCATATCAAAAATTAAGCAAGAAATATTAGAATTGAAATGGTCATTTATTATAAAATGACGATAACGATATCACTTAATACAAATAATTCAAACACTAAAATCAAATGTCACAAACAATAATAATGTGTTTGACTTGCAAATAAATGTTCAATGTAAACAATGACACAGAAATATCTAAACTACTAGACAATATGTATAAAATGTGACAACCATCAAAGATGGGTAATACTATCCTCTAATAAAAGTAGATAATAATGTACTTAGTGGAGAAATAGGTGGGTGGTGAGTGTTAAAATTCACTTTCCTTTTTCTTCAAAACAAAATGGATATTCAGCCACTGATCAAATTAATGTAATGAAACTGAGGCTACCCAGCTGTAATTTAATAGCTGTCAATCATGATGTAATTGAAGTGTCGAATAGAGTTGTCTCCCCTAGACCAGAAAATTTATGTTTTGCCATAAATTAATTTATTACAATAAATATCATTTAATGGCAACAACAAGTATGTTGTGCTCTGTTTGATGGTTGGTCATATTAAAAATTAAGCAAGAAATATTAGAATTGAAATGGTCATTTATTATAAAATGACAATAAAGATATCACTTAATACAAATATAATTCAAACACTACAATCAAATGTCACAAACAATAATAATGTGTTTGACTTGCAAATAAATGTTCAATGTAAACAATGACACAGAAATATCTAAACTACTAGACAATATGCATAAAAATTAAAGTTTGTTTTTGCTCGCAAAAACGTATGTCTCCCCCCGTCCCACAAACAGTAGTCAAAGGTAAAAAATCTATTTAGGTAACAAATAAAATTAAGCTTCAATGAATAACAAACAAAACTGTTTTTAATCCATGAAACACAAAAAAAAATTGATCAAAAGTGTTAAAGCAAGGGTTACAGGTACTCTTCCACATTGTCATGGCAAAGTTCCCCATTCCAGAAAATTGCTCAGCCTATGTTCCAATGATTTTAAAGGAGTTTTGTTCTTCTAAAATCAATGGATTGGTGAGGAAAAACTTTTTCAGGGAAATAGTGACATTCTGATAGACTCTTGTACATATATATACAGGTATATACAAGTTTTAGTAAGGGATATTACACTAGAGTGTTTGCAAATAACTCCCACAAAATTTAGGGGATCAAAATTTTCTTGTAATATTCACAACTACATATGGTGTCCTTACTACCTACCACGTTTCATGAAATTCTGTTCTGTAGTTTCAGAGGAGTTGTGCTGACAAGCTGCTTCAGAAGTAAATTTCGGGAAATTTCTAAGTTCAAAGGGGGCATAACTCCCACAAAATTCAGAAGATCAAAATTTCATGGTAATATGCACAACTACATATGGTGTCCTTACCACCTACCACGTTTCATGAAATTCTGTTCTGTAGTTTCAGAGGAGTTGCGCTGACAAGCTGCTTCAGTAGTAAATTTCGGGAAATTTCTAAGTTTAAAGAGGCATAACTCTCACAAAATTCAGGAGATCAAAATTTCCTGGTAATATGCACAGCTACATATGGTGTCCTTACTACCTACCAAGTTTCATGAAATTCTGTTCTGTAGTTTCAGAGGAGTTGCGCTGGCAAGCTGCTTCAGAAATATATTTCGGGAAATTTTTAAGTTCAAAGGGGCATAATTCCCACAACATTTAAGGGATCAAAATTTCCTAGTAATATGCACAACAACATATGGTGTCCTTACTACCTACCAAGTTTCATGAAATTCTGTTCAGTAGTTTCAGAGGAGTTGCGCTGACAAACTGTGTGACGGACAGACGCACGGACAGACGGACAGCACAAAAGAAATATGTCTCCCCACCAAAGTGGGGGGAGACATAATATGACAACCATCAAAGATGGGTAATGATACCCTTTAATAAAAGTAGATATTAATGTTCTTAGTGGAGAAATAGGTGGGTGGTGGGTGTTAAAATTCCCTTTTCTTTTTCTTCAAAACAAAATGGATATTCAGCCACTGATCAAATTAATGTAATGAAACTGAGGCTACCCAGATGTAATTTAATAGCTGCCAATCATGATGTAATTGAAGTGTCAAATAGAGTTGTCTCCCCTAGACCAGAAAATTTATGTTTTGCCATAAATTAATTTATTACAATAAATATAATTGTATGGCAACAACAAGTATGTTGTGCTCTTTTTGATGGTTGGTCATATTAAAAATTAAGCAAGAAATATTAGAATTGAAATGGTCATTTATTATAAAATGACGATAAAGATATCACTTAATACAAATATAATTCAAACACTACAATCAAATGTCACAAACAATAATAATGTGTTTGACTTGCAAATAAATGTTCAATGTAAACAATGACACAGAAATATCTAAACTACTAGACAATATGCATAAAAATTTAAAGTTTGTTTTTGCCCGCAAAAACGTATGTCTCCCCCCGTCCCACAAACTGTAGTCAAAGGTAAAAAATCTACTTAGGTAACAAATAAAATTAAGCTTCAATGAATAACAAAAAAAACTGTTTTAAATCCATGAAAGACAAAAAAAATTTGATCAGAAGTGCTAAAGCAAGGGTTACAGGTATTCTTCCATATTGTCATGGCAAAGTTCCCCATTCCAGAAAATTGCTCAGCCTATGTTCCAATGATTTTAAAGGAGTTTTGTTCTTCTAAAATCAATGGATTGGTGAGGAAAAACTTTTTCAGGGAAATAGTGACATTCTGATAGACTCTTGTACATATATATACAGGTATATACAAGTTTTAGTAAGGGATATTACACTAGAGTGTTTGCAAATGACTCCCACAAAATTTAGGGGATCAAAATGTTCTGGTAATATTCACAACTACATATGGTGTCCTTACTACCTACCACGTTTCATGAAATTCTGTTCTGTAGTTTCAGAGGAGTTGTGCTGACAAGCTGCTTCAGAAGTAAGTTTCGGGAAATTTCTAAGTTCAAAGGGGCATAACTCCCACAAAATTCAGAAGATCATAATTTCATGGTAATATGCACAACTACATATGGTGTCCTTACTACCTACCAAGTTTCATGAAATTCTGTTCAGTAGATTCAGAGGAGTTGCGCTGAAAAACTGTGTGACGGACAGACGCACAGGACAAAAGCAATATGTCTCCCCACCAAAGTGGGGGGAGACATAATATGACAACCATCAAAGATGGGTAATACTACCCTTTAATAAAAGTAGATATTAATATTCTTAGTGGAGAAATAGGTGGGTGGTGGGTGTTAAAATTCCCTTTTCTTTTTCTTCAAAACAAAATGGATGTTCAGCCACTGATCAAATTAATGTAATGAAACTGAGGTTGCCCAGATGTAATTTAATAGCTGTCAATCATGATGTAATTGAAGTGTCAAATAGAGTTGTCTCCCCTAGACCAGACAATTTATATTTTGCCATAAATTAATTTATTACAATAAATATCATTTAATGGCAACAACAAGTATGTTGTGCTCTGTTTGATGGTTGGTCATATTAAAAATTAAGCAAGAAATATTAGAATTGAAATGGTCATTTATTATAAAATGACGATAAAGATATCACTTAATACAAATATAATTCAAACACTACAATCAAATGTCACAAACAATAATAATGTGCTTGACTTGCAAATAAATGTTCAATGTAAACAATGACACAGAAATATCTAAACTACTAGACAATATGTATAAAAATGTGACAACCATCAAAGATGGGTAATACAACCCTCTAATAAAAGTAGATAATGTTCTTAGTGGAGAAATGGGTGGGTGGTGGGTGTTAAAATTTCCTTTTCTTTTTCTTCAAAATAAAATGGATATTCAGCCACTGATCAAATTAATGTAATGAAACTGAGGCTACCCAGATGTAATTTAATAGCTGTCAATCATGATGTAATTGAAATTAATCAAGAATAGAGTTATCACTTTTCCTGTTAATATATCTTTCTATCTTCTCTGCACCATTTAAAAGAAGTAAATCCATTATTTCGTTGCGTCCATACAATTCTGCAACATCTAAAGGTGTTGTGTTATTTGTGGCACATTCATTAACGAAGGCTCCATTGTCAATTAGCACCTGTACAATATCTTTGAATCCCTTACTACATGCATATCTCAAAGCAGTCCATCCGTCGCCTTCGCATACATTAACCCAGGCACCTTTTTAAATTAACAACAAAACTGTCTTTTTTTGTCCATTGAAACTTGCAGAGATAAGTGGAGTGCGGCCGCAGCTATTCTGTTGATTTATATCAGCTCCTGTGCCAATGAATAACCTCACAATGGAATCATATCCTCTAGAACAAGCTAAAAAAAGAGGTTCTGATATAGTAAAATTATCCGTTGTTATCATCATTAAGTCTTTTAATTTTTGCTTATCCAACTGTTGCAAAATATGTACCATCTTAACTTGATATTGTTCGTACTGCATCTGTGGGCTATCTAGAGCATTGATAATATTACCATTTAGTATTTCCTTGGAAATTCTCTGAAAATATTCTGCCTCAAATTCCTCAGATATTCCTATTATATATTTTTCATGACATGCAGATATTGATTTCAGTTGTATTCTTTCAAAAATGATTTGTTTATCAGCATACTTAATAACTATTTCTGGAAATCTTTCTCCAAAATAACAACAGAGAAAATCCAGTAATGTATCATGTATTAAAACATATCTTTCGTTTTTCAATTCAACGTAACTTCCTCTCAAGCATTTTAACTGCGTAATGATTTTTTGACTGCATGTACTCCTTTCTATTCCACTTTCTTCAAAAATGTTTTCTAATTTTAGTCTGCTCTCTGTGTTTCGGAATTCACTGGAAAATGATGACATATCTATACACCCATTATACAACATACACAAAAATAATACACAAAACTGAGGAGCATTTAATTGGGCTAGTCGATTCCATTCTTGTGTATATATTTTGAAGGGACTATCAATAAACTCAGACATGCTTGAGCTGGGATTTCTTGAATATAAGACATACAGTAGAGGTTTGAAATGAGAAATATCAACGATATCGTTTAATTGTTCAATGTTTTCAGACGTTAGGTATTTAGCAGCAATCTCTAAATGGTCCTCCTTGCAGTATGATAATTCAAAAGAGTGCTTAACAAACAGCTCTAATATCTGAAATTTTGGATGTCTGAAGATTTCTGATCGACAAGAAACTATAATTTTGTTTTCGAAATCTAACAAATCGAGGTCTAGCCATTCCTCTAATTCATTTTGTCTAATTTGATATTTACCACATATATCATCAATGACAAATATCTGGCGTTCGTCTGAAACTTTTTTGATGTGGACTGGTGATTTGCATGGAGTTATAGTATACCCATATGTGTTTTGATAATGCGAAGCAATGTGGTGAATTATTGCGGACTTTCCCATTCCAGATTTTCCAAAAACCGTTACACAAGTTTCTCTTTGAAGAACTTCTATTATGCTATCAACATTGTTTGTTTTCACAAATGTTTTGTCTTCTTTCTCCCAAAGTTTGATTTCGTCTGAAAAGAAATAAAACGTAGATATCAAATTTAGTGCATAATACACATTTCTGGAATAACCTTCATCAAGTAGGCTCAAAGCCACAATATACGAAAGCTAAATAATAAATCTTTGGGAGCAGGAAAACCAAGGAGAGTCAAAATCGACTAAGGTCATCAATGCCTGAGGGAGTAAAACCTTAGTTTTAATTATTTCATGATAAGGAAATGTAAATTTCGATAAATATATCTAATAAACCATGTCAGTGCCAAAGAAATAAAACCGTTGTCGTTATTTGATTGATTGATTGATTGATACCCTCAGGAGAGTGGTTACTTTTTACCATCAGCAGTAGTCATTAAAAATGTACGCTAAAACAATGACAGTCTACCAGCTTCCAAACCACGAAAACATGAACCATTTCTATGTCGCTGCAAATTGAACACTCCATAGACAACACAATGACAGATGCTACTGGAAATGTTGGTCTTTATATAATTACTTGGTTCACTTCAGGCACAAAAATATGTTAAAGTTAAATTAAATCTAAAGCATTCCCACTTGATAACTTGACTTCTTGGAGTTCATCAATTATTAGCAAATAATTATCCTCATGGAAACATATGTATCGGTCACCTACTACTGGTAATATTCATACTCTGTACATATATTACTCACCTAGTTATCACTGTTCATGTCCAATGAAGTCTAGATTTTGCAAAGAATTATTTTATTCATTTTCACATAGGGCACTATGTTAAACTTAACCCATTAAAATAAGTTTTGAAATAATTAAACTAGAGGCTCAGGTGAGCCTGTATCGCTCACCTGACATAAATAAGCCCTCTTAAGAATGTCTGCATCCCGAATACATCTAAGTTTTACTATTCAAATCCCATATGGTTTTACAATGTATGTTAAAACTATGTCTGCTCATGGCAGCCATCTTGGATGGAGGTCGTGGTCACCAAACACAATTTTGAAAGTATACTACCCAAGGAACATCCATGCCATGTTTACTTTAAATTGGCTGACTAGTTTCAGAGGAGAAGACTTTTAAACAATTTTCCCATAGGTCCTATGTTAAAACTATGTCCGCTGACGGTGGCCATTTTGGACCGAGATCACTGAACACAATTTTGGCAGTTGACCACCTAAGGACCATCGATGACATGTTTGCTATAATGGCTGACTGGTTTCAGAGGAGAAGATTTTAAAACATTTTTTCCCCATAGGGTCCTATGTTAAAACTATTTCTGCTGAAGGCGGCCATCTTGGATGGAGGTCAGGGTCACCGGTCACAATTTTGAAAATTGACCACTTAAGGACCATCCATGCCATGTTTGCTTTAAATTGGCTTATTGGTTTCAGAGGAGAAGATTTTTAAACATATTTCCCATAGGGTCCTATGTTAAAACTATGTCCGCTGATGGCGGCCATCTTGGATGGAGGTCTGGGTCACTGGATATAATTTTGAAAGTTGACCATTTAAGGACCATTCATGCCATGTTTGCTTTAAATTGGCTCACTGGTTTCAGAGGAAAAAAAATTTAAACATTTTTCCCATAGGGTCCTATGTTAAAACTATGTCCGCTGATGCGGCCATCTTGGATGGAAGTCGGTGGTCACAGGACATAAGTTTGAAAGTTGACCACACAAGGACCATTCATGACATGTTTGCGTTAAATTGACTTACTGGTTTCATCAGAGAAGACTTTTAAAAAAAAATTCTATAGGGTCCTATGTTAAAACTAAGTCGAGTCATGGTGGCCATCTTGAATTTCCGATCGGCAAACGATTCACAAGTTTAGTACAGGACCACCCAATGATCATTCCTGCAAAGTCACAATTCAATTGGCTTGGTGGTTTCTGACAAGAAGATTTTTAAAATTTCAGCCATTGAGAACACATTATGGACCCTGGCAGCCATGTTGGATTTCAAATCAGCACCAAAAACACAAATCTAGTAGAGAATCATCCAATGAACATTTCTGGCAAGTTTGGTTCAATTCTGTTCAGTGGTTTCAGAGAAGAAGATTTAAATGTGAAAAGCTAACGGACGGACGGACGGACGTATTCCCATGACAAAAGCTCACATGGCCTATGGCCAGGTGAGCTAAAAAAAAGGAATAAAGGGCTACACAGAACGAGGCATGATACGACTGCAAAATCAAACAAGTGTATATTAAATGTGTGGATACAGCATTTTGCTGGACAGTAATTTATAGGACCCATGGTGTTTTGGATATTTGTCTTGTTTTACTATTTCAAGTGTTAAATATGCCTTCCAAATATGTAACATTTCAGAATTTGGGCCGCCTTAAGGGCTCTTTATTTATTTACCGGTATATATCTTAACAAACCCAGCAATAAAACGGAGTACCCGTAGAAAACCACGACCTGTCTCATGTCACTTACAAACTTTATCACATAATGTTGTATCGAGTACAACTAGCTATGAACGGGGTTCGAACTCACAACTTTAGTGGTGATAGGCATTGATTGCACAGGTAGTTGAAAACCCATCCACCATACGATCACGACCACGACGACCCCCTATGGAGGTGAGATAGGTGTTTAGCAACATTTGAGCCTTTAAAGAGATCGATGTTGTTGACTGTTGAATACATTAGTTTGACTGTATTAAATATTCTTACCTTGTTTACTTTCAACTTGGGACGCTACATGTTCCAGTTCTTTCTTTAGAGCCAAATGACCTGCTTGGAGGGTGGTGTGTCTTTTTTAAGCAGTTTGTGATCTGCTTGCATAGCTATTTGCTCTTTTCTTATCACTTCGTATTCCTTAAATGATCTGTCTAATTCTCCAATTTTTAGTAAATCACATTTACTTTTCATGGACGGGCACAGTTTTTCTATTGCCTGCAAAAATGTTTTAGAATAGATATCAAATTTTGAGTGCCTGCCGCGTTTCTGGAATAAAC
The DNA here is from genome assembly GCA_963383655.1 of Bathymodiolus septemdierum. Taxonomy (NCBI): domain Eukaryota; kingdom Metazoa; phylum Mollusca; class Bivalvia; order Mytilida; family Modiolidae; genus Bathymodiolus; species Bathymodiolus septemdierum. The sequence goes on along the minus strand of OY726525.1, from coordinate 57,349,303 downwards.
TTCATCAGTATGCTCAAAGTCGAAAGGGCGGAAAGTCTAATAATTTTAAAAGTTTGGGAGCAATAAATCCAAAGGGCCTAAGTAGGACGAATTACTGATCAAATATTTACTTATTATACAACCATTATCAAAAATATTTCAAGGCATGTTTCACATATGACAGTTCTCTGTGATTTTTTTTCTCTGATTTTGTCCATTAGGTTATGGTTCTTTGTTCATCTTTGATTTCAGCACTTTTCATTAGATTACTGATCAGGCACTTGTTTATATCATTGGAAAAGTCTAAATATCCATGCAACATAACATGGATGGTCGACCTTCCCATTGATAAGACACAAGTGCCTGTGGATTAATTTAAGACAATTGTGCTACATGTATGTAAATAACTGCTAATAAAAAGTATAGACAAAAAATGATGAAGGAAAGCCTTGTTCTGTCTAGAACTTGATAGCCCAATTCAGAAAATATTCACCCTGTGACTGTGAAATGTAGGACAGCAATAAAAGAGCTGTTCCTTTACTTATACTTTGTTTTTCAATGACATTGAATCAATGTATAGATGGATAGTCTCTCCTATTCATTTAACCCCATATCCTTTCTTACTAGAATTATCTTAAGTCTTTTTTAGTAAAATCAGAGTTATCTTTCTTTGTTCATTGCTCAAGTTGAATTCTTTGGAAAATGCCCATCAGATAATGATACAATAATATGAATATAAACGAATTTATAGTTTATCATCAAGGGCTCACCAAACCAGGTGAAGTGGGCGAAGTTTCGCCCTGTCGACGCTGGAGTCGCCCTTCTGCGTCTCCAAGGCGAAAAAGAAGTCGCCCTGTTAATTTGCAGAAATTCCTTATGTTGCCGACTAATTCCAAAGCAAATTTCAGTCACAATTTACTACATGATCCTATTTGCACTTTCAGCAACCTATATTTGTTGTATGACAATACATAGGAAGGAAGTTGTTTTCACTATTGCTGTATCTGAAAACTGATGTCAAAATTTGACAATGATATATTAGCAGGAACCCCTAAAGAAACATTTCTGGTATGTCTGATGACATAGCATGCAGCTTTCTCGAAAAGAAGTTTCGACTAATCAGAGGCCATTGCCGCTTTCTAGGATTCAGAACCCCTAGATGAACATTCTGGTGACTTCAATGAAGTAGTTCTGGAAAATAAAGTCACAAATTGCTCAGACATCAGTGGTGAAGGCTAAGTTGGATTTTGAATCACTCTGAAAAACAACAACATTTCTTCTGGATTAAGGACCTCTAGAGGAACACGACTTCACATGCAGCAGCTCTAGAGAGGAAGTCGAAAATATCTCGGCCAATCAGAGGCCAGGTCAGCCATCTTGGATTTCTAATCGCTTCAAAAAGATGCAACACTTTTTCAGGATTCATAGAGGAACAATTGTGGTAAGCTTGGTGTTTGAGCATCCAGTGGTTCTGAAGAAGTTGAAAATGTGAAAATTTATGACATATTGACAGACTAATAGACCAACACCGGACACATTTCAGGTGAGCTAATAACTAAACTAGAGGCTCCCAGGAGCCTGTAATCGCTCACCTGGTTTTCAATTTGACATCTAAAGTTGATAGAAAATGGGGGTGTTGCACGTAATTTGGAAAGTGGGCCACCCAAAGATCATTTCAACTCAAATTTCAGAGCAAAAGATTTTTTAGATGTGATTTTTATCTCATAATATTCCTAAACGGAATAAATTGACTGAGAAAACCTCACGGAAAAACCCAGAATATATGTTAAACTACTGATTGCCATGTAGCTGCAGCTAAAATTTGAGCTCATTTTGACTTATACTAAAGCAGCAATGGACAATTGAAGAAATTTCTATTTTTGGTAACAGCAGCCATCTTGAATGGAGGGCGGGGCTGTCAGACACAATATTGAAAGGGGACCACCCAAGGATCATCCCAGCCAAATTCGTTTTAATTTGGTTCAGCGGTTTCAGAGGAGAAGATTTAAATGTGATCTTTTATCAAAATATGCCTAATTTGCATAATCGGTATAAATCGGCTGAAAGAAAATTTCACAGAAAAACCAGGAATATATGTTAAACTACTCCTTGCCATGTAGCTGCAGTTAAAATTTGAGCTCATTTTGACTTGTACTAAACCAGAAATGGACAATTGAAGAAATTTCTATTTTTAGTAACAGCAGCCATCTTGAATGGAGGGCGGGGCTGTCAGACACAAATTTGAAAGGGACCCATCCAGGGTCCATCCCTGTCAGGTTTGCTTTAATTTGGTTCAGCGGTTTCAGAGGAGAAGATTTAAATGTGATCTTTTACCAAAATATTCCCAATTTGCATAATCGGTATTAATCGGCTGAAAGGAAAATTTCACAAAAAAATCCGAAATATATGTTAAACTACTCCTTGCCATGTAGCTGCATTTACAATTTGAGCTCATTTTGACTTGTACTAAAGCAGCAATGGACAATTGAAGAAATTTCTATTTTTAGTAACAGCAGCCATCTTGAATGGAGGGCGGGGCTGTCAGACACAATATTGAAAGGGACCCACCCAAGGACCATCCCAGCCAAATTTGTTTTAATTTGGTTCAGCGGTTTCAGAGGAGAAGATTTAAATGTGATCTTTTATCAAAATATGCCTAATTTGCATAATCGGTATAAATCGGCTGAAAGAAAATTTCACAGAAAAACCAAGAAATATATGTTAAACTGCTCTTTGCCATGTAGCTGCAGTTAAAATTTGAGTTCATTTTGACTTATACTAAAGCAGCAATGGACAATTGAAGAAATTTCTATTTTTAGTAACAGCAGCCATCTTGAATGGAGGGCGGGGCTGTCGGACACAATTTTGAAAGGGACCCACCCAAGGACTATCCCTGCCAGGTTTGGTTTAATTTGGTTCAGCGGTTTCAGAGGAGAAGATTTAAATGTGATCTTTTATCAAAATATGCCTAATTTGCATAATCGGCATAAATCGGCTGAAAGAAAAATTTCACAGAAAAACCCGGAATATATGTTAAACTACTCTTTGCCATGTAGCTGCAGTTAAAATTTGAGCTCATTTTGACTTATACTAAAGCAACAATGGACAATTAAAATTTCATCCCCCCTTTTTTCTATTTTTAGCTTGGCGGCCATTTTGGTTGGAAGTCGGGATCACCGGACACAATTTTGGAAGGGGGCCATCCAAGGACCATTCCACCAAAGTTTGGTTCAAATTGGCCCAGTGGCTTCAGAGGAGTTGATTAAAATGTGAAAAGTTAACGGACGGACGGACGACAGACGACGGACGCTCAGAGGTGCCCGGTCCAGCATGAGCAATGAAAGGGATAGCGAATTTCTGTATAATTTTCTCATAATTTGTAGATATTTTAGCCTTGTATGAAATAAGAGGATAATTCTAAAGCAAGTAGAACATTCACAGGTTGTTAAAATATTTAAATTTTGAACAGATTATGGGGGAAAATGTAATTTTCGTTGAATCTTTTGTGCACCATAAGGGGAGATACCATTTATTATACTTCCATATTAAGGCCATTATTGTTTTTTATATACGACTCCCAAGGCAATTATTATTCATGTGGAACGCGACAGTGCCACTAGCGGAGCAGGAACTGCTATTCATTCCGGAGCCCCCGAGTTCACTCTGAGGTTTTTATTGTGACGCTTTAGTTTTCTGTGTAGTGTTTATCGACCATTGGTTTCATATGTCATTAAGCTATTGCTTTGCCTGTCTTTCCTAGATTTGTGGCTTCTGGTTAAGCCTTTGGTATCTTCAAAGTTGAAAAGCAAATTGACTATTACAGATCAATGTCTAGATTGTTAAAGGACAATATCTACACTATTACATTTGTATATGGAAATATTTTGAGTATTATAGAATATAGGGCAATATCTAGACAAGTATAGGGAAATATCTAGACTATTGCCGGGAAATATCTAGATTATTATTTATACAATAATATTGTGCTATAAGCCGAAATATTTCCCAAGGTTAGAAGGCATAATGCACTCCCCTTCGGATCGTGCATTATGCCTTCTAATCTTAGGACATATTTCGGCCTTCTAGCCTTGGGACATATTTCGGCATATAACATGGACAACACAATATTATTGTTATTATTACTCTGAATGTCTTTGGTGATTACAAAAAATGAAATTTGTCTAAAATGTATTGATAGTATAAAGATTGGCAAATAATATTCATTTAATTCAAGAAATATTTAATTTCAACAATAACAATGAACTGTCAAATTTTTAATTCCCAAACCTGGAACTGGCCATTATTTTGTCAGACGACTGCATCAACGTTAAAGAAAAGCGTATAATACATTGTAAATTGTACACTGTTAAAAGCGCTAAGGTGATCCCGTTTAGACTCCGCCTATTTAAATGACGTAACATTGTTCTAAGCTCCGCCCATCAGCATAGTAATGACTCCAACAATAGTACTATGCGAATGCATAGTACAACGACGCTCTTTATTCTTTGTAAAATTATGTTTCGATACTATCTGAAAATTTCTTACATGAAGAGTAATAATTGGCAATATCTAGACTATTATAGCGCAATATCTAGACCATTATCTTGATTATAATCGGGTAATATCTAAACTATAATAGGGCAATATCCAGATTATTATAACTACACTCTCATAGGCCAATATATAGACTATTACAGGGTAATATATAGACTGTTATAGGTCAATAGCTTGACTATTATAGGGCAATATCTAGACTGATATATGACAATAGCTTGACTATTACAGGGTAATATATAGACTGTTATAGGTCAATAGCTTGACTATTATAGGGCAATATCTAGACTGATATATGATAATAGCTTGACTATTACAGGGTAATATCTAGACTGTTTTTGGTCAGTAGCTGGACTATTACTATAGTATTAATAAATGGGTGTTTTCATAATGGACCGGTTATATGTCCAAGGTTAGTCATTATGGCCCAATGAAGGTTGCATTGGCCCGAGGCAATGCAGAGGGCAAAGGCAACCTTCCGATGGCCATTATGACTTAACCAAGGACATATAACGGTCCATTATGAAAACACCCATTTCTTAATACTTTTATTAACCAGCTAATTTCAATTTTAGGTAATCTTCATTCTTTTTGAAGAAGGCCATAATATTGATCGAAATGGTAGGCTATAATTGTTTTATCAATTTTCAATATTATTATTTAAATATTAAAATTTTGAAATTTTATGAAAACTGAAATTTTTGAAACTTTTTGAAAATTTTATTATTTTGAAATTTTTGGAAAATTTTGAAATCTTATGAATTTTTTTTTTTAATTTTTGAAATATTGCGATTTTTTGAAAATTTTAAACTACATTCTTTTGAAGAAAGCCATAATGGTATCCATGGTATTTTGACCCCCCTACCCATGGAATATCGACCCCCTACACATGTTATTTTGACCTCCCTGCCTGTCTCTTGATTAGAAATGGGGGGGGGGGGGGGTCAAAATACCATGGGGGTTCAATTTACCATACAGGGGGGGGTGTCAGTTTTCAATAAGGGTGTTCAATATACCATGGATGAAAATTGACCCCGGGGTCAATTTACCATGGGGTTCAAAATACCATATGACACCGGTCCATTATGGCTTTTACCAGTCCATTATGGCCTTAAAACCCATAATAGGCCGACAAAGCATTTTGGAGCAAAATAATGTTCTTGCTGTATAAATACAAACCAGTCTGTAGTATTCATAATATAACCTACTGGTTAATAAAGGGTAATATCTAGACTGCTATGTGCCAATAGCTTTACTATTACAGGGTAATATCTAAGCTATTATATTGTAATATCTTGACTATTGTAGGGTGGGTTTCTTGGACTTGGAGATGGGTTCAGTAATCTAGACACTTTAATAGGAAACGCGTTGTCTGATGTAGAAAACACACTGAACAATGTATTGGGTTCGTTGGAAAACTTAGGAAAAGACGTCAAGGACTTCTTCACTGGTAATATAAATCGAATAAGAATTTTTTTTTTCTTAAATGTTATTGATGACAAAACTCTATTTAATTTGAAATGTTTACTGATAGATTTTAAATGACAAAAGTGTGTTAACGGTGTAGTTATACATTGATACCTACCCATGTGATCACCTCTGTTAAGTAGCCACCTGTATTTAAAGGTCAACTTTTCTTGGCTTGTCATAGAAAATTCCGTATGAATTGAACATATTTTAAGAGGTCACTTTTATTTAAAGGTCACCCTTTTATTGTCCTGTCATGCGAAATTTCATATGAATTTAACTTCTTTTAAGAGGACACCTGTCTTACAAAGCTACTTTTTCTTTATCTCCAATGTGACATCTTAATACAGGTTTGACTGTATTATGACTACGCAAAAAATAAACAAAAACAATTTTTTATTGATAAATGTGTTATTGCCCAGAACAGACTAATAATGATACTAGCATATTATTAGTTACACAGTGTACAATTGTCCTAATGCTGAAAAATATTGGGTCAATAAAATCCATATCGGGCGATGCGACCCGATATTATGCTCTCAATGCTTAATAAGTAGTAGTAACTATGCCTTCTGTCAAGGAGTCATTTTCAACCTTCTGTAGAAGTCTCAAAATGATGGACTTTTATTCAGATTATTATTTTAGAGGGTTATGCCCCCAGCCACCCTGTTCCCCCCCCAAAAATATGCCTTATTGTGGGCTCAGTGGTTCAGCAAATATGTTGAGGTCCAGTCAATTTTTTAACTGGACCGCATGTCTGGTAGATAATTCCATTTAATTTCGAACACTGTAATGGCCTTCAAATGACGTATGTGCCACCTCCATGAAAACCAGCTATTATATCAGCCATTCAAAACAGTACGCACCCGCTTCCATTAATATCGGTTATTATATCCACTATTCAAGATCGTATCATGATCCGCTTTCAGAACAAAAAGTCATTATGTCTGCTTATAACTACCAGTTAGCATGTCTGGTATTCAAGAACGTATATGCTCTGCTTGCATGACCGCCATTTATTATGTCTGCCATTCATGGACTATGATTCGTCTCCCGAAACAAAAAAAAACAAAAACAAAAAATACCACACATCAATAAGTTAGCATGTTTGCCTATCAAGGACGTTTGCTTCTTCATAACTACCAGGTCGTATGTCTGGTATTCAAGAACGTATATGTTCTGCTTGCATAACCGCCATTTATTATGTTTGCCATTCAGTAACATATGATCTGCCATCATAACTATCAGTATTTATGCATATCAATCCAGGGAGTATGACTCTCCCAAGTAATTACTCGTTATTATTTATTATGTCTGCCATTCATGGACATATGATCCATCTTCAGAACAATACCATGAATAAGTTATTATGTCTGTCTATCACGGTCGTTTGCTCCTACATAGCAACCAGGTTAGTATGTCTGGCATTCAAGAACGTATACTCCGTCAATATACCTGCCATATATTATGTCTGTTAATCAGGGACTTATGATCTGCCTCCAAATTTATCAGTTATTATTAATGTCATTCAATGATGCATGTTCCGTTTCCATTGCTACTTACCATCATGTGTACCATTCAAGGACATATGCTCCGCCCCCATAATTATCAGTTATTATGAATGTCATTCAATGATGCATGCTCCGCCTCCATAGCTACATTTGTACATACCATTATGTCTACCATTCCATGACATAATATGACTTCACCTCCATAGCTACTTACCATTATGTCTGCCATTCAGGAACATATGATCTGCCTCCATAGCTACTCACCATTATGTCTGCCATTCAGGAACATATGATCTGCCTCCATAGCTACTTACCATTATGTCTGCCATTCAGGAACATATGATCTGCCTCCATAGCTAATTACCATTAAGTCTACCATAGTACATAAGCTCCGCCTCCATAACTACTTACCATTATGCTTACCATCCGGTGACATATGCTCCGCCTCCATAGCTACTTATCATTATGCTTACCATTCAGGGGCATATGCTCTGCCTCCATAGCTACTCACCATTATGTCTGCCATTCAGGAACATATGCTCTGCCTCCATAGCTACTTACCATTATGTCTGCCATTCAGGAACATATGCTCTGCCTTCATTGCCTAATGGGTGTGTTTATAAGAGGTCGATGTTGTACAATCGCAGAAAGTTGAAAACTACTTGTCTCTTTAACTGAATTATTTACCGTTATATTTTGTATCTTCTTTTAAGAGAGGAGGTTTGGGTCCATAAATCTATATAGTTTTACCCCTCCACTATTTTATTGAAATTCCTGTACTAAGCCATGCTGTCATATATTTGTCTGTTAGCAGTATCGATTTTGCCTCTATTTCTGTGATTTTTCTATTGGATTTTGGAACTGTTCCGACAACGTGGTATATTTTTTGTTTATTTGCTGTATTTCTTTCTATGTATACATGTACATGTATCTAAAGCATTGATTTCTGATACAATTGTTTTTTCCTATGTGGACCAGGGGCCGTCGTGGTCGTCCTCAAATGGTAGTGGGATTTACAACTACCTGTGCAATCAGTGCCTATCACCACTCAAGATTTGGGAGTTTGAGTCCCGCTCATGGCGAGGTATACTCGATGCAACCATGTGGTTTTTCCGCATATTCCGGTTTTCCTCCACCAATAAAACTGACTGCCACGATATAACAGAAATATTTTTGAAAGTGGCTTTAAACACAATAAACCAAATCTAACCTATGTGGACCCATGTTTTGTGAAACTACCCGGTTAATAATGAGCATTGTCTTTTAGATATACAAAAAAATGTTCAACTCATTTACTAAATTTTAAGGGGGCTTTCATGGTCGTAATCGTATGGGTAGTCGGATTTACAACTACCAATGCAATCAGTGCCTATCACCACTAATGTTCTGAGTTCAAATCCTACTCTGGTCGAGGTGTACTCGATCCAGCATTATGTAATAAAGTTTGTGAGCGACTTGTGACAGGTTGGTGGTTTTCTCCAGGTACTCGGATTTCTTCCACCAATAAAACTTATCGCCACGATATAGCTGATATATTGTTGACAGTGGCGTTAAACACCATAACTGTAACCGTGAAACCGCATGGTTAATTATAAGTATCGATTTGTTTAGATATATAGCTCTATTGGCTAATGTTTGATTCGGACTCTCTTTCTTGTTTAAATGTATCGACATGACTCCAAATTATCTATATGTATTCTAGTCTGATCTACTGTCTAAATTCTAACTGATATACATGAATAGGAAATCTCTTTCAAGTTATCGGTCAAGAAAAAACTAAACTTGGACAAACAATGACTACAGACTCATGCCATTATATATTATTATAAAACACACAGGTAATAATAATGGTATACTATATCTGTGAATCAATATTCTCTTTTCCAAGTAATATGTTGGGCAAAATGATAACGGTATTTTTAAGATTGCTTCACGTGATTTGTTTATTTGTCGATAGCCCGACATCTGGCATATTAAATTATACACACCAAACAACGTCAAAACGACGAAGATGTCCAGATTTAGTGTTTATTGGCTGAAGTCAAGAGTACCGTTCAACTGCAGTCTATGCGCCGTTTTACACTCATTTTAGGGTATGAGTTTTGCTTGACTTTTATGTCTAAGTGTAATGTTGAAGTCTCTCATGTTCAATTACATCTATATCTAATAAAAAATGAAGGTGACGAAACCGGTAGAAATCATCTGGATTTTATCTCGATTTCAATGGAAAGTTTGAAGAATTTATTTTTCAAATAAAATAGACCAGTCATTTATAGATTAAAGAAAATCAATCTACAGACTTGATTTAATGTAAACACGGACCAGAGATAATGTTAATTATTTAACATATGTTGGTAGATATCAAATAAATTAATATACATGTATATATATATTGAGGTCTATGTAGAATCTTGAGGATTTGCTTGGTTTCACCGCCTAATATTTTATACATATCAGAAATGCTAATCATTGATTTGTCAATTACTGATTGTGATGTCCCTGCGGAACAGAGAATTGATCAAATGATTGATTGATTTGTTCATTCATTCATTCATTGACTAGCTAGAACAAGCTTACAAACTATAAATCATGTAGGTAAAAATCGACCTCGGATGGCTAGTCTTATTGCCGCCAGGAACAGTAGAGGTAATGGGTAGGATCTGACAATTGTAACTTCACACATTTCACCAACAACCACACCTCATTAAAAGGTGAAATAAGTTTTCTTTGACATAAAAAGAGTATGGCATTCTCAGCTATGGTCAACAATTCCACCAAGATCAACAAAACAAACAATCACCTCCCATCTTAACTGAACTGAACTCACTGAACACAAAAAAAAAGACTATGAGTATGAAGTTGGAAATGCAGGTCATGGCTTTAAACAGGCACAATTGAATTGAAAATTACTTATGGCAACAACAAGTATGTTGTGCTCTGTTTGACGGTTGGTCATATTATTAAGAATTAAGCAAGAAATATTAGAATTGAAATGTTCATTTATTATAAAATGACGATAAAGATATCACTTAATATAAACATAATTCAAACACTACAATTAAATGTCACAAACAATAATAATGTGTTGGACTTGCAAATAAATGTTCAATGTAAACAATGACACAAAAATATCTAAACTACTAGACAATATGTATAAAAATGTGACAACCATCAAAGATGGGTAATACTACTCTTAAATAAAAGTAGATAATAATGTTCTTAGGGACCAACCATTTAACTTGAAGAGGGGGGGGGGGGGGGGGGTGAAGGGGGGGGAGTATGTTTTTTTTTCTAAAAAAATATTCTGATTCCCAATGTTGCTGAAAAAAATATTTTGATTTTGGTGGAGGAAAAAAAAAATAATCCGATTCAGAGTTTTTCTCATATAACCTAATGCCAAATTCTGGAAAAAAAATTCGCACTTTGCGCGACAAAAAAATAAAATAATCGAACTCTTGTGTTGTCTGAAAAAAAAATTCTGAGCGAAACAAAAAACTGTTCAATGTAAACAATGACACAAAAATATCTAAACTACTAGACAATATGTATAAAAATATGACAACCATCAAAGATGGGTAATACTACCCTCTAATAAAAGTAGATACTAATGTACTTAGTGGAGAAATGGGTGGGTGGTGGGTGCTAAGATTCCCTTTTCCTTTTCTTCAAAGCAAAATTGATATTCAGTCACTAATCAAATTAATGTAATGAAACTGAGGTTGCCGAGATGTAATTTAATAGATGTGACATATTTTTGATAATAAAACTCGTCAATTAGTTATAGTATTTATTATATAGAAGAAAACAAAGTTCGAATCGAATTTAATATAAAATTAGTTTAATTGCACTATATTGCGTGTATAGCGTAGGAATATATTATAATGTGTATCGCTTCAAAAAACATGGCACCACCCACCCACGACAATAAAATAATTAAAATACTTGAAATATTATGGTATTTTAGTTAAATTTGATTAAAAATTGAAGCTTACAGGACCTGACCTCGCTCGGGGGATATAACGATCTTTGTCGGCATTCAATTTCGATTTGTCATGTGCACGGCCTATCATAGCACTTTCACGTTCAAATATTTGTGAATGCTTTGCACCATGTAAAAGAAGTAAATCCATTATTTCTTTGTGTCCATACAATTGTGCAATATCTAAAGGTGATCTGTATTCTGTGGTATATTCAATAGTGGAGGCTCCATTGTCAATTAGCATCTGTACAATATCTTTGAATCCTTTACCACATGCATACATCAAAGCAGTCCATCCATCGTGTTCGCATTTATTTATTTGGGCATCATCATTAATTAATGACAAAACTGTCTCTCTTTGTCCATTGAAACTTGCAGAGATTAGTGGAGTGCGGCCACAGCTATTTCGTTGATTTATATCAGCTCCTGTGCCAATCAATAACCTCACAATGGGGACATATCCTCTAGAACAAGCTAGAAAAAGAGGTTCTGATATAGTAAAATCATCGGTTGTTATCATCATTAAGTCTTTTAATTTTTGCTTACCCAACTGTTGCAAAATATGTACCATCTTAACTTGATATTGTTCGTACTGCATCTGTGGGCTATCTAGAGCTTCGATAATATTACCATTTAGTATTTCCTTAGAAATTCTTTGAAAATATTCTCTCTCAAATTCCCCAGATATCTCTATTATATATTGTTCATGACATGCAAATATTGATTTCAGTTGTATTCTTTCAAAAATGATTTGTTTATCAGCATACTTAATAACTATTTCTGGAAATTTTTTTCCAAAATAACAACAGAGAAAGTCCATTAATGTATCATGTAATAAAACATATCTTTTGTTTTTCAGTTCAACGTAACTTCCTCTCAAGCAATCTAACTGCGTAATGATTTGTTGACTGCCTGTACCCCTTTCTATTCCACATTGATCAAAAATGTTTTCTAATTTTAGTCTGCTCTCTGTGTTTTGGAATTCACTCAAAAATGATGACAAATCTATACAACCATTATACAACATACACAAAAATAATACACACAACTGAGGAGCATTTAATTGGGCTAGATGATTCCATTCGTGTGTATATATCTTGAAGGGACTATCAATAAACTCAGACAGGTTTGAGTTGGGATTTCTTGAATATAAGACATACAGTAGAGGTCTGAAATGAGAAATATCAACGATATCTTTTAATTGTTCAATGTTTTCAGACGTTAGGTATTTAGCAGCAATCTCTAAATGGTCCTCCTTGCAGTATGATAATTCAATAGAGTCCTTAACAAACAGCTTTAATATCTGAAATGCTGGATGTCTGAAGATTTCTGATCGACAAGAAACTATAATTTTGTCATTGAAATCTAACAATTCGAGGTCTAGCCATTCCTCTAATTCATTTTGTCTAATTTGATATTTACCACATATATCATCAATGACAAATATCTGGCGTTCGTCCGATACTTTTTTGATGTGGACTGGTGATTTGCATGGAGTTATAGTATACCCAAAAGTGTTCTGATAATGCAAAGCAATGTGGTGAATTATTGCGGATTTTCCCATTCCAGATTTTCCAACAACCGTTACACAAGTTTCTCTTTGAAGAACTTCTATTATGCTATCAACATTTGTTGTTTTCACAAATGTTTTGTCTTCTTCCTCCCAAAGTTTGATTTCGTCTGCAAAGAAATAAAACGTAGATATCAAATTTAGTGCATAATACGCATTTCTGGAATAACCTTCATCAAGTAGGCTCAGAGCCACAATATACGAAAGCTAAATAATAAATCTTTGGGTGCAGGAAAACCAAGGACAGTCAAAATCGACTAAGGTCATCAATGCCTGAGGGAGTAGAACCTTAGTTTTAATTATTTCATGATAAGGAAATGTAAATTTCAATAAATATATCTAATAAACCATGTCAGTGCTGAAGAAATAAAATATTTATTAGCTTAAGTTAACCGTTGTTATTATTTGATTGATTGATTGATTGATTGATACCCTCAGGAGAGTGGTTACTTTTTACCATATTTATACATTGGACAGACTTCAAACAATCAGCAGTAGTCATAAAAAATGTACCGCTAAAACAATGACAGTCTACCAGCTTCCAAACCACGAAAACATGAACCATTTCTGAGTCACTGCAAATTTAACACCTCATTGACAACACAATGACAGATGCTACTGGAAATGTTGGTCTTTATATAATTACTTGGTTCACTTCAGGCACAAAAATATGTTAAAGTTAAATTAAATCTAAAGCATTCCCACTTGATAACTTGACTTCTATGAGTTCATCAATTATTAGCAAATAATTATCCTCATGGAAACGTATGTATCGGTCACCTACTACTGGTAATATTCATACTCTGTACATATATTACTCACCTAGTTATAACTATTCATGTCCAATCAAGTCTAGATTTTGCAAAGAATTATTTTATTCATTTTCACATAGGGCACTATGTTAAACTTAACCCATTAAAATAAGTTTTGAAATAATTAAACTAGAGGCTCAGGTGAGCCTGTATCGCTCACCTGACATAAATAAGCCCTCTTAAGAATGTCTGCATCCCGAATACATCTAAGTTTTACTATTCAAATCCCATATGGTTTTACAATGTATGTTAAAACTATGTCTGCTCATGGCAGCCATCTTGGATGGAGGTCGTGGTCACCAAACACAATTTTGAAAGTATACTACCCAAGGAACATCCATGCCATGTTTACTTTAAATTGGCTGACTAGTTTCAGAGGAGAAGACTTTTAAACAATTTTCCCATAGGTCCTATGTTAAAACTATATCCGCTGACGGTGGCCATTTTGGACCGAGATCACTGAACACAATTTTGGCAGTTGACCACCTAAGGACCATCGATGACATGTTTGCTATATTGGCTGACTGGTTTCAGAGGAGAAGATTTTAAAACATTTTTTCCCCATAGGGTCCTATGTTAAAACTATGTCTGCTGAAGGCGGCCATCTTGGATGGAGGTCAGGGTCACCGGTCACAATTTTGAAAATTGACCACTTAAGGACCATCCATGCCATGTTTGCTTTAAATTGGCTTACTGGTTTCAGAGGAGAAGATTTTTAAACATATTTCCCATAGGGTCCTATGTTAAAACTATGTCCGCTGATGGCGGCCATCTTGGATGGAGGTCTGGGTCACTGGATATAATTTTGAAAGTTGACCATTTAAGGACCATTCATGCCATGTTTGCTTTAAATTGCCTTACTGGTTTCAGAGGAAAAAAAAATTACACATTTTTTCCATAGGGTCCTATGTTAAAACTATGTTCGCTGATGCGGCCATCTTGGATGGAGGTCGGTGGTCACAGAACATAATTTTGAAAGTTGACCACACAAGGACCATTCATGCCATGTTTGCGTTAAATTGACTTAATGGTTTCAGAGGAGAAGACTTTTAAAAAAAAATTCTATAGGGTCCTATGTTAAAACTAAGTCGAGTCATGGTGGCCATCTTGAATTTCCGATCGGCAAACGATTCACAAGTTTAGTACAGGACCACCCAATGATCATTCCTGCAAAGTCACAATTCAATTGGCTTGGTGGTTTCTGACAAGAAGATTTTTTAAATTTCAGCCAATGAGAACACATTATGGACCCTGGCAGCCATGTTGAATTTCAAATCAGCACCAAAAACACAAATCTAGTAGAGGATCATCCAATGAACATTTCTGGCAAGTTTGGTTCAATTCTGTTCAGTGGTTTCAGAGAAGAAGATTTAAATGTGAAAAGCTAACGGACGGACGGACGCTTATCCATGACAAAAGCTCACATGGCCTATGGCCAGGTGAGCTAAAAAAAAAGAATAAAGGGCTACACAGAGTGAGGCATGATACGACTGAAAAATGTTGACAAGGGAAAATCAAACAAGTATATATTAAATGTGTGGATACAGCATTTTGCTGGACAGTAATTTATAGGACCCATGGTGTTTTGGATATTTGTCTTGATTTACTATTTCAAGTGTTAAAAATGCCTTCCAAATATGTAACATTTCGGAATTTGGGCCGCCTTAAGGGCCTTCTATTTATTTACCAGTATTTATCTTAACAAACCCAGCAATAAAACGGAGTACCCGTAGAAAACCATGACCTGTCCCAAGTCACTTACAAACTTTATCACATAATGTTGTATCAAGTACAACTAGCTATGAACGGGATTCGAACTCACAACTTTAGTGGTGATAGGCACTGATTGCACAGATAGTTGAAAACTCAACCACCATACGATCACGACCACGACGACTCCCTATGGAGGTGAGATAGGTGTTTAGCAACATTTGAGCCTTTAAAGAGATCGATGTTGTTGACTGTTGAATACATTAGTTTGACTGTATTAAATATTCTTACCTTGTTTACTTTCAACTTGGGACGCTACATGTTCCAGTTTTTTCTTTAGAGCCAAATGATCTGCTTGGAGGGTGGTGTGTTCTTTTTGAAGTAGTTTGTGATCTGCTTGAATAGCTATTTGTTCTTTTTTTATCACTTCGTATTCCTTTTCCTTGATTATAAATTCTTGACAAACCTCAATAAATGATCTGTCTAATTCTCTAATTCTTAATAAATCACATTTACTTTTCATGGACGGGCACAGTTTTTCTATTGCCTGCAAAAATGTTTTAGAATAGATATCAAATTTTGAGTGCCTGCCGCGTTTCTGGAATAAACTTCATCAGTATGCTCAAAGTCGAAAGGGCGGAAAGTCTAATAATTTTAAAAGTTGGGAGCAATAAATCCAAAGGGCCTAAGTAGGACGAATTACTGATCAAATATTTACTTATTATACAACCATTATCAAAAATATTTCAAGGCATGTTTCACATATGACAGTTCTCTGTGATTTTTTTTCTCTGATTTTGTCCATTAGATTATGGCTCTTTGTTCATCTTTGATTTCAACATTTTTCATTAGATTACTGATCAGGCGCTTGTTTATATCATTGGAAAAGTCTAAATATCCATGCAACATAACATGGATGGTCGACCTTCCCATTGATAAGACACAAGTGCCTGTGGATTAATTTAAGAAAATTGTGCTACATGTATGTAAATAACTGCTAATAAAAATTATAGACAAAAAATGATGAAGGAAAGCCTTGTTCTGTCTAGAACTTGATAGCCCAATTCAGAAAATATTCACCCTGTGACTGTGAAATGTAGGACAGCAATACAAGAGCTGTTCCTCGACTTATACTTTGTTTTTCAATGTATAGATAGATAGTCTCTCCTATTCATTTAACCCCATATCCTTTCTTACTAGAATTATCTTAAGTCTTTTTTTAGTAAAATCAGAGTTATCTTTCTTTGTTCATTGCTCAAGTTGAATTCTTTGGAAAACCCCATCAGATAATGATACAATAATATGAATGTAAATGAATTTATAGTTTATCATCAGGGCTCACCAAACCAGGTGAAGTGGGCGAAGTTTTCGCCCTGTTGACGCTGGAGTCGCCCTTCTGCGTCTCCAAGGCGAAAAAGAAGTCGCCCTGTTAATTTGCAGAAATTCCTTATGTTGCCGACTAATTCCAAAACAAATTTCAGTCACAATTTACTACATGATCCTATTTGCACTTTCAGCAACCTATATTTTTTGTATGACAATACATAGGAAGGAAGTTGTTTTCACTATTGCTGTATCTGAAAACTGATGTCAAAATTTGACAATGATATATTAGCAGGAACCCCTAAAGAAACATTTCTGGTATGTCTGATGACATAGCATGCAGCTTTCTCGAAAAGAAGTTTCGACTAATCAGAGGCCATTGCCGCTTTCTAGGATTCAGAACCCCTAGATGAACATTCTGGTGACTTCAATGAAGTAGTTCTGGAAAATAAAGTCACAAATTGCTCAGACATCAGTGGTGAAGGCTAAGTTGGATTTTGAATCACTCTGAAAAACAACAACATTTCTTCTGGATTAAGGACCTCTAGAGGAACACGACTTCACATGCAGCAGCTCTAGAGAGGAAGTCGAAAATATCTCGGCCAATCAGAGGCCAGGTCAGCCATCTTGGATTTCTAATCGCTTCAAAAAGATGGAACACTTTTTCAGGATTCATAGAGGAACAATTGTGGTAAGTTTGGTGTTTGAGCATGCAGTGGTTCTGAAGAAGTTGAAAATGTGAAAATTTATGACATATTGACAGACTAATAGACCAACACCGGACACATTTCAGGTGAGCTAATAACTAAAACCAGAGGCTCTCAAGAGCCTGTATCGTTCACCTGGTAATAAAAAAAAACAATTGGTCCTATGTAAAAACTATGTCCTGCAGTGGTAGTCATCTTGGAATTACGATCAACATAAAAAACACAAAGTTTGTAAAGAACCTTCCAATGATAGATGCACAGTTTAGGTTCAATCAGTGCAATAGCTTCAGAGAAGAATATATTTCTGTATTTTCCCCATATGGTTCTGTGTTAATACTATGACCTGTGGTGGCAGCCATCTTGGATTTCCGATCGGCATAAAAAACAGAGGACCTTCCAATGATCATTCCTGGGCAGTTTGGTTTCAACTGTCCAAGTGGTTTCAGAGAAGAAGCATTTTGAAAAAAAATTCCCATAGGGTCCAATGTTAAACTAAGTCCTGCCATAGCCGCCATTTTGAATTTCATATCAGAACAAAAAACGCACAGTTTGTAGAGGACCATCCAATGAACATTCATGTACAGTTTGGCTTTAATCATATTTGTAGTTTCTGAGAAGAAGACATTTGAACATTTTCCCATAGGGTCCAATGTTAATCTATGTCCTGCGGTGGTGGCCATCTTGGATTTCCGATCGGCATAAAAAACACATACCTTGTAGAGGACCTTCCAATGATCATTCCTGGGCAGTTTGGTTTCAATTATCCAAGTGGTTTCAGAGAAGAAGCATTTTGAAACATTTTTCCCATAGGGTCCAATGTTAAACTAAGTCCTGCCGTAGCCGCCATTTTGAATTTCATACCGGAACAAAAAACGTACAGTTTGTAGAGGACCATCTAATGAACATTCATGTACAGTTTGGCTTTAATCATATTTGTAGTTTCTGAGAAGAAGGCATTTGAACATTTTCCCAAAGGGTCCAATGTTAATCTATGTCCTGCGGTGGTGGCCATCTTGAATTTTCGATCGGCATAAAAAAACAGAAACTTTGTAGAGGACCTTCCAATGAACATTCCTGGGCAGTTTGGTTTCAATTATCGAAGTGGTTTCAGAGAAGAAGCGCTTTGAAACATTTTTCCCATAGGGTCCAATGTTAAACTAAGTCCTGCCGTAGCCGCCATTTTGAATTTCATACCGGAACAAAAAACGTACAGTTTGTAGAGGACCATCTAATGAACATTCATGTACAGTTTGGCTTTAATCATATTTGTAGTTTCTGAGAAGAAGGCATTTGAACATTTTCCCAAAGGGTCCAATGTTAATCTATGTCCTGCGGTGGTGGCCATCTTGAATTTTCGATCGGCATAAAAAAACAGAAACTTTGTAGAGGACCTTCCAATGAACATTCCTGGGCAGTTTGGTTTCAATTATCGAAGTGGTTTCAGAGAAGAAGCGCTTTGAAACATTTTTCCCATAGGGTCCAATGTTAAACTAAGTCCTGCCGTAGCCGCCATTTTGAATTTCTTATCGGAACAAATAACGTACAGTTTGTAGAGGACCATCCAATGAACATTCATGTACAGTTTGGCTTTGATCATATTTGTAGTTTCTGAGAAGAAGGCATTTGAACATTTTCCCATAGGGTCCAATGTTAATCTATGTATTGCGGTGGCGGCCATTTTGGATTTCCGATCGGCATAAAAAACATAAAATTTGTAGAGAACCTTCCAATGATCATTCCTGGGCAGTTTGGTTTCAACTGTCCAAGTGGTTTCAGAGAAGAAGCGTTTTGAAACATTTTCCCCATAGGGTCCAATATTAAACTAAGTCCTGCCGTAGCCGCCATTTTGAATTTCATATCGGAACAAAAAACGTACAGTTTGTAGAGGACCATCCAATGAACATTCATGTACAGTTTGGCTTTAATCATATTTGCAGTTTCTGAGAAGAAGGCATTTGAACATTTTCCCATAGGGTCCAATGTTAATCTATGTCCTGCGGTAGTGGCCATTTTGGATTTCCGATCGGCATAAAAAACACACACCTTGTAGAGGACATTCCAATGATCATTCCTGGGCAGTTTGGTTTCAATTATCGAAGTGGTTTCAGAGAAGAAGCGTTTTGAAACATTTTTCCCATAGGGTCCAATGTTAAACTAAGTCCCGCCGTAGCCGCCATTTTGAATTTCATACCCGAACAAAAAACGTACAGTTTGTAGAGGACCATCCAATGAACATTCATGTACAGTTTGGCTTTAATCATATTTGCAGTTTCTGAGGAGAAGGCATTTAAACATTTTCCCATAGGGTCCAATGTTAATCTATGTCCTGCGGTGGTGGCCATCTTGGATTTCCGATCGGCATAAAAAAACACACACCTTGTAGAGGACCTTCCAATGATCATTCCTGGGCAGTTTGGTTTCAATTATCCAAGTGGTTTCAGAGAAGAAGCGTTTTGAAACATTTTTCCCATAGGGTCCAATGATAAACTAAGTCCCGCCGTAGCCGCCATTTTGAATTTCATACCGGAACAAAAAACGTACAGTTTGTAGAGGACCATCTAATGAACATTCATGTACAGTTTGGCTTTAATCATATTTGTAGTTTCTGAGAAGAAGGCATTTGAACATTTTCCCATAGGGTCCAATGTTAATCTATGTCCTGCGGTGGTGGCCATCTTGAATTTTCGATCGGCATAAAAAAACAGAAACTTTGTAGAGGACCTTCCAATGAACATTCCTGGGCAGTTTGGTTTCAATTATCGAAGTGGTTTCAGAGAAGAAGCGCTTTGAAACATTTTTCCCATAGGGTCCAATGTTAAACTAAGTCCTGCCGTAGCCGCCATTTTGAATTTCATACCGGAACAAAAAACGTACAGTTTGTAGAGGACCATCTAATGAACATTCATGTACAGTTTGGCTTTAATCATATTTGTAGTTTCTGAGAAGAAGGCATTTGAACATTTTCCCAAAGGGTCCAATGTTAATCTATGTCCTGCGGTGGTGGCCATCTTGAATTTTCGATCGGCATAAAAAAACAGAAACTTTGTAGAGGACCTTCCAATGAACATTCCTGGGCAGTTTGGTTTCAATTATCGAAGTGGTTTCAGAGAAGAAGCGCTTTGAAACATTTTTCCCATAGGGTCCAATGTTAAACTAAGTCCTGCCGTAGCCGCCATTTTGAATTTCTTATCGGAACAAATAACGTACAGTTTGTAGAGGACCATCCAATGAACATTCATGTACAGTTTGGCTTTGATCATATTTGTAGTTTCTGAGAAGAAGGCATTTGAACATTTTCCCATAGGGTCCAATGTTAATCTATGTATTGCGGTGGCGGCCATTTTGGATTTCCGATCGGCATAAAAAACATAAAATTTGTAGAGAACCTTCCAATGATCATTCCTGGGCAGTTTGGTTTCAACTGTCCAAGTGGTTTCAGAGAAGAAGCGTTTTGAAACATTTTCCCCATAGGGTCCAATATTAAACTAAGTCCTGCCGTAGCCGCCATTTTGAATTTCATATCGGAACAAAAAACGTACAGTTTGTAGAGGACCATCCAATGAACATTCATGTACAGTTTGGCTTTAATCATATTTGCAGTTTCTGAGAAGAAGGCATTTGAACATTTTCCCATAGGGTCCAATGTTAATCTATGTCCTGCGGTAGTGGCCATTTTGGATTTCCGATCGGCATAAAAAACACACACCTTGTAGAGGACATTCCAATGATCATTCCTGGGCAGTTTGGTTTCAATTATCGAAGTGGTTTCAGAGAAGAAGCGTTTTGAAACATTTTTCCCATAGGGTCCAATGTTAAACTAAGTCCCGCCGTAGCCGCCATTTTGAATTTCATACCCGAACAAAAAACGTACAGTTTGTAGAGGACCATCCAATGAACATTCATGTACAGTTTGGCTTTAATCATATTTGCAGTTTCTGAGGAGAAGGCATTTAAACATTTTCCCATAGGGTCCAATGTTAATCTATGTCCTGCGGTGGTGGCCATCTTGGATTTCCGATCGGCATAAAAAAACACACACCTTGTAGAGGACCTTCCAATGATCATTCCTGGGCAGTTTGGTTTCAATTATCCAAGTGGTTTCAGAGAAGAAGCGTTTTGAAACATTTTTCCCATAGGGTCCAATGATAAACTAAGTCCCGCCGTAGCCGCCATTTTGAATTTCATACCGGAACAAAAAACGTACAGTTTGTAGAGGACCATCTAATGAACATTCATGTACAGTTTGGCTTTAATCATATTTGTAGTTTCTGAGAAGAAGGCATTTGAACATTTTCCCATAGGGTCCAATGTTAATCTATGTCCTGCGGTGGTGGCCATCTTGAATTTTCGATCGGCATACAAAAACAGAAACTTTGTAGAGGACCTTCCAATGAACATTCCTGGGTAGTTTGGTTTCAATTATCGAAGTGATTTCAGAGAAGAAGCGTTTTGAAACATTTTTCCCATAGGGTCCAATGTTAAACTAAGTCCTGCCGTAGCCGCCATTTTGAATTTCTTATCGGAACAAAAAACGTACAGTTTGTAGAGGACCATCCAATGAACATTCATGTACAGTTTGGCTTTAATCATATTTGTAGTTTCTGAGAAGAAGGCATTTGAACATTTTCCCATAGGGTTCAATGTTAATCTATGTATTGTGGTGGCGGCCATCTTGGATTTCCGATCGGCATAAAAAACATAAATTTTGTAGAGGACCTTCCAATGATCATTCCTGGGCAGTTTGGTTTCAACTGTCCAAGTGGTTTCAGAGAAGAAGCGTTTTGAAACATTTTCCCCATAGGGTCCAATGTTAAACTAAGTCCTGCCGTAGCCGCCATTTTGAATTTCATATCGGAACAAAAAACGTACAGTTTGTAGAGGACCATTCAATGAACATTCATGTACAGTTTGGCTTTAATCATATTTGCAGTTTCTGAGAAGAAGGCATTTGAACATTTTCCCATAGGGTCCAATGTTAATCTATGTCCTGCGGTGGTGGCCATCTTGGATTTCCGATCGGCATAAAAAACACACACCTTGTAGAGGACCTTCCAATGATCATTCCTGGGCAGTTTGGTTTCAATTATCCAAGTGGTTTCAGAGAAGAAGCATTTTGAAACATTTTTCCCATAGGGTCCAATGTTAAACTAAGTCCTGCCGTAGCCGCCATTTTGAATTTCATACCGGAACAAAAAACGTACAGTTTGTAGAGGACCATCTAATGAACATTCATGTACAGTTTGGCTTTAATCATATTTGTAGTTTCTGAGAAGAAGGCATTTGAACATTTTCCCATAGGGTCCAATGTTAATCTATGTCCTGCGGTGGTGGCCATCTTGAATTTTCGATCGGCATAAAAAAACAGAAACTTTGTAGAGGACCTTCCAATGAACATTCCTGGGCAGTTTGGTTTCAATTATCGAAGTGGTTTCAGAGAAGAAGCGCTTTGAAACATTTTTCCCATAGGGTCCAATGTTAAACTAAGTCCTGCCGTAGCCGCCATTTTGAATTTCTTATCGGAACAAATAACGTAAAGTTTGTAGAGGACCATCCAATGAACATTCATGTACAGTTTGGCTTTGATCATATTTGTAGTTTCTGAGAAGAAGGCATTTGAACATTTTCCCATAGGGTCCAATGTTAATCTATGTATTGCGGTGGCGGCCATTTTGGATTTCCGATCGGCATAAAAAACATAAAATTTGTAGAGAACCTTCCAATGATCATTCCTGGGCAGTTTGGTTTCAACTGTCCAAGTGGTTTCAGAGAAGAAGCGTTTTGAAACATTTTCCCCATAGGGTCCAATATTAAACTAAGTCCTGCCGTAGCCGCCATTTTGAATTTCATATCGGAACAAAAAACGTACAGTTTGTAGAGGACCATCCAATGAACATTCATGTACAGTTTGGCTTTAATCATATTTGCAGTTTCTGAGAAGAAGGCATTTGAACATTTTCCCATAGGGTCCAATGTTAATCTATGTCCTGCGGTAGTGGCCATTTTGGATTTCCGATCGGCATAAAAAACACACACCTTGTAGAGGACATTCCAATGATCATTCCTGGGCAGTTTGGTTTCAATTATCGAAGTGGTTTCAGAGAAGAAGCGTTTTGAAACATTTTTCCCATAGGGTCCAATGTTAAACTAAGTCCCGCCGTAGCCGCCATTTTGAATTTCATACCCGAACAAAAAACGTACAGTTTGTAGAGGACCATCCAATGAACATTCATGTACAGTTTGGCTTTAATCATATTTGCAGTTTCTGAGGAGAAGGCATTTAAACATTTTCCCATAGGGTCCAATGTTAATCTATGTATTGCGGTGGTGGCCATCTTGGATTTCCGATCGGCATAAAAAAACACACACCTTGTAGAGGACCTTCCAATGATCATTCCTGGGCAGTTTGGTTTCAATTATCCAAGTGGTTTCAGAGAAGAAGCGTTTTGAAACATTTTTCCCATAGGGTCCAATGATAAACTAAGTCCCGCCGTAGCCGCCATTTTGAATTTCATACCGGAACAAAAAACGTACAGTTTGTAGAGGACCATCTAATGAACATTCATGTACAGTTTGGCTTTAATCATATTTGTAGTTTCTGAGAAGAAGGCATTTGAACATTTTCCCATAGGGTCCAATGTTAATCTATGTCCTGCGGTGGTGGCCATCTTGAATTTTCGATCGGCATAAAAAAACAGAAACTTTGTAGAGGACCTTCCAATGAACATTCCTGGGTAGTTTGGTTTCAATTATCGAAGTGATTTCAGAGAAGAAGCGTTTTGAAACATTTTTCCCATAGGGTCCAATGTTAAACTAAGTCCTGCCGTAGCCGCCATTTTGAATTTCTTATCGGAACAAAAAACGTAAAGTTTGTAGAGGACCATCCAATGAACATTCATGTACAGTTTGGCTTTAATCATATTTGTAGTTTCTGAGAAGAAGGCATTTGAACATTTTCCCATAGGGTTCAATGTTAATCTATGTATTGTGGTGGCGGCCATCTTGGATTTCCGATCGGCATAAAAAACATAAATTTTGTAGAGGACCTTCCAATGATCATTCCTGGGCAGTTTGGTTTCAACTGTCCAAGTGGTTTCAGAGAAGAAGCGTTTTGGAACATTTTCCCCATAGGGTCCAATGTTAAACTAAGTCCTGCCGTAGCCGCCATTTTGAATTTCATATCGGAACAAAAAACGTACAGTTTGTAGAGGACCATTCAATGAACATTCATGTACAGTTTGGCTTTAATCATATTTGCAGTTTCTGAGAAGAAGGCATTTGAACATTTTCCCATAGGGTCCAATGTTAATCTATGTCCTGCGGTGGTGGCCATCTTGGATTTCCGATCGGCATAAAAAACACACACCTTGTAGAGGACCTTCCAATGATCATTCCTGGGCAGTTTGGTTTCAATTATCCAAGTGGTTTCAGAGAAGAAGCGTTTTGAAACATTTTTCCCATAGGGTCCAATGATAAACTAAGTCCCGCCGTAGCCGCCATTTTGAATTTCATACCGGAACAAAAAACGTACAGTTTGTAGAGGACCATCTAATGAACATTCATGTACAGTTTGGCTTTAATCATATTTGTAGTTTCTGAGAAGAAGGCATTTGAATATTTTCCCATAGGGTCCAATGTTAATCTATGTCCTGCGGTGGCGGCCATCTTGGATTTCCGATCGGCATAAAAAACAGAAACTTTGTAGAGGACCTTCCAATGATCATTCCTGGGCAGTTTGGTTTCAACTGTCCAAGTGGTTTCAGAGAAGAAACATTTTGAAACATTTTTCCCATAGGGTCCAATGTTAAACTAAGTCCTGCCGTAGCCGCCATTTTGAATTTCATATCGGAACAAAAAACCTTAAGATTGTAGAGGACCATCCAATGAACATTCATGTATAGTTTGGCTTTAATCATATTTGTAGTTTCTGAGAAGAAGGCATTTGAACATTTTCCCATAGGGTCCAATGTTAATCTATGTCCTGCGATGGCGGCCATCTTGGATTTCCGATCGGCATAAAAAACAGTAACTTGGTAAAGGACATTCCAATGATCATTCCTTTACAGTTTGGGTTCAGTCAGTTCATTAGTTTCAGAGAAGAAGATCTTTGAAATTTCAGCCAATCAGAGCATATTATTGGCCCTGGCAGCCATATTGAATATTCGACTGGAACGAAAAACAGTAACTTTGTAGAGGACCATCCAAGGAACATTCCTGCTAAGTTCGGTTCCAATCGGCCAAGTGGTTTCGGAGAAGAAGCTTGAAATGTGAAAAGTTTACAGACGACAGACGACAGACGACGGACGCCAAGTGATGGCAATAGTTCACATGGACCTTTGGTCCAGGTGAACTAAAAAGGTAAGCAACATGGACCCCATAAAAAATCCGGGGATGAACCCAGGTGCTCGTGATGGGTAAGCAGTTCTTGTTTCTTATAATACACCTGCTGTGCTGTTCAAATAGTCAAGTCCAGTAAAATTATTGTCGGTGTTATAGAGTAAAGAGAATTGTTTTGGATAGAAAAATATCCATTGCCATTTGAGAAATGGATATTTCGTTAATGGTCCAGTAGTTTGTGATAACGATATGAGAATTTTTGCAGCAATTACTTTATTCTAGGAACAATGTCGACTAGTTTGAGTAGATTTTGCGGCAGCAGTTTCGTTGTCCAGAAAATTCTTGTTCTAGGAACAATCCATAGAATAACGTATGTGCTGTGAAATGTAAACACCATATGATTGTGCCACTAGAATATTGCTACTGATGAAAGGGAAGTTGACTATTAGTGAAGTCATTAAGTTTGTAGTAGAGTTTTGCTGTCAATCTTCCTATGTTGTCGATTTCAAGGTGAAAGGAAAAGTAGAGAGAGACTTTCTGTGTCAGTTGTATCCTTTACGGTCCACGGGTAGACATGTCGCTCCACTCGGACACATTATCCTGATTCAGCGACAACCAGTCATCAAAAACCAACTTTATTGTTTTTGGCTTGACCTGACAGGTGCTCGAATTTATGATCTACGTCACTTGAGGCAAACATGCTAACCATTACACCACTGATATGGCTCAAACAACAGAGAACCAGTATATTGTATAATGTAGCTACTAGAGTAAGAATTATTATTATACCTCATATATTAATTACCATAAATAGATTAATTTGATTGGACAATGGGTAAAAATCAGAACACGTGATCACACGGGACATATTCCATGAAATAAAAATAATATTACACCCCCTCGGAAGCCTCGTGAGTTTTCCCGCCAGAGTTATCGTTCTTTGACAGGAAAACGTCAGAGGCACTCGGAACGCATCGCTTGCAGGCGACCGTTACAATTTGCTGTGGATATATAGATTCTCCTTCAGTTGCCCGTGGGTTACGATATTTCTCCACTCAAGAGAGATCAAATAAAAATTTTAACCACAAGCCGTCAGGCGGGTGGTTAAAATTTTAAGATTAACTCTCGAGAGTGGAGAAATATCATAACCCACATGGGCAACAGCAGGAGAATTTGTTTCTCCCATTATTTAACACGAACTTTATTTCAAAGTCCGATTCAATAACCGATTTGACAACATGTGGGGAAAGACATGAGACTTTTTAATCCTCTAGAAGATTACAGATTTTTCCACCACTGGTTCAGCGGGGTTAAAACACCGTAATAATGGGAGAAATGGATTTTAAATGTCTGAGACAACGTTCCAATGGACTTAAAATAGTAGTATTTTACATGTATGTGTTTTCTACGGA
This sequence comes from Bathymodiolus septemdierum, assembly GCA_963383655.1. Lineage (NCBI taxonomy): Eukaryota > Metazoa > Mollusca > Bivalvia > Mytilida > Modiolidae > Bathymodiolus > Bathymodiolus septemdierum. The sequence goes on along the minus strand of OY726525.1, from coordinate 57,321,945 downwards.
AGCGTATTAGGGTCACATTGACACTTTTTTATTTTTTATTTTTCACACTTTAATCTGTAAAATTCACACTTTAATCTGTAAATTTTACACTTTAATCTGTAAAATTTACACTTTAATCTGTAAAATTTACAATTTAATCTGTAAAATTTACACTTTAATCTGTAAAATGGTAACTTGGGGCCAGTTTTACTAAAGGTATTACGACTTATGATCGGTCGTAATTTGCATAGAATGATAGGGAGTTACAACCGAACTTAGGACTTACGACCTTTAGTAAAACGGGGCACAAACTTGGCAGGAATGGTGTATGGGAGGACCTCTACAAACGATCCATTTTTGGTTCTATTTGATGGAACAAGATGGCCACCAGAGTCAATCTTAGCTTCTAATTGGCCAATTTTCAAAATTTAACTTATCTGAAGCTAGGCTCCAATGCTTTGAAACTTTATAGGATTGTTAACAACAATGGATTCTCTAAGCTGTCAACTTTGACAGCTGCTCAGAAGGCTCCTGTTGCAGCTGTGGTCATTCAAAGTTGTCATTTAAACCATTTGGGAAAACTCTTACTAGTATTTCATAAAATCTCTACAATTTTGTTTGTTGCTGTTTCACTAATATTCATATACATCCAGGTTAGCAATTCAGGTTCCCAGGAGCCTCTTGTTAACATCTCAGTTATTATGACTTACAACCTTGAACAAGTCATCCTTTTCTGTATCATATGCATAACACCATGATATGACCGTTCAGCTACAATGCTACGTACAGAAGCCTGTTAGTACCATAGGTAGTTTTATTTTTAACTTGTTATAGCAACTTAACTAACTTATTACAACAACTTAGCTAACTTGTTATAACAACTTAGCTAACTTGTTATAACAACTTTGCTAACTTATTATAACAACTTAGTTAACTTGTTATTATAACTTGGATAACTTATTATAACTGTAGCGTGTAACCTGAATAGATGTATATAAACACTGGGTCCGTACCAGTTTCCTGGGGACATGACAAATAATAGTCTTGTATAACAAAAATGTTCAAACAATGTCTAACCCAACAAACTAAAATAGGTACAATGGCTCCTTGCAAATAATAAATGCTAAATCACTATCTACACAGACTAATATATAACTATCCTAATGCAACACACACTAACACTACACAGACCCCAATATCAACAATGAATATTTATAAACAACTACGTTGTTTCAGACCTTGTCTGAAACCTAACTAACCAGTTACCAGTCACCAACACCTGCTTCAGACCTATGTCTCAACCGAAAACTATGTCACAACCTTAGACGACAGATATATACAAAAAACAACATGAAAACTGTGAATTAATAATAGTTCCAAACCAAATGTGAATCGTCAGTTGTAACCACTGGTTTCAAAACGGAACCCAGCAAAAGGTTGTCACTAACCTTGAAACAATCACCAACCCATGAGGGCCATGAGTCGTTGCCAGAGGAACAATGCAGCACCCAGCAAAAAGTTGTATTGTTTCAAACTCTCTCTTACCTTGTGTCTTCACACAGCGATGTTTCAGTCTTGAATATTCTTCAATCGACCAGCACACCTTCACTACCAAATCTTCGGGCTTAAGTACGATGAACATGACCGTAAAAGAAAGCCAATCCAATTATAAATTGGATTAACCAATCAAAACAACTGTTGCATATTGATGTTCGGTTAGCCTAACAAGCTGAATTCATTATCAAATGTTTCTTGTTAAATATTAATTTCAAATAAGTGATAATCTAAAAATAATAATCTGTATGTGTTTATTAATTCATCTTTAACAAATAAATATCGTTTGTGCCATGTTTTGATTAAAAAATAACACGGATGTCAACGGATTTCTAATATGACCATTGCAATGACAAAGGGGGACAATCCAGGTAATTTCATATATGCTGATGTGAACGTCCGATTTCGCTACATAACAACTTAATATATTGTTATAACAACCTGTTATAATAACTTGTTATAGCAACTTAGTTAACTTAATTTTATAAGGTTTTGAATTCTAACAAGATTCTCCTAGGAGCCTGAATAGCTCACATGGCTTGATATTGAAAATGGCCATGTCTGCCATGATGACAAGAATATTAGTGAACACGCTTACATACCACACGCACCCACATATTGGACACTCAAAAGGGACAACAGTTCAATGGAGCATAACTCCTGGAAAAATCAAGATATCAGAATATACAGTCAATATGCACATCTACATATTATGTCCTTACAAGCTACCAAGTTCCATAAAATTATGTTCTGTAGTTTCAGAGAAGTAGCGTTCACCAACTGTTTCGGTAGTTTATATTGCGAAATTTATAAGTTCGAAGGGGCATAATCCAGAGAAAAATAATGAGATTGGAATTTCCTGTCGAAAGCACATTTACATATTATGTCCATAATAACTACCAAGTTCCATGAAATTCTGTTCAGTAGTTTCAGAAGTAGTTCTCACAAACTGAGTAGTAAATATTGTGAATTTTCTATGTTCAAAGGGGCATACCTCCTAGGAAAATAATCGGATCAGAATTTCCTATCGCTATGCACATCTACATATTATGTCCATAATAACTACCAAGTTTCAAGAAATTCCGTTCAGTAATTTCAGAGAAGAAGCGATCACAAACTGTTTCAGTAGTATATATTTCGAATTTTCTAAGTTCAAAGAGGCATAACTCCTAGAAATATAATCGGATCAAAATTTCCTGTCAATACGCATATCTTCATGTCATGTCTTAAAAACTACCATGCTTCAAGAAATTTCATTCAATAGTTTTAGAGGAGAATCGCTCACAAAAACATTATCGACGGACTCTCAGACACTGGTCAAAAACATCATACCCTCCGCAACTTAGTTGCGTCGAGTATATGAATTTCAACAAACGAGCAATCTGACAAATTTGAACTTGACGACTCTTTTTAGCTCACCTGGCTGTAGCTAGGGTGAGCTTTTGTCATCACTTTGCGTCCGTCATCTGTCCGCCGTAAACTTTTCATTCAAAGATCTTCTCCTCTCAAACTACTGGGCCAATTAAAACCAAACTTGGTCACAATGGTCCTTGGGTGGTCCCCTTTCAAAATTGTGTCCGGCAGGTCTGGGTCCAATCCAAAATTTACAAATTAAAGTGTGAATTTTACAGATTAATACATTGTAAATTTTACAGATTGAAGTGTTAAATTTACAGAATAAAATGTAAATTGTACAGATTAAAGTGTAAAATTTACAGATTAAAGTATGAATTTTACAGATTAAAGTGTGAAAAATAAAAAATAAAAAAGTGTCAATGTGGCCCTAATACGCTTCCGTAGTTTTCTTAGTTTCATTTGGTATAATAAAACATTCATAACATGCAGGTTCGGGAAATATGAAAATTTATTCACCCACGAGTATCATATTCCCCTCGGGCGTTGTCCTCAGGGAATATGATACTTTTGGGTGAAAAATATGAACATTTATTCATCCACGAGTATCATATTCCCCTAGGGCTTTGCCCTCAGGGAATATAATACTCTTGGGTGAATAAATTTTCATATATCCCTCACCAGCATGCAATAAATGTATAATATTACCTCTACTATCTCATCAAATATTATGTTGAATTCATTATCTGATAATTGTCCGGTGCTTGAATGAACAATTTGATTTCTGTAATACTTGATTCTGGAAACTGCTGTACTCTCTGTTAAATTCTTATGTGTAGAAGGTGATCCATCGTGAACTGTCATGCCTGTCAGATTGCGGAGAATGGTTACCATAAGTGTAACATCAAATGTCGTAGATGAGGGCTCTGTTCCATCTGAAATGAAAAATGATTACCGTAGACATTTTGGTAATTATTTCACAATGCATTAAAGGGGAACATGTATCTACATGATTTGTGGTAAAAGAAGGCCGTGGTCAATATTGCTTTTCAGTGCTCCATTATGGACCATAACACATCTTATTATATGACTTCAGATAATGTCTTTTCTGATTGGCTGACGCCCCTAGTAACGTTCTTTGATAAAACGTTATAATCACCGCACAAAAAGTCACGAGAGGTGAATATACCATTCCAACGTCTTGCACCATACGAAACCAAAGAAAACGTCGTGATAAAAGCTTATTTTAAGGGTAAAATCAACATATAAAATGTGTCATATAATAAAACAATTAATGACTTTTAATTCGATGGATACCAGGATTTATTAACCCAGGAATAATATATTTACCTCGGCCATCTGGCCTCGGTAAATATAATATTCCTGTGTTAATAAATCCTTGTATCCACCTCATTAAAAGTCATTAATTGTATAATATTGCACAAAATGAAGTGCTGTAATAGTTTTATTACATTTAACATTCCCAATTTTTTTTTTTGTGTACCTGGATAAATTTTTAGAGATTGTTTGTTGTTTTTATTCAAATTCAAAAACACATGACCTGATCCATTTAATATCATAGACACATATACTAATTCAATGTGTACAAATTTATATTACTAATTCGATGTGTACAAATTTATATTTGCATTATGCTTGTGTTTGTAAAACTTATGTGCCACTTTCTGTTTGTGTGATGTCATTGCAACGGATGTAGAAAACGCTTGGCTAGTAAATTTTAAAATTTTGCCGGGATTTCGCCCATCGCTAAATGGATCGTTCAATATGAAATTCTGTCGTGCAATATGACGATTTATCACAAAAAACGAATTATATGGTTTTATAATACTGTATAAAACCATAAATGTAATAAAATAGGATATCTGGACAGATATGTGGGGTGGTTATGGATTGTGATGTTTTAACATGTTCAGTTACATCATGGCGGTCAGTTTTATTGGTGGAGGAAACCGGAGTACGCGGAGAAAACCACTGAGCTTCCGCAAGTTACTGACAAACTTTATCGCATAATGTTTTATCGAGTACACCTCGCCTGAGCAGGATTCAAACTAAAATGTGAGGTAGTCATTAGTGGAGCACCGATCATCGGAAAATCGACTAATCAGTCGGACATAAGCATCTGATCTGATCATCGATTCTAAAATCTTATGGTCGATTCTGATTCCTAATGTTGATTTTTTTTTATCTCAGCATACTTCTGACACTCAGTCAAGACACATTTTTGGACTATATTATTTTTCTACTTTCCGAACTAGTCCATTTTATGTCAGTGTTACACAATACACATACGGAAACAGATGTTTTGTTAATGTGTATAAATTATATTCTAACGTGGCGTGCTACTTTCGCTTTGAAAACAATAGAGGGTTCTAATTAGCACAGAACACTCTAGCATATCTGATAAATTTTATATGTAACTATTTATGTATGCATGAGTTTGCTTTTATGTATGTCTATGTATACATGAGCTTATGCTTTTATGCTTTTAGATTCAGTTCTGATTAATTTTATATGTAACTGTGTTTTATGTATGCATAAGTTTGCTTTTATGTATGACTATGTATACATGAGCTTATGTTTTATACTAATGTCTATGCATGCATGTTTTTTTAGTTGTTTTGCTTTGTGATGTCATGTAATATGTGCTTGTAAAGTTATTATATACTTGTATGTGCTTTTTATGTAATAGTCGATTCAAAAGCTCACTAGAGCTTATGTTATGTGTTATAGATATTTCGACTTTAAATAAAACTTATTTGATTTGATATCTAATCGACAGCATATTTTGCATATTTGTACTTTATGTATGTTAAAATAAAGGATAAAAATAATAAATATAGAAAAAAATCAGATGAAATTAATTTATGAACGTTATCAATTTTTATAACGTTTCTGTAGCGTTATATATTCTTGTAAATAATAGCGGGAGGTAATTGGAACAGCTTCTGTAGCATTATATATTCTTGTAAATAATAGCGGGAGGTAATTGGAATAGCACCCAAAAATAACCTCTGTCATGCTTGAATGCTAAAATTACCGTAAATGCCCTGTTAGAAACGAAATAATTCTCGGATGCCGGGCTCTATGCTTATTTTAACATGGGTAGGCATTATATTTATCAAGATTTTACACCGATAATGACAAAAATAATGCCTACCCATGCTAAGTATCATATATACCTTGGATCTTACGAATAAACCTATTTAAACCAACGAATCCGAAGGATGAGTTGGTTTAAATAAGTTCATGAGTAAGATCCATGTTATATATAATTTGTAGCAGAAATTACATGATTGACAGATATATGACGTCAAAATCATGGAATAACAGATCCTATGACGTCAAAATCATGGAATAACAGACCTATGACGTCAAAATCATGGAATAACAGACCTACGACGTCAAAATCATGGAATAACATCAAGATCTTCATGTTAGACTATGGTTTGTAAAAGTTCACTATTTTTAAGTTGATTACTGCATAAAAACATCAAACGAAAAATGCGTATTTATGCTACAAAATAAGCATAGAGCCCGGCATCCGAGAATTATTTCTTAAACAGTCCATTCTGATGAAAATCACTGATAATAAAATCTCAATATTCTTGAATAACAGATGAAAAGCTATAACATATTCTGTTTAACAGAAATGTTTAAACAACTACATTTTCTAGGATTTGTTGTGTTCCAGACAGGACTAGATGGGAGCTGGACAGACTTTTTATCCTTACCTGATGGAAATAACAACGTCCATTGCACTGACGTTATTATACGTCTCCACAGTAAATCGTCAAGCATTGCATGATTACTCCCAAGAATGTTCTTCAATACATTAGGATGAATTCGTTTATCAAAGTAAACTCGGACAGCACTTGGACATATTGCTGTTAATAAATTTGCAATCCTTAAAAAAATTATTTCCACTTCGGATAGTGTTGGTTCATTTTCTGGTGATGACAAATTTCCTAAAAGCATAAATCAAACAAGAATTACTTTTAAAGCAAATTTAAAATCAGAGAAATCTCAGATACACCTGATAGCAATTCCTGTCCATGACCAGTGGCGTAGCTAGATCTGTAATGATGTGGAAGCACAAAATTGGGGCGAGGGATCTGGATTTTGTTGGTAAGTTCAAAAGTTTTGCTTCAAACTAAAAAAAAAACGTGTCATTTTTTCATGTTACGAAGAGAATATGTAGCCGGTCGAAAGTACAACTGCAATCAAAGTCGAGCCTGGACCTAAATCGCCATCAAATATGATGAAAATATAAAGTGCACAAATTCGATATGTGTGCAGTGATTGTGCAAAGTTTGAATAATGAGGAATGAGAATTATTGGAGTTTAAGATTACACAAATTATGTAACCGTAAGTGTTGTGAATGGACAAACAGATGGAATGGGAAGGCCACTAGAATTGTTGCTTTTGCTGTTGGTGATGCAGGTAAAAAGTAAATTAACATATATATGTCTTTATCTCAAACCAAACACACTTGATGTTTTCATTCTACTAATGAATCAGTTACTCCTGATCTTCGGTTTGTGTCGAGAATAAAAATGCAAGTCGACGCTTTTTCTTCAAAGCAAAGCTGTCAATAATTTTCTCAGTATCTAAGTCCCCTGCTTATATGCATGTGGTACGGACAAACTGCAAAGCCCATTCAAAGATCAATGTACCTGAATGGGAATTTAAGCTGGGCAGCTTTATCCCACATTTGGGATAACAACTGAAGTTTAACTGCATCACTTTGGAGATCATCCTGCGACAATTTGGCAACATCTGGGTACGTAGGTTTACAGGCAGAATCTGACGGGCTTGGAACACTCTCTATGACGCTCTCCACTTTTTCCGGGCTTCAACTTTCAGAAGCCTAAGGGCCTGCTTTCGGTTCGAAAAAGGAACTTATCTTTCTTTGCATTGTTGTTCAGTCACTCAGTTTCATCACTCAATGATTATGTAAACAAAAACCTTTTGTCGTGTAATTAGCTGAAGGGGCCGGAGTAGAGTGGTATCATTCCGGAGCTAAATTCAAACGGTGTAACGTGAATATTGTTTAACGTACTTTTCCACGACGTAAAAAAATAACAGTAACAATTTGATACACAAACTATACACGATTCTTCTATATCTCTATTTATTCTCTGTTATCGTCCTCTCTCTCTCTCTCTCTCTCTTTAGGATCAAAATGATGTGGAAGCACGTGCCTCCGTGCCTCTGCGTAGCTACACGCCTGATTGACAATAGACATATTTGCTTCATATTGTAACGGGCTATAAATATTACGTTATAAACTAGCAAACCTGAACGTCAAACAGAAAGTGTGTTCCGAATGATAAGCGGGAGATAACTAGTTTCCACAGGAGTCACACTCTAGAGCTTGCTGCCGCGGTCTGACAGGTCTGGAACACACTACACATGGGTAAGACATCATGGAAGGAATGAATGAAAGTTAGTCATAGTTCCTTTTTAATAGCCACTGCGCCCGCAGAACAAAGACTTTCAAATGTCCCACACCCTAAAATTAGCTTGAGTTTTTACTACACTTGATTTTATAAATTGCTCAAATTAATTGGCGATATCAAACAATAACATTAGCTTGGGTGTAGCTTAATTTAGAGTACAATCAAAGACTTGTACACTAATCAGTACTAATTCCTGTATAATCATCATTTAATTGTAATAAATATATTTATTTAACGAGTACATTGATTTCTTGATTACACACAAACAATTCTAATGTTTGAATTTTTAAAATTAAAATCGATCAAAAACATTTTGAAATGATATAAACACTTGTGTATTTCATTTCAAAAGTATTTAATTTCAAATGGGGCCGAATCGGTTAACTGTAGTATTACCGGGTAATTTGCTGTCACCACCGATGTTAAAGTACACCGGAAACTACTCTAGATTTGACACAAATCTAGGAAATTAACCTGAGACTTGAAACCAACGTCTCAGAAAAGTTGGGGTAATGCCACAGAACCAGATAAAATTATACCATATACCGAAGGGATATTATCAAGCCAATTTAGTATGGACCACAGGCCTAATTTACGCATTATAACACAGCACTAATATTCAACCGGACAAAAGGGGAAGTCTAAAATAACTTTCCAATGCTCTACTCTAGTCTGGCAATAAAATTACACTCTGCCTCTCTTGTATTAGTGGAAACCACACTGACAACAATTGAGTAGAGATATATATCGGGGGAAAATATTCAGACTATCGCACGGGAAAATGCACGGGATGGCCTATTAGGTAATCAAACAGGTTCTTTGTGTGGACAAAACAAGAGACACAATTATCTTACGAGATAGAAAATAGGATAAATCACAGGGTACGTAGGAAAATACCGTGAAATTAACACAACTTGGAAGGGGGGATTTTACTTAATACATGACATGATACACACTTTAGCACCCCCTATATTTTGTAATGGCTGAGTATATAGCCAAGGGAGATAATCATTTCCACAGCTTGCTTAGTATCGACAATTAAGATAATACATTTGGTTCAGAATATTTTATATATTAGATATGTATAGTTATATATGTGTAATTCACAATAATACAGATACAGTAAATATTATCAACCAGTGTTCAGGGAACCATTCATTGTGTTTTCAGAACTACCAACAAAATATAAGATACTTAATATTCAATAAAAATATGAAATACTTTTGTGTACTATATAGTTTATCTTTGTCTATGGACTTGTGATTTATAAACACTAGTCTTCTCTGAACTTTGTAGAGTGTCGCCCTTCATCATGGAGCCGTGGTTTTTTTTGGTCAGATATTTTTTCCTCAAAAATTTATATTTACTGTGTATTCTATTGAGATTCTGTTTTTGAAACATGGATTTAAAACACAACTTGACTTTGCACTTTTTATAATTATTTCACTTTATCAACTTTATATTGAAAATAGGCACATAAACAAACACTACGAAATCATGAAAACTACTCACTAGGCTTCACTCGCGGTTTGATTATACAGAAAATTTCGATCATGTGTGTCAGATTGGACTTTGGACTTTTGAAAATTCATGAGCATATGATACGCCTACCTGGCCAATCATATTGATAAGTAAATTAAAAAAAACTATGTCACTAGAAAAAACCGCAAAATTACTTAGCGAAAGTAGGAAAATAGTAGACCAGGGAAAAGAATCTAATGACGTTACATATCTTCTGAACTTAATCCTTAATGTAGTAACTAATGTAGACAACAGAGTGCAGAAATCGAAAATAAACTTTCAAAACTAGATGAGGTCCAGGCAGAAGTAAATGCTATTTCTCTCCAACTTGGTCCACTAGAACGAGCACTTAAAAAAACACAAATCAAATATGTTGAAATTGTAAATAGTGTGAAGGGATCAAGTAACATCTTTGATGGAGTAAAAGAAAGTGTGGAGATGCAGGCAAAAAAAATAGAACCTATTAAGAAAGAATGCTTGGAAAACAAATCTGAAATAAAAAAAATTAAAGAAAATGTTGACAAATTATTTTTGGAAAATGTAGCTAAATCAACTGAAAATAGAAAAGAACTTGATGATTTAAGAAACGATATAACAGATTTCAGATGCAGATCCATGAAAAACAATTTGATTTTTACAGGGTTAGGGTACAATCGCAATGAAAATTGTGAGAATAAATTAAGAGATTTGTTATACAATGAAATTAATATTGATAAACATATTGAACTTGGATTCAAAGGGAAATTACAAAACCATGCTCGACCAATAGTTGCCCACTTCCTATATCACCAGAACCTCGAGCTTGTCCGGAAACGGGGGTATATGCTCAGAGGAAAACATTTTGGCATAAAAGAGCAATTCCCCGAAGAAATCAAGAAAAGAAGACAAAAACTGTACGGTGTAATGAAAAGAGCGAAACACGAAGGCAGGCATGTATCGCTCGTTCGTGATAAACTGTATATCGAAGGTGAGCTTTACGTACTACCAGACAAACGTCGGGAGCAGATGGAAACCGCATCCTCTCCAAATCCTCAACCGAGCCTACCACAAACACCATCTACGAAGGAGAACGTCAGACAGGCCAATAAACGACAAAGAATTGGGTCTAGTCCAAATCCAAACATTGCATAGGAAGGTCGCGGGGGTCAATTTGTTACAAATTGTTTGAACTTATATGATTCACAACAGGTATTGAATGATACCACACGTATTGATTATGTTATTGTACATCTGAATGTTAACTTAAATGTAAATAATAATGACAGTGTAAATACTATAAATTGTACTCTAAATAGTGATTGTAGTAATTTTGAAAAAAGTCTAGAATGTAGTTTTGTAGATTCTTTTTCAGAAGGTATAAAATATCTTTTGTGATATAACAGGAAATGTCGGACTTGACATTAAACCGGGTTTTCCACAAATGTCGAGCCCTTATATATAATTTAAGCAAGAAGTAGCACTATTTTTACACTCAATAGCATCTACGTACTATTGTTGTCATTACCGGAACCAGTGGCGGATGGCTGATTCAAGGGGGGGGGCGCACCTTGCACCCCCTAAAATTTTGATTTTTCACACAAAATACACCAAAAAATTTCGCTCGGCGAAACTTTTTCAATACACCCCCTATTACCTGAAATCCTGGATCCGCCCCCGAGAACATTAATCCACAATCCCCTACCAGACCCTCCCCCGCACCACCACCCCAGAAACCTGCAGACGGCCCTGGACAACATTGAACTAGATGGTTATGATTTCAAAATGAAAAATAGCGGGACATTTTTGCATAGAAAATCGGGAGGTCTAGTCTTAAAAAGATTGATTGATTTGAATTGATTTTTGGTGTTTAACGCCACTTTCAGCAATATTTCAGCTATATCATGGCGACCAGTTTTAGTGGTGGAAGAAGCCGGAGTACCCGGAGAGAACCACCGACCATGGGCAAGCAACTGGTAAGCTTTATCACTTGTGGCTGCGAGTCGAGTGCACCCTTTTTTGTAAATTACATAGCCGGGCACGAACCCATGCCGTATTGGTGATAGGCTTGTATGAGTTGTTAGGTAATCCAACTACCTAACTCATTGAGCCACCAGGGCCCTTCTTCTAAAAAGGAGTTGGCAAGTAAGATAAAAGTGTTCAGTACAGATAGAGTGTTTTGGATTAAAGTATCTCGAAATATTTTTATTCTAGACGAAGATGTTATTTTTGGAATTGTATATATGCCGCCAGAAAATACCAGGTATTCATCAAACGCTGCTTTTGCAGAAATCGAAGCAGAATATTTGGTTTTCTCAAGTAATTATATATATATACATGTATCACTTTTAGGCGATTTTAATAGACAGACTTCAAATGATGACGACTTCATACTTATATATAAAAATCGACATGGGGACAATTTTGCTGACTTTATAAATGACGATCTTGTGACACTTGACGAACTGGGAATTCCTAGGAATAGAAACAATTTGGATAAAGCAAAAAAACGGATACGAAAATAAACTATTAGAATTTTGTAAAGGAAACAGTCTATTTTTACTCAATGGTAGGGTAGGGGAAAACAGGCATGAAGGTGGACTAGCTTGTAAAAATTTAAGTACAGTTGATTATTGTTTATGTTCAGTGAAACTTTTAAAATGTGTTAACAATTTTAGAATACTTTAGTTCAGCAGCTTATACTCCGATGTCTACTCTCCATTACATATTATATTTTAAAAAAAGAAATTTATTGAAAATGCAGATTATATCACAGACCAAAATGTAGTTATTGAAAAAGAAAAAAAGAAATAGGTGGGACAATGAGAAATATGAAGAATTTAGAACAAACATTGAATCGGTATGAGTAAGAGTGACATAAACTCACACACAGATGATCTCTGTCAAATTTTTATTGAGACTGCGAAAACTACTTTTGGAACTAAATTTGGCAAAAACATAAAATGTAACTATCGAAAACAAATTGGTAATCCCAAACCATGATTTAATTATGAATGTCAATTAGCAAGAAAAAACTTAAGGAAAAGAAGACGAAAGTTTGAAAATAATCGAACATCTGCAAACCATGAAGAAATGAAAGTATTTGATAAAAAATATAAAAATACCCTGGACAAAAATATGAGACTATATCGGAAAAAAATTTCATTAGAATTACGCAATCTTAGAAAGAGCAACTCAAAAGAATACCGAAAAATTTAAATAGAGGAAAAATGAAAACTGAACCCAATATCCCAATAGAAAGTTTGTTTGAGTATTTCAAGAAACTAAACGAAACTCCAATAGAAAACTAGAGGCTCAGCACTGAGCTGAGTCTGTGTCGCTCACCTTTCATTCTGCTCTGAGGAAACTTAATACAGAACCTTCCATAGCCTATAGGTGCTTCCCACCAAATTTCGGTTCGTTTTGGCAAAGCAGTTTCAGAGAAGAAGATTTTTAGAAAGCGACCAATCTAAAACAAGAATTGCCTGTGGCAGCCATGTTTATTAATGGATCAAAACGAAATGAGCAATCTCTATAGAGGACCGTCCATAGATGCTTCTTACCAAGTTTCATATCATTTGGCCAAGCGTTTTCAGAGAAAAGGCTGTTTTAGAAATCGAACAATAAGAAATAAGAATTGTCTATGACGGCCATGTTTGTTAACGGATCAAAACGGAATGAGCAATCTTTATAGAGGACCTTCCATAGATGCTTCCTACCAAGTTTTGGTTCATTTGGCAAAGCAGTTTCAGAGGAGAAGATTTTTTTAGAAATCAACCAATCAGAAACAAGAATTGTCTGTGTCGGCCATGTTTGTTAACAGATTGGGACAAAATGAGCAATCTTTATAAGAGGACTTTCCATAGATGCTTCCTACCAAGTTTCGGATCATTTGGCCATGCGCTTTCAGAGGAGAGGATTTTTAGAAATAGACGTCACCATTCAGAAACAAGAATCGCCTGTGGTGGCCATATTTGTTAATGGATCGGGACGGAATGAGCATTCTTTATAGAGGACCTTCCATAGATGCTTCCTACACCGTAATTTTGGCCCGAAATTCGCAACAATTACGGAAAAATCGTAATGGTTGGCATCTATGATACTATGACCTGTGGTGGCAGCCATCTTGGATTTCCGATCGGCATAAAAAACAGAGGACCTTCCAATGATCATTCATGTACAGTTTGGCTTTAATCATATTTGTAGTTTCTGAGAAGAAGGCATTTGAACATTTTCCCATAGGGTTCAATGTTAATCTATGTCCTGCGGTGGTGGCCATCTTGGATTTCCGATCGGCATAAAAAACACACACTTTGTAGAGGACCTTCCAATGATCATTCCTGGGCAGTTTAGTTTCAATTATCCAAGTGGTATCAGAGAAGAAGCGTTTTGAAACATTTTTCCCATAGGGTCCAATGTTAAACTAAGTCCTGCCGTAGCCGCAATTTTGAATTTCATATCGGAACAAAAAACGTAAAGTTTGTAGAGGATCATCCAATGAACATTCATGTACAGTTTGGCTTTGATCATATTAGTAGTTTCTGAGAAGAAGGCATTTGAACATTTTCCCATGGGGTTCAATGTTAATCTATGTATTGCGGTGGTGGCCATCTTGGATTTCCGATCGGCATATAAAACATAAATTCTGTAGAGGACCTTCCAATGATCATTTCTGGGCAGTTTGGTTTCAATTGTCCAAGTGGTTTCAGAGAAGAAGCGTTTTGAAACATTTTTCCCATAGGGTCCAATGTTAAACTAAGTCCTACCGTAGCCACCATTTTGAATTGCATACCGGAACAAAAAACCTAAAGTTTGTAGAGGACCATCTAATGAACATTCATGTACAGTTTGGCTCTAATCATATTTGTAGTTTCTGAGAAGAAGGCATTTGAATATTTTCCCATAGGATCCAATGTTAATCTATGTCCTGTGGTGGTGGCCATCTTGGATTTCCGATCGGCATAAAAAACAGAAATATGTAGAGGACCTTCCAATGATCTTTCCTGGGCAGTTTGGTTTCAACTGTCCAAGTGGTTTCAGAGAAGAAGCATTTTGAAACATTTTTCCCATAAGGTCCAATGTAAAACTAAGTCCTGTTGTAGCCGCCATTTTGAATTTCATATCGGAACAAAAAACCTTAAGATTGTAGAGGACCATCCAATGAACATTCATGTACAGTTTGGCTTTAATCATATTTGTAGTTTCTGAGAAGAAGGCATTTGAACATTTTTCCATAGGGTCCAATGTTAATCTATGTCCTGCGATGGCGGCCATCTTGGATTTCTGATCGGAAAAAAAAACAGTAATTTGGTAAAGGACATTCCAATGATCATTCATTTACAGTTTGGGTTCAGTCAGTTCATTAGTTTCAGAGAAGAAGATCTTTGAAATTTCAGCCAATCAGAGCATATTATTGGCCCTGGCAGCCATATTGAATATCCGACTAGAACAAAAAACAGTAACTTTGTAGAGGACCATCCAAGGAACATTCCTGCTAAGTTTGGTTTCAATCAGCCCAGTGGTTTCGAAGAAGAAGCTTGAAATGTGAAAGGTTTACGGACGACAGACGACAGACAACAGACGACGGACGCCAAGTGATGGAAATAGTTCACATGGACCTTTCGTCCAGATGAACTAAAAAGGGAAAAAGGGGAGGGGGTGAATTTTATTTGTGAATTTTAGTTAAATAAATGTTATGTTTCGACAGTTTAAAGTGAATAATAAAAATTTGTTGCGACTAAAGCTTAAATCAGCGTTAAAAATTGAACAAATATCAGTGGTTTTGTAAATGAGATTTATTTTAAATATAAAATCTGAATTTATTATTTATTAATATATTATTAATGATACAATTTTATATCCCTTGGGAGGGGGAGGGGGGCTATGATGAAAATTTGAAATAAAAATCCAGGACCCCTGTGTCCATGATTTTTTTTTTTTTAAAGTTAATAATATGAAATATTGACATCCACACTTGCCTTTTGGACAGCACATTTCTGTGTCCACACTTGTAATGTATAGAACAAACATGTTACACTATATCAGCATTAGTTAATTTCTAAGGGAGATAATGGCAAGAGTTATCTTTCTTTTAACAGATGAGAAGATTTTTTTTAGAAAACTAGTATTACTGTGAGCACAGCTCACTAAGATATACCCCCCGCTCCCCACATCTGTCCAACCTATTTCCATAACCAAAACATTACTGATTGTTCCGACCATAAATGAAAGGGACCCTCCTCTCTTCACCGGTAAGCTGCTGATAAAATTTCAAAACATTCTGAGAAACACTCCTCAAGTTATCATACGACATAGGGTAAAAATTCTATTTTCCATCATATCAAGTCCAATAACTCTGGAACGACAAAAGTGAAAATCTTCAAAAATGAAAGGGATCCTCCTCTCTTCACTGGTAAGCTGCTGGTAAAATTTCAAAACATTCTGAGAAACACTACTCATGTTATCATACGACATATGGTAAAAATCCTATTTTCCGTCATATCAAGTCCAATAACTCTGGAACGGCAAAAGTGAAAATCGTCAAAAAAGAAAGGGATCCTCCTGTCTTCACCAGTATACAGCTGATAAAATTTTAAAAGATTCTAAGAAACACAACTCAAGTTATCGTACGACATAGGATTCGTCTACAGACGGACGGACAGACGTACGGACATGGTGAAACCAGTATACCCCCCTACAACTTCGTTGCGGAGGGTATAACAACCAATCAGAAACAAGAACTGCCTGTGGTGGCCATGTTTGTTAACCGATCGGTCATTAATGTCAAATTTAATGAGAAATGAAATAATATAGTTGTAAAGATTTTTTTTTTAAGTTAATTAGTGAAATATCACTTTCTATATTTAGTTAAAATCTAATGAAAATGAAGTAAAATATATGACAAATTTATTGAAATATGAAATAATATATTTGTTGTAATTTGATTTAAAAAAAAGTAATTAATAAGTGAAATATCACATGATTTATTCATTAAAAATGTTCAGACTCTGTTCAGACTTTTGAGACAATGCTCAGAATGTTTAGAATCTGCTCAGACTTTTCAGACAATGTTCAGAATGTTCAGAATCTGTTCAGACTTTTCAGACAATGTTCAGAATGTTCAGAATTTTCAGTCAATGTTCAGAATGTTTAGAATCTGTTCAGACTTTTTCAGAATTTCTAGCACAAAAACTGGTCTATTCAGAATTTCTTGACTGTGTAGTGTAGTGTTTACTTGAATTTATGTCTAAGTGTAATGTTAAATAGTCTCTCATGTCCATTTACATTCATATCTTTTCTTACTAATTAAACATGTCAAAATTAGATCAATTGTGTATATCTTCCATAAAAGCAAAATTACAGACTTTGGGTCACATTTAGCTTCTTTTCCATAAAAAAAATAACTCTTTTTGTGTAATGACTCAAAAGTAGATCCGAAAGATATAAGAAATGGTAGTCAAGTACTACAGTACACTCAATGACATATTGTGATAGATGTCCGACGTCGGACATGTCGTATTTGACATGTCAGACAACAGGTCGGATGGAAACAGGTGCAATAAAAAGGGTCATAAAACTAGAGAGTTGAGCCAACAGGTGTAGTTGTTTAATTGCCTTTAATTGCTACCTGTGACAGGATATGACCTGATTAGGTTAATTTTGAATAAAATTTCTTTTTCATGTAACGTGGTTTGGATAAAATGAGACATGGGTCATGGGTCATCAATATTTATTAGAATCAAACTATTCTTGTTTGTGGAAGCATGTAGACAATAATTTATTTCTGTCGAATTTTATGAAAATCAGTAGTCCTTCACTAAATATAATTTACAATTTGTTCTATTTTCGTGGTTTTTTCCGACTCTAAGCTCATCTCTTGAATATTCATTTTTTACTTGGAATCTATCTATTTTTAGACCTTATTTAGCGGTCTTTTCTCACTGAATCTACACTACTCCATTGTGGCAAAATTTGCTGACATTTAGAAGTACGATCGTTTTTTGTTTGTTTTATATGTGTGTTGTTTGCGTTTTCAATATTTTCAACCTTCAGCTGAATTGTGTTTTTTCGTGCACATAATTTTACAAGTGTGTGAAATATGATTTAAAATTTCGATGTGCATTTGTTCCGTTCGCATCCCATCTCTTGAATATTCATTATTTACCTGGAATCTATCTATTTTTAGATTTAATTTTGCGGTGTTACTTCCATTGTGGTATGACTTTCAGAAGTATGATCGTTTTTTTGTTTTACAGGTGTGTCATTTGCGTCAAACATTTAAACCTACAGCTGAATCGTGTATTTTCGTTCACATAATTTTACAAGAGTGTAAAATGTGACCTAAATTTATATGTACATTTTTTCCGTTCGCAACTAAATTTCAGCAGATTTTATCTTAAAAATACAAAACTTCAATGTTGTTTGATGTGAAGGTTTGCAATTTTTAAACTTAAATCGACTGAAACTTATTGATTTACCCAACCGATATAATAACAAGTAACAACAAAATACCGATCACCAAGGAAGCTGTCTAGAGTGACAAAAATAATACAAAATACGGAAAAAAATCGAAACAAGTTTTCCCTGAAAGATCCAGACACAGATCACTCAAGTACTTTGCAGAAAAGCTTCAGCAACCAGAATTCCAGGCAAAGATCACTGGCATCAAACAGCAGTAACAACATTGACAGAAAACGGCCCTTTTCAGTGCTACACAAGAAAAACAGCCCTTTTCAGGGCTACACAAATATTTCAAAAAGTAACAAAAGTTGTTGTCAATTCTCAAATTAATGTTAGCTTTTCCCCAGCCCCCATCTGACTGTCTCTTTCTCTTTTAAATTTGAAATACTATTTGACATACCAAAAAAAAATTTGTTTGAATAAATCATTTTGTCTGACTATATGGTCCTTTATTTTGCAATTATATGTGTACATGAATGTGTAAAAAAAAACATATTTATTAAACTTCTATAGAAGTGTTAAATTAAGTGGATTATATGATTTTTAACCATATTAGTTTTTCTGTGCAATCAATTTTGATAAATCATTCTTTACTATTTAAAGTAAATACACATTCATTGCTTTAATTTTTAATAATCATCTTTATTCATTCATTCTTCATTATTAGAAAAAATACAAATTATTTTACACATTTAGTAGCTTTACCTGTAAAAAAACATTTGTAACTTGTTTTAAGACAGCTTGATTAATTTGAAATTAATAATTCTTTTAATGTAAATGATCAAAGTAAGGTGATGAAAATGTAAAAATTCAAGTAGTATATTGATGTTAAAATTGTCTTTTATCAGTATTTATAAATATTGAATTACATTTTTTTTTCAGTAAAAAGAAAACAAATGTGAATAACTAATTTTATTTTCTTCATCTTTTTTCACAAACATGGCCATGAATACTTGAAAAAAAAAACAATTATTTTTTTATTTGTCTAAAATTATTGAATTAAAATTGTAATGTGTGATTAAATAAATACAAGAACAGGTACATGTAAGTCATAGCTTTATCACCTTCAGGTACAAATTTACGACCCCCAATTTAGCCACTATCAGATATTCACACAACAGGTGTACAATCAACAAATACCTGTAGACTCCAAGTCAGACATGACAGGCAGTCCGTCTCTGAAGGTGATCCACCACAATATGTCCTTGAGTGTACTGTACATCAAACTTGGTCTACCTTTCATAGTACATGACCTGGTGTGTAAATTTCAAATGAATTGCTAAATGGGAACTTAAGAAAGAAAACAAATGTGGGACAGACAGACATATGAACAGACATGGGTCAAATATAACTGGTAATGAAAAGTGGTAACTAATAGTTTTTATGGGAACATCATAAATACCTTTTACTGGAGTTTGTTGCATCTTTATCTGACCCAATTCCACTTTCCAGGGAGGAAGTTCTTTTTCTGCTGCAGATTCTGTTCTTTTAGTCTATACAAAAACATCACAAAAGTAAAATAGCTACTGAATTAGGATGTGCATCCAAAAGAATAGAGGATAACCCATTCTATGATCATATATGACTTTTACATGATAGGCAATATACGTAAAAATATCATGTAATTCTAGCGATCGTGTGATATTATTTAGGGAAGAATTTTTTGGACTGATACTGCCGAGTTTATGACAGATTATATACATGTACTTTACAATGTACATTGTATACTAGAACATGTACAATGTTAATTTTATTATTTGTTATCAAGTAATGGACATTGAACTAGCTTACATGTTTGTCTCTGTTTATAACTATGCTATGAGATGTCAGATGACTGTTGGTAAAGGAGAGGTCCTCTTGGTACCATGTACATGTATACTCTAAATGTAAATTATAGTCAACTTGAGCCTGAATCGATTACTTGATCAAACCTTTATCTTATTATTGTACATTTCATTATGGTTTTGACTAAGAACCACTCCTAATTATGCTCTTAGTTAAAATCTAAGCAGATTCTGGCAAAAAATATAAGATTTTTTTAATTTTTAGCAATAGTGGCCATCTTAGATAGAGTTCAAACCAATCAGATACATCTTAGAATGGAGACCACCAAACAACTATTCCTGCCAAGTTTGGTTCATATTGGCTTAGTAGCTTCAGAGAAGAATTTGTAATGTTTTGCTCAAGTGTATAATTTTATGCCTTATTTTCTGTAATCACAAAAGTACAAGCTTGAAGAAGAAACCTGGAGTATATATGTTAAAGAGCTCTATACTATGCCCCTACAGTAAACAGTTCTGGCTTCAAATAAATCTGCATTGGATCATTTTACTACTTTCTATTTTAAGTATCAGTTACAATTTAGAATGAGGACCATCCAACAACTATTCCTGCCAAATTTGGTTTAAATTTGCCCATTGGTTTTTGAAGAGAAGATTAAAATGTGATAAAGGGCTACACACAGTGAACCATGATACGACTGCAGCATGGGGACAAGGGAAAGTTCCATGGGGGTCAGACCTGTAATCCGACACCCCAATAGTCCGACGGTCTAGTAGTCCAACAGTCTGGTAGTCTGACAGTCCAATAGTCTGACAGAATAGATACATTTAATAGTTTTTCTATGAAAATAAAATTTCTGTTTTTTATAAGAAATATTCGCTTGGTCAAGTTTTGTGCACTGAAAGCAAGATGCATTGTCAAACTGGCTTTGCAAGATTCTTATGCGTTTTACTGGTGCATATATTAAAAACAGGCGGTGAAAGATGCTTATGTGATTTACTGAAGCATATATTAAAACTATTTTGGTCAAATTAATTTTCAAGACATTTACTATAGAGAATTCAAAGAAAAAAGGTCAGAATATATTGCCTAGACCCGGAATACATAGTCTATTGTTCCGGTTGGCTCATATATATTCAAGACAGTTTTTTCAGTACGGTACAAATTGCCTGCTACATCGACTATGTAGAACAAAAAGAATTTAACGGCCAAGAGATGAAAAGATTTATTTTGATCCAAAAATAATCGCCCCTCGAATATCGTTTGGTTGTCACTTTGAGATTATCATTGAATTATAGTTTACTATTTCTTCATTTAAGTGAATACAAATTGCGTCTATACAAATTCAAACCAATATTCAAGAAAATTGGTCAAACTAAAACTGTATATCTTTCCTGTGTTTTCCCGAAAATCTTTACTTTGTTACTTTCTTAATTGAACGGTGAAAGTGAAAAACAAACACATCTCTGTCGGACTATCGGACTAACGGGCTGTTGGTTTATAGCTATGCTCCCAAGTTCAATAAGTGTATATTAAAAGCAGGGTTACACTTCAAACATAGAGACCAAATGGGTAACTTTTTTAATAATGGACCAACAATTTTGAAATTAATTGTCAGAGTTCGTAGATATCATATATTAAAAAACATCTAGAAAAAAAAACGGACTATAAT
The DNA here is from genome assembly GCA_963383655.1 of Bathymodiolus septemdierum. NCBI lineage: Eukaryota > Metazoa > Mollusca > Bivalvia > Mytilida > Modiolidae > Bathymodiolus > Bathymodiolus septemdierum. The sequence continues at coordinate 57,300,167 of OY726525.1, read as the reverse complement.
AAAAAATACTCAGATCTTATTTTATGTCCTGATATTCAGCTTAATTGGTCACAAATTTTAAAGTTTTTGGTCTGAACATTTCTCTTGACTTTAGTGGCATCACAGATATAAAAAAAAAAAAATTCATCAATTCTAAAAAAAGCTCACATTACTTGAATGAAATGAAAACTCTTAATCTTTCAAAACTAATCTACCTGGTGACATCTTTACCAAACTTAGACCAAATATAATGAGATCAATTCATTATTTTTTAATCTTATATGGTATGGAAAATCTGAGAGAATAAAGCGTAACAGGGCCGTAGCTATAATCCGACAGTCAGATAGTCCGACAAATGCTTTAAACTGATGAAAGTTTTGAAAAATAATTTGTCCAAAAATGATATATTCGTAATTTCAGGATATGGGTCATTCATTGTTATACGCCCGTCAAAATACGGGCTTATTATGGCATACCGCTGTTCGTCCGTTCATCCACGCCTCGTACGATAACATCTCTCACTTGTTCCCCCTTTTACTGATAGGTCACGTCGTGACATACATTGTATTGATAAAAAGGGGAGCAAGTGAGAGGTGTGATATTAGTCAGTTTGGAAAACGCCAGTTTTCATATGGTACATGTATATACAATTAATTGGCTTAAAAAAGTGCAGAATATTAATTATTGTTCTCACGCTGCGCAACCGACCTTCAATTGTCATAAAAGAGGGGGGGGGGCGTATCATGGCACAGTTGTTTATTTTGTCATATTCCGATGCTGTTTCTTTCCGTTATATAAGGGGTCACTTAGGGACAATTCCTTCAATCGTAACTTTTTATATATGCGTTTGTCGTAGAAGGCGACTAAAGCAGGGTCACCCGTCGGAATCCCGGGGAATAAAAATAGAACCAACTTGTCGTCGGAAGAAACAGACAAAAAAGTTCCCGTGTTAAGCCGTTGCCCATGTTGACCCATCCCAGAGTCCCCTCTTTCTGATTTTTTGCTTACAAACTTTTCTCATCCTGAATATGACTGAAATATTGCTTGCTGGACCTTAAGCAATCAATCAATCAATCATTCGCACACAATATTGTATCCAGCTCTATTGGTGTGTCGACATTGCTTTTTAACATAAATATTCCATGATAAAGGGCGGGGGGCACTGGTACGCTCTCCTTTTGGCTTTTCTTTTTTTTGTGTATTCATTTATTTCATCTTTCTATTTAATAGTGACTTTTCTTGGCTGGACTCGGCTACACGCTACTTAAAGAAAGCCTGAAGTAGTCGCTACTAAAAAATATACGGGATACTTACACTACCGGTTCATCACGATTGGATCCAGGTCTTTATGGAGTCCGCGTTGTTCATATATGTGTTTTTTTAGCTCTTGTGTGGCCCTGCCAATTTTATTTGTCCGTCTATGATATCGTGTTTCCGATGTTCTGGACCTTTCTTTGGTGAGTAAACGGTTCGGTTTCTGGCCCCATATTACACATGTTATAGTGTTAACTTTCAAAGAAATTATAGCATTTGTCGGACTGTCGGACTATCGGACTGTCGGATTATAGGTCGGACCCCAAGCGTAACACATTATTGTGGAACCTCTGTTAAGATTACCCATATTTCAATTGGTATTGAGAAAGCAGTTTGACAAAACTGGAAAAGGAAATGATCCATTGTTTGAAGAAAATAGTCATTGTTTACAGGTGAATCTTATTGTTGGACATTTAAAATTTTTATTGTGTTAAAATTTTTGCAGTTCTATAATTAAACTGACAGACACCTAAAACCTTACAGAAAGCCCTGTATTACTGTCTTTTCTCTCTTTTAGTTTCTCTATGAGTTTTCTCTTCCACTGAGGTACTACTGAAGTATCTTTAGTTGGTTTTATATATGCCAGATTTGTTGTAGATGGAGACTTTTCCCGTAAATCTTTAGATTTCAACCAACTTGGTACATAGTGTTCTCTATCTGAAAAAAAAATGTTTTGTGAAAAATGTGACATAATAAATTGGTAGTACATGTGGATCAATTCTAATGTACAGTACATTTTAAAACAAATGTTTAACATTCAGATCAACACAAAATATATACATTTTGTTCAGGAAGGTTTCAGCCAAGTGTTATTTCAAATGGTTCAATGGTTTCCCAGAATAATTTAATTATTTCTTTTAGAATTATCTCCCTTTGATCATCTTTAAAACAACAGATATGTTTAAAGTTATTGTAATGTAATAGTGTTGCTTGTTTCCTTGAATTAGGAGAGGATAAATATCAGTTAGTGCTATTATCCAATACTTTTCATTTTTTGGAATAAATTATTATTAAACATATAAACTTGTCCTTGTCAGGAATCAAAAGAAATATTAAATAACGAAATGTCAACAATCTATGCATGGTCCATTAAGTGGGTACTACTAAACTGAGAAACGAAAACGAAACGAAACGAAACGAAATGAAGCGAAACGAAACGAAATACAACGAAACAAAATGAAAAATGAAGAAACAAAACGAAACGAAATGAAGTATCACAAAACGAAACGAAATACAACGAAACGAAATAAAGTATCACAAAACGAAACGAAATTTATCAAACAAAGCATAAAAGATCCAAAAACAGTCAATGAAGGGATAAAAATCAACAAAATATTGAGTGATTTGTTCGGCTATTTATAGATCTAAGCTTGGATGCTTTTTTGTTGCAAAATTCAAAAAGGTCAACAAAAGTCATGCATCACTACAGTAAATTTATATTAAATTCTTTAAAACACTGTGTCAGTTTCCGGCGCCGACCCGCTTCAAAGGGTTTACTGAATGTGAGAAAATGGACTTCAAAGCCCGGCTTCAAAGAGTTGGTTCTTTTGAAGTGTTGATACAAGTAAAAACCCCGGATGAGGGTTTCGTGGTATATTTATAAGGGAGCAAATTAAAGTCCCTCTACCACATTACCAAATGGAACCGAAAGAGCACGAAGAGAATATTGAGATGTAAGTTGTACTTATTTTGCAACATTTCAGCTAAAGTTTAATTTGAGTATGTCAGAAAGAAATATTGTGAAAGAATTTTATGTTACTCATCGCCGCCCAAAATTTCATGTCGAATTCAACTTTAAAAATTTTAATTTAAAGCACACTTGTCATGACAGGTATCCATTCTGGTCATAAGGCAAAAGTATCTAAGCCTCGTAAAGGAGGACGAACACCTCTTGAGAAGGCCACTACAGACCAAAGTGAAAGACAACCATTGCTGGAGACAAGTTCTGTCCAAGGAGCTTTAGATTTGCTCGATCATATTGATGAAAATAATCCACTTGAATTGATTTATCTATTTCAAACAAAAGCCTCTTTGTGCTACGGTTGCAGAACAAAGTTCAGTCGGGAAGCTGAACAAAACGATCTGATTATGAGACATTATTGCGATCGCGAGTATTCCGTTCAAGGCCAAAGAAAAACAAAATGGCAATTTGCTTATTTCCATCTAAGAAGTTCCTGTGTGTGTAAGAAATTTCCAGATTTCAAAAAGGAAATACTTAAGATTTCTAAAGAGTCAAAAGACATTTTACCACAGGAAGTACGACAACAACTGAGGGCAATGGGAATCGGCATTTAGCACATGAAAGTAAATGAAAGAGCACGATACTTCCAATTTATTATGTACTTTTAATAGTTTTATTTTATGCTTTTGTGCAAAGACACACCGGGATAATTTGGATTTTCTTTTGACAAATTAATAGCTACAAATGTCATTAAACTGATTTCATTTTGATGCATTTTTACTTATGCAACTACATATATCAGAGCAATGGTATGATAGTCAATCTTTTTAAATGATCCACTTTGTATCCTACATCGTGACTATATTTGCGGTCGTTGAATAGATACATGCATGTCGTTACATTATACATTGTATTTCGTAAAGGACCAATCCGCCTTCACCATCATGACCACTGTGTAGTGACTGAAGCCAGAATGTAGACTTCATTATATATATATTACACTATTATGTCTACTCATTTTTGTTTTGTTTGAGAGTATAGTTTTTGGCTTCTGAACAGCAATTACATTGTTTTTGGCGTTTTCCAGTTTCACATTTATGATATTTGTGTTGAAGCGTCCCAACCGGACGACGGAAAGACAGATTAGTGTTCGTCTGGTTCGTTAAATGCAATTTCGACAGGTGTCACATGTAAATCAAAAGGACTGATTATCCTTTCGGAACACTTGATTCTTTCTGATTGGAAGTTCGTGTTGTTCAAGTATGTTTTATGTATTTTAGCTCACCTGGCTCACAGGGATAGGGTTATGTCACAATGTTGCGTCAGTCATCTGTCATCTGTATGATTGATTGATTGCAGGGGCGGAAATAAGATTTTTTGGCGTAAAATCGTGATTTTTCACACGAAATACCCAAAACAAATTCGCGCCTCCCTCCGCTCGGCGCAATTTTTTTAAGTGCAGCCTCCCCTAACTTGAAATCCTGGATCTGCCCCTGGATTGATTGGTGTTTAACGCCACTTTCAGCAATATTTCAGCTATATCATGGGGACCAGTTTTAGTGGTGGAAGAAGCCGGAGTACCCGGAGAGAACCACCGACCATGGGCAAGCAACTGGTAAGCTTTATCACTTGCGGTTTCGAGTTGAGTGCACCCTATTTTGTAATTTACAAAGCCGGGCGCGAACCCACGCCGTATTGGTGATAGGCTTGTATGAGTTGCTAAATCCAACGACCTAACTCATTGAGCCATCCCCCCTCCCCCCGTCATCTGTAAACTTTTCTTATCTCAAACTATACTGGTCTATTGAACCCAAACTTTATAAGCATGATCTAAAATTATCGGCCAAGACGAATTGCAATATTGCAGGAATGATGAATTGAAAATATTTTACAAACTTTCCTAAATTCATGTTGATCAGACATTCAGCACTGCCACCAGAGGCAATAATAAGATGAGACAAACACCACAAGGAAACATACAAAAACAAAACAAAACAAAAACACTTAAAACTAAAGCTTGGACAATATACGAACTCTCATAAAAACCGATAGTGACATCAGGTGCTTCGGAAAGGTAAGCATGTTCTTCTTCGTCAGCGACACCCGTCGTATTGCCGATTGGTCAAAGTTGGTTAAATCAAAATCAGTTGTGAAGAACGACCGGGAAGAACGTCAAATGGTTATGAAATCATGGTAATTTGCGAAACAGATATCCCCTAATTCACGATGGCGTACATAACATTTACGGAGTGATGACTCTAATTTTCCTAGGTTTGACTTATCCCTGGGTAGCTTTTCCGACAGCAGTTGTCCTCTCTCTAGGAAGTCACTGCATTGTACACAAACTTTAGCGTAGCGGATCAATTTTGAATGTAGACACCATACGCCGATGACGCGGGTATATTTCTACCAAGAAAGGGAAAATTCACAATTGGAAGGTCAAAGCCATATATTTTTACCCCCTCAAGAATTGGAGACAGCTATTGTCCCCTCTTGTCCTGGTCTTCCTGTTCCGCCACCTATGTTCCAATTATGTATTTGGGATGGTCACGTGAAGCCTGATTGAAAATAGGATGTGATATCGTAGAAAAGATACGCTCAGGTCAATCCTTAATAAGGTCAGAGACATATGAAACCATGTATCTGATAATGTCTAGGTCAAGCATTTTAACTTTTTTACAGCTACTGATTATGAAGCTACTTTTACAATAGCAAAGCAGACTGACATTTATAGTCTAATAGATTGCTAAAAGACTATACGTTTCAACCAATCTACTCAAGCGCAGTTCCAGACAACTTTTAAAGCGAGGGAGGTTCCACTCAAAAAGGAGGTAAAAAAAAAAAAAATCAGTCTAATTTTCGACACTGATACACGTAATTTTTCAGTTTCCGAGAAACGGGGTTCCAACCACCGGACCCTCCTCCTCCTCCTCTGGATCCGCCAACGCTAACATTTTAAAGAATTAATATTTATTTACTATATTTACTGTATTGGTGCATGACTTTTGTTGACCTTTTTGAATTTTGCAACAGAAAAACATCCAAGCATAGATCTATAAATAGCCGAACAAACCACTCAATATTTCGTTGATTTTTATCCCTTCATTGATTGTTTTTGGATCTTTTATGCTTTGTTTGATAAATTTCGTTTCGTTTCGTTGTATTTCGTTTCGTTTTGTGATACTTCATTTCGTTTCGTTTCTTCATTTTTCGTTTTGTTTCGTTGTATTTCGCTTCGTTTCGTTTCATTTCGTTTCGTTTTCGTTTCTCAGTTTAGTAGTACCCTCACTAAGTGGCTAGTAAACTTTAACCTTAAAAAAATAGAAACTATGACGATCACTAGAAAAATGTAACCTATTGTTTTATCTGCCTCTTAAAACGAATAATACAATAATAAATCAAGCTACAGAACATAAACATCTCGGTTTAGAAATTTCAAGCTGGAAAAAATGGGTACCTGTAAAGTGCGAAACGAAATAAAACGAAACGAAACGACGTTACATTTCGTTCGGTTTCATTTCGTTCAGTTTCGTTTCGTTCGGTTTCGTTTCTATTTTGTTTTGCACTTTACAGGTACCCTCTTTTGACAGTGGATTTAGTAAAAATGAAATCTTAGAAGTAATTGTATTTAATTAAAAGTTCATCCCCAGTGTAGCATATTAAAAACTGTTTGCCTTGGATCTTCATACCCCGCCACGTTTCACATATTTTCAGTCTTCAAACTGTCACAACTTTTGAACCAATTATCTGATCACACTGAAATTCGAACTTGATCTGTATTTTATGGTACCAAACAGTACAAAATTTGAAATCCGTTCTCAAGTTATATCTGGAAACCATTGGGGGCGGACAAAGGGATGGATGGACACATACACATCAAACCAAATGAAGGGTATCACATAATACCTCGCCACTTAGTGTGGAGGGGTATACTAAACTATCGGCTGAATTATAAATAAATGTTGATGTAAAATATGTCGGCGAAGACGAACGAACGGACAGATAAAAGGGAGAGTTGGCACGGTTTGGGGGAAATAGGATAGAGGTAAAGATTTCGGGAAATGGGTAACATGTGGCAAATATTGAAGGATAAGGGAATTGAAAAGGCAAAAAGGAATTGTTAATTGTAATTGGGAATTGAAAAAAATGGTCCAAATTGTAGGGAATTCGGAATGGGAATTGCTTAAAAATGTGGAAATCAGGAAATCTATATACGCCTGTATCACAAACACTCGATTCGTGGACCCCCTTTTCGAGAATTTCGCCTATATCAAGAAAAATCACATATTTTCCCTTCTGAAAACTGCCCCGTATACTAGGAAACATCATTTTTCAGACACTGCACAAAATCCACATTGATAGTGTGGTATTTTGTATCAAATAAGCATTATTTTATCGAACAGAAAAGAGGTAAAAACAAAATATGTGATTTTTCTTGTTCTAGGCACAGGCGCTCGTGGCACGGACCACCCCCCTTTTTCTAACTTTCTGTTTACAAATTGATTTTCGAATAAATTTCTTTATTTCTTTATTATTTCATCTCTTTTTCCTTATTTTAACTTGCTCGTGTCAATATTCATACAATCTTATGTTAACATCAAATTGCATGTGTCGACCCTAGGGTACCGGTAAACTGAGAAACGGAAAGAAACGAAACGAAACGAAACGAAAACAAAATCCAACGAAATCCAACGAAATCTGTAAAGTAAGAAAACGAAATCCAACGAAATGAAGCGAAATCTGTAAAGTAAGAAAACGAAATTCAACGAAATGAAACGAAATCTGTAAAGTAAGAAAATGAAATCCAACGAAAAGAAACGAAATCTGTAAAGTAAGAAAACGAAATCCAACGAAAAGAAACGACGAAATCTGTAAAGTAAGAAAAGAAAATATAACGAAAAGAAACGAAATCTATAAAGTAAGAAAACAATATCAAATGAAAAAAAGAACGAATTCTGTAAAGTAAGACAAGAATCGAAACGAAATAAACGTTTATTCTTTGTAAGCACTACTAGAGATATCCAATAAAATTACGTAACTCGACCTAAGCTACCTATCGAGACGTATCTTTACCTATGAATTTACCTATTGATTGAAAATTACAATAACATTCAGCATTCATTCAAATACTAGTATTCCACATCTCAGTATTTTCTATTTGATACCGACTGGATGCGCACTTCGGATTGATTTATTTATTGTTGTTTGTTTAACGTTCAGTCGCTAATATTTCATGCATAATCGGGACGAGAACAAGTTGAAAAAAATCAATTTGCAAAATACACAGGCGGGTATATACCCCATGCACAACAACACCAACGCCCATAGTAGTTCACGGAAAGACACAGGGAAATACCGGTATCAGTTGCTAGACAAACAAAATTTTTAGTAGCCCAATCCTATCTAAGTAACTAAAATAAACCTCAATTTCTAGTAGCCCAGCCAAATTTTTAGGGGCCTTGGGCAACTGGGCCCCTGCTAATTTCTATCCCTGAGTATTTGATGTTTTGATGGAGTAGTATGTCGTTAATTTTTCCTTTTTATGGGGGGTGTTTTTTTGCAAGTCTACATTTGTATATCTCAATAGCGAAACGACCTTCACTCACAATACTACCCGATGTGCATATGTATAAGGCAGTATCATCAAATTTCAGGGTTGCATTTGTGGGCAGTTTTCCGAAGAAGAAATGTGGTGATGGGAATCGATGTTCGGTGGGTGTCAATTGCATGGGGAGGAGGGATGTTGTTTTTTATCACAAATGGATGACAAGTCATAACTTTTTCGATTTTGGAGTTACCTGTTCAACTTTTATTTCACTTTGTTCGAATATAAGGAACACCGGGCTTTATTTTTATCTAGCTTTTGATTTTTTTAAACTTCGGAAAAATGGAGAAAATGTCTTTTCACAAGGACCAAAATAGCTTCCAGATGTAAAAATGCACCCTTTTTCGGTTGAAAACTAATCTGATAGTATACATTCTTATATATATATCTTCGTAAAGTGACATTTTCCCTATATAAAGAATGAGGCTGTTATTAGAGCAGAATTTATTCAAATTCTACATTAACTGATTAGTAGTGCACCTGATTTGTCGAAATCATTATTTTTCCAATAACAATTCATAGCTCGGCCGTCTTAGGTTTGTCGAAAATACTATTTTGCCAAAATAATGGAAATACTGAGATGCTGAATAAATGTCCACGAGACAACGATCTGACAAAACAGCAAATTACAAAGCCTCATTTATATACATAACGCCCAGCATTCTTGTCAAAATAAGTTTCATATTGGGTCCTATATCAATAACACCAATAGTTTACAAAAATTAAGTAAGTGGCTATGGTTTCTGGACTAAATTTTTCATGGTTTTCTCATACACTGTATTTCTCAACAATATGTTTTTAAGATACAGGGGCGTATCCAGGATTTCAGGTTAGAGTTAAAAAAAAAAATAATAGGCGGGCTGAGCGAGGCGAGAAATTTTTTTGGTATCAAAAATCGTATTTTTTCTATTTGTAGGGGGGCATATGCCCTAAACCCCCGCCTGACTAGTAATCCATATATCTATTAGGATATTTTGAACCATTCATTTACAAAACAAAAATTCTAACTTTTAGGTGGTAATCAGTTGGATTAGAGTCAAGGCCTCAATGTCCGCCAAATGTCAATGAGTTCCATTCAAACTCCATATTATTTCTAAGGACAATAATGTATGCTTTAAAACAATATATATACTTTACTGATCTATTCTAGGTCTACATGCCCGTGCCCAGAAATTTTCAAATGGGTGTGATTCCTATGGAAAATTAGATTTTAGTGAATTTTCTCTACAGATTTAATATGCTCTTTTAAAACTGAGGCAAGGGGTATTTATTCAAATAAAACAATGTTTATCAATGTTTTGGTGAAATGGTTTAAAAAAACAAAAGTACATACGTTATCTATAAAACTTTTCAATTAGTAAATTTCAGATAGTTAAACCTTCGGACGTCTTGTTTTAAATTTTTACCTTAATATTCCTCATACGACATATATCTGAAACAAAAATTCGCCTCTAAGGGACCAGGCAATAGGGACCAGTGCAAAAGGCCATGGGACAAAGATATTTTTGCAACTTTTTGTTTTCATAGGACCTCAGTCACGTTTTCTTGGCAGAATTTGGTAAAACCTATATTATTTTCATTGAAATTAGGCATGGGACATGTAGTTTTTTTCTCATAAATATTGAACCACATGCCTGTGTATTGAACATGGGACAAAGACTTTTTAAGAGGCAAAATTGAAATGCATCGGTCCCAACCCCTGATAAATTTTGCCTGGTCCCTAACTACCGAACAGCCCGTGCTTAGGGCATGTAGCTCCCAAAATGTGCACTTACTGACTTATCCCGTTAAAGAAAATATTAATTATATAGTTAATGTGCATAATTTTGACAGAGGACATTTTTCAAGATGTTGTTTTCCGAAAGCCCTGTGCGAGTCCCGGGCGTCATAAAGAATAGGCCTGAAGCAGATCTCGGCTTGTCGTAAAAGCCGATTAAGAGTACTTAGAGTCTGGCCGGGGGTCGGATGTTCAGCCCCCCGAGCAACTAAGGTGTGTAACTTAGGTGACTCGATGGCTAAATAGGGTAGCCCTCGCTTCGGGAGTTGTCAGGCTATTAGAGGAAAATCTTACCGCGGACCATAGTAGGCCAACGTGTGTGGAGGGTGCCACTCTTCATGCACGTATAAAAAATATCCCATCTGTAGATTTCGTAAGAGTATGCTACCTTGGGGCCGCTACAGATGGCAAAATTGTCCGCCTCTATCCAGCTCTCCCCTTTTCCAGGCCATTGCAGTCAAAAATAGTTTTTCCTGTTTCCCATCCCAACCTCGCTTTTCTTTATCAATTTGATTTTTTTCAACTTGTTCTCGTCCCGATTATGCATGAAATATTAGCGACTGAACATTAAACAAACAACAATAAATAAATCAATCCGAAGTGTGCATCCAGTCGGTATCAAATAGAAAATACTGAGATGTGGAATACTAGTATTTGAATGAATGCTGAATGTTATTGTAATTTTCAATCAAACTTAAATGTAGGATCCTGTGAGTCATGCTTCGTGACCATAGGTGAAGATACGTCTCGATAGGTAGCTTAGGTCGAGTTACGTAATTTTATTGGATATCTCTAGTAGTGCTTACAAAGAATAAACGTTTATATCGTTTCGATTCTTGTCTTACTTTATAGATTTCGTTTTTTTTCGTTATATTTTCTTTTCTTACTTTACAGATTTCGTCATTTCTTTTCGTTGGATTTCGTTTTCTTACTTTACAGATTTCGTTTCATTTCGCTGGATTTCGTTTTCTTATTTTACAGATTTCGTTTCATTTCGTTGGATTTCGTTTTCTTACTTTACAGATTTCGTTGGATTTTGTTTTCGTTTCGTTTCTTTTCGTTTCTCAGTTTACCGGTACCCGTCGACCCTATATTATCTAGATTGTATGAATATTGACGGATACCTATAAAGTGCGAAACGAAATAGAAACGAAACGAAACGAAATCAACGAAAACGAAACGAAACGAAATCAACGAAATGGAAACGAAATGAAACGAAACCAACGATATAGACTGATATGAAGAAAATGGAAGGAAAAAAATAAAAGACAAAACGAAATAAAGAGATAATTCGATTTTTTAAATACAATAATTTTCATTAATTATAACCCATCTTGCATGTCTGTCCGTTACAGTACTCCTCACGTACATTACCCGCAACTCAATCCAAGCCGGTTTTGCTTGCCGACAAACTTTCAGAAGTTCAAATGTCATATTTTTATTTGTGTTTGTGTGTGTGTCAGTATTTATGAATTATAAAGTTTCTGGAGTGGGCATATAGAAAAAAATGGGGGTATGTTCATAGATTGGGATATTGAGGGTTCATTATTCGTCTGATTTTATTACGTTTTTCGTTTGTATTCTACATAAATTTGCCTATTCGCAAATCAAACAGGATGGTCTTGAGTTTCAGATTCTGGGCACTATTTGACTACTGGATTTTTCCGACTTGTCACGTTTAATCCCCATACACTCTCCCCCCACCCCATTTGTCAATATGATGGAACTATTAACGACTGTCATACAAGTGGGAGGTTTTACCCACCATTTTCATGGGAAATGCCTGTACCAAGTCGGGAATATGATAGTTGTTTTCTAGTTTCACATTTGGTCATGTCTTAGTATTAGAGAATTTACATGTACCGATTGTTTTTATACTTGGTAACGTCTTAGGGTTAGACGAGATGCATCTGCCTATCTGCTATCAGAACCCACCATTTTCCTGGGAAAATTCCTGTACCAAGTCAGGAATGTGTTGTTTTTCAGTTGTTCCGTTGATTGAAAACTCAGATGGTTGAGCTTCTTATCGGTTTTGTCTGTTTTTGTGGACTTTCCCTTTTGAATGTGCCTTGGAGTACGGTGCCATTATTATTACCTTTATTCGGTAGTGTGCCAACAGATCTGGCGTAATGTCTTACCGTTGTTCTTTCCGAGATATACAGGGGTCAAAAAGACCCAACACTATAAACTTTTTATTTCAAATCCTATTGTTCTATTTTGAAGAACTAAAAAAAAAACCAACAGCAACATAACAGGACGTACAGTGAGTGCCCTGCTTACAGAAGAACTTCTGGAAAAAATAATGCTTGCAAAAACTAAACATAAGAAACTCTGGAAGTTTTATTGAAACCCATTCTGTTGTTTAGGAAGAGTTATGGAAAACGCAACAGTATCCTCTCTCTATTGTATAGCCTTGTATGACAATTACATAGCCTTAAATGACAAAGTCCAAAAGTGAAGAAATTTTAGCAAGAACTGTTAAAATGGGAAAACAAAAATAGAAGGTGCACAATGTCATTTGGTACTAAAGAATTCATGAAATTAATGAACCTTGCCATATGGTATTAAAGATTTCCTGTAAGATTCATTCAATTCCATTAAGATTTTAAGGAGGAATTGCATAGGCAGTGAGGGAAGCACTCATGAACAAACTGACATATACTATATACCCCCCTCCCGCTGGATAGCGGGGGGTATACAAATATGTGCCGTATCAAATTTTATTAATACCGAATTTTTTTTGGAGGGGGGTGATTTGGGTTTTTTTTTTTTATATGAAAAGGGATCAAAGGGAAAAAAGGTACTTTTACAAGATATGTAGATTTTTTTTAAATTTCTAAAGTTAATATTTGATAGGATTTGTATACATCCGCCAAAAAAAGATTGGGGTATATGGGACTTCTGCTGTCCGTTCGTTCGTTTGTCCGTCCGGTCGTCACACTTTTTCGTCTCTCCGACACACTTTTAAATTTTGATCGGACGGGGGTATTTATTAGTGAACTTTAACTACTGCACTTCTGTTATTTTAATTCCTCTCCTTTCAACAGACTTGACGTTGCTCTTATGGTTCCCAAATTTAAAAGAAGCCACTAAGTGAAAAGGACAGACTCCCGCTGAATAAATGCATAGTATTCTTGTTCAATGGTGATCAAATCCTGTCCTCTCCTGATGAAAGACAGACATGTGTGGGAAGTAGTCTAGTATCGTAATTGTGAAAATAAGTTTGATTTCTTTTAGGCCCCTATTATTTTTTCTTCCATTTTCTATTTCGTTTTGCTTTCGTTGGTTTCGTTTTCATTTCGTTGATTTCGTTTCTATTTCGTTTCGCACTTTATAGGTGCCCGAATATTGACACAAACAAGTTAAAATAAGGAAAAAGAGATGAAATAATAATGAAATAAAGAAATTTTATCGAAAATAAATTTGTAAACAGAAAGTTAGAAAAAAGGGGGGTGGTCCGTGCCACGAGCGCCTGTTGTTCTAGGCTAACTTCTTAAAAAGGTGGATCCCGTGGTGGAGTGCTTGTGGATCGGTATCCCCCTACCCCTCATTAAAGACGGTTTCTTCGCTTAACACCACCTGTTTATAAAGAGGAAAGTACAAGTAGCACGGCTGGTAATCGGCACAAGCAGAACAGTTGGTTCTGCAAAGAAATTCGTGAGGATAACTTCCGGTTTTGGTGGAGGAGAGTTCACGAAGACACTTCGCAAGGTATGTACATGTCAAAAATTGAAATTTTCTTTTTTACTGCTCGAATATTGCAAAATCAGAGAATGCTATGCTGTGGCGAATGCTTTCACGATTAGAAACATGCATAGTTTATTCTTGTATATGAAGTGTAACTCTCGCAAAATCAATCGTCCCACGAAAAACATGACGAAAATTGTGACACTCTTGCATTTCTAAGTTGTTCTTGACAAAGATGCAAGTTAAATTTTCAAAATTTATTCATCATGGGAGTCTAAATGTAATCGGGGATAAATTCCAATTAGTCAGAAGTAAATTGAAGTCTAGATAAATCTACAAACTGTCAATTTTCTCGTTTTCCTGCTTGAGGAGATCGGTTCTGATAGAGCACATTGCGAATGCATGAGGAAATTTTCAAGTTTTGGTAATTGTTTTCTGCAAAATTGATAAATTAACACTTTTAAACACAAAACTGATAAATACTCTAATCAAAATAAACTATTCTCTGTCCACTTTCAGGAGATGCCAGGATTCAAGGGAGAGAGTAAAAGGGGACTGACATTGACTCTTTACAAAAAACCATTTCGATATAGATTGCCTGTATCACCGCCAAGGAAACGAACAAAAACAAGTAGCAGTACACCAAATTTAAAATCACCATCAATCAGGACACCAAGTTTATTAAAAAAAAAATTCTTTCAATTTCAAAATATTTATATCCTTTCAAACGGGTTTCCACATCTATTCGGCGCAACCTTTTTACTAAAGATGACGGAAACTTCACCGCGGATCTACACAAGTTATAATATTACATGATTTCAGCACATACATAGGTCTAACGTAAATAAACATTCACTTAGTGCTAACTAGTCACAAATAAATTAAACACAAGATGTCAATTAAACTGTGGACCTTAAAATCGGTAAAGCGTTTTACATCTTGTAACCACTACTAACAGAGATCTTTTTTATTTACAAGTGTGTACACATAACACACTGCATAATAGAAAAACAAACCACAAATTAATATTATTCTCAAATGTATGATATTTAATTTAGAGAGTATCATTTGTATTAGAAATTATAAAGATATGATTCACATTAAGTTTAATTATTTTTGATTATAAAATTATCTTACAGTGCATTTTCAATTTTTTCCAATGTAAGGGAAGTTAATTTTGTGTATCCAATACACAATGGAAGTTGTCACAAACAACAAATGATCAATAATGACAAGTTAAATCATGGGAAACCGCAGTTACAATTATGAATTGATTCCTTAAATGAAATGTTTCTTTCTAGGTGGACAGCCCATGCATAATGAAATATTACTTTTATACTTTTAAAAACCAGACGGGAAGAAGGGCATCAGTTCGTGAATTTATTACCAGACAGACATGCAAAATTTGTGATTATACAGTGGATTACATGTGTCGTACCAAAACTAGCAAATCCCATGCATTCACAATGTGCTCTATCAGAACCGATCTCCTCAAGCAGGAAAACGAGAAAATTGACAGTTTGTAGATTTATCTAGACTTCAATTTACTTCTGACGAATCGGAATTTATCCCCGATTACATTTAGACTCCCATGATGAAAAAATATTGAAAATTTAACTTGCATCTTTGTCAAGAACAACCTAGAAATGCACCAGTGTCACAATTTTCGTCATGTTTTTCGTGGGACGATTGATTTTGCGAGAGTTACCTTCATATACAAGAATAAACTATACATGTTTCTAATTGTGAAAGCATTCGCCACAGCATAGCATTCTCTGATTTTGCAATATTCGAGCAGTAAAAAAGAAAATTTCAATTTTTGACATATACATACCTTGCGAAGCGTCTTAGTGAATTCTCCTCCACCAAAACCGGAAGTTATCCTCACGAATTTCTTTGCATAACCAACTGTTCTGCTTGTGCCGATTACCAGCCGTGTGTAGGTATATTTGCATTTACTATTTAGACATATTCTTACCGAACTGTAATCGTCAATTGCAGCTTCGTCCATTAGCTCTGCCTTGGGATTCAGAATAAAACTGAAGGGCCGAAGATGTACGTGACTTAAAAAGCAAAAAAAAAATCGTTCAAAGGGCGTGTGAAATTGCAAAGCCGCTGAACAACTTTTTCAGTTTCATTCTTCAAAGGAAATTACCGCCTTTGATTGTTTTGTCTCGGCGACAGTAAAGATACAGCAGGGTAACTTCAAAAAGCTTTTGAACAGTTTGTGAGGCCCTGCGTAAGGGATAGCCAGGGATCGTATAATCACTAATATAATCATATGCTTTGCCCACAGGCACTTGTTTCATTCAAAAAATATATGCACCCTCTGCATATATTTTTTGAATGAAACAAGTGCCTGTAGTTTTGCCACAGTAATCATTAATTTTTCCCTAAATGCGATACTCAAATAATCAGAAATGACTTTCGGAATCAGATAATCAGGAAAAATTACCCCTGTAAATAAAATTATCACTTAAATTGCCAAATAATCTAATAATCAAAAACCCTATTCAAAGGCTCGTTTGTCGGTGCCTTACAGTGTTCAGATTTAAGTTTTTCCGCACAAAACGCGTTTCTTTATTAAACTCTTCTAAATTTGGATAATCAGTATAATTTAAACCCACTTAGTCTTCATGCCATATTGAATTTTTCATTTTTTTTTCATTACATTTCGTTTTGGAAAAATTTCGTTTCGTTTGAATTCGTTTCGATCGGTTTCGTTTCGTTTGATTTCATTTCGTTTCGTTCGGTTTCGTTTCGCACTTTACAGGTACCCGGAAAAAACATATTGATTTGATAACGGAAGAAAGCTTTTACTAAATTTAACATACTTAAAGAATTCACATTCATTCTATATAAGGCAACTTCGATTTTTTTTTATCTTACCTTCATTCGCCCAATTTGGAATATGTTGACGTCATATGGGATAATAAGACATTGCTCTAATTGTTCAAATTGAGGCAACTCATTAATAATCTATATATAGAAATGGGTTGGGAAATGTTACAGGCAAGGAATATACACCATAAAAAATAGATTTATATATACTGGTAAGTGGTCTTGTATCCCTTTTACTTACTGTAAATGAGGGTCACCAATAACTTTGAAACTACTCATGACTACAACACTAGACAGACCTCAAGTATTCTCCTAGTTTGTGCTAGGACAACTTTATACAATCATTATTTTTTAACATCTACTGTAAGATCATGGAATAACGAACCCATGGCAACAAAAAATAGTAGGTGTCCTTCATCTCTCAAGTCCTATTATAAGTCAAAATGTATAAAGAAACCTATTTATTATTACCCTGGAACACAAATTACACCAGTTAGCTACATGTATTTCTTCCCTTAGAGATTTATATTATGTCATTAATGTTACTTTACAACTAACAGATAGGGAATAATATATATTAATATCAACTTGTTTTCCCAATTCTATTAATTACCTTGTATCATGTATAGTTCAGTATTGTAATTTTATGTGGAATTAATTAATAAGATAAATATTTTTGAATTAAACTACTTACTTTCAGTCCTTTTAATCTTCAGATCATCTCCATCATGATTAGACCCTGAAGACGTCAGTCTATTATGTGACGAGGTCCTGTGTCCATTTACAGCAATATCTGTTGCTTCCTGTTGAGGGATAGAAGACTTCCGTGGTGTACTTTCTAGAATCTTGTTTTCTACAAATAGAATGGAGGACTAGAATTAAAACAATCAATATTTACATATTCAATACTCTTCTTGGTGACTGCATGTTCATATTGTACGGGTTCAACAATATTTCAGCAATACCGGTGGAGAAATCGAAAACACCCTTTTTGGCACCTTTGAACCTCTTGTTTCTGTGGTTGATTTCTGATCACAAAACAATCCTATCAACTTTAAGGTCAATCTAATGAGCATTCCTAACCAAGATTGGTTTCAACTGGCCCAGTGGTTTCAGAGAAAAAGATAAAATGTAAAAGTTTAGGGATCATTGTGTCAGGTGAGCTAAACATCAATTTGACTTTCTGATGACAACATTATAAAAATTTGAGTCAATCAGCTTATTGATTTTTGTTGTTTATCATAACTTTCAGCAATTTTTCAGCTATATTCTGACTACCAGACTTATTGAGCGAGCAAAACCAGAGCGATTATTAAGAACTGATTGTGAAATCCATACCTTGGTTTGAAAGTGGCACTGAACACTGTAACCCTAATCGTAACCCCATGCCTTGGATATGTGTCTTGATCTAACACTTTAGGTGGGTAACAGGATTCGGACTCAGGTCAGTGATGTTAGGCTTGAGGTCAGAAGGTCAACAACCTTTATCAATCTGCCACCAGGTCCCTCAGCCAACCAGAAACAAGAATTGCCAGTGGTGGACATGTTTCTTTGCCAGATTAAGATTAAATGAGGAATGTTTGTACTAAGTTACAAATCATTTGAATTTTCCCAACTTAACCCCAACCATCTATTTGTGTGATTGTGTACTTGCTGTAGTGTCAGACATGGTGTCTTGTCTGTACAGTTAAAGCAAACAAGAACACACCTGTGAAGCAAAACTTAATGAATATTTTTAAATGAATTTAGTGAAAAGATAAATTTCTCAGCGAGTCTCAATGATATGAAACATTTAATAACAAATCTTAAGCAATCTGACCTTTTGCATCCTGTATTTCCTTAGTATCAGATAACCAACTGGGTTTCTCATCTACCCTGTCAACTGAAGTTCGTAACTTTGTCTCCTGTAACGAAGATGGTTTGTCACTATTACTTTTAGCACTGTCTGATCTTTGAATGCTTGTTTCTATTTTTGTTGATTTAAACATATTTTTATTGATGAATTACATATTACATTTTTTTTTTCACAATACAATATAACATACGATTCAGAAACAAGCGTAACGCTTATATTAATCCGTTTCCTACAATTATTTTTGTTGGTGTATTGCATAGAGTTGGCATTTCAAAGCGATGTTTAATGTCGGAATCGTTATTTGATGAATCGCATATATCTTGCCGTAAAGACCTAGCTGATTTTAATTTGGGCTTTTAAAAATTCCAGTTGGTGGTTTTTCCATTTCAATATTTTCAGATTCCTGTTTAACCCTAGGAGTACGCCTTAATGCTGGAACGTCAAATGTTTTTGCTTCTGAACTTTTAGGTTGTTCTCTTCTTTGGGGTAAGGGAGTACTCTTTAACATAGGAATTCGAAACGCTCCTTCTTCTCTTTCTTGATTATCAGTTCCTCTTCCCTTCTAAACACTTTTTAAGTGAGGCACAATAAAAACAAAATTCACTATCTGATATAGGTGGAGATTTTAATTCTAACTTTATTTTTGGCACATTTTTTAAATCAGGCATTTCAAGCTGAGACTTCTCTTGATGATATTTCTCAATGTCTGTAGGTTTTGGAACATTTCGTATTTGAGACTTTTCAAAATATATTCCAGTTTGTATTGTCCATGCTACTTTCTTCAATATTCTGCTCTAATGACATTTCTATGTCAGAATCATTTGTTTCAACTTTTTTTAATTTTGGGGTTTGAAAAACATATGTAGAATCATCAGATATATTTATATTTAATGAAACATCAGAATCTTCAGTTTCTCCTGTTCTCCCTGTGATAAATTGTAAACTGTTCTTAACTTGGGAGTTTGAAAGACGTGTCTAGAATCTATATCCTCAGAATCGCTACCAGAAAAACCTCAACCTTTCTTTGGTGCTTTTTGTACTTGTTTTAAAGATGGCATATCAAATGAAGAACTACCAAACTTTTCACTATCTGTCTTATCACATTCTGCTCTTGAAACAGCTTTTGATTTTGGTTTCTCAAATTGAATTGCATTTGCTATGTACAGGAGATTTTAAAGATTCCCTTTCAGCTGTTTTCCTTAACACTGAACTATTAATATTCGACCAGTTCTGAAAATCAGTAGATGATAACGCCAACAGATGTTAAATCTTTCTTTAATTGGTCATCTAAAGTTAAATCACTATCAAATGGACTTGATCCCCCAGTTTTCCTTCTAGGTACTGGAATTGGCAGCAAGATATTTAGGTACAAATAACAATTTAAATTGTTTTTAACTCTAATTTCCATATTTGCATTAATTAACTTGTATACAACCTTATCCATATATATTCAAAATTTGAAATACAAATTCTTTAAAAAATGCAGAAACTTCAATATTAAAAAAAAATCTTTTTTTTTTCATTAATAATTTTCATTTTCACTCAGCCTACTTAAGCATAGTTTGTATAATATAAGAGCTGCTTATATAAAATTTCACTCATGGGTTAGGATTATGGTGTTTATTGCCACTTTCAACAATATTTCAGTTATCGTCCCGGTATATGTTTTCGCAGCATGTCATATGTTTTCGTATCATCCATTTTGTTTGATTTCCAGTGCACTGTTATTTTTGACGTGTCTTCCGGTTTCTATTTCTGTGATGTAAACAGGACTCCAGCGTGACATCTGTCAAAAATGTTCAAGGTTGTTTTTAAAGACGTAAGTACCAAAAATGGTGAACCTGCCTACTGAACCATATTTTTTGTAATGCTAAAAATTTATTTCATTTATAAAGTAGCTGGAAAAAAATCCAGGAGTGTATAAAATTGAACTATGTCGTCTGCCTCTCAGACACCGGCTCTTCCCGTCATGTGACTGTCATGGGGTCACTGATCGTACTTGTAAACAAAAGAGCTGACTGAAATGTGCCTGTTTCTTATATAAAATACATGTCACCTTGGAAATTAATGTATTTCAATGTCAACTTTTATTTTATATTACTGTAATAAAATGACATAAAAACTGCCTGATTTTTTATATATAAACTCTGATCTTTAAAACAAGTCTGGATCAAAAATTCATTTATTATTGTCATATTTATTGTAGAAATCCACTGCCAAGAAGCACAGATACAGGCAATACTCTCCAGCAACTTTAGGGAATTATTGTTTGTAATATTTCATTTCATACTAGTCACTACAATGTATGTCAATTCATTGTATTTTTGACAAAAATACATAAAATGATTAACACTTATATATATATATTTGTTTCGTTTTAGCCAAATAAATACTAAACACTAAATAACTGTGCAAAACATCAGCAGTGCATGTGGTTTCAGCACTAAAAAAACATCAAAAGTAAACACAATTTTGAAAGTGGGCATTTTCAAACATTCTGTTATTTTATTTAGATGTAGTATGATTTGTAGATGGCCAGAACCATGAAATTTTAAAACCAGCCATTTCCGGATTTTATATTCGTTTCCATTCCATATATCGGCCCTGTTTTTACTTCATACAAAAACATATGACGCCATTTTACTGACAGCAAAAGTTGCCAGATAATCGAGAGTATATTAAAATACATGTACAAGAATGGCTTTTAAAACAATCTTATGTACAAAGAAATATTTAACTAGCCATTCTTTGAAAATTCCAATCGTCATATGAATGAAGGGTTAACACTGTTAATCGCTATATCGGAAAATCGGTAACATCTACATCTACAGGATACTTCTAAGCATCATCTACAGGATACTTCTAAGCATCAATGTGTTGAAGACTTTTTAGAAGGCATGCTAGGGAAACGAAAATTTTAATAACATATATACATTAATGAATAAACATTGTTTTGATTTTTTTTTAATATAGGATAAAACAACATAATATATTAACAATAGAGCAATGATTGGGCACCAGACTTAAAAGCATCCAAGTCTGGGCTATTAACTAACTAAACTGACAGACACCTAAAATCTTACAGAAAGCCCTGTATCACTGTCTTTTCTCTCTTTTAGTTTCTCTATTAGTTCTCTCTTCCACTGAGGTACTTCTGATGTATCTTTAGTTGGTCTTACATATGCCAGATTTATTGTAGATGGAGACTTTTCCCGTAAATCTTTAGATTTCAACCAACTTTGTACATAGTGGTCTCTATCTGAAAAAAAAAGTTTTGTGAAGAATGTGACATATTAAATTGGTAGTACATGTGGATCAATTCTAATGTACAGTACATTTTAAAACAAATGTTTAACATTCAGATCAACACAAAATATATACATTTTGTTCAGGAAGGTTCCAGCCGAGTGTTATTTCAAATGGTTCAATGGTTTCCCAGAATAATTTAATTATTTCTTCTAGAATTATCCCCCTTTGATCATCTTTAAAACAACAGATATGTTTAAAGTCATTGTAAAGTAATAGTGTTGCTTGTTTCCTTGAATTAGGAGAGGATAAATATCAGCTGGTACTATTATCCAATACTTTTCACTTTTCGGAATACATTATTTTTAAACATATAAACTTGTCCTTGTCAGGAATCAGAGAAATATTAAATAACGAAATGTCAACAATCTATGCATGATCCACTAAGTGGCTAGTAAACTTTAACCTTCAAAATACAGAAACTATGACGATCACTAGAAAAATGTAACCAATTGTTTTATCTGCCTCTTAAAATGAATAATACAATAATAAATCAAGCTACAGAACATAAACATCTCGGTTTAGAAATTTCAAGCTGGAAAAAAAATATTGATTTGATAACGGAAGAAAGCTTTTACTAAAGTTAACATAGTTAGAGAATTCACATTCATTCTATATAAGGCAACCTCAGATATTTTTTTATCTTACCTTCATTCGCCCAATTTGGAATATGTTGACGTCATATGGGATAATAAGACATTGTCCTAATTGTTCAAATTGAGGCAACTCATTAATAATCTATATATAGAAATGGGTTGGGAAATGTTACAGGCAAGGAATAAACACCATAAAAAATAGATTTATATATACTGGTAAGTGGTCTTGTATTCCTTTTACTTACTGTAAATGAGGGTCACCAATAACTTTAAAACTACTCGTGACTACAACACTAGACAGTCCTCAAGTATTCTCCCAGTTTGTGCTAGGACAACTTTATACAATCATTATTTCTTAACATCCACTGGTAAGATCATGGAATAACGAACCCATGGCAACAAAAAATAGTAGATGTCCTTCATCTCTCAAGTCCTATTACAAGTCAAAATGTATGAAGAAACCTATTTATTATTACCCTGGAACACAACTTACACCAGTTACATGTAGTTACATGTATTTCTTCCCTTAGAGATTTATATTATGTTATTAATGTTATTTTATAACTAACAGATAGGGAATAATATATATTAATATCAACTTGTTTTCCCAATTCTATTAATTAACTTGTATCATGTATAGTTCAGTATTGTAATTTTATGTGGAATTAATTAATAAGATAAATAATTTTGAATAATTAAACTACTTACTTTCAGTCCTTTTAATCTTCAGATCATCTCCATCATGATTAGATCCTGAAGACGTTAGTCTATTATGTGACGAAGTCCTGTGTCTATTTACAGCAATATCTGTTGCTTCCTGTTGAGGGATAGAAGACTTCCATGGTGTACTTTCTAGACTCTTGTTTCCTACAAATGGAATGGAGGACTAGATTTAAAACAATCAATATTTACATATTCAATACTCTTCTTGGTGACTGCATGTTCATATTGTACGGGTTCAACAATATTTCAGCAATACCGGTGGAGAAATCGAAAACACCCTTTTTGGCACCTTTGAATCTCGTTTCTGTGGTTGATTTCTGATCGTAAAACAATCCTATCAACTTTAAGGTCAATCTAATGAGCATTCCTAACCAAGATTGGTTTCAACTGGCCCAGTGGTTTCAGAGAAGATAAAATGTAAAAGTTAAGGGATCATTGGGTCAGGTGAGCTAAACATCATTTTGACTTTCTGATGACAACATTATAAAAATTTGAGTCAATCAGCTTATTCATTTTTGTTGTTTATCATAACTTTCAGCAATTTTTCAGCTATATTCAGACTACCAGACTTATTGAGCGAGCAAAACCAGAGCTAATATTAAGAACTGATTGTGAAATCCATACCTTGGTTTGAAAGTGGCGCTGAACACTGTAACCCTAACCGTAACCCCATGCCTTGGATATGTGTCTTGACCTAACACTTGAGGTGGGTTACAGGATTCGGACTCAGGTCAGTGATGTTAGGCTTGAGGTCAGAAGGTCAACAACCTTTATCAATCTGCCACCAGGTCCCTCAGCCAACCAGAAACAAGAATTGCCAGTGGCGGACATGTTTCTTTGCCAGATTAAGATTAAATGAGGAATGTTTGTACTAAGTTACAAATCATTTGAATTTTCCCAACTTAACCCCAGCCATCTATTTGTGTGATTGTCTATTTCCTGTAGTGTCAGACATGGTGTCTTGTCTGTACAGTTAAAGCAAACAAGAACACACCTGTGAAGCAAAACTTAATGAATATTTTTAAATGAATTTAGTGAAAAGATAAATTTCTCAGCGAGTCTCAATGTTATGAAACATATACTAACAAATCTTAAGCAATCTGACCTTTTGCATCCTGTATTTCCATAGAATCAGATAACCAACTGGGTTTCTCATCTACCATGTCAACTGAAGGAGGTCGTAACTTTGTATCCTGTAACCAAGATGGTTTGTCACTATCACTTTTAGCACTGTCTGATCTTTGAATGCTTGTTTCTATTTTTGTTGGTGTATTGCGTAGAGTTGGCATTTCAAAGCGATGTTTAATGTCGGAATCGTTACTTGATGAATTGTCCATATCTTGCCGTAAAGACCTAGCTGATTTTAATTTGGGCTTTTCAAAAATTCCAGTTGGTGGTTTTTCCATTTCAATATTTTCAGATTCCTGTTTAACCCTAGGAGTACGCCTTAATGCCGGAACGTCAAATGTTTTTGCTTCTGGACTTTTAGGTTGTTCTCTTCTTTGGGGTAAGGGAGTTCTCTTGATAAATATTTCTCAATGTCTCTGTAGGCTTTGGAACAAATTTCGTATTTGAGACTTTTCAAAATATATTCCATAGTTTGTATTGTCCATGCTACTTTCTTCAATATTGTGCTCTAATGAAATTTCTATGTCAGAATCATTTGTTTCAACTTTTTTTAATTTTGGGGTTTGGAAAACATATGTAGAATCATCAGATATATTAATATTTGATGAAACATCAGAATCTTCAGATTCTCCTGTTCTCCCTGTGATAAATTGTAAACTGTTCTTAACTTGGGAGTTTGAAAGATGTGTCTGGAATCTATATCCTCAGAATCGCTACCAGAAAAACCTCGACTTTTCGTTGGTACTTTTTGTACTTGTTTTAAAAATGGCATATCAAATGAAGAACTACCAAACATTTCACTATCTGTCTTATCACATTCTGCTCTTGAAACAGCTTTTAATTTTGGTTTCTCAAATTGAATTGCATTTGCTATGTACAGAAGATTTTAAAGATTCCCTGTCAGCTGTTTTCCTTAACACTGAACTATTAATATCCGACTGGTTCTGAAAATCAGTAGATGATAATGCCAACATATGTTAAATCTTTCTTTGATTGGTCATCTGAAGTTAAATCACTATCAGATGGACTTGATCCCCCAGTTTTCCTTCTAGATACTGGAATTGGCTGTAAAAAATGTTGGTACAAATAATCATTTAAATTGTTTTTAACCCTAATTTCAATATTGGCATTAATTAACTTGTATACAACCTAATCCAGATATATTCAATATTTGAAAAACAAATTTTATAAAAAATGTAGAAACTTTTTTTCATTAATAATTTTTAATTTTACTCAGCCTACTTAAGCATAGTTTGTACAGTATAAGAACTGCTTATATTTCATTTAGGATTAGGCTAGGATTATGGTGTTTATTGCCACTTTCCACAATATTTCAGTTATCGTCCCGGTATATGTTTTCGCAGCATGTCATATGTTTTCGTATCATCCATTTTATTTTGATTTCCAGTGCACACGTTATTTTTGACGTGTCTTCCGGTTTCTATTTCTGGGACATAAACAGGACTCCAACATGACATCTGTCAAAAATGTTGAAGGTTGCTTTTAAAGACGCAAGTACCAAAAATAGTGAACCTGCCTACTGAACCATACTTTTTTGTAATGCTAAAAATTTACTTCATTTATAAAATAGTTGGAAAAAAATCCAGAAGGGCTATATAAAATTGAACTATGTCGTCTGCCTCTCAGACAGTGGCTCTTCCTGTCATGTGACTGTCATGGGGTTACTGATCGTACTTGTAAACAAAAAAGCTGACTGAAATGTGCCTGTTTCTTATATAAAATACATGTCACCTTGGAAATTAATGTATTTCAGTCACAGGCGCATGGGACATGGATTTCGTTTCCTCCTCCCCCTTTTCTCTACTACCCCCCTTTTTTTCAAAATTTTCATATAAATCATTCCTTGTTCAAAATTTTCATAATCATTCGTTTTTTCTTCATTTGACAATATCAGTAGACGTCATACATCATGAATAATACATGTATTCTGTGTCCACATTTTTTCGACTGATACAGTATAAGAGAGAAGGTATGCAACTCC
Source organism: Bathymodiolus septemdierum (assembly GCA_963383655.1). Taxonomy (NCBI): domain Eukaryota; kingdom Metazoa; phylum Mollusca; class Bivalvia; order Mytilida; family Modiolidae; genus Bathymodiolus; species Bathymodiolus septemdierum. Next base: position 57,273,673 of record OY726525.1, on the reverse strand, counting down.
ATTTTCATATTTCGCGCCATATCGCTCACCTTGGTTGGGAAACCCCAGTGTTTTTTACACTTTTTACCTTGTCTACATATGCCACTGTCGTATCAAACTGTTTCTAAGACACTTACCTAATTGCCCATGTTCGAATTTCAGTCTGTACGTCGATCTTTTCCAAGAAATCTCGCCGAGAATAGCGAGGCAGCTTCGTTTCTAGATCAAACTACATCATTTGAGACGGAAGTGCAAGAACGGGAACCCTGGGATTTTTACGAATGGATTACCTGCAATGAAAAACCCAGATGCGCTCCGAATATTTTTCCCATAATGTTTTGGCGGGAAATATAAACCGCTGAAAAAACATAACAGCAGACGGATTATTTCGTAAAAATGGCACAACGACCATCTGAATATGGAAACATTGAAATAATTTGATGGTAGATAACTGTTCAAAAAGAAATTCAAACTGAGAAATAGATGATTGAATGGTTTTAACTGAAGTCAAAATTTCAATGAAAAATAAATATTCAGCTTGCCTCTACTTCAAATTATTAAAATCATACCCAAACAAATACATATGCATTGTACAACTAAAAGAAAAAAAAATAAATAAAAAAACAAAGGAAGAAGAAGCTGAGAACAGCAATTGAATGGGACTATGGCATTTTACCCCCTTCCTCAATAAAAGGGCTCCCAACTGACAAAAATGTGTAAGGGAGCCGGAGAGACCATTTAACTAAGGGGGCTATTTCTTTTTCATTTCATGTCACTGATTTTATAAAACAATAATCTGTCTTACAGGTTTAAAAAATAAATAACTTGTGTAACTCCACTTTTCAGCAGTGACAGAAATCAGTGTTGAAATCCAGAAAAAAAATCCTATTTTACCGTATAAGTGGTTATTTTGGTGGGTATTTAATTTTCACTTTCTTCGCGATGATGTTAAATGCGCGAAAAAAGTTCACGAATTATTATTTCACGTTCAAATAGTTAAACAAGTTATTTATTTTTTACCCCTGAAAAAGAAATAGCCCCCTTAGTTAAATGGTCCCTTCGGCTCCCTTACACATTTGTATCAGTTGGGAGCCCTTTTATTGAGTAAGAGGGTAAAATGCCATAGTCCCATTCAATAGCTGTTCTCTGCTTCTTCTTCCTTTGTTTTTTTTTATTTATTTATTTTTTTTTTTTTTTTTAGTTGTATATGTATTTGTTTGGGTATGATTTTAATAATTTGAAGTAGAGGCAAGCTGAATATTTCTTTTTCATTGAAATTTTGACTTCAGTTAAAACCATTCAATCATCTATTTCTCAGTTTGAATTTCTTTTTGAACAGTTATCTACCATCAAATTATTTCAATGTTTCCATATTCAGATGGTCGTTGTGCCATTTTTACGAAATAATCCGTCTGCTGTTATGTTTTTTCAGCGGTTTATATTTCCCGCCAAAACATTATGGGAAAAATATTCGGAGCGCATCTGGGTTTTTCATTGCAGGTAATCCATTCGTAAAAATCCCAGGGTTCCCGTTCTTGCACTTCCGTCTCAAATGATGTAGTTTGATCTAGAAACGAAGCTGCCTCGCTATTCTCGGCGAGATTTCTTGGAAAAGATCGACGTACAGACTGAAATTCGAACATGGGCAATTAGGTAAGTGTCTTAGAAACAGTTTGATACGACAGTGGCATATGTAGACAAGGTAAAAAGTGTAAAAAAACACTGGGGTTTCCCAACCAAGGTGAGCGATATGGCGCGAAATATGAAAATGGAGTTGCATACCTTCTCTCTTATACTGTATCAGTCGAAAAAATGTGGACACAGAATACATGTATTATTCATGATGTATGACGTCTACTGATATTGTAAAATGAAGAAAAAACGAATGATTATGAAAATTTTGAAAAAGGAATGATTTATATGAAAATTTTGAAAAAAGGGGGGTAGTAAAGAAAAGGGGGGAGGAGGAAACGAAATCCATGCCCCATGCGCCTGTGATTTCAGTGTCAACTTTTATTCTATATTACTGTAATAAAATGACATAAAACAGCCTGATTTTTAATATATAAACTCTGATCTTTAAAACAAGTCTGGATCAAAAAATCATTTATTATTGTCATATTTATTGTAGAAATCCACTGCCAAGAGGCACAGATACAGGCAATACTCTCCAACAACTTTAGGGAATTATTGTTTGTAATATTTCACTTTATACTAGTCACTTACAATGTATGTCAATTCATTGCATCTTTGACAAAAATACATAAAATGATTAACACTTATATATATATTTGCTTCTTTTTAGCCAAATAAATACTAAACACTAAATAACTGTGCAAAACATCAGCAGTGCATGTGGTTTCAGCATTAAAAAAAACATCAAAAGTAAACACAATTTTGAAAGTGGTAATTTTCAAACATTCTGTTATTTTATTTAGATGTAGTATGATTTGTAGATGGTCAGAACCATGAAATTTTAAAACCAGCCATTTGCGGATTTATATTCGTTTCCATCCCGTATATCGGCCCTGTTTTTATTTTATACGAAAACATATGACGCCATTTTACTGACAGCAACAGTTGCAAGATAATCGAGAGTATATTAAAATACAAGAATGGCTTTTAAAACAATCTTATGTACAAAGAAATATTTAACTAGCCATTCTTTGAAAATTCCAATCGTCATATGAATGAAGGGTTAACACTGTTAATCGTTATATCGGAAAATCGATAATGGTACGAAAACCCATAACACGATGCTAGAATTCAGCAGTTCGCAAACTCCATCACAATAATTCCAAGGTTGAAGTAATGTTAAATTCACTAAAATGTTGATTCCAACAGCTTCACAATAAATGTTAATTATTTCCACAACACACAAAATGCCAGCACCGAACTATAATCCCTAACAAAACTTCAAAGTTTGTAAATTCAAAATTTGGTTTTCACCAACTTCCATTCCTCCAACCTCACTCTCAAAATTACCCATGATTCCACACCTACAAAAATCCAATCTCCCATACAGAGTTGTCGGTCCTTGCAGCCTTGCAAAGGACCGACAACTCTGTATGGGAGATGGTGCCAATCAGCACACACTAAAATCAGGCAAACAGATCCCGATCACCACATGTGACATACAAACTAAATAATATGAAACCGGCACGGCCTTGAATGCTCGCGCATCTGAAAATTATCTGACAATTTCATCAAAAAGTGTCAAAATTTTTTGGGGACGACTTTTTTTTAGGGCCGAATCTAGTCTCATTCAATCGAGCTGTCGTTCCTTTATTCGAGTTATCGTTCCTTACGAGAGAGGGTACGAGACTTCAGGATCACATTTGCGCTTTATGTTAAGAAGATCTTCATTAGTTGAATGTGTTAGTGTGTTACCCGGAAACCGGTGTTTCCAAACGTAGAATTTTTTTTTCTTCGACAATATGTTCAGCCATGTTTGTTAAAAAATCCTAAGTACACATTTTATACCATAAAGAGCTCGCTTAAGCTCGCATAATATGAAACCGGCACGGCCATGAATGCTCGAGCATCTGAAAATTATCTGGCAATTTCACGCTCATCCTGTGCATCAAAAAATGTCGAGATGTTTTGGGCCGAGATATAGTGGGGACGACTTTTTTTAGGGCCGAATCTAGTCTCATTCAATTGAGCTGTCGTTCCTTTATTGGAATTATCGTTCCTTACGAAATCTCAAAAGTTAACTTCCACGTAGAAACAAAAATTTTTGTCAGTATGTCAGAAGAGATTTAATAAATTAAAAAATATCAATATTAGTAAAACAAGCTAACAAAATGACTTTTGTTATACACAGGTTCCGGGTTTCAGTGGTATCTGATGTACGAGAGAGGGTACGAGACTTCAGGATCACCTTTGCGCTTTATGTTAAGAAAATCTTCATTAATTGAGTGTGTTAGTGTGTTACACGGAAACCGGTGTTTACAAAGTGTAGAATTTTTTTTTCTTCTATGGTATGTTCAACCATGTTTGTTAAAAAACCTTAAGTACACATTTTATACCATAAAGAGCTCGCTTAAGCTCGCATATTATAATATGAAACCGGCACGGCCATGAATGCTCGCGCATCTGAAAATTATCTGGCAATTTCACCAAAAAGTGTCGGAATTTTTGGGCCGAGATATATTGGGGACGACTTTTTTTTAGGGCCGAATCTAGTCTCATTCAATCGAGCTGTCGTTCCTTTATTCAAGTTATCGTTCCTTACGAAATCTCAAAAGTTAACTTCCGCGTAGAAACAAAAATTCTTGTCAGTATGTCAGAAGAGATTTAATCAATTAAAAAATATCAATATAAGTAAAACAAGTTAGCAAAATAACTTTTATTGCACACGGGTTCCGGGTTTCAGTGGTATCGGACGTACGAGAGAGGGTACGAGACTTCAGGATCACATTTGCGCTTTATGTTAAGAAGATCTTCATTAGTTGAGTGTGTTAGTGTGTTACACGGAAACCGGTGTTTACAAAGCGTCAATTTTTTTTTTCTTCGACAATAGGTTCAACCATGTTTGTTGAAAAATCCTATGTACACATTTTATACCATAAAGAACTCGCTTAAGCTCGCATATGAAACCGGCACGGCCATGAATGCTCGCGCATCTGCAAATTATCTGGCAATTTCACGCTCATCCAGTGCATCAAAAAGTGTCGAGATTTTTTGGGCCGAGATATATTGGGGACGACTTTTTTTTTTAGGGCCGAATCTAGTCTCATTCAATCGAGCTGTCGTTCCTTTATTCGAGTTATCGTTCCTTACGAAATCTCAAAAGTTAACTTCCGCGTTGAAACAAAAATTCTTGTCAGTATGTCAGAAGAGATTTAATAAATTAAAAAATATCAATAAAAGTAAAACAAGCTAACAAAATGACTTTTATTAAACACGGGTTCCGGGTTTCAGTGGTATCGGATGTACGAGAGAGGGTACGAGATTTCAGGATCACCTTTGCGCTTTATGTTAAGAAGATCTTCATTAGTTGAGTGTGTTAGTGTGTTACACGGAACGTGTTTACAAAGCGTCGAATTTTTTTTATTCGTGACTATGTTCAGCCATGTTTGTCAAAAAATCCTAAGTACACATTTTATACCATAAAGAGTTCGCTGACGCTCGCATATAATAAACATTCCAAATATAAACCATTACATACATGTAACAGTACCTCTTGTTTCATTTTGGTGTTATTTGTTTTACTTATTTCATTGTTTTCTATGTTTAGAAATGTATTTGAAACAAAGGTTGAATATGTTGGTATGCGAAAACACTGGCTTCATTAGTTCCGCCTAAACAACACGAGATTCTCTGTTAAGGTAGAGAAGGACACTATGGGCAAAAAAAAACTAGTCAATGAATTTTTTTGAATTTCATATATTTTGTTCTTTGGGATGTACCTAACAAAATATCAAAATTTGAGAATAGGTTTCCAGGCTTATTTTAAAAATATTCCCTGAAAGAGTTACCCCCCTCTGAAGTCCAACAAAATGTCATTTTTTTTCACTTCTCCGTTGTCATTAAGGTACCAAAAAAAAAATAGCATATAATTTTTTTTTAATTATCTGAGTATAATATGATAAATGAATAATTTGGAATATCTAAGACATAAATTTTTATAATTTTTCATTTTTTTTTTCCAAAATGGCTACCCTTTTTTGGCAATATAGCCTGTAACTGGATTTGATGAAATCCAACAAAATTTGATTTTAAAGTGGAATAGGAAAAAATTGTGTCAATGAATTTTTTTTTAAAAAGATATATCACATTACTTATATCCATGCTACATATCATTAAAAAATAAAGATATGCTTCCAGGCAAAAAAAAAGTTAGGGGTTTAGAAAGACACCCTGACATATACCTTTTTTTTTGTCAATTTCATGAAAAATGTCCACATTTTTCCCTTTTCTTAATAAGACATTGAATAAATGAAAATAAAACAGGCAAACATAATGTTTGTAAGGGAAAGCTTTCCTTTCTAGGTGATATAGTTCATTTTCAGAAGTGTAAGGAAAGTCTGGGGTCATAATATTAAAAACTTCAATATTTAACAAAAACATGCAAAACTTATCATATTCTAATATCATTTGAGACATGATTACCTCCCTTGACGAAATGCTTCATATAGCATTTTACACATATAATGTATTATTGCCAAGAAATCACTGTATTAAATTTGTATTTCAGTTTAATTTGAGAACTTGCACAAATCATATGGTGAAAATTCAAAAGGCAAAATACCTCGTAAGAAATACTGCAAACATAATTAATAAATATTACCACATTTCATTCAATATTCTTAAAAGTCATGTGACTAGTGTCAGTCTCTACAGTCTTCACGCTTAACTTTTTACCTTACAAGCCCCCCGGGCCTGTAAGTTCAAATATTTACAGGCCCACCATCAATTCTACAGGCCCGAATTTGAAAACTACATTAATGACCATTAATTCAAACCACCAAAACTCAAAACATGATGATGTACCAAATATTATGTGGACATGTCAATTATGCATAAGGTAAGACCAGAATGCAAGTAAAAAACACAAAAAGACATTTTATTTTGGATTCATGTTTATATTAATCTCCTGAAAATTCTAAAATCATATTATCAATAGCATCCTCATTATATTCCATATCATCACTGTCCACCTCCTCCTCCTCATCATCATCACAACCAATATTGTTATAAGACTCTTATAACAAAAACTTGTGGTGTCATTATTGCGTGAGACATATAATTTGGTGATCATTTTTAATATGTGCCCCCCTTCTTTTTTTTAAATATCACTATACTTTGAATTAATACCACACAAAATGCAAAAAGTCGTATTTGTGTAGCCTTCAGCAGAAGAAATATGTACAGTATATGCCAATTTGCTCAACGGTCCAACTATATATAGAAAGCTAGGGAATGCAAATATAGTACGAACGTATATTGACACTGACCAGGGGCGGATCCAGAGACTCTGTTGACGGGGGGGGGCTCAGTTACGGAGCAATATTTTCAATAATTGATGGAACCAACTGTAGTCCCAAAGCGGTTCTGGCGTGTAGGTCGGTAAACCTTGTTTTCATTTCATTTAGCGTACAGTAGAGAAAAGGTACAGTTATTGACTTCCTAAAGTAGTCTTCAGGACTCTTTGCTTCAACAATATCTCTCATTATTTGTCTCCTGCATATTCTAGGTTTTTCAACCTCTATGTCTAGCGGTTCACATATTTTAACTCTCCTCTCAAAACACTGGTGGTTGAATTGTTCAACATTTGCTCTGCAGTCTAGTGAGCTTTGAATTAAATTTACGCTTTTTAAGGCTCTGCCTATGTCAAGTGATCTCTCTTGTAGTGATCTTGTAGAGGACCTTTGTAAGTTGGAATAACTTGTGTTCGATCCAAATGTTATATAGTTAACAATAGAATAAGCTTAATCTAAATCTAGTGATCTGCTGAGCCCTTTCTTAAAAGCCAGGCACATTTGAACAATAACAATAGTTACGACGAAATCAAAGTTGCAAATGGAATTCAACAAAGAAGTTGCATCAGTTTCTTCTGGTCTGGTGTATAATGTGTGTTTTGGCAGTTTTGTAAAGTGCTCAAGGGTTTGAACAATAGCAGGGGAAAAAAATCTAATTTAAGTCTATTTTATTTCTAATTAATTTTAATTATTTAATATCTATTTATATTTTCATTTAGAGTTTAAAATATGCTGTATTCATATATTTTCAAAACGGAAACTCGGAAACTCGTGTATTTTTTTTTCTTTGTAATACAGCAACATTTGCCTTTAATTTTTTTGTAAAAATAAATGATATTTAAAAAAGAATTTCCTTGAAAGAGCCTCAATTTACAGGTGTTGGTGGTTATACCTATATGAAATTGTGACACTAGACATGTTTATATAACTAGAGCGCCCAAAGCTACAGAGGTATTAACCCTTAACGTAGACACAGGTCTGTCAGCAACAGTTCTATAAATAGATCGCAATTAATAAAAAAAAATACCGATCGGATTTGGAAGCGGATCGAAAAAAATCTGAAGTGTCTCCGTGCATTTCAACGAATTTTGAATGACCAACCTTCTCAAATATGAACATATCATATATGAGAACTCAGACTTTATGTCACAGGATTGAGAAAAAAATTAATCAAAAGTTTGTTTGGTTAAAAGTAGCTTCGATCAACATTTCCCGTAGTACAGTGTCTGATTGCAACCCCCTTTCTCGTGGTGCCATTTTTATTTGATATTGAACGAAATTAAAGCTTCTTTAAACCGAAATGGATTACTTTTCAAGAAAGTCACTTTCAAAATACTTAATGAATAACATAGAATTCAATAAACACGATGTCGATATTTTCATAAATGGCACGTGGCAAAAATACGCGGGCAACATAGGGCGACTCTTTAAAATTACAAGGCTACTTAAACTTCGCTTTTGACCAACGAGAAATCGATGTCAACCTTCACAACGCAACTACTTCGCCCTCTAACGTGAGCCCTGCTTCTGGTCCTTTTTTTAAAACCTACATGATAGTAATTTCCTAAAAATATCAACCAATCAAATTGCAAAAAACAGACACACCTAAATCTATTTCGAATATCGGAAATTCTTAAAAGGACTTGTTTGCCTACCCATTTTTTGCATTGACTCGGCAGCAACTGAAAACGGAGAACACTAAACTAAATATCTACACACAAAATCTTATGAAATCAACTTTTGAAACTATATGACTTTTTTTTCACAAGCCCGTCGGACTTGTGGAACTACTCATTTTATACGCCCGTGTACAATTTTACACGCCACGGGCTTCGGACTACCGCCTTATTTCGAAGACTGTCTCTACCTTAATATCTTAATTACAATAGCAGGTGTCTTTAAGATGGAATATTTTGGCGTATTCTTGTTTGAAATATATAAACGCCATCATTAAGAATAATGTTCAAGAAGATTTGTTTTTCTTAGCATCAGAAAGAATATGGATGTAATTGTAAATAAATATGAAAGACTATTATTATATATATAGGGTCGACACATGCAAGTTGCTGTTAACATAAGATTGTATGAATATTGACACGAACAAGCTAAAATAAGGAAAAAGAGATGAAATAATAAAGAAATAAAGAAATTTTATTGAAAATAAATATGGAAACAGAAAGTTAAAAAAAGGGGGTGGTAATTCGTGCCACGAGCGCCTGTGTATTAGGTCACAAAATAAAATAAAGCAACGTCTTTTTCATTGATTTATTTTCTTAGCTAGAAAGGATATGAATGTAAATAAACATTAGATACTACGCAACATTACACTAAGGCATAGCCAGAAATGATGGGTATTTTCAAATCAAATCAAATAAGTTTTATTTAAAGTCGGCAAGACACAAACAATATAACATAAGCTCGCAATGAGCTTTTGAACCGACATATATAAATATTACATAAAAACATATACACTACATTTACATACAGACACAAGTACCACATACATGTTCATAAATATCAAACATGCACAATTAAATTGCAAAGCAGGTAATACATAATGCAATGAAACATAAAAACACAGCAAAGCAAAGCACAAAATAAGGCACACAAATAAAATAATAATGCAAAGCAAAAAAAATAATAATAAATAAATAACCAGAGGCTCTCAAGAGCCTGTATCGTTCACCTGGTTATAAAAAGAACCAATTGGTCCTATGTAAAAACTATGTCCTGCAGTGGTAGTCATCTTGGAATTACGATCAACATAAAAAACACAAAGTTTGTAAAGGACCTTCCAATGATTGATGCACAGTTTAGGTTCAATCAGTGCAATAGCTTCAAAGAAGAATATATTTCTGTATTTTCCCCATATGGTCCTGTGTTAATACTATGACCTGTGGTGGCAGCCATCTTGGATTTCCGATCGGCATAAAAAACAGAGGACCTTCCAATGATCATTCCTGGGCAGTTTGGTTTCAATTATCCAAGTGGTTTCAGAGAAGAAGCGTTTTGAAACATTTTCCCCATAGGGTCCAATGCTAAACTAAGTCCTGCCGTAGCCGCCATTTTGAATTTCATATCGGAACAAAAAACCTAAATTTGTAGAGGACCACCCAATGAACATTCATGTACAGTTTGGCTTTAATCATATTTGTAGTTTCTGAGAAGAAGGCATTTAAACATTTTCCCACAGGGTCCAATGTTAATCTATGTCCTGCGGTGGTGGACATCTTGGATTTCCGATCGGCATAAAAAACACACACTTGGTAGAGGACCTTCCAATGATCATTCCTGGGCAGTTTGGTTTCAATTATCCAAGTGGTTTCAGAGAAGAAGCGTTTTGAAACATTTTCCCCATAGGGTCCAATGCTAAACTAAGTCCTGCCGTAGCCGCCATTTTGAATTTCATATCGGAACAAAAAACCTAAATTTGTAGAGGACCACCCAATGAACATTCATGTACAGTTTGGCTTTAATCATATTTGTAGTTTCTGAGAAGAAGGCATTTAAACATTTTCCCACAGGGTCCAATGTTAATCTATGTCCTGCGGTGGTGGACATCTTGGATTTCCGATCGGCATAAAAAACACACACTTGGTAGAGGACCTTCCAATGATCATTCCTGGGCAGTTTGGTTTCAACTGTCCTAGTGGTTTCAGAGAAGAAGCATTTTGAAACATTTTTCCCATAGGGTCCAATGTTAAACTAAGTCCTGCCGTAGCCGCCATTTTGAATTTCATATCGGAACAAAAAACGTAAAGTTTGTAGAGGACCACTCAATGAACATTCATGTACAGTTTGGCTTTAATCATATTTGTAGTTTCTGAGAAGAAGGCATCTGAACATTTTCCCATAGGGTCCAATGTTAATCTATGTATTGCGGTGGTGGCCATCTTGGATTTCCGATCGGCATAAAAAACATAAAATTTGTAGAGGACCTTCCAATGATCATTCCTGGGCAATTTGGTTTCAACTGTCCTAGTGGTTTCAGAGAAGACGCGTTTTGAAACATTTTTCCCATAGGGTCCAATGCTAAACTAAGTCCTGCCGTAGCCGCCATTTTGAATTTCATATCGGAACAAAAAACGTAAATTTGTAGAGGACCACCCAATGAACATTCATGTACAGTTTGGCTTTAATCATATTTGTAGTTTCTGAGAAGAAGGCATTTAAACATTTTCCCACAGGGTCCAATGTTAATCTATGTCCTGCGGTGGTGGACATCTTGGATTTTCGATCGGCATAAAAAACACACACTTGGTAGAGGACCTTCCAATGATCATTCCTGGGCAGTTTGGTTTCAACTGTCCTAGTGGTTTCAGAGAAGAAGCATTTTGAAACATTTTTCCCATAGGGTCCAATGTTAAACTAAGTCCTGCCGTAGCCGCCATTTTGAATTTCATATCGGAACAAAAAACGTAAAGTTTGTAGAGGACCACTCAATGAACATTCATGTACAGTTTGGCTTTAATCATATTTGTAGTTTCTGAGAAGAAGGCATCTGAACATTTTCCCATAGGGTCCAATGTTAATCTATGTATTGCGGTGGTGGCCATCTTGGATTTCCGATCGGCATAAAAAACATAAAATTTGTAGAGGACCTTCCAATGATCATTCCTGGGCAATTTGGTTTCAACTGTCCTAGTGGTTTCAGAGAAGAAGCGTTTTGAAACATTTTTCCCATAGGGTCCAATGTTAAACTAAGTCCTGCCGTAGCCGCCATTTTGAATTTCATATCGGAACAAAAAACGTAAATTTGTAGAGGACCACCCAATGAACATTCATGTACAGTTTGGCTTTAATCATATTTGTAGTTTCTGAGAAGAAGGCATTTAAACATTTTCCCACAGGGTCCAATGTTAATCTATGTATTGCGGTGGCGGCCATCTTGGATTTCCGATCGGCATAAACAACATAAAATTTGTAGAGGACCTACCAATGATCATTCCTGGGCAGTTTGGTTTCAACTGTCCAAGTGGTTTCAGAGAAGAAGCGTTTTGAAACATTTTTCCCATAGAGTCCAATGTTAAACTAAGTCCTGCCGTAGCCGCCATTTTGAATTTCATATCGGAACAAAAAACGTAAAGTTAGTAGAAGACCATCCAATGAACATTCATGTACAGTTTGGCTTTAATCATATTTGTAGTTTCTGAGAAGAAGGCATTTAAACATTTTCCCATAGGGTCCAATGTTAATCTATGTATTGCGGTGGCGGCCATCATGGATTTCTAATCGGCATATAAAACAAAAATTTTGTAGAGGACCTTCCAATGATCATTCCTGGGCAGTTTGGTTTCAATTGTCCAAGTGGTTTCAGAGAAGAAGCATTATGAAACATTTTTCCCATAGGGTCCAATTTTAAACTAAGTCCTGCCGTAGCCGCCATTTTGAATTTCATATTGGAACAAAAAACCTTAAGATTGTAGAGGATCATCCAATGAACATTCATTTACAGTTTGGCTTTAATCATATTTGTAGTTTCTGAGAAGAAGAGATTTGAACATTTTCCCCTAGGGTCCAATGTTAATCGATGTCCTGCGGTGGTGGCCATCTTGGATTTCCGATCGGCATAAACAAACAGTAACTTGGTAAAGGACATTCCAATGATCATTTATTTACAGTTTGGGTTCAGTCAGTTCATTAGTTTCAGAAAAGATCTTTGAAATTTCAGCCAATCACAGCATATTATTGGCCCTGGCAGCCATGTTGAATATCCGACTGGAACAAAAAACAGTAACTTTGTAGAGGACCATCCAAGGAATATTCCTGCTAAGCTTGGTTCCAATTGGCCCAGTGGTTTCGGAGAAGAAGCTTGAAATGTGAATAGTTTACAGACGACAGACGACGGACGCCAAGTGATGGCAATAGTTCACACGGACCTTTGGTCCAGGTGAACTAAAAAGCAGAACAATGAAAGTTTTGGTATACCGCCACTCACAATAAACTAAGAATTTTGACATGCTATGCCTGTATAGGATTTACCATTCCAAAAAGAAATACGGTTTTTAAATTCATTGAAATTAGACCCATACAGACACAAGTAGCACATACATGTTCATAACTATCAAGCATGCACAATTAAATTATAAAGCAGGTAATACATAATGCAATGAAACATAAAAACACAGCAAAGCAAAGCACAAAATAAAGCACACAAATAAAATGATAATGCAAAGCAAAAAAAATAAAAAATAAAAAGCAGAACACTGAAAGTTTTGGTATACTGCCCCGTCACAAATAACTAAGAATTTTGATATGCTATGCATGTACAGGATTTACCATTCCAAAAAGAAATAAGATTTAAAAAATTCATCGAAATTAGAACAGTTTCTATAATTGTCTGGAAGTGAATTCCATAAGACCGGGGCAGCATACCTAAATGAACTCTTACCGTACCTTGATGATATTACCTGTGGAATCTGTAATAGATTTGTATATCGAAAATTATATTTATGGTCTTGTTTTTGAACTAAATTAGATGATACAGGTGGTGCTAGACCATTTAAAATTTTGAATGTTTCCAGTGCCATTGTTCTTATTCTCCTGATATGCTGTGTTGGCATTTTTGCTTTAATCAGTAAGTTTTCATAAAATGCCTCATAATCCTGGTAAACAAAACGTAGAGCTCTTTCCTGTATCTTTTCAATTTTCTTCGTATTAGTTTCTGAGCAAAAATGCCAAGACAGGGGGCAAAAATTAAAATTTGATACTACAAAAGTGTGAAAAATAGTAAGCCGGTTCAATTTGCTAAGATTTTTACCTATACGCTTTAATATATTTAACTGTTGAACTGCTTTCTTACAAATATTTTTAATATGACAATCAAAAGTTAACATGAAATCAATATCAACACCCAAAAGTTTAACTAACTCATCACATGATATATTTGCAGTTCCAATCTGAAAAATGGGTGATTTATCAAAAGACTTTTTACCAACTGCAATCGCTTGGAATTTTTCTGGATTTGCTTGCATGCAATTAAAATGAAACCAATTTATGAGTATATTACTTTCTTGTTGCAAAACATTTATTACCTCGTCAAAATTTGGAGAATGAAAAGAAAGGGTGTTGTCGTCTGCATAGTTGTATAAATCACAATGTTTAATAAAATAAAATATATCATTTATGAATACATTAAAAAGCAGCGTCCGATAATTGAACACTGCGGAACACCTTTCTGTATATTTGCCCATGTGCTAACAATATTCCCTATTTTAATTTGTTGTTTTCTGTTAGAAAAATAAGATAGCAGGAGTTTTGTAGCATTATCTGACAATTAATACGCTGACAATTTACATATTAAAATATCATGTGACAAACAGTCGAATGCCTTCGACAAATCCATTAAAATTGCTACTATATACTCATTACAATCTAAAGTCTGCTTCCAATTTTTTAAGTCTTAAAAGAGTAGTTTGACAGCCATGTCCTTTTCTAAACGCACATAAAAAATTGTCAAAAATATTATCAAAAAAATCTGACAATTGAACAGATAAAACTTTTTCAAAAATAGGTAATATGCTGACAGGCCTATAATTACTTTTTAAAAAAGGGTCATTCTTTTTGAATAGGGGTGTAACCTGTGCTTCCTTTGCTCATTTGCATATCTAAGATGGCGACGCCGTGATGTCTGCAATTTTCATATGATCTATATAGACGATATCATTCATAATTGCATGTGTGTCATTTTCTGAACTTGAAAATGATACATTGAATCAAGCTGAATTAAATGAAATAAAAATTAATGAAAACAATTAAATATTAGAGGTTCCTGGACTAAATGAAAATCCGAGGCGACGAACCCTTTTTTGGCCTTAAGAGTCTATGCAAAAATGTCTGAAATACATGAAACTGGTGGCGTGTGACACAAAATTTAACAATGAATAACATTTGGCGACATATTTTCTGAAATTAATTTAGATTCCTCAATAATATATGTAATTATATTGACTAACCTTATATTTCTAGCTTCTAACCTCGGGGTTCCCACATTAAATATAATATGATAATTTTTGCATGATCGTGATATCAAAGACATGTCTAAAATCGTTACAAAACAAAAATATTTGAATTTTGACAGAAGAAAAACTTTGCGGAAATAAACAATAACTTTTAATTTTCGAATCATTGACGGACATATTGAAATTCCGTACTGTAGGCTATTTTTTGTCAAATCTAATAAACGATCCATCAAGCTTGTAACTGCAGTCACGTGATCAAAATCTAAATTAAATGTGATGAATATTTATGAGGAATGTACCATCAATTTCTGGATATGGACACAAATTAAAGTGGAGGAACAGCGTTTTTATTGTTGTTCTACATTCTTGTTGCGTGCTAAAATGTTATGCTTTTTCCTTCAAAGTGCATAAGTTAGTTCCTTGTTACAGCAAAATCATTTGATCATGTACACAATATACAAATATGGGGCCGTCATGGCCATGATCGTATGGTAGTTGGATTTACAAGATCAGGGCGAGGTGTACAATATTATGTGATATAGTTTGTCAGTGACTTGTGACAAGTCGGTGATTTTCTCCGGATCCTCCGGTTTCATCCACCAATAAAACTGACCGCCACGATATAACTGAAATATTGCTAAAAATGACGTTAAACACCACCAACCAAACAAACAACAACCTATGCAATCAGTGCCTATCACCACTGATGTTGTGAGTTCGAATCTCGATCAGGGCGAGGTGTACTTGATATAACATTATGTGATAAAGTTTGTCAGTGACTTGCGACAGGTCGGTGGTTGTTCTCCTTGTCCTCCAGTTTCCTCCACCAATAAAACTGACCGCCACGATATAACTGAAATATTGTCGAAAGTGGTGTTAAGCACAATAAAACCAACCAACCAACCTTGTTATTACAGCAAAATAATTTTATCATGTACACAATATACAAATGTAATAAAAATTAGATACCGGTATTTGATCGAATTTGATAACATTCACTAACATCTGAACAAAATGGGTTTCAAGTATTGTACGTCCGAAATTTCGTGGGAGAAGTTTTATTTAATAGAACACTTTGATCTCGTATATAGGAATGTGTTTGCAAAACGATTTAAAGCCAAAATTCTCAGATTAGAAATATTTTTGATTCTCGAAACCAATCAAAATAAGATCAAAGAAAATGTCACATTCAAGTTTTGACTTAGATCGTTTCATTCTGTTGAATATGAGGGTGTGATCTGGGTAAAACAACGGCGATTTAAAATAATGCAATAATATGGATTAAGATATTTATGCCAAATGTTCAACACATATTAAGTGGATTTATTAAGGGTCGAATCATGAAGCCAAATTGAAATGATTTTTGTTTTCAAATTTTCATGTTTAAGGGTTTTCGAATTTTTATTCGTAATTCAGAGCTTTCCCGCACACAGTTATAACGCTTTGTACCGTTTTCGCCCACTCCCCACTCCTTTGGCTGTATTACTTGTAGAATTGACCCGCGTGTCTGATTCCAATAAATGACTGGTATCCAATGTCACATCACGACACAATTTCTACATCAGATACCTTGTATACAAAATGCCAGCGTAAATTATGAAATCAGTTTATGCTATAACAAGCAACACAGAAATAAGTTATGGCGAAACTTTTAGTTTTTTGAGGTATAAAATATACATATTGGAAAATAATAGCTGTAGTAAAATTTACCATGTAAGAAGAAATTTGTTTCGGTCGTTCAATACAAAATTATGTTTTTATTTCATATCACAGTAACAGGAGCGAGAAACAGGATAGATATTTTTTTTCCTTTCTTTTCTTTTATCATTTTATCTAGAATTTAGATATTTGAATCTAACAAAATTGATCATTGAAACATTAAACAAAATAGTTGTCTATACAACGAGTGGAAATTTGAGAAAAGGAAGTGAAATTTGATATCGTCTTATGATCGAGGTAAAAGTCCACATTTCATACAACCAAATCGAAAAAAAAAAATTAAGAATCTCTCCTATTTTATTTATTACTTAAGAGTGTAATATTTTTAAACAGTGATGGTCAACAATTCCATCTTTAACAACAAAGCAAACAGCCACCTCTAATTATTGAACACGAAAAATATATCATATGTTATATATCATTGGAAATCCACGTCGTGGCTTGGGACAGGCACAAAAATGGGGCGGGGTTAAACCTGTTAACGGGATCCCAACCCTCCCATCTTAATAGTTGGGTCTCCAACGGCAATACAGGTATAAACAAACGATAAAACTTGCACGGATTCGGTTCCAGTTAATAAGATTACACAATCTCGCAAAAAATGAATTACAACAAATATGGAGAGTACAATAGCAGGGTCAACAAATGCTCGTAGTTAACCGACTAACAGCTACGAAGGTAGAATATATTGGTTAAAGACAATTAACCTTAGTGCAAAAAATCATAACTAATATTTCCAACAGATTTGATATAAATTGGACATTTTAAAAATTGATTGGTCTTCGTGGGAGACCAGAATAAACAGACCATCCTTTTGTTGGAATCAAATATTGAACAAAGATTAGTAATTTGATTTGGAATGAAATATAAATGTACTTACTTAATTGCTAGTTGGACCTAGTAGTACCAGCAGCATGACTATATTTCAGCAATGTAACACATGCCTCAACGAGTCAACTATAGTTGTTAAATCACAACCTTTAAGAAGATTTTAGATATTCGTGTTTGTTAAAAGCATACAAGCTGTCAGAATTGATTTTGTGTTTGCTTATATTAAAAGTTGCCAGTATTCGATGTTTTATACTAATAAAATGCTCTGAACAAGAAGCCAGGTTTACAAAATATGTTATAATGTCGTAATTAGTGAAAAGAATTCGAATGTCTGTTGGTGAAATCGCCATTAACACACCTAATTATAAGTCGGCTTCTTTTCCGAAGTTTACCGGACACTGATAACTGCTATAAATAACCAGAAAGAATGCACAGGTAAATATTGGTTAGAATTAATATAATTTAAGAAATATATCTATGAAATTGGATCCCGGGGTAATCAGTTAATATTATAAGGTATTTAGTAAGAATGACACTTAGAATCGAAAATACGTGATGAAATTAATAAAAACAAACCCAAACTCTGCAAAAGGGTCCGATAAAGGGAAAATTGCAAACAAATTGTATTGCATATTATTGACAACACTTGTCTTGATTATATTTTTTTAGAAAAAAATTAGACATGAAGTTCATTATTTTAGTTTCTTAATTTGAAAGAGATATCACCTAGCGTTTTCTCCTGAAAAAAAAAAATATATAAAAAAATACGACGCAATTCTACTGTTAAAATTGATTCGGCCGAAAAAAAATACTAAATTATGCTTACATGTTGAAAAATGGAGTACATCGGTATAACATCTTTTCTTAATTTTCACACAAAGCTGAATCCTCCTTTTTGTGTCGTTTTCGTATAGAATCCGTCAATGTTTTATTCAATTCCACCATTCGATTCAGTGTGTTATGTTCTTCTTCGTCAACAATCAATTTCGCACATGCATAAACGCTTTCCTGAATGAATTTACTGTCAAAATCATGAATGGAAAATACCCTTTTTTGGTCAAATCTTTGATTGTAGAATTGTGCTTGTACACAAGATCTTTATAGCGGTAATACAATTTCGTGAAAGTTTTCAATAATATATGAAAACGAAACCTTTTCAATATCGCATTACTACGTGTCATTGATGACAGAAACATGATGACAAAAACGTGCAAAACGAACCAAATGAAACTTGACGACGGAAAGAAAGATTGTCTCTTTTGTAGTGTGTTAAATTTACCTTTAAAAAGTTATTAAATTAAGCTCAAAATTTACACGAGTCACTTGTAATGTTAGCTTTGGATAAATTTAAATTAGGATTAGTTATGATATCGTCCAACCATTTGCAATTATTGTTGAATAATCTAATCAGTGAGTGCTTATAGCAGTATACAACAAATCAGCAATGAGAGCAGCACTTTTCGTTTCTATTGGAATTCCAATAAGTCGAAGACACATTATATTGCCAAAACGAACAAAAATGTCTGCAACAAACAATTGATAGCATACATCATGTCCTCGCAAGTTCAATTGCGGTATTTATATCTTTTATTACCACTAATAATGATTCAGCACGTGTGAGCGCGTGTCTGATTCACAGAGATAACCATTTAATTAAATATGGAAACTTGTCCTTGATAAGTTTATTTGGTAAGGTGTATGTATTCTAAAGAACCAGTGCAGCAAGTCCTCGGTTTTCTGCTTGGAAAATGCATGCACGTGTCGCATATCATTTCAATAGCAACACAAACATAAAAATTCTACAGATAAAAGTCAGTTTTCACATCACTCAATCCTGTTAATATTCATTACTGTTGTATTACGTCAAATGAAACAAGTTATTAATAAAAACATATTTTATACATATTTTAAATGTAATATCGGTTGTAAATGTTCTAAAAGTTGTTATTCTGTAAAACGATCCCATAATTCATTCTGCAGACTATAATTACTTAGCAACCAGAACTGCTCGAGAAGTAGAAAATAGTATGATTTTCTATTTTTGTGGTGAAACAACTGAAATAGCAATGAAACGTGTGAAAAAAATATATTTCTGTATTGTGTAGATATGAAATGTGACACATTCAATGTTTTTTTAACGACCGTAGACTATATATACGGCTTATCTCGCTTATAGACAGCATTGTTTGCTCGAATTCTTTTAAACTACAATATCTCCATGTTGTGACCATAGAGGTATTATACCTCTATGATTTTACCAAATTGTTGTATTTGTTAAATCTCAAAACCATATAAACTTTTGCTACTATTTAGCACTCGTCGTTCGACAATTTGTTATCCAAATTGCACCGTTCAATCTACACAGAAACAACTTGGTAGAAATGTCGACGGTTAGCACCACAGGCACTTGGGTCCAGGATTTTTTTTTAATTTATTTAAAATAAGTTATCTACAGTGTATGTTTAATTTTAGAACCTCCTGGCATGTTTTATTACTACTTTAGGCCATATTGACATTTTGGGGAAAAACAATCTATATATACCATCTAACTAACAAGGCTAGCAACTTCTGTTGTGCTATAAATAGAACAAAATGTACTCACTGGGATCCCCACATTTTTCAGCCTTAAATCGCCGCCTGTAATGTTGAAATGTATCTCGATCGTCTTTAACCTATCCATTCTTACTTTATAGCATATATTATTTCGCAGTTAGATCGCTTGTCGTACAAGAATCGAGTTTGTTTTTCGGTCAAAATTTTCATCAGGACGGAAGCCGTTCCATTTATTCAGGAGAGTTAATCATTCATGCAATCTGAGGAGTTCCGTATTGACGAAGCAATGTAATGTCTAGGTGAGTTACGAAAACAAAATTAGGCGCAAAGATATGGATTGAATTCCCCCTCATAAAGTGATCCTAGGTCGAAAGAGCTGATCACACGGCTTGAAAATGGCAGATGCTGAAATGATTGATAAAGAAATTATTATATCATGGTACTTAAATTGGATGTGGGGGAGGGGGGCACCAACAGTTTTTTTTTAAATTGGAAGCTGATTGTTAAAACCAAATCATGTTGGAGTCAATATACCAAAATTTGCAACATGCTTGTACATTTTTTCAATCATCTACCTGATTTGTGAAAAGAATCTCCTGATCAAAAAAATAAACTATCCTGATATAAAAGGCATGAAGACCCTGGACCACCTGACCTCCCCAGTTAATAAATTATTAGTGCCAAAAATAATATTAATGCATGTTTGAAAATAAAATTACAGAACCTGGGTTAGCTTTAAATGTATGTGGGAAATAAATCGCTCAGGTCAAGGATAAGTTTTCAACATCACCATTAGATACTCTTTTTGCCATACAATAAAAATAGTCAACCACAATTCAATTTATTAATACATTGTCAATTGCATTGTGTGGGTGGAATGTTTTATTTGTTAACATGACATACATAGTGGTGAGATCAGCATCTTCTCCCTGATCAGTATCATAAGAGAGAGAAAATCATCCTGTTTACCCCATAATTTCTAGTATATTATCACCTAATTGCAATAATGTTAAAAACTAACAACACCTGAAAACCAGGAACGCTGAATTTTACAGATGGCTGCATGCAGGAAATATTCATACAATTTAACATAGAAGCATCATTGTGGGTGTGTTTAATGTCCCTAACTACTCTTTTGAGTCTCACAAGGACAGTATAGAAACTGGTACAAGGACAGCTATTAATGAAAAATAAATTAAGGCAAGAAAATAAAAGTTACCAAGCTTTGTCTTCCATTTTTTTTAAAAGTCTACCATAGTTTATTGAGATTCTGGGTCAAACCCTATCAAAGGACTGGGAACTATAAGGGCCAAAATCGGCCCCACCTCAAATGTCGAAAATTTTTCTCCAAAATGTATTCACAATATGTGCTTTTCAGAAATAAAATACAGTTAGTTAATATGTGTATCTAATTCTTCACAGCGGACCGACAAAGTCAGGTAATGAAAAGCACTGAACGTCATTTTTGATAATGTACATATTGATGTCATATCAATTCAGAAACTTATTAACATCGATTGTCGAAAACTGGTCGAAATTTTCGTATTAATCTTATAGAAGTAATAGATAGATTTATTTGGACAATAGAGCTTTGTCATATTTGATTTTTTTGTAAACACTTTTTTAACCGTACTTTATTCTTAGCGACAACCAATGCGATGATATATTCCAGTAATTTTTTACGGACAACCATCATAAATCAAAATTAAATTTTGCGCCAAAAAATTCACGAACTTTTTACCCGGAACTCTCGCGTTTTACCGTATCGTCAATATTTGAAATGACCAGCAGATGTCGCTAATATCACACTTCCGTAGCTTTAATTCGAGTTTTCAAAAATGTCGTCTGAAAATCGCAAATCGCGAGTGGAAAATGTTCCATGGAGAGTTGTCAGCTGCTGCAAATAAATATTGATGTGTGTTTTCAGGGAGAATAATATATACAGAGAAGGAATAAGCCAATTTCCAGACAGGTAGGCCTTTTCTATTCACTAAATTTAAGATGAATGCACAACAAGTACCCCAATGTAAACAAAGAAGAGTGACTTACCTTCTAACTTATATCGTGTCAGAAACCCGGCATGGATAGAAATTACTGTTTGATTGTATTTATTTTATATATGTCATACAGTGCAAAATGTTGTTTATATGAAAAAAAGTCGATGTTCAAAAAAAAAAAAAAAAAAGGGGGGGGGGGGGCAACATCTTAAAAAAAAAAAGGGAGCAACATAGGGTCCTGTCCACAAGTACCTGTGATTGAGTTTAAGCGATTAAATATATATTTTTTTCATTTCAGTGTTTAAAAAAGTTAGAAATTAATATCACTGGCCAAATAATGGTTGCACAGTGACACTACAGTCTGCATACAAAATACATATTTTCTTCAACGCTATTTATAGATATACTTCAAGGAGGGGTGCTATTCATTTTTTTTCATTTTTTTTATAAATATTTCTGATTTAAATTTTGGCGCAAATAAATAATTTTGCCAGATTTGGGAGAGAAAAAATAATCTGACTAAGGAAAATCAAGCAGTATAATAGTTATGTAAAACTGGATATTGAATGGAACATTTCTGATTTCATATGTAAAGAAAAATAAATAATTCCATTCTCCCAAAACTTGTCTGTCCCATGGTAAAACAATATCCCCTTTTAGGCTTATTTATACCTTATCGGCGACGGTCGCCCGACCATTGACCGATTGTCGTGCAAATATCGTGTGATTTTCGCTTTCTATTGTTTTTATTAAATAAGAGAGATACCTTAGAAAAATCTACTGTATACTAGTTGAACCCCGTCACTTTTTATTGAAGTACCTGAACTAAGCCAGGAGGGGTCATTTATATGTGTATTAGGAATATCAAATTTACGTATTTCTACGATTTTTCTATTGAATGTTGGAACTGTTCCGACAGTGAGATATATATTTTTCATTTTATTATAGGCTATGAAAAAAACTAGCTGAGTTGCAATTGTTAAAAAAAATATAGTTGTGATCGCCTTCCGTAATTAAAATCGTTAAAATGGAATACAACCGAATTGATATCAAATGGTGACATGTTTCAATCTCATTTAAAATATACATTGAAATTCTGTCAAACTTGTACATCACGTTCACGATCTTTTATTACAACACTATTTCACTCAAGTGTACATTTTTTTCCTGTTCTAGTTAAAGGACTTTATCAAACAAAATCATACAGTTTACATGTTATGCAGTTAATATGGATTTAAACCACAGAAGAATATTTCTATTTTCCACACCTTCTGGTGTGGGGTCTCTATTGGGCATGCGAAATATTAATTGCAAACCCCATTGACTGGCTATTTGCTACCTGTCTAGAATATTTTATTTTTTTCTCGATCGACGGTTCAGAAGCTAGAAAACAATATGATGAATATTGTCTGTCAATCATGCAAACAATAACTTATGCACATGACAGAACGCATTTTCAAGGCACCGGATGGATAGTTACCTTTGATTTAAGAGAATGGAACTGATAGAAGTTAAAAGATTAATCTGGGCGCAAAAGGGGAAACTTTATATAATTTATGAAAAGATGATGTGAATTTTAGCTACATCTAGCTTAGATTTCACCCCCCCCCCCCCCCCCCATTTTACACACACATATCAGTGGAAGGCAAACTAATTAATCTGTGCATGTCTTATCGACTTGAAATGAAGTTTTTCTTTATCTTAAAGTTGGTGGCAAATCGTGGTTTTCGTTTATAATTAATTAAATAAATAAAAATGTACATGATTGACTGATGTTGTATTATTATACCTCATGAATATTAATAAGGATATACTCGCTTTCTATTGGTTACGCTTTGTCATGTGATTTTATTTTTTATATTCCACGGTATGACCACTAAATCTTCCAAAGAAGTAATTATTTATCACGTGATCTTACACTGACCTGTAGATATTGACCGATTGAAAAAATTAAAATGGCGACCGATTAATCCCGTTTCGATTGAAATATGGAATAGTATACAATTATTGCACTTCATTGAATATATTCAACAATATTTCAGTTATGTCGTGGTGGTCAGTTATATTGGTGGAGGAAGCCGGAGGACCCGGAGAAAACCACCGACCTATCGCGAGAGGGTAGTATAACAATAATCAAGGTGTAGCTTTTATGATAACATTTCTTTTATTTATTGAATACATGTATCTAAAGACTACGGAGGTGCTTAATTTCTTCGAAAACCATCGAAATATCGCGGGCAAAATTCTACGAAATACAGAAAACAAATAGCGCTCATGACGTCAAATATGTATCGATTTTGTTGGAAACAAGTTTTAACATCAAAAGTATGATGTCGTCTATAAAATAAAACACATCAAATTTTAATCAAGTCTTTTCTAAGATAATGATTCATTAAATATGGGGCCATATATGACATTTATAGTCCCCAATTCTTTTAATCACATTGACGCCGTACTGTATGCACTGAGTTTTTCACCTGGTTTCCATGTACACAAACTGTATTTAAAATAAATAAAATTATTTACAGAAACATAAGTTATTTACTGATGAATTTCATTACTTGAAATGAATCATAAAATGTACAGAGATTGTGTATATATACATAATGGTCTCATATATACAATCAGAAGAGTGAACATATTGATTTTAAGGGTCTGGCCGAGGTCATCAATAAATTAATATTTAACAACCTCCACAATCCTCCACCAACACAATATTTTGATACAATCATTAACCCTCTATACTCAAAACAACTGCTCAATTTGATGTTGGTGGAAGACTGTGGAGGTACATAAAATAGCTAAAATGTACATTGAATATATCGTTTATAATCCATTTTTAGCATTATCCGTCTAATTATGATGTCATTATGACGTCATAGCGCACCCAATTTCACGGAAAGATTTTTTTTTTGAAAATTTGTTTATATAACAATTAAATTAGTAAATTGTAGAAGACGGTCGAGGCAGATTTCGACATTACAGGCGGCAATTTAAGGCTGAAAAACATGGGGATCCCAGTGAGTAAATTTTGTTCTATTCTTAGCACAACATCAGTTGCTAGCCTTATTAGATGGTATATATATAATTTTTTTCTCAAAATGTCAATATGGCCTAAAATAGTAATGAAACATGCCAAGGGGCTCTAAAATTAAACATACACTCTAGATAACTTATCTTAATTTTAGAAAAAAAGAAGAACAAAAAATCCTGGACCCAAGTGCATGTGGTTAGCATCTATAACATTCTCTCGTTTTGTATAAATTGACATTTGTGTTTTCTGATTTTTTTTTATTTTCTTTTTAATGTCGTCTTTCAAAATCTGTATCCGGAGCTTTCCCAAGTCACTGAAAAAATACACCTTCTCAGAACTTGGAGTCGAACTTTCAACCTTTGTGTCATGTGAAAGGCGCTGGTCGTGGTCACGTATGATACATTGCCAGGTGAAAGACACTGGTCGTGGTTCCGTATGACATATTGCCACGTGAAGTACACTGGTTGTGTTACCGTATGGCGCATGGTCATGTTGCACTGGTCGTGGTACCGTATGGCGCATTGTCAGGTGAAAGGCACTGGTTGTGGTACCGTATGACACATTGTCATGTGAAAGGCACTAGTCATGGTACCGTATGACACATTGCCAGGTGAGAGGCACTGGTTGTGGTATCGTAAGACACATTGTCAGATGAAAAGCACTGGTCGTGGTAGCATATGATGCATTGCTAGGTGAAAGACACTGGTTGTGGTACCGTATGACACATTGCCATGTCCAATACACTGGTCGTGGTAACGTATGACACATTGCCAGGTGAAATACACGGGTCGTTGTACCGTATGACATAATGCCAAGTGAAATACACTGGTAGTGGTACCGTATAACACATTGCCAGGTGAAATACATTGGTTGTGGTACCGCATAGCACATTGCCAGGTGAAATACATGGTTGTGGTACCGCATAGCACACTGCCAGGTGAAATACACTAGTTTGTGGTACCATAATACACAATGCCTGTACCAAGTCAGGGTCATTACGGTTTTCACAGTTTTTCGGTTGTTGATCGATTTTGTCTGTTTATATACTTATGAATTTTGACTTTCCCTTTGTAAGATTGTTCGGAGTTCGGTAATTTTGTTATTACCCTTATTGCCAGGTGAAATACACTGGTTGTGGTAAGTACCGTATGACATATTGCTAGGTTGCACTGGCCGTGGTACCGCATAACACATTGCCAGGTAAAAGTCCCTTGTGGTACCATATGACACATTGCCAGGTGAAATACACGGGTTGTGGTATCGCATAACACATTGGCCAGGTTAAATGCACTGGTTGTGGTACCGCATAGCACATTGCCATGTGAAATACACTGGTTGTGGTACCGTATGACATATTGCTAGGATGCACTAGTCGTGGTACCGCATAGCACATTGCCAGGTGAAAGGCACTGGTTCTGGTACCGCATAACACATTGCCGGATGAAATACACTGGTTGTGGTACCACATGATACATTGCTAGTTTGCACTGGTCGTGGTACCATATAACACATTGCCAGGTGAAATACACTGTTTGTGGTACCGTATGACATATTGCTAGGTTGTACTGGTCGTGGTACCGTATGACACATTGTCAAGTGAAAGGCACTGGTCATGTTACCGTATGACACACTGAGAAAGGCAAATAACAACATTACAAAACAGGCCTTAGAATGGAACCCCCAAGGAAAAAGAAAAAGAGGTAGACCAAAGAACTTATGGCGCAGAGGTGCTATTTCTGAGCTGCAGGCCATAAATACAACATGGGGAGAGGCAAAGAGGAAAGCCCAAGACAGGACGAGGTGGAAAGAAACTGTGGTTGCCCTATGTCCCCAATGGGATGAAATGGAATAGGTCAAGTCAAAGGATAGATATATTATTTATATTCCGCTTTATTTACAATTAGCCGGTTATCTTTTATAGTACGATAAATATGGCACTAATTGTTTATGAATGACATTTTTTTTTAACGAATACCGCTTTAAAATATAACAAGGGCAACGCAAAGCGTGGCGTATCCCCTCGCCTAAAAAGTAGACCCTGTGACCATGACCTTTGACCTTGAAAATCAATAGAGTTCCAGACTCTCCTAAGGACTAAGTATGTACCAAGTTTGGTCAAAATCCATTGAAGGATGTTGATTCTAGAGTGTTCACAAGGATGTTATACGGTAAACATTTGACCCTTGACCTTTGACCTTGAAAATCAATAGGGTTTCATACTTTCCTAAGGACTAGGTATGTACCAAGTTTGGTCAAAATCCATTGAAGGATGTTGATTCTAGAGTGTTCACAAGGATGTTACGCGGTAAAAATTTGACCCGGTGACATTGACCTTTGACCTATGACCTTGAAAATCAATAGGTTCCAGACTCTCCTAAGGACTAAGTATGTACCAAGTTTGGTCAAAATCCATTGAAGGATGTTGATTCTAGAGTGTTCACAGGGATGTTACACGGTAAAAAATTTACCCAGTGACCTTGACCTTTGACATATGACCTTGTAAATCAATAGGTTCCAGACTCTCCTAAGGACTAAGTATGTACCAAGTTTAGTCAAAATCCATTGAGGTATGTTGATTCTAGAGTATTTCCAGAATTAGCAAAACAGAATTAATCTTCGAAAATCAGCAAACATGGAGAGAAGAAAATTCTGATTTGAAAGAATCATTAGAAACAATGAAAAAAAGATATGGAAAATATGGAAGAAACGTAAGTTAAATAGTGAAAAGGTAGGGAAAATATGGAAGAAAAGTAAGTTGAATAGTGAAAAGATATGGAAAATACAAAAGAAAGGCCAGCTGAATACCGAAAAGATATGGAAAATGCGGAAGAAAAGTAGGTTGAATTGTGAAATAATATGGAAAATATGGAAGAAAGGCAGGTTGAATAGTGAAAAGATATGAAAAATACGGAAGAAAAGTAAGTTGAAAAGTGAAAAGATTTGGAAAATACAGAAAAAAATTGTGAAAAGATATGAAAAATATGGAAGAAAAGTAGGTTGAATAGTGGAATGATATGATTTGGAAAATATGGAAGAAAAGTAAGATGAAAAGTGAAAAGATATGGAAAAAATTAAAAAAAAGGCAAGTTGTATAGTGAAATGATATGGAAAATATGGAAGATTTCTGTGTTAGTCATAATTACACCCAAAGGAATCTCCTCCTCCTCCGCCGCCTCCACCGCCCTCCTCCTCTTCCTCCGCCGCCGCCCTCCTCCCTTTATACATGTATATACATTGTTTTTCACGACTAAGTTGTTGGACGGAGCTAGAACGGCTCGTGCGAAGTTGAGCCATTCTTTTATGTACACAGTGTGGTGATACCACATCTTGTATAAGACAGACTACTTTCTTTAAATTTAAAGGATAACGTACAAAATGTTAGATAAAAACCATTATCTTGTATAATCATTTAGAGTTCATCAGTCAAGGAAACCGAAGGACCCAGAGATAATCACCGACCTGTCGCACGTCACTGACAAACTTTATCACACAATGTTTAATTGTTATACACCGATTTGTAGTTCTTTTTTAAATATTTGTCTCGGCAGTTTACGCCCCTGAACGAAAGATAACATACTGTTGGCCTTTCGTGAGGTTGAAGATACTGTCGGAAGGTAGACGATTCTCAATTGTGCATAATTGTTTATACGTGTAAAGACTGCGAAATAAAAAAAAAATGTGTACATTATTATACGTTTGTTGTTTATATGCCTGTTTGTGATAATGTTAAAAATCCTAGGGAGGAATACTTGCGTACTAAAACCGGCTATGTACAGCAATGGCAAACGCCAGTGGAGGGTAATAGTAATAAAGAAAAAATAAGGTAATGCAGCCTCACAAGCCAGTCACAAGCCTGGATAAATGCAGAGCAACAATTTTTTTTCAAAAGTCGAATGGTGGTAATGACGTATATTTTTGGTACGGGTTTACATAGGAAAAGTAAATTATTACGATGGCTGTAATTGGATGTTCATTTTTGGAATGAGGGATCTGGTTGGTTCTTTTTCCTTTTTTCTGGTTGGTTGTCGGATACTGGATTCTGTCATCTCATTAGTTCAATTTCCAGTGATGTGATTGGTTGGTGCTATAAAACATATCAATCCTCTTTTGGGTTTGAGAACAAAAGAAGAAGCGGCAATGCCTTTGATATATATATTACAGAACGGCACTATCATTGAACTTGTGACGTCATGTTTACAGAGACGTCATCGATGAATGAGGCTTTACACAAAGCTTATAAATAAGACGTTGGCACTCGAGGGGTGGTTTGAAAAGCCTAAAAATAGGCTTTGGAAAAAATTAGGCTTTTTGGACATGTAAGGGTTAAATAAGTAATTCATTAATATATACATGTCAGTGTTTTTCTAAACATTAAAAGTGTAAAAATATAAAAAAACATTTTTGCAGCTGGAAATTTTCAAATGTACTCTTAGCAAAGTAGAAGTACTTCACAACCTATATATATATATAGACACTATATGAAAATTAAAAAAAGGGGGTTTCCTATGGTCATAGAACACGGACGTCGTAGAGAACACCCCCAACAATTGGTGGGAAGATAACCAGTGAAAGGCCTAGAAAATGATAATAGGACGCGGACGTCCTAGAAAACACCCAAAGGACACTTCCAAAGGAGTCACGTGACCTTCGGTCACTACCGGTGTTGCGCATCTTCCGGTTGGGCATGCTCACACCCCAGGGAACCACGAAGGGGTCAAGTGACCCTCGGTCACATCCGGTAGCCATGTTACTACTGTACTACTGTCCCAGCTAGCACACTACGTATTCACAACGTTGCAGTTTGGTTGCTGTTTGGTCAGGTCCCTTTCTTACGTGAAAATTACGTTGCCACAACGTATTTTAGATACGTGATATGCAAGTCGTTGTGACAACGTATGTTCCAATGTTTTTGTTACGTACGGATATGGTCTTGATGCTAACGTAAAAGCTCAAACGTAATGTGTACGTCCTGGTAACGTATTCAGAATACGTTATATCCAAGACGTTGTGACAACGTACTTTCCAACGTCTTTGTTACGTACAGATATGGCCTTGATGCTAACGTAAAAACTCAAACGTAATTATTACGTCCTGGTAACGTATTCAGAATACATTATATGCAAGTCGTTGTGACACTGTAGTTTGAACGTTTTTGTTACGTACGGATATGGTCTTGATGCTAACGTAAAAGCTCAAACGTAATGTGTACGTCCTGGTAACGTATTCAGAATACGTTATATCCAAGACGTTGTGACAACGTACTTTCCAACGTCTTTGTTACGTACGGATATAGCCTTGATGCTAACGTAAAAACAAACGTAATTATTACGTCCTGGTAACGTATTCAGAATACGTTATATGCAAGTCGATCGTTGTGACACTGTAGTTTGAACGCTTTTGTTACGTACGGATATGGTCTTGATGCTAACGTAAAAACTCAAACGTAATTATTACGTCCTGGTAATGTATTTCAGAATACGCTATATGCAAGTCGTTGTCAAACAACCGTACGTACTTATCACCAATCATTAAGGTATTTCCCTGGAAAAGGGAAAGGATCTTAATTAAAAAGTGAATTTTTCAAATTGGAAAGTATTCTCTAGACATGACTTTGAATTTGATAGTAGTTGATCTCCTGATTCTAAAAATGCATGGTTGATAAGGACTTTTTGCATTTCCAGGTTCATCAGTAAAAAATGTGAGGCTAAGTTGTGTTGTTATTAAGCTACATTTTTGCGTTAAGATGATACAACTGGCTATAGTTGTATATCAATAGCAATAAAAAAAAACATAATAAAAACGCCATGTACGAGGATCGTATCGGTGGCCTCTTGATCGTTAATCGTTCTTCTTTCCACTGAACTTAGTAGAACGTGATGAAGAAGGCAATATACAAATGTATCACCAAGATTTAATTACTTGCAATAAAATTACCATTATCCAAAAATTAGAAGTACTTTTCCTCATAAATATTCGTCATATTTGAATTAGATTTTGATCACTGCAGTTTCAAGCTGAGTGGATCGTTTATTAGATTTGTCAAATAATAGCATACAATGCGGAAATTCAGTGTGTCCGTCAACGATTCGATAATAAAAAGCTATTTCCGGAGTTTGAATTCCTACCAAAATTCAAATCATTTTGGCGTTTTGTGACAATTTTAACAATTTCTTTGATGTCCCGAACATACAAAAACCTCGAGTTTAGAAGGTAGAAATATACAGTAAGGTTAGTCAATAGAATTACATCTATGAATGAGCAATCCAAATTGATTTAAGAAAATACTGTGAGTGTGACGCCAAATGTCATTCATTGTTAAATTTTGTGTCAAAAACAAACAAATACTTTATTGTCAATCAAGACGCCCCGAAGAACAGAAAAATCATCATTAATTTGTTACAATGATTAGCGTGATTTAAGTGATTTTCAAACATTGAAATAAAATAAAATAACACAATAAAGGTTTACAGTTACACTAATTTACAGCAAAAGTTTATAATCATACATGCCTTGTACACTAATTTACAGCAAAAGTTTATAATCATACATGCCTTGTACATGTACAAAAATGTAGTTATGTCAGTAACCAAAGCAATGAGGTACAGAAACGTGCCAAAAGTATTCGGTCACTGTGATTTTTTACTATATATTTCATGTAAAACCACATTTTTTATAAACATTATTCCAAAGTCGACTCTTGTTCGATTTTGATGATTTTTTTACCAACAAAAACAGAATTAAATGTAGTTTTACACTGTAATTTTAGCATAAATTTATAATCTATAATTTTTATGAGTTCACGATTTAAACACAAAACTAAATTTTGAATGTCAAAAATACAATACAATGATAGTACATTTGAAGACAAATAATTTAAGCTTGTGTTTAAATCATGAACATTTAAAATCTGTGCTCCCAAAAATTATTTAAAAATAATCACAGAAAATTACATACGTTCTCGCTTCTGACGTTCTGTTGGTAAAAATTTTATCAAAATCAAACAAGAATTGACTTTGGAATAATGTTTTCAAAAATTTGGTTTTATATGAAATATATAGTAAAAAATTACAGTGACTGGATACTTTTGGCACGTCTCTGTCCATTGTAAAGGTAATATTAAACAACCCAAAGATAATACTGTATAATATTGCATTCTCAAGAGGCAAAGCACCCAACAATCCTGTGATGAACTACACCAGAGTTCAATATTTTTTATTTTTTTTTTATATATCATGTTATTTAAACCATTACACTTATTTAATTTTTTCTTGTCTCAATGTAAATAAGTTATCTCCCTCATTGGTCTCAATTTCATGTACAGAGACGTGCAACAAGTATTCGGTCACTGTAATTTTTTTGCTATACTTCATACAGGTATATAACCACAATTTTTCAAAACATTCCAAACTCAATTCTTGTTCGATTTTGATGACATTTTTACCAATATAACGTCAGAAGCGAGAACTATGTAATTTTCTGTGATTATTTTTAAATATTTTTTGGAAGCACAGATTTTAAATATTCATGATTTAAATGCAAGCTTAAATTATTTGTCTTCAAATGTACTATCATTGTATTGTATTTTTGACGTTCAAAATTTTGTTTTGTGTTTAAATTGTGAACTCATAAAAATTATAGATTATAAAATTATGCTAAAATCACTTTGTAAAACTACATTTAATTCTGTTTTTGTTGGTAAAAAAATCATCAAAATCGAACAAGAGTCGACTTTGGAATAATGTTTTTAAAAAATGTGGTTTTATATGAAATATATAGTAAAACATCACAGTGACCGAATACTTTTGGCACGTCTCTGTATTACAGACATTTTTACATAGACTCTTAAGATCAGATAAAGGTTAGATGCATCCGATTTTCATTTTGTCCAGGAACCTCGAACATTTAATTGTTATTTCATTTATTATTTAGCTTGATTTTAGCCAAAGGTATATAATTTTCAAGTTCAGAAAATAACATGCATGCAATTAGAAATTATATCTTTAATGTAGATCATATGAAAATTGCAGACATCCCCATGATGTCCCCATCTTAGATATGCAAATTATCAAATGGTACCTCATTTCTGGCTACATGTATATACTTAGGAGGCAGGGGGAAGTAGCCTCTTTTTTTTATCGTTAAGACAGTATGATCATTGATGATACCTGTACATTGTGTATATAAATGAGACTATGAATAAAATAGTTTAAATTTCTTCATTATAATTTCAGAGCTGGTTCATTTCTGTAAAAGTGGTAAACAAGTACAGTTGGATTTGAGGTTATAGCTGTTACATGTATAGGCACATAGCTGACCTTGTGACTTTTCAACATATGGCAAACCAGTCGAAATAATTCCTGGCCCCATGTAATATTGGAAGCCACAGATGTCACCTGCTTCATGTCCTGTAATGTCAGACCGATCAACACATAGCTATAGCTAGACAACAGCAAATTTCACCATCATCTAATCAGAGGTATTCAATTTCATGTTCTTCTAGCTATAGGCCAGACAAGTCAACAACATTATATTTTACATTTTACTATCAACTAATCTAGTCCTGAGGCAATTTTATAGGGATTACACTCTGATCACGAAAGCTACCATGATGATTTATTGATGAACCAGAAATTAGACTTCATGCACAAAGCCTACAAAATAAATGTATAATGATACATGCATACACTTATACATGTAAGTTATACCAATAGAGCTCCTCCCATATTTACAGTGTGTGGCTATCACAGAAACAAAGGGTTCTTTAGATGAACTTGTTACATTTAATTACATGTATGCAATCTACTTCAAATACAGAACATTTCTTAAGAAGAGATTTATGTTAAATATCATCAGTTACAGTTGACGATAAAATGAAAATAAACACATTTTGAAAAGATCAACCTATCTGATAGAGATCCCATCCCAAAGACAAATTAACTGTACCTGTAATGAAATTTTGAGAAATCAATTAATAAGGAATATAGTTATGTAAAAAAAACTGCAGAAAAAAATGCCTAAAATTCCCAAGAGTAAATGATTATAATGTGATCCTTTGTCAGAGCTTTGTAACATGGACTTAATTTTTTGGTTCATTTCTACTTTTCTTTTTAAAGTTTTCTATATTAAGTGTAGAAATAATAAAAGTGTAATAAATGAAGATAATATTGGTCAGTAGAGAAGTACTGGGCATGGGTAATTATGCTATTTAATTAGGTCACACCACTGATTGATTGATATTTATTTCCTCCCCACTGATTGCTTATATGTGGTTTTGTGATTTTCGTAATTTCTCATTAATGAAATGAGATCATGGAAAACATTTTACGGGATATGTTTATATCAACAACAAATATCAAAAACTGCAAGATAAGTGCTGTCTTAAATCAATTTTTAATCTAGAGATATAAGTTTCTTGCATATTAAGTGTAAGTTCCTCTCCGAGTCTAATGTTTTACACACTGCAAATGCTTCTTCTAAAATTAAGTATTAATTTTGATAATATTGTAGTCTTGCAATAGATCTAAATGATTGAACTGCACTTTTTTTGTACTATTTCTCTTCTAATTCTCTTCTGTTCTCATGGTTTTTTTTTTTACATAAATGAAGATGTATCTTTTCTAGATTTGTCCTATCAATAAAATTTAACGTATATGTTTGGTCACAGTTTTTGGATTTCTTTCTTTAGCTCTGTAATATATATCCATGCAATATATTTCCGAGTTATAATCAATTAATTATAGGTTTTACAATGTGTCTTCACTTACAGTCGCAAATATCTGTTTACCTAGCTACGATATGCGTCGCTAGGTAAGCTCATTTTGCGACCGTAAAACCGACGATTTACATCCGCAAAGCTTAAAATACAATACAGTTATCTCCTAAATATAATAATTTCAAGCTTCTGATCATGATCAAAATAGTTACTAAAAATATTTTCACCCCTAAAGTTGTTCCATTTAGCTGAAAATATTAATATCATATTATTTTTTTCAGAACCAATCCACCAATGAAGGGAGCTTTCCAGATGCTTGATGGTGAAAAAAAACTTTATAGTTGAAGGAAACCTTTCATTGTTCATTTAACTTTGTTGTTTTTTATATCTTTCATTTTTTTGCTGACCAAATGTTAGAATTTGTATGTGTTTTTTTTTTTATGCAAGTTTTGTGATTTATATATATCAGTATCAGTATGGTTGAGATAATGTGGGTTTGAGTTAATTATAAGGTTATGAGTGTTTAACACCACTTTCAACAATATTGCAGTTTATAAAGGTAGAAGAAACCAGAGTACCCAGGATAGTATTATATAATACATGTATAATGTTGAATGAAAGTTGATTGGTTGAATGAGAATCATGATTTGTATGCCAGTATTTTGAATTCTAATATGACATGCTGTTTTGGCCTTGTAAACAAAAGGGTATAAAAATCCCCGGTTTATTATGACTTGCACACGCTAATGATCATGACGTATTTGGCTGTTTTATTATACCCTTTTGTTTACAAAGCCAAAACAGCACGTCATAGAAATAATTTATGGAAGGGGTAAGTTTGTTGGAGATTTTAATATGGGTACACTATTAAGGAATATGGATTAAATATTTACCGTACATGTCCTATTAGAATAGAAATAATTTATGGAAGGGGTAAGTTTGTTGGAGATTTTAATATGGGTAACATTATCTGTGCAAATTTTACCCCTCACAACTCACAACATTAGTGGTGATGTGCACCGATTGCATAGGTAGTTATAAATTCAACTACCATACGATCATGACTGTCCCCATATTTAATAATATATATTTTTTCTTTAAGAAAGAAAGAAAAATTAGGGTTATATTTTTTCTCTGTAAGGGGATGTGATATATTGGTTTTGATATTTTTATTTTGAATTGCTTAGCTTAAAATATTATTGTTCTTTGTTATATTTTTATATACATTAACAAGAATATTTTGGGGTTACAGCTTTCTCAGGATTGGGATGTGTACACTGGTACATTTGTAGATCTTACTATGAAACTAGCGAAGCTTACGCTTCAGGCCTGGGACCCCTTATATCCCGGAAACAACTTTTTTAATGAACTAACTTTTCAACAAAATTAATGGAGTTTTTTTTTACTGTCTTTGTTATTAGAATAAGGCTATTTTAGTAATAGAATCATATGTCAATGGCTTAAAGTACTTAATATTGACCTTAGAATATGCTCCAATTCCAATTTCATATGACCTCAAAATGTCCCTGCAATTAGTAAAATTTCCAAATTTGCACCTGAATCCCAAGCTGTATGGGCTCCTTGACTTAGCCAGAATCTATTCATAGCCTACATTTTGGCAGTTGGATCCTCGAATCCTTTGTTGGTGCACAGCTTAATAGTTTGACAGCTCAGTCCTTATGTTAGAACCAATCGGAACCACAAACAGACATATGAATTCTTAGTTCAGGCTTGTGCATTCAAACACCAAAAATCAAGACTATCACCTGTTTATCCTAATGATCCCTCTAGTAATTTAAAGAATGAAAAAAAAAAAATTTCTATGCATTGATGATCCTACAAATTTTTCTTCGTTTTTGGTAATTTTTCGATTATATATTTTTTAGTGTTTAATTTTAAACTAAAGAATAGATTTATAGGTCAAGTTGTTCTTATAAGTTTGGTCCATTGTTAGCAGGGTGATATTTTTATATGTATACATGTATTTCTGCTGTTTCCTTAGCCAGCAACTAGTGCTTCAGTTCCCATATTTATTAAGATATTTCTGTTTTCTAGCATAAAATGCTTATAACCCAGTACAGCAATTTTAATAAAAATCTGAGATATAGTGGTTAAATTAAAAACAAACAATTATCAGAATCTCCTATGGAACAACACCATTGAAGAAGATACCATCCGTTACTCAGACCTCTTTGCTGGTGGGAAAGGGATCAATGTTTGGCCCATTGTCAAGGACTCCACCCCAACACCCTGTTCATGGCCCTTTTGACCTTGTTGGTTATTCTTGCTGGCTGCAAAAGGGCCCACATAATAGTTCAGGGACCTTAAAATGTAGGTCCTCCACTGGATGTATACCTATTCATTACTTCTATAGATGTTATCTATATACATTTGTACATCTTTAATTTAGTCAAATGCAACTTTCACAAGATAAAGATTTTTAGTACATTTATTTTACATGTTTTTTAATCTGATATATTTATTATTACATGTACCTGACATATTTGTATAATAATTACATCTAAACATTTTGGCATCTTTAAAATAGATTATGGTGGGATGAGTCTGAGAGTAGAAAGAGTGTTTCATCATCTGTAAAACTTGCAATAATTTGGATTAATAAATGTTTAGAATTTTATATTTTATTAGTTAACTCAAAAAAATTAAGAACATCACAAAAGGTCCTTAAATACACAAAAAATAATGAACATTTTTGTAGTTGGTACCGGTAGTTGCATGGTGTAACGGTCTTAATGTGATTATAGTTGCCCTACTATCCAAATTACGTTGTCACAATGCTTTGACAACGTAATTTGGCTATAAAAGTCCTTTTAGGGTTGTACATTTTTTGTAGTTGTATAACTATATAGAGATGGTTGTAGTTGCGTCGTCTAAAAGTCTTTAGGTGGTCGTAGTTACATTGTATAAAGGTCCCTAGGTGGTCGTAGTTACGTTGTGTAAAGGTCCCTAGGTGGTTGTAGTTACGTTGTCTAAAGGACCCTATGTGGTTGTAATTACGTCATGTAAAGGTCCTTTGGTGGTTGTAATTACGTCGTATAAAGGTCCTATGATGGTTGGTAGTTACGTTGTGTAAACGTCCTTAATTAGTTGTAATTACCTCGTATAAAGGTCTTGTGATGGTTGGTGGTTACGTTGTGTAAACGTCCTTGCATGGTCATGGTTGTCGTTTGGTTGTAGAAAGGTCTTTTACTACGTAGTACCACAACGTAGTAGTTACGCTTAGGGGAGTCTACAAATCGGTGTAGTTAAAACGTAAAATTCTTACGTTGTAGCAACGAAAAAGTTACGTTGTCACTACGTTTTGACAACGTAATTTGGCTAGTAGGGGTACTACTAAAAAATGTTGGGAAAAGCCGGGCATGCGCAGAACATACTTCCGGACAGGGCCTCTTCCAGTCACGTTACTGACGTCACTTCCGGTCAAAAAGGCTCCACTAGGGAGGATATTGCGCAACTTCCGGTTGTGCATGCGCAGAACATACTTCCGGACAGGGCTCCGGTCACGTGACTTCCGATCACTTAGTCACGTGACTAACGTCACTTCCGGTCACGTGATTTCCGGTAGCACCACCGCAAATATACTACTTGAATATGTTGAATTAATGTATTTATCAGAAGACATCTTGGTGGTTATCAGCATCATATTCAGCATGGATTTGCACCATATCAGATTACTTTAATCTGGTTGTATTGATGGGTCATTATCAAAATACACGCACTTTTCTGTTATTATGCAATTAAAAGACAACTATCAACCAAACTGATTGGAGAAAACATGTGTTGCATGAAAGCACATCAGCCCTCCATAGTTTTACCATCTAAATCCGGATTGGTTCAATTGCGAATTTATACTTGCTGCACGAAGACCTGTTTTTTTCTTGGTGTTACGTGTTATTTTTCCTGAATGACTTACTTCTGGTCAATTGTACTATTCAGATGTCATGATTTTAATCGATCTTTATATTGTTTTTGAACTATTCCTAAAACTCTAATAGCACAACATTATTTTTGCTTGATATATATTGAAATTTAAAAAGAAAATTAGCAAAAACCTGCTGTTATAGATTTTCATGTCTGTGGTGTTACCCGTCCTATTAAGGCTGGTAAGAGTCATCTGTTTTGTCATATTTGAAGCAAAAATAGTTTCTCCCTTTGCTTATTTCCTGTTTCATGACAAGTGCAGACGACAAACACAAAAGTGATCCATAAACTAATATATAGCCGAAAAGGTACGTGCAATTGGTATAGTATATAAATTTTATGTCTGTGGTGTACTTCTCACTACTTCTTTTTGCTAGAATTGAACAAATGTAAAAATATACAATACATTACATTTGGTATTCTTCACAGGATAATATGCATATAAAATATAGTCGGGGAGATATTATTTTCCTTTTATCCCGAAAATACTTACCTGTTTGTCTATGGTGTTACTGTCAATGGTGTTACCATAAAGATTGTGTAACACCACAGACATTTAGCATTAAAATCTAGAAATATTTTTTTTCATGGTGGTTTTCCCATATGTGAATATGTCATTGTAATGTAGGAAAAACTAATAGGCTAAAGCAAAACGGGAACGAAAATGTTTGATGTCACCAAAATATGAACAGCTAGAAAAAGTGCGTGTATTTTGATAATGACCCTGATATACTGAATATTGTTGTTGATGACCATTGGCATGATCTTCTGAGTTGGTAATTAGCTTTTGTATTTATGTTCTCCCTGGAGGTGAGCACAGAATGTTTTTCTTTTATATTGATTATTGAATTTCAGCCCTTATTTTTGTCAAAAAAGTCCTAAAAATTCCTAAAAATAGCCCTTATTTTTGGGGGATTTTGCCCTAAAAAAGCCTTTATTTTTCACAAAATCTTGCTTGAAAGCCTGAGTCATTGCTTTGACCCGATTTGAGCTCGACACCACAATCCAAACTCCGGACAGTTACCAGCTCCGGTCCGCACACTACCCTCCACTAGTGTATCCTGCAGATGAACCATGTTCGGTAGCGGATACGAAAACTGTCCAGTGTTTGACCACAACCTATCCAATGAAAGGAAATGAAATACTAGTACTTAATGAAAAATATTGAACAAATACGCAAGTAATATTTCTACCAAGTTTGGTTCCAATTAGTCAAATGGGTTTTGAGAAATAAATTGAAATTTCAAAGAAAAATTTATCCACATATTAGTATATTGGCATTGCAATACTGGTGAATGGTCTCTATATGTTGGGATTGTTACATTAGTGAGTGGTCCACATATGTTTGGATTGTTACACTGGCGAGTGGCCGCTATATTTTGACATTGCTATGCTGGTGAGTGGTCCTTACATTGTGGGATTGCTATACTGGTGAGTGGTCATATATGTTGGTATTGTTATACTGGTGAGGGATCACTACATTTTGGCATTGCTATACTGGTGAGTGATCCATACATGTTGGCATTGCTATACTGGTGAGTGATCACTACATGTTGGCATTGCTATACTGGTCAGTGATCCATACATGTTGGCATTGCTATACTGGTGAATGATATACATTTGTTGGCATTACTACATTGGTGAGTGGTGCCTTTATGTAGGCATTGCTACACTGTGCTAGTTGTCCTTGTATATGATGACATTTCTATACTGGCGAGTGGTCCTATATGTTGGCATTGCTATATTGGTGAGTGGTCCTATATGTTGGTATTGCTTCACTGGTGAGTGGTCCTATATGTTGGCATTGCTACATTGATAAGTGGTCCTCTATGTTGGCATTGTTACATTGATGAGTGGTCCTATATGTTGGTATTGCTACACTGGTGAGTGATCCCTACATGTTGGGATTGTTTCACTGCTGAGTGTTCCTAAATGTTAGTATTGCTAGACAGGTGAGTGTTCCCTTTATGTTGGCATTGCTATACTGGTGAGTGGTCCTATATGCTGGCATGGTTTCACTGGTGAGTGGTCATATATGTTGGCATTACAATACTGGTGAGTGGTCCTATATGTTGGCATCGCTTCACTGGCGAATGGTCATATATGTTGGCATTGCTATACTGGTGTGTGGTCCTATATGTTGGTATTGCTTCACTGGTGAATGGTCCTATATGTTGACATTGCTATACTGGTGAGTGGTCCTATATGTTGGCATTGTTACATTGATAAGTGGTCCTCTATATTGGCATTTTAACATGGATGAGTGGTCCTATATGTTGGTATTGCTACACTGGTGAGTGGTCCCTACATGTTGGGATTGTTTCACTGCTGAGTGTTCCTAAATGTTAGTATTGCTACACAGGTGAGTGTTCCCTATATGTTGGCATTGCTATACTCGTGAGTGGTCCTATATGCTGGCATTGCTTCACTGGTGAGTGGTCATATATGTTGGCATTACAATACTGGTGAGTGGTCCTATATGTTGGCACTGCTTCACTGGTGAATGGTCATATATGTTGGCATTGCTACATTGGTACGTGGTCATATATGTTGGCATTGCTATACTGGCGAGTGATCCATACATGTTGGCATTGCTATTCTGGTGAGTAATCCCTCCAGGTTGGGATTGTGTCACTGCTGAGTGTTCCTAGGTGTTGGTATTGCTACACTGAGGTCTTATATATTGGCATTGCTATACTGGTGAGTGATGCCTATATGCTGGTATTGCTTCACTGGTGAGTGTTCCCTACATGTTGGGATTGCTATACTGGTGGAGTGTTCCTAGGTGTTGGTATTGCTATACTGGCGAGTGATCTCTATATGTTGACATTGCTACTCTGATGAGTGGTCCTATATGTTGCCATTGCTATTCTGGCGAGTAATCCCTACATCGTGGCATTGCTATACTGGTGGATATTCCTGGATGTTGGTATTGCTACACAGGTCTTATGTATTGCCATTACTATACTGGTGAGTGGTGCCTATATGCTGGTATTCCTTCACTTGTGAGTGTTCCCTACATGTTGGGATTGCTATACTGGCGAGTGGTCCCTATATGTTGGCATTGCTACTCTGCTGAGTGGTCCTATATTTTGGCATTGCTATACTGGAGAGTGGTCCCTGCATGTTGGGATTGCTATACTGGTGAGTGTTTCTAGATGTTGGTATTACTACACTGAGGTATTATATATTGGCATTGCTTCACTGGTGAGTGGTCATATATGTTGGCATTGCTATACTGGTGAGTGGTCCTATATATTGGGATTGCTATACTGGTGAGTGGTCCTATATGTTGGTATTGCTATACTGGTGAGTGGTCCTATATGCTGGCATTGCGTCATTGGTGAGTGGTCATATATGTTGGCATTACAATACTGTTGAGTGGTCCTATATGTTGGCATTGCTTCACTGGTGAGTGGTCCCTACATGTTGGGATTGTTTCACTGCTGAGTGTTCCTAAATGTTAGTATTGCTACACAGGTGAGTGTTCCCTATATGTTGGCATTGCTATACTGGTGAGTGGTCCTATATGCTGGCATTACTTCACTGGTGAGTGGTCATATATGTTGGCATTACAATACTGGTGAGTTGTCCTATATGTTGGCATTGCTTCACTGGTGAATGGTCATATATGTTGGCATTGCTATACTGGTGTGTGGTCCTATATGTTGGTGTTGCTTCACTTGTGAGTGGTCCTATATGTTGGCATTGCTACATTGGTACGTGGTCATATATGTTGGCATTGCTATACTGGCGAGTGATCCATACATGTTGGCATTGCTATTCTGGTGAGTAATCCCTCCAGGTTGGGATTGTTTCACTGCTGAGTGTTCCTAGATGTTGGTATTGCTACACTGAGGTCTTATATATTAGCATTGCTATACTGGTGAGCGATGCTTATATGCTGGTATTGCTTCACTGGTGAGTGTTCCCTACATGTTGGGATTGCTATACTGGTGGAGTGTTCCTAGGTGTTGGTATTGCTATACTGGCGAGTGATCTCTATATGTTGACATTGCTACTCTGATGAGTGGTCCTATATGTTGCCATTGCTATTCTGGCGAGTAATCCCTACATCGTGGCATTGCTATACTGGTGGATGTTCCTGGATGTTGGTATTGCTACACAGGTCTTATGTATTGCCATTACTATACTGGTGAGTGGTGCCTATATGCTGGTATTCCTTCACTTGTGAGTGTTCCCTACATGTTGGGATTGCTATAATGGCGAGTGGTCCCTATATGTTGGCATTGCTACTCTGCTGAGTGGTCCTATATTTTGGCATTGCTATACTGGAGAGTGGTCCCTACATGTTGGGATTGCTATACTGGTGAGTGTTCCTAGATGTTGGTATTACTACACTGAGGTATTATATATTGGCATTGCTTCACTGGTGAGTGGTCATATATGTTGGCATTGCTATACTGGTGAGTGGTCTTATATAGTGGGATTGCTATACTGGTGAGTGGTCCTATATGTTGATATTGCTATACTGGTGAGTGGTCCT
Organism: Bathymodiolus septemdierum; assembly: GCA_963383655.1. Taxonomy (NCBI): domain Eukaryota; kingdom Metazoa; phylum Mollusca; class Bivalvia; order Mytilida; family Modiolidae; genus Bathymodiolus; species Bathymodiolus septemdierum. Next base: position 57,230,452 of record OY726525.1, on the reverse strand, counting down.
ATATGCTGGCATTGCTTCATTGGTGAGTGGTCATATATGTTGGCATTACAATACTGTTGAGTGGTCCTATATGTTGGCATTGCTTCACTGGTGAGTGGTCATATATGTTGGCATTGCTATACTGGTGTGTGGTCCTATATTTTGGTGTTGCTTCACTGGTGAGTGGTCCTATATGTTGGCATTGCTACATTGGTACATGGTCATATATGTTGGCATTGCTATACTGGCGAGTGATCCATTCATGTTGGCATTGCTATACTGGTAAGTTATCCATATTTGTTGGAATTGTTTAACTGGTGAGTGTTCCCTATATGTTGGCATTGCTACATTGGTGAGTGGTCCCTATATGTTGGCATTTCTATTCTGGTGAGTAATCCCTCCAAGTTGGGATTGTTTCACTGCTGAGTGTTCCTAGATGTTGGTATTGCTACACTGAGGTCTTATATATTGGCATTGCTATACTGGTGAGTGATGCCTATATGCTGGTATTGCTTCACTGGTGAGTGTTCCTTACATGTTGGGATTGCTATACTGGCGGAGTGTTCCTAGGTGTTGGTATTGCTATACTGGCGAGTGATCTCTATATCTTGGCATTGCTACTCTGGCGAGTGGTCCCTATATGTTGGCATTGCTATTCTGGTGAGTAATCCCTCCAGGTTGGGATTGTTTCACTGCTGAGTGTTCCTAGATGTTGGTATTACTACACTGAGGTATTATATATTGGCATTGCTTCACTGGTGAGTGGTCATATATGTTGGGATTGCGTCACTGGTGAGTGGTCCTATATGTTGGTATTGCTATACTGGTGAGTGGTCCTATATGTTGGGATTGTTATACTGGCGAGTGGTCCCTACATGTTGGGATTGCTATGCTGGTGAGTGTTCTTAGATGTTGGTATTACTACAATGAGGTTTTATATATTGGCATTGCTTCACTGGTAAGTGGTCATATATGTTGGGATTGCTTCACTGGTGAGTAGCCATATATGTTGGCATTGCTATACTGGTGAGTGGTCCCTACATGTTGGGATTGCTATAGTGGTAAGTGTTCCTAGATGTTAGTATTGCTACACAGGTGAGTGTTCCCTATATGTTGGCATTGCTATACTGGTGAGTGGTCCTATATGCTGGCATTGCTTCACTGGTGAGTGGTCATATATGTTGGCATTACAATACTGGTGAGTGTTCCTATATGTTGGCATTGCTTCACTGGTGAATGGTCATATATGTTGGCATTGCTATACTGGTGTGTGGTCCTATATGTTGGTGTTGCTTCACTGGTGAGTGGTCCTATATGTTGGCATTGCTACATTGGTACGTGGTCATATATGTTGGTTTTGCTATACTGGCGAGTGATCCATACATGTTGGCATTGCTATTCTGGTGAGTAATCCCTCCAGGTTGGGATTGTTTCACTGCTGAGTGTTCCTAGATGTTGGTATTGCTACACTGAGGTCTTATATATTGGCATTGCTATACTGATGAGTGATGCCTATATGCTGGTATTGCTTCACTGGTGAGTGTTCCCTACATGTTGGGATTGCTATACTGGTGGAGTGTTCCTAGGTGTTGGTATTGCTATACTGGCGAGTGATCTCTATATGTTGACATTGCTACTCTGATGAGTGGTCCTATATGTTGGCATTGCTATTCTGGCGAGTAATCCCTACATCGTGGCATTGCTATACTGGTGAGTGTTTCTGGATGTTGGTATTGCCACACAGGTCTTATGTATTGGCATTACTATACTGGTGAGTGGTGCCTATATGCTGGTATTCCTTCACTTGTGAGTGTTCCCTACATGTTGGGATTGCTATACTGGCGAGTGGTCCCTATATGTTGGCATTGCTACTCTGCTGAGTGGTCCTATGTTTTGGCATTGCTATACTGGAGAGTGGTCCCTACATGTTGGGATTGCTATACTGGTGAGTGTTCCTAGATGTTGGTATTACTACACTGAGGTATTATATATTGGCATTGCTTCACTGGTGAGTGGTCATATATGTTGGCATTGCTATACTGGTGAGAGGTCCTAAATATTGGGATTGCTATACTGGTGAGTGGTCCTATATTTTGGCATTGCTATACTGGTGAGTGGTCCTATATGCTGGCATTGCTTCATTGGTGAGTGGTCATATATGTTGGCATTACAATACTGTTGAGTGGTCTTATATGTTGGCATTGCTTCACTGGTGAGTGGTCATATATGTTGGCATTGCTATACTGGTGTGTGGTCCTATATTTTGGTGTTGTTTCACTGGTGAGTGGTCCTATATGTTGGCATTGCTACATTGGTACATGGTCATATATGTTGGCATTGCTATACTGGCGAGTGATCCATTCATGTTGGCATTGCTATACTGGTAAGTTATCCATATTTGTTGGAATTGCTTAACTGGTGAGTGTTCCCTATATGTTGGCATTGCTACATTGGTGAGTGGTCCCTATATGTTGACATTTCTATTCTGGTGAATAATCCCTCCAGGTTGGGATTGTTTCACTGCTGAGTGTTCCTAGATGTTGGTATTGCTACACTGAGGTCTAATATATTGGCATTGCTATACTGGTGAGTGATACCTATATGCTGGTATTGCTTCACTGGTGAGTGTTCCCTACATGTTGGGATTGCTATACTGGTGGAGTGTTCCTAGGTGTTGGTATTGCTATACTGGCGAGTGATCTCTATATCCTGGCATTGCTACTCTGGCGAGTGGTCCCTATATGCTGGCATTGCTATTCTGGTGAGTAATCCCTCCAGGTTGGGATTGTTTCACTGCTGAGTGTTCCTAGATGTTGGTATTACTACACTGAGGTATTATATATTGGCATTGCTTCACTGGTGAGTGGTCATATATGTTGGGATTGCTTCACTGGTGAGTGGTCCTATATGTTGGTATTGCTATACTGGTGAGTGGTCCTATATGTTGGGATTGTTATACTGGCGAGTGGTCCCTACATGTTGGGATTGCTATGCTGGTGAGTGTTCTTAGATGTTGGTATTACTACAATGAGGTTTTATATATTGGCATTGCTTCACTGGTCAGTGGTCATATATGTTGGGATTGCTTCACTGGTGAGTAGCAATATATGTTGGCATTGCTATACTGGTGAGTGGTCCCTACATGTTGGGATTGCTATAGTGGTAAGTGTTCCTAGATGTTAGTATTGCTACACAGGTGAGTGTTCCCTATATGTTGGCATTACAATACTGGTGAGTGGTCCTATATGTTGGCATTGCTTCACTGGTGAATGGTCATATATGTTGGCATTGCTATACTGGTGTGTGGTCCTATATGTTGGTGTTGCTTCACTGGTGAGTGGTCCTATATGTTGGCATTGCTACATTGGTACGTGGTCATATATGTTGGCATTGCTATACTGGCGAGTGATCCATACATGTTGGCATTGCTATTCTGGTGAGTAATCCCTCCAGGTTGGGATTGTTTCACTGCTGAGTGTTCCTAGATGTTGGTATTGCTACACTGAGGTCTTATATATTGGCATTGCTATACTGGTGAGTGATGCCTATATGCTGGTATTGCTTCACTGGTGAGTGTTCCCTACATGTTGGGATTGCTATACTGGTGGAGTGTTCCTAGGTGTTGGTATTGCTATACTGGAGAGTGATCTCTATATGTTGACATTGCTACTCTGATGAGTGGTCCTATATGTTGGCATTGCTATTCTGGCGAGTAATCCCTACATCGTGGCATTGCTATACTGGTGAGTGTTCCTGGATGTTGGTATTGCTACACAGGTCTTATGTATTGGCATTACTATACTGGTGAGTGGTGCCTATATGCTGGTATTCCCTCACTTGTGAGTGTTCCCTACATGTTGGGATTGCTATACTGGCGAGTGGTCCCTATATGTTGGCATTGCTACTCTGCTGAGTGGTCCTATGTTTTGGCATTGCTATACTGGAGAGTGGTCCCTACGTGTTGGGATTGCTATACTGGTGAGTGTTCCTAGATGTTGGTATTACTACACTGAGGTATTATATATTGGCATTGCTATACTGGTGAGTGGTCCTATATATTGGGATTGCTATACTGGTGAGTGGTCCTATATGTTGGTATTGCTATACTGGTGAGTGGTCCTATATACTGGCATTGCTTCATTGGTGAGTGGTCATATATGTTGGCATTACAATACTGTTGAGTGGGCCTATATGTTGGCATTGCTTCACTGGTGAGTGGTCATATATGTTGGCATTGCTATACTGGTGTGTGGTCCTATATTTTGGTGTTGCTTCACTAGTGAGTGGTCCTATATGTTGGCATTGCTACATTGGTACATGGTCATATATGTTGGCATTGCTATACTGGCGAGTGATCCATTCATGTTGACATTGCTATACTGGTAAGTTATCCATATTTGTTGGAATTGCTTAACTGGTGAGTGTTCCCTATATGTTGGCATTGCTACATTGGTGAGTGGTCCCTATATGTTGGCATTTCTATTCTGGTGAGTAATCACTCCAGGTTGGGATTGTTTCACTGCTGAGTGTTCCTAGATGTTGGTATTGCTACACTGAAGTCTTATATATTGGCATTGCTATACTGGTGAGTGATGCCTATATGCTGGTATTGCTTCATTGGTGAGTGTTCCCTACATGTTGGGATTGCTATACTGGTTGAGTGTTCCTAGGTGTTGGTATTGCTATACTGGCGAGTGATGTCTATATCTTGGCATTGCTACTCTGGCGAGTGGTCCCTATATGTTGGCATTGCTATTCTGGTGAGTAATCCCTCCAGGTTGGGATTGTTTCACTGCTGAGTGTTCCTAGATGTTGGTATCACTACACTGAGGTATTATATATTGGCATTGCTTCACTGGTGAGTGGTCATATATGTTGGGATTGCTTCACTGGTGAGTGGTCCTATATGTTGGTATTGCTATACTGGTGAGTGGTCCTATATGTTGGGATTGTTATACTGGCGAGTGGTCCCTACATGTTGGGATTGCTATGCTGGTGAGTGTTCTTAGATGTTGGTATTACTACAATGAGGTTTTATATATTGGCATTGCTTCACTGGTCAGTGGTCATATATGTTGGGATTGCTTCACTGGTGAGTAGCCATATATGTTGGCATTGCTATACTGGTGAGTGGGCCCTACATGTTGGGATTGCTATAGTGGTAAGTGTTCCTAGATGTTGGTATTGCTATACTGGTGAGTGGTCCCTACATGTTGGGATTGCTATACTGGCGAGTGGTCCCTACATGTTGACATTGCTATACCGATGAGTGTTCCGAAATGTTGGTATTGCTATACTGGTGAGTGGTCCATACATGTTGGGATTCTATACTGGTGAGTGGTCTCTACATGTTGGTATTGCTATACTGGCAATTGGTACCTATATGTTGAAATTTCTATACTAGTTAGTAGTTCTATATGTTGTTATCCTCAGTGGTGAGTTATCCCGGTATACTGGAATAGCTACATTTGCAAGATATCTGTTCATGTTGGCTTTGCTACACTGGAGAGTTGGATCCCTAAATAATGGTATTGCTATGCTGGTGACACAAACCAGAGGCTCAAAAGAACCTGAAAACACTCACCTGCTTTTTATTTTGACTTTTAAATCTAATAGGTGAAGTCAGAGCACATGTTAAACAAGATAAAATTCAAATTTTCACTGAATACAGCTAAAATTTGCCTGTTTTCATCACTTAGAAAAGAAATCTATATTTGTCATAAAGGGAGCTATCTTGGTTTGATATAATTCAGCCCAGTGGTTCAAAGAAGATTTTTAAATGATTATCTTTCTCAAAATCAGCTTAATTTGCATATTTTCGCTAAAAAAAAACCCGCTAAGCTAATAAAATTTCCGCAAAATCTACATACTTCCCATTAAAATGTATCTATTGTTCAAATTTCAGCCCGATGTGTATTTTACTCATATGTTCTATTTATAGTAACAGCAGCCATGCTAGAGTTTTATTGGGATCTTCAGATACAATTCTGAAAGCAGACACCCTAGGATGCTCGATCTTTCTTTTTCTGCATAGTGTTTTTTGGATCACAGTTTGTCCTTTTTCGTTGAGCTATTGTGTTGTCTGTCCTTCTCCGATCTACAGATTCTGATTACCTCCCTTTGGTATCTTCAAACTCTTCTTAGTCTGACTTGATTCAAACTGGACTAGTGGTTTCAGAGGTGAAGACTTATTTTTTAAAGCTAACAATGACAGACAGACAGACAACAAATGATGGCAAAAGTTCACATGACCCTTTAGGTTAAAAGTTCACATGACCTTTTAGGTCAAAAGTTCACACGATCCTTTAGGTCAGGTGAGTAAAAAGAATTAGTCAAGACAATTTCAAACTGATATTTATTATGGGTGAAAAAAATATAATACAAATTTAAGAAATTGACATACTTGTTATACCATATATGTTGTCTTTGTTTTCCATACTACATACAATCTCAGATGTTAAATAAAACTAGGCCATTCAAACCAGAGGCTCACCAGAGTCAGCATCACTCACATGTATGCATAATAGTTTGTTGTACGTATTGAAGCATTTTTTCAAAGTCTTTTAAAAGTTAACAATCATACTAGTGATAATGTATATTGAGAACTTTAAACTGATGTTAATGTTTTTTATCTGTAACATCATAATGTATTTGACGTCACAGTGACTGATAATTTTCAGTATCACAGTCAGTCAACTGATACTGAAAATATCCCCCAGTAAGATCAAAGGAAAAATATACTGCAAGTTCATCGAGAACCGCAGTTTCTTAAAAAACAAAACATTTGTACACAGTTTTCACAACAAACAGAGACATTTTATGTACACATCACATTCAATCAGAACTGTAGTTTCTTTCAAAAAACATTTGCTCACAGTTTTCTCAACAAACATTCATTTTATACACATCATGTTCAACCAGAGTAATAGTTTCTTAAAAAAATAACATTTAGTTTGCTCAACAAACACAGACATTTTATGTACACATCAAGTTCAACCAGAACTCTCATTTCTTTATAAAATAACAACAACATTTGTTCACAGTTTTCTCAATAGTCTTATTTTTAACTAGGTTCCTTCAGCTGTGACAATCATGGGCTTCCAACTGACAATAAAACACCCAATGTTTGTAAATGGACCTTTCAATAAGGGGTAGGACCAGGTACTTTTACCCGCCTATAATGGTCTTTGGTACATTTGTACCTCTTGATTTTAAAGAGTGTTGTATCAGATATTCATGAAAATTGTTCAAATTTTAATAAAAAGTACCGCCTGTAAATAGTGAAGTACTGGCACACTTGAAAAAACAGGAATTTCCAGAGGGGGATTACAGAGACTGGCAACACGAGTCGCGTCAAACAGAAAGTGTGTTCCGAATGAGAAGCGAGAGATAACTAGTTTCCACAGGAGTCACACTCTAGAGCTTGCTGCTGCGATCTGACAGGTCTGGAACACACTACACATGGGTAAGACATCATGGAATGAATGAATGAAAGTTATAGTCATAGTTCCTTTTTTATAGCCACAGCGCGGCAGACAAAGACTTTCAAATTTCTCACACCCTAAGATTAGCTCGGGTTTTGAGTTCTTGTCTTTTTACTACACTTGATTTTATAAATTGTTCAAATTAGCCTGGGTGTAGCTTAATTTAAAGTACAATCAAAGACTTGTGCACTAATCAGTACTAACCTTACTGCTGTATAATCATCATTTAATTGTAATAAATATATTTATTTAACGAGTACATTGATTTGTTGATTACACACAAACAATTTTAATGTTTGAATTTTTAAAATTGAAATCGATCAAATACATTTTGAAATGATAAACACTTGTGTATTTCAGTTCAAAAGTATCTAATTTCAAATCGACTTGGGGCCGGAACGACCTGAAACCGGCGGTTAACTGTAGTATTACCGGTAATTTGCTGTCACCACCGATGTTAAAGTACACCGGACACAAATCTAGGAAATTAGCCTGAGACTTGAAACCAGCGTCTCAGAAAAGTTGAGGTAATGCCACAGAACCAGATAAAATTATACCATATACCGAAGAGATATTATCAAACCAATTTAGTATGGACCACGGTCTAATTTACGTATTATAGAACACAGCACTATTATTCAACCGGGCAAAAGGGGAAGTCTATTATAACTTTTCAATGCTCTAGTCTGGCAATAAAATTACACTCTGCCTCTCTTGTATCAGTGGAAACCATACTGACAACAATTGAGTAGAGATATATATCGGGGGGAAATATTCAGACTATCGCACGGGAAAATGCACGGGATGGCCTATCAGATAATCAAACAGGTTCTTTGTGTGGACAAAACAAGAGACACAATTATCTTACGAGATAGGAAATAGGATAAATCACAGGGTACGTAGGAAAATACCGTGAAATTAACACAACTTGGAAGGGGGGATTTTTACTTAGTATCGACAAGTAAGATAATACATTTGGTTCAGAATATTTTATATATTAGATATGCATAGTTATATATGTGTAATTCACATTAATACAGATACAGTAAATATTATCAACCAGTGTTCAGGGAACCATTCATTGTGTTTTCAGAACTACCAACAATATACTTAATCTTCAATAAAATATAAGATACTTAATATTCAATAAAAATATAAAATACTTTTGTGTACTATATAGTTTATCTTTGTCTATGGACTTGTGATTTATACACACTAGTCTTCTCTGAACTTTTTGGATTGTCGTCCTTCATCATGGAGCCGTGTTTATTGTTGGTCCGATATTTTTTCTAAAAAATTGATATTTACTGTGCATTCTATTGAGATTCTGTTTTTGAAACATGGATTTAAAACACAAAAGAGACTATAGGTGAAGTAAAAACTTGACTTTGCACTTTTTATAATCATTTCACTTTATCAACTTTATATCGAAAATAGGCACATAAACAAACACTACGAAATCATGAAAACTACTCACTAGGCTACACTCGCGGTTTGAATATACAGAAAAGTTCGATCGTGTGTGTCAGATTGGACGTTGGACATTTGAATATTCATGAGCATAGGATACGCCTACCTGGCCAATCATATTGAAAAGTAAATACAAAAAAACTATGTCACTAGAAGAAACCGCAAAATTACTTAGCGAAAGTAGGAAAATAGTAGACCAGGGAAAAGAATCTAATGACGTTGCATATCTTCTGAGCTTAATCCTTAATGTAGTAACTAATGTAGACAACAGAGTGCAGAAAATTGAAAATAAACGTTCAAAACTAGATGAGGTCCAGGCAGAAGTAAATGCTATTTCTCTCCTACTTGGTCCACTAGAACGAGCACTTACAGAAACACAAATCAAATATGTTGAAATTGAAAACAGCGTGAAGGGATTAAGTAACATCTTTGATGGAGTAAAAGAAAGTGTGGAGATGCAGGCAAAAAAAATAGAACCTATTAAGAAAGAATGCTTGGAAAACAAATCTGAAATAAAAAATATTAAAAGAAAATGTTGACAAATTATTTTTGGAAAATGTAGCTAAATCAGAATCCAAGTCAACTCGCCCCACTGCCAACTCGCCCCCCTTTTCGAGACAACTCACCCCCAAGTAAAAAAATGATTTCCAACTCACCCCCTTGTGAAGTGTGGTAGACTGACTTGGAAACTAGATCAAGTTCCCTATACTAGGATGTCGGAAGGGTGTCGATGGGAATGTAATAGAGACTCCTTTCTGTATTTTTACAGCATAACAGGTGCGGATTTACTCCAGATTGGCTTGTCTGTCTATGTATGACTACTTGCAGTAATTATTAACGATTTCAGGAAGTTATTACCTCCGTGTATATTTCTCATGTAACATATTCCTGTTGCTTTACAATTGAACACCTGGATTACTAATGACTGGCTTTAGTTTTTAAGTGTTAACATGTTTTGTTTTGTCTTGGTTTAGTTTTAGTTCTCTTCTCTTTTCTCTTTTGTATGTAGATACCGTTGGTCATGTAAATAAATTAATCATCCAATAAGATGCAACACCACAGATATAAAATAAGAATCCAAACTGAACAACATAAATGTGCATGTTTCCTTTGTTTTTTTCTCATGATTTCCAAGTTGAGGTGATACTTCCACTGGTACTTTGACATATATAAAAAAAAAAAAACCAATACCACAGGAATACATCATTTAATATACATATAAACTAATATTTTTCCTCCGGACTCTACCGGACTTCACCAGACTCTACCGGATTTCACCAGACTCTACCGGACTCTGTTTAATGGTACCGCTTTGACATCTGTATTTGTATTATTATACATTATCAATTAGTGGCTCATATAAATAACAATAACAAGTTTTTAAATATTTATCAATTGTTAAAATTATAAAAGCACAATGTTTGATGGTACTTTGTCACGGTCTGTGATAATTAATTGTCCGTCAAAGACTAATTAAAATAAATGGGAAAAACAATACTAACAAATGTTGTAGTTCACATGCAACACCAATCTTAATTGTTGTAATAATTACATTGTATTAATTGTCTTTGATTCTGTATCGGGTAACAATCAAATTGGCTTTGATCTACTGATTGATAATCTAAATACAATAAAAGTTAGAAATACCCTTCCGACAACCTATGGGGAACTAAGAGTATCATATTCCCTGAGGGCAATGCCAGAGGGGAATATGATACTTGTGGATGAATAAATTTTCATATTTCCCTCACCAGCATGCAATAAATGTATAATATTACCTCTACTATCTCATTAAATATTATGTTGAATTCATTATCTGATAATTCTCCGGGGCTTGAATGAACATTTTGATTTCTGTAATACTTGATTCTGGAAACTGCTGTACTATCTGTTAAATTCTTATATGTAGAAGGTGGTCCATCGTGAACTGTCATGCCTGTCAGATTGCGGAGAATGGTTACCATAAGTGTAAGATCAAATGTCGTAGATGAGGGCTCTGTTCCATCTGAAATGAAAAATTATTACCGTAGACATTGTGGTAATTATTTCACAATGCATAAAGGGGAACATGTATCTACATGATTTGTGGTAAAAGAAAGCTGCGGTCAATATTGCTTTTCAGTGCTCCATAACACATCTTATTATATGACTTCAGATAATGTCTTTTCTGATTGGCTGACGCCCCTAGTAATGTTCTTTGATAAAACGTTATAATCACCGTACAAAAAGTCACGAAAGGTGAATATACCATTCCAACGTCTTGCACCATACGAAACCAAAGAAAACATCATCTGGCCTCAGTAAATATAATGTTCCTGGATTAATAAATCCTTGTATCCACCTCATTAATAGTCATTAATTGTATAATATTGCACAAAATGAAGTGCTGTAATTGTTTTATTACATTTAACATTCCCATTTTTTTTTGTACCTGGATCAATTTTTAGCGATTGTTTGTTGTTTTTATTCAAATTCAAAAACACATGACCTGATCCATTTAATATCATGGACACATATACTAATTCAATGTGTACAAATCTATATTACTAATTCGATGTGTACAAATTTATATTTGCATTCTGCTTGCGTTTGTAAAACTTATGTGTCACTTTCTGTTTGTGTTTGTGTGATGTCATTGCAATGGATGTAGAAAACGCTTGGCTAGTAAATTTTAAAATTTTGCCGGGATTTCGTCCATCGCTAAATGGATCGTTCAACATGAAATTATGTCGTGCAATATGACGATTTATCACAAAAAACGAATTATATGGTTGTATAATACTGTATAAAACCATAAATGTAATAAAATAGGATATCTGGACAGATATGTGGATAAACATGGACAGATATGTGGATAAACATGGACAGATATGTGGGGTGGTTATGGATTGTGGTGTTCAGTTATATCATGGCAGTCAGTTTTATTGGAGGAGGAAACCGGAGTACACGGAGAAAACCACTGAGCTGCCGCAATAATGTTTTATCGAGTACACCTCGCCTGAGCAGGATTCGAACTAAAACATTAGGTAGTCATTAATGGAGCACCGATCATCGGAAAATCAACTAATCAGTCGGACATAAGCATCTGATCCGATGATTGATTCTAAAATCTTATGGTCGATTCTGATTCCTAATGTTGAATTTTTGTTATCTCAGCATACTTCTGACACTCAGTCAAGACACATATTTGGACTATATTATTTATCTACTGTCCGGACTAGTCCATTTTATGTCAGTGTTACACAATACACATACGGAAACAGATGTTTTGTTAATGTGTATAAATTATATTCTAACGTGGCGTGCTACTTTCGCTTTGAAAACAATAGAGGGCTCTAAATAGCACAGAACACCCTAGCACATGCGCAGAAGGCATATCTAATTGACAGCGTATTTTGCATATTTGTACTTTATGTCTGTTAAATTAAAAGAATAAAAATAATAAATATACCAAAAAAAATAGGATGAAACAAATTTTTGATCGTTATCAATTTTTATAACGTTTCTGTAGCGTTATATATTCTTGTAAATAATAACGGGAGGTAATTGGAACAGTTTCTGTAGCGTTATATATTCTTGTAAATAAAAGCGAGAGGTAATTGGAACAGCACCCAAAAATAACCTCTGTCATGCTTGAATGCATAAAATTACCGTAAATGCCCTGTTAGAATCGAAATAATTCTCGGATGCCGGGCTCTATGCTTATTTTAACATGGGTAGCCATTATATATTTCTTAAACAGTCCATTCTGATGAAAATCAGTGAAAATAAAATCTCAATATCCTTGAATAACAGAAGAAAAGCTATAACATATTCTGTTTAACAGAAATGTTTCAACAACTACGTTTTCTAGGATTTGTTGTGTTCCAGACAGGACTAAATGGGGGCTGGACAGACTTGTTATCCTTACCTGATGGAAATAACAACGTCCATTGCACTGACGTTATTATACGTCTCCTCTGTAAATCGTCAAGCATTGCATGATTACTCCCAAGAAAGTTCTTCAATCTATTAGGCTGAATTTGTTTATCAAAGTAAACTCGGACAGCACTTGGACATATTGTTGTTAATAAATTTGCCATCCTTAAAAAAAATATTTCCACTTCGGATAGTGTTGGTTCATTTTCTGGTGATGACAAATTTTCTAAAAACATAAATCGAACAAGAATTACTTTTAAAGCAAATTTAAAACCAGAGAAATCTCAGATACACCGGAGTGCAATTCCTGTCCATGACAATAGACATATTTGCTTCATATATTGTAACGTGCTAGGCGGTTAACTGTAGTATTACCGGGTAATTTGCTGTCACCACCGATGTTAAAGTACACCGGAAACTACTCTAGATTTAACACAAATCTATGAAATTAGCCCGAGACTTGAAACAAACATCTCAGAAAAGTTGGGGTAATGCCACAGAACCAGATAAAATGGGTGCAAGACAAATCGGCACTGAGACAAATCGGTACATGGTTTAAAAGACAAATCGACACCTGGACAAATTGGCACTTAGACTAATCGGCACTCAATAATATAGACAAATCGGCACTTGGCTCGACAGATCGGCACTGATTATAAAAATAAAGTTTATTACAAATAATAGATAAAAATATTTTAAAATACAACAATACGTTGCATCACTGATGGCTGTATAGTACAAGTAAATAATTTGATTAATCCAAATTATGGATGATAAAATTTGTAGTGTAATACATAATTAATATTTGTAATGATAGTTAATTAATTATTTCACTTGATCAAAAGATTGTAAACTAACGTGTTAATTTGATCAAAGGAATGATAGTTAATTAGTTTATTTGAAGTATAGTGTAATGGAAACACATCATCTGAGGCTTACAAATTTGTTTGTTTAGGGGTTCAAGCTGAAACAGAGGTACTTTTATTGAAGTCTTATAGAAGTATTTTAAGGAGTTTCAATTGAGTGTCAATCAACTTATTAAGTAATAATAAAAAAGGTGGCAAACCGTGGGAAAATCGTTGACTGTGAAATTTCTCCTACAATGGGCAAACAAATTGATCTGTCCTCATTAACGAGTATTTGACTATTTTTTACTAAATGTAGAATAAACATGAAAATACATTAAACATTTTTCAAAGTGCCGATTTGTCAGTGAAGGTGCCGATTTGTCTCATTGCCCTATATGTCTTCGCAAGTGCCGATATTTCTTGGTGCCGATTTGTCCTAGTGCCGATATGTCTAGCATTCGATAAAATTATACCATATACCGAAGGGATATTATCAAGCCAATTTAGTATGGACCACGCCCCTAATTTACGTATTATAGAACACAGCACTATTATTCAACGGACAAAAGGGGAAGTCTAAAATAACTTTCCAATGCTCTAGTCTGGCAATAAAATTACACTCTGCCTCTCTTGTATCAGCAGAAACCACACTGCCAGCAATTGAGTCGAGATATATATCGGGAGGAAATATTCAGACTATCGCACGGGAAAATGCATGGGATGGCCTATCAGATAATCAAACAGGTTCTTTGTGTGGACAAAACAAGAGACACAATTATCTTACGAGATAGAAAATAGGATAAATCACAGGGTACGTAGGAAAATACCGTGAAATTAACACAGCTTGGAAGGGGGGATTTTTACTTAGTATCGACAAGTAAGATAATACATTTGGTTCAGAATATTTTATATACTAGATATGCATAGTTATATATGTGTAATTCACATTAATACAGATACAGTAAATATTATCAACCAGTGTTCAGGGAACCATTCATTGTGTTTTCAGAACTATCAACAATATACTTAATCTTCAATAAAATATAAGATACTTAATATTCAATAAAAATATAAAATACTTTTGTGTACTATATAGTTCATCTTTGTCTATGGACTTGTGATTTATACACACTAGTCTTCTCTGAACTTTTTGGATTGTCGCCCTTCATCATGGAGCCGTGTTTATTTTTGGTCCGATATTTTTTCTCAAAAATTGATATTTACTGTGCATTCTATTGAGATTCTGTTTTTGAAACATGGATTTAAAACACAAAAGAGACTATAGGTGAAGTAAAAACTTGACTTTGCACTTTTTATAATTATTTCACTTTATCAACTTTATATCGAAAATAGGCACATAAACAAACACTACGAAATCATGAAAACTACTCACTAGGCTACACTCGCGGTTTGAATATACAGAAAAGTTCGATCGTGTGTGTCAGATTGGACGTTGGACATTTGAATATTCATGAGCATAGGATACGCCTACCTGGCCAATCATATTGAAAAGTAAATACAAAAAAACTATGTCACTAGAAGAAACCGCAAAATTACTTAGCGAAAGTAGGAAAATAGTAGACCAGGGAAAAGAATCTAATGACGTTGCATATCTTCTGAACTTAATCCTTAATGTAGTAACTAATGTAGACAACAGAGTGCAGAAAATCGAAAATAAACTTTCAAAACTAGATGAGGTCCAGGCAGAAGTAAATGGTATTTCTCTCCAACTTGGTCCACTAGAACGAGCACTTACAGAAACACAAATCAAATATGTTGAAATTGAAAATAGCATGAAGGGATTAAGTAACATCTTTGATGGAGTAAAAGAAAGTGTGGAGATGCAGGCAAAAAAAAATAGAACCTATTAAGAAAGAATGATTGGAAAACAAATCTGAATTAAAAAAATTAAAAAGAAAATGTTGACAAATTATTTTTGGAAAATGTAGCTAAATCAGAATCCAAGTCAACTCGCACCACTGCCAACTCGTCCCCCTTTTCGAGACAACTCACCCCCAAGTAAAAAAATTATTTCCAACTCACCCTCTTGTGAAGTGTGGTAGACTGACTTGGAAACTAGTTCAAGTTCCCTATACTAGGATGTCGGAAGGGGGTCGGTGGGAATGTAATAGAGACTCCTTTCTGTATTTTTACAGCATAACAGGCACTGATTTACTCCAAATTGGCTTGTCTGTCTATGTATGACTACTTGCAGTAATTATTAACGATTTCAGGAAGTTATTACCTCAGTGTATATTTCTCATGTAGCATATTCCTGTTGTTTTACAATTGAACACCTGGATTACTAATGACTGGCTTTAGTTTTTCAGTGTTAACATGTTGGAAATAATTTGTTTACCTGGGGGGGCGAGTTGTCTCAAAAAAGGGGGCGAGGTGGTTGAAAAGGGAGGCGAGTTGTCCTGAAAATAGAAAAAAGCTTTTTTTTTCTCAACTGCAAAATACATCAATACAGAATAGAATACAATAATATAATAACATATAAAAGATCATACAATCTATATAGTAAAGTACAATTAAATCTTCTTACAATCTTTTCCAATATATAATCATATGTATATTGCAGTGGAGGTTTTTTTTTTTTTAGAATATAAAAGATGAGGAAAGGTATTTCGGAGAGTTTAAAATTGTTTACTATTAATATATGTGATAAATATTTTTTTTTGTATAATTAGGAAAAAAAGTAGATAAGAATTTTAGTGTATTTTTAAAAAGAAAAAAAAAGACATTGAGAAGATGAGATTGTACTTTATATTGGCATTTATATGTAAAACTTGTATGGTCTGGCCTGGTGCAAACAATCAATTGGACTATAACACTGTACCAGATATACAAAAGTATTTTTTTTGGATGGATCAAACATTCATATTGTTTTAATTATCCCGTAATGAGTATACTATAAAGTATACTATAGTATAGTAAATATAAACAAGAAAAGTATATTTAGATAGACTATATCAGTTAGTATTTAGTGGTGTCTCTATGGAAAGGGAATTTACATAAGAATAAAAAATAAAAAATATTTCAACAATCCTCAAACAGTTTTTCAAAAGTACTCCAATGTAATTGAAATTCTGCAGTTATTTGATTTCGGACAGCAATCATTTTTTCAGTTTTATATAAATTGATCAAACAGGCTTTAAGCGAATGAAAGGATAATTTTTTCTTCAGACATCTGTTTGTATATATATAGTATTTTATGTTTAGTAAAATGGCATTGTATACATCATCTTTATATACTTTATCAACATCCCCAAAAATTAGAATCTTCTTTAAGAATGTTTGGTTTATGTCTTTGTCACCAAACCAAGAATTTACTTGCCCTAGAAGATTTTGTACATTTTCACAACCCCAAAAAAATGTGTTCAATGGTTTCATTTTCCTTTTGGCAAAAATTACAATTTGCATCATCAATAATTTAGATTTTTTTCAGGAAATAATTAGTAGCCAGAATATTGTGGTTTATTCTAAATTGAAACCAATGTAATTTTGTACATGCTGTAACTTTAAATGGGAGTATATAAATTTGTTTCCACTCATTTGAATTAATATCGAAAACTGTATTCCATTTTCTTTGAGCTGTAGGAACACTACTGTTTTTATTTAGAATTATGTACATATCTTTTGAACCTTTAAAACTTCGAAAAATATTTTGTAGAGATGATGGGAAAAAAGGAATCTGTAAATTAGATGATTTGTCTCCATATGGATATAATTTTAGCATTTGTCGTAAAGAACTAATAACCCCATTATATTGCAAAAATTTACACAAAATCCAAATTTGTTTGAAAACTGATCTAAATTCAGAAAAGAACCATCATCATTGACAAAATCGTTAACAAACTTTACACCCCTGTTGAACCACTCTGGATAAAAGATAGTTCTTTTGTCAATTTTTACCTGATTATTCAACCAAACTGTATTGGCAAGAAAGTTTGTCCAATCTTTGTTTTCGTCTTTTTCAATAACAGATTTCCAAGCATATAGTACATCCTTCCAAAATTGATTTTTTATACTTTCTATTACTTGTTCTATATATCCACTACCGCCACATGATAGTTTATTTATATCAATTGATGACATAAAAATATTCTGCCATTTACAATTGTTGAAAAAGAGTCTCCTGATCAATGTGGACTTCAAAGCCAAAATAAAAGAATGTATATTAATCATCTTAAGTCCCCCCTCTAGATACTCCTTTTGCATGATATCCTTTTTCACTCTATTAACATATGATTTCCAAATAAATGTATATAACATATCTTCAATATCTTTAATAATTTCTATACTAGGGTTTGGAAGTGCAATAAAAAGATGGTTAAGTACTGGCAGAATTAGTGATTTAACCACAGTAATCTTACCTATAGGAGTTAAATTTCTTTTGTTCCACTGTTTAAAGAGTCCTTTCATTTTTTTTTTAATATTTTTCATAATTGATCTTTGTAATTTTAGAAATATCAACATCGAAATTTATTCCCAGAACAGTAAACGTAGTTTTTCCCCAGGAGAGATTCCAGTTTTCACATAGTTTATCACTGCAGTATTTTTTGCTTCCTATCCAAATTACTTGTGTTTTTGAAAAAATTATTTTAAGGCCTGATATCTTTTTGAACCATTCCAATTCCAAAAGTGTTTCATTTAATGATTCTTCTGATCCATCCAAAATTACTGATGTATCATCAGCGAATTGAGAAATTTCATGTTCTGAGTGCAAGACTTTAATTCCGTTTATTTTAGGATTTTCTCTTATTTTAATAGCCATTATTTCAGCACATAGTATGAATAAATAAGGGGACAACGGATCCCGTTGACTACAGCTTCTCTCTATTCGAAAAAAACTCAGATAAGTTCCCTCCCTGATTGACTGCAGATTTAATGTTGTAATAAAACGATTTAACCCATTTTTGAATAGATTCCCCAAAATTGAAAATTTTTAAAATGTTATCAAGAAAGTTCCATGATATTGAGTCAAAAGCTTTCTCAAAATCTATTAACAAAAATAAACCAGGTATATCATTTTCCTCTGCATATTCCATTATATCACACAAAAACCTAATATTTTCCCCGATGTATCTACCTGCAATAACACCAGTCTCATCATTATTAATTAATGTGGGGAAAACTTTTTTAATTCTATTTGCTATCACCCCAAACCCTATCTTATATACTGTATTCAACAATGAGATTGGTCACCAATTTTTTTAGAAAATGTCTTGATTTGTCTCCCTTTGGTAAACATGTGATTATACCTTGTTTTTGTGTAACAGATAAACTTCCTAAACTATACCCATAATTTAAAGAACCAATAACAAAAACTTTCAGATCTTTCCAACAAAACTTTAAAAACTCTGATGTAAACCCATCTGATCCAGGACTTTTGTTATTTTTCATCTTTTTCAAAATGTTCCAGCTTCAAAGCTCCCAATTTCCCCTTCTAAATTATCTTTTCCTTCTTCTGTGAGTTTTCTTATGCTTACCCCCTTCAAACCCTCCACTATTTCTTTAAGACTACAACCTTTATTTTCATCTTTATTTTTGTTCAAATTTTCATAAAAATATTGTACTTCTTTTAATATCTCCTTCTGATATGTAACAATTTCCCCATTATCTTTTTCAACTTTTGGAATTATCTTACTGGTATAATTTTTAGACTCTAGCCCACAAAAATATTTTGTTGGCTTTCCTCCTTCATCTACCCATTGAGCTCTTGATCTTACTAACTTACCTTTCATTTTTTCATTTTTTGTTTCTAAATTTTCAATTGAGTTTTCAGTAACATTTTTTTCAAGGGTAGCAATTTCTTCTTGAAGATCTCTAAATCTCTGTTCCTTAATATTTTTTATATAGCTTGCAAATGAAATAGTTTTTCCTCGTATTTCTAAAAGTAACATTTCCAAAAACAGTTGAACATTAATAGTAAGTTGCAGTTCATTATCATCAATTTCTTGAATTTTATCCCTTTTATAGATTAATGCTGCATATTGTTTTTTCAGATCAATGATTTTTTCCCTTACAATTTTGCTGTAGTCCTTTTCGTATAATAGTGAGTTGTTAAACTTCCACAAGCCTTACCTTTATTGAAGGGATTAAACACAAGGCTTAAAATAATCATTGAATGAGCAGATCTGTAACTTGGATCAATAGTACAATTTTTTAAATTAGTAAGCATACTTTCTGTAAAAGGGAAAAATCCAATCTAGCCTGTCTAAATGGATTTTTTTTTCTCCAAGTATAACGATAACTATCTGGATAAAGTTGCCTCTAAGGGTCTATTAGACTTCTTTCTTCAATTAATTCTAAAACCTTCTCTCTCGACTTTGGGTTATTTACATGCAAATAGTTACAGTAATCTAACTCTGGACATAATACAAGATTGAAATCACCACAAATTATAGAATTTTCATTTCCAAATTCCTCAACTATTGACATGATATTCTCATAAAATTGAGGATTATCATCATTCGGTCCATAAATAGAAACAAGTGTAAAGTTAGTTTTGTCAACATTAATATCTAAAGCAAGATAATTCCCATTTATGTCTCTTTTCTCTTTAAGAATATTAAATTCAAAATTATTGTTAAAAAGAATAGCAGTACCCCTGGCATTTGATGTAAATGAGATAAAATAGCATTCATAACCCCAACTTGATCGTATGCTCTTTTCATTTTCACAAGTAAAATGAGTTTCTTGTAGACAGTAGATGTTGCACTGCTTTTTTTTAGATAATTAAAAACATCTGTTCTTTTTACAATGTTACCGAGACCTTGGCAGTTTACTGAAAGAATTCTTAGACTAGCCATTAAGTAATCTTATAACATAACACACTGATTGATTATCATAAATAAACATACAATATACATAAATTCTGCACCAGACCAACGAATATAATAATAAGTACACAAAAATGAAATGAACAGTAGTACAAAAAAAAAGAAGACAACAGAAAAAATGTAATGAACAGTAGTACAAAGAGAAAGAATAAAAAAGAAAGAGACAATAAAAGCAATGACTGTAATCAAACATGGCTACAAAAAGCTAAACAACATAATATATTGCAATTTTTACAGCTATAAATTATATCCTTTTAATTTCATATAGTATCAGCAAAATAAAAATCATACACATCAATATTCTGTTTCATTCTGTTAAAATGTAACTGGTAAACAAAACAAAAATTAAATAAGTTATCAGTATTATACATATCATTTCTATTATATTTATCAATTAAGATACAAGACCAATACTGAGTTCATACCCACTCTACTCACTGTTGTCCCAAACAATAGATACGGCCATACCCTGAGCAAGTCACACATGCAGAAAATCTACTACTTCAATTCAAGATTCAAAGATTCAAGGTGGCAAACAACTAGAGAAGACCACATCTAATTATATGAACTACTGTATAACATGTAGGAGTTTCACCCATGTACAATGTACCATTAATGTTTCAGTTGTGGGAAAATCCACAAAAAAAACACCCATGAAAAGGAGGTGTGCAATTATTTCATGCAGCCAGAATATAAACTACATCAATTCTAGATCGCAAAAACCAGTTACTGCCTTTGTTCCAGACAACAAACCAATAACTAAGTTCAACATCCTGAAAATACCTTCCCCCACCCTTTTTCCAATGCACATCTTGAATCTATCCACATATACATGGGTAACACTGGGTACATTAGAAAAGTGATGAACAAAACTAAAGGATCGTTAACAATTACACAAACTAATGTTTCAGTGAACAAACCGACAAGTTTAATACACATAATTATATGGAAAGTTCATGATAACAAATTTTCAATACTTATGAGTACCGGAGGTGCACACCATTGTTCCGCCTCATAGACATGGGTCAAATCTAAGACATGTTATACCAAAAACTCAGAGTTCTAGATTACATAACCTACCTAGGTACAAAGAAATGTACATGTATATATATATTTGGGCAAACAGGTGGAGTCATATGGCCCCTAAGCCTATGTCCACTGTTGGGAGCGCAGGTAATAGTATATATTATCTCCAATATGCAAATGTAAATAATTAATGTAGTCACAATATGTAGTTCTGAAAAAACAAAGAATCCATACAGAATCAAATACAGGGTACTACATGTATACGGTAATAAAAATCATAAATGAAATGTAATGTATATCAATAATCATGACAATATATTTTCTGGTATGTAGATATCATCTTATGTACATTCTATATAACCTTATTTACTGTGTATTCAATATGCATATCATAACAGGTAAAGACAAATTAAATATAAAGTTAAATAAATATGGACAGTTAATGTATGGTAAAAAAAAGTAAGCATTTACCTTCTCTGTCTTATTTTAATGTCAATGTCATCATACAAACCAAATTTGAATTGTTTATCATCAGGTGTTCTTCCATATATGCCACAATTGTAGAACCACACAGAGTCAAATCTATTGGAATCACGCATCCTTTTCATTAGTTCATGGTTTTGTTTTGTAATGTCATCTACAAAACGAACATTGTTTTTCAAGTTTTTCTTTGCACGCATGACATTCCTTTTGGCATCACTGTTAAATAGTCTGACAATAATTGGTTTTTCTCCTGGTCGATCTGAAGGTAAGCGGTGTATGGCTACACTATTCCTTAGTTCTAAATCCACATTAAGGTATTTCTTGACAAGATCAATGAAATCCTCTCTCAGGTTTTGCTTGTCTCTTTTTTTCATGTTAAACACTTTTATATTGTTCATTGTAGTTACTTTGTATGGTAGCGTCTTTGGTCAGTATAACATTCCTATTAAGAGTTGTCTTTACATTTCCAAGTACATTTTTTGTGGCATCTAGTTGGCCTTTCAAGTTTTCATTTTCCAATGATAATGCATCTATTTTTTCCTGCATATTGTTTGTAACTTGTGTAAGTTTAGTTTCAAATTTTGTTTCCAATTTACTTTCAAAATTGTTGAGTAGTTTGTTAACTATAACAGTAACTAATGTTTCTAATTCAGTACTTTTTTACCAGATCTTTTGTTGCCTCGTTAAGATCAGTTATCTTTGTCACACCTTGAAGACTTGATTTTATTTCCTCAAGGTCCTTTTGCATATGGTCCAATCCTGACAGATCAAATTCAATACTATTGTTTGAGTCATTAGATAGCTGAGAATGTGTTCTACCCTTTTTAGGTGCTTTCTCCTTTGTTGAACCCAATTTTGCTTTGAGCAGTGTTTGAACAGTATTTATATTTGTACTTCTAGGTTGTCCAGGTTTAAGTGAATTACTGCCTCCAGGCATAATGTCAATTTCACTAACAATAAATTCCAATGAAAATATCTGTACACACTCAATAAATGTTCAAAAATCCAAAATTTTCATCAGCAAAAACATCATCCACAGGCACTCGACGTTCAATGAATAAAATGTAGGGTCAATGTGGGGAAAAAAATAGTGTCACTGTTATAATAAAGAGAAAGCTTCCAATCCATTTTTCGGCACAAATGTAAACAAATCGGTTTATTTTTTCGTGTACGGTTTTCGCTTGACCTTTGCGGTATTTATGGATGGAGACCTACCTAATAGTTTCTCCGCCGCATCATTTATTGTAGAGCAGACGATCATACTTCACTAAACCATACTTTTGTGACGTTCCCAGAAATATTCGACTTTCATTGTGGAGCGACCATGACATTGCAGGACCGCACAGAATAAATAGCATATCAATTAAACGAAAACTAGATATAAACAAAATTACGACCTATCACTGGACAATTGAACTAAAAGGTATACATTTTATTTAATTGGTAAGCTTCTGACATTTTTTTGTGACCAGTAAGCGGTCGTAATTTTTTTTATATCTAGATTTCTTTTGTCAATTATTCTGTGCGGCCTGCAATATCATGGTCGCTCCACAATGGAAGTCGAATATTTCTGGGGACGTCACAAAAGTATGGTTTAGTGAAGTATGATCGTCTGCTCTCCAATAAATGATGCGCGGAGAAACTATTAGGTAGGTCTCCATCCATAAATACAGCAAAGGTCAAGCGAAAACGTAGATGAAAAAATAAACCGATTTGTTTACATTTGTGCCGAAAAATGCATTGGAAGCCTTCTCTTTATTAAAACAGTGACACTATATTTTTTTTCCACATTGACCCTACATTTTATTCATTGAACGTCGAGTGCCTGTGCATCATCCTTTAACACATTATATAGGCAATTATCTTTCCAAAAATGTTTTGCTTTAGAACTTCATAAAACATCAAAAAACTGCAAAAATTGCTGAGCTGCTTTTCAAGCAGCTATCAACTCAGCCGCCATTTTTAACCAAACTTGGCAGAAATGTTCAGTTGTCCTGAAAATAGAAAAGAATTTGATGATCTAAGAAACGACATAACAGATTTCAGATGCAGATCCATGAAAAACAATTTGATTTTTACAGGGTTAGGGTACAATCGCGATGAACATTTTTTTGAACTTAATATTGATAAACATATTGAACTTGGATTCAAAGGGAAATTGCAAAACGTGTTCGACCAATAGTTGCCCACTTCATATGTCACCAGGACCTCGAGCTTGTCCTGAAACGGGGGTACATGCTCAGAGGAAAACATTTTGGCATAAAAGAGCAATTCCCCGAAGCAATCGAGAAAAGAAGACAAAAACTGTACGGTGTAATGAAAAGAGCGAAACACGAAGGCAGGCATGTATCGCTCGTTCGTGATAAACTGTATATCGAAGGTGAGCTTTACGTACTACCAGACAACTGTCGGGAGCAGATGGAAACCGCATCCTCTCCAAATCCTCGATCGAGCCTACCACAAACACCATCTACGAACGAGAACGTCAGACAGGCCAATAAACGACAAAGAATTGGGTCTAGTCCAAGTCTAGATACGATAGCGTAAACCCTCATTCCGCTTGTGCTCCAGTTAGGGTTACGAATCGATCCCATTCAACGCATGGGAGCAAATTAAAATTTTCGTTAAGTGAATATTTCAACTTTCTTTTTGCATATCTGGTCATAACTTATTATTCCCTACAATTTTTAAGTAATGGTGATACGAAATAAGTGTTACAATACCTGTTTCTACCTTCATGGTCGATTTCGTATTCGTAAATTGTTTCTTGACCGCCATGGCACCTTACGTATACTCTCGTGATGGGCGGAGCCTATCCATATATGGATCTGAATGCCAAATATGAAATATTTTTACTACGAAAATAACGATGTTTTACTACGATTGATCCAAATAAGAATATCTCCAAAACGAGGCAAGTGCACATGAAATAGCAACTTGTAAACAAAATGCCGGACAGAAAAAAGTTTTCATGCATTCAAATTTTCAGATGGATATAAGTCTACCATGGTTGATGCAGCGTTTACTTAGCACCTCAAGGTTTACCTAAATATATTTATCTCTCACTCCCGTTAATTTTTCCAACCACTTACAACGGAATTAGGACAAAAAACCGCCCGGTGTGAATAACTCCGGGCGCTGCTCCCATACGTTGAATGGGACCGATTCGTAACCCTCGCTGGGAGCAAAAGCGGACTGAGAGTTACGTTATCGTATCTAGTCCAAGTCCAAACATCGCATAGGAAGGTCGCGGGGGTCAATTTGTTACAAATGTTACGAATGTTAACTTAAATGTAAATAATAATGACAGTGTAAATACTATAAATTGTACTCTAAATAGTGATTGTAGTAATTTTGAAAAAAGTCTAGAATGTAGTATTGTAGATTCTTTTTCAGAAGGTATAAAATATCTTTTGTGATATAACAGGAAATGTCGCACTTGACATTAAGCCGGGTTTTCCACAAATGTCGAGCCCTTATATATAATTTAAGCAAGAAGTAGCACTATTTTTTCACTCAATAGCATCTACGTACTATTGCTGTTACTACCGGAATCAGTGGCGGATTCAAGGGGGGGGGGGGGGGGAGAGGGCACCCTGAACCCCCTAAAATTTAGATTTTTCTCACAAAATACACCAAATAATTTCGCTCAGCGAAATTTTTTCAATACACCCCCTATAACCTGAAATCCTGGATCCGCCCATGGGAACATTAATCCACAATCCCCTACCAGACCCTCCCCCGCACCACCTTTCCAGAGACTTGCAGACGGCCCTGGACAACATTGAACTAGATGGTTATGATTTCAAAATGAAAAATAGGGGGACATTTTTGCTTAGAAAATCAGGAGGTCTAGTCTTCAAAAGATTAATTGATTTGATTTGATTTTTGGTATTTAACGCCACTTTCAGCAATATTTCAGCTATATCATGGCGACCAGTTTTAGTGGTGGAAGAAGCCGTAGTACCTTTAGATAAAGTAAGAAACGGATACGAAAATAAACTACTAGAATTTTGTAAAGGAAACAGTCTATTTTAACTCAACGATAGGGTAGGGGAAAACAGGCATGAAGGTGGACTAGCTTGTAAAAAATTAAGTACAGCAGCTTATACTCCGATGTCTACTCTTCTTTACATATTACATTTTCAAGAAAGAAATTTATTGAAAATGCAGATTATATCACAGACCAAAATGTAGTTATTGAAAAAGAAAAAAAGAAATAGGTGGGACAATGAGAAATATGAACAATTTAGAACAAACATTGAATCGGATAAAATTAATAAGCTGAAGAACAAAATTCTCGGAGTTGAGCAAATGGTAAAGAGTAAGAGTGAAATAAACTCACACACAGATGATCTCTGTTAATTTTTTATTGAGACTGCGAAAACTACTTTTGGAACTAAATTTGGCAAAAACTTCAAATATAACTATCGGAAACATATTGGTAATCCCAAACCATGGTTTAATTATGAATGTCAATTAGCAAGAAAAAACTTAAGGAAAAGAAGACGAAAGTTTGAAAATAACCGAATATCTGCAAACCATGAAGAAATGAAAGTATTTGATAAAAATATAAAATTATACTGGACAAAAATATGAGACTATATCGGAAAAAAATTTCATTAGAATTACGCAATCTTAGAAAGAGAAACTCAAAAGAATACCTGAAAATTTTAAATAGAGGAAAAACGAAAACTAAACCCAATATCACAATAGAAAGTTTGTTTGAGTATTTCACAAACCAAAACGAAACTCCAATAGAAAACTAGAGGCTCAGCATTGATCTGAGCCTGTGTCGCTCACCTTTCATTCTGCTCTGAGGAAACTTAATACAGAACCTTCCATAGCCTATTGATGCTTCCCACCAAATTTCGGTTCGTTTTGGCAAAGCAGTTTCAGAGAAGAGGATTTTTAGAAAGCGACCAATCTAAAACAAGAATTGCCTGTGACAACCATGTTTGTTAATGGATCAAAACGAAATGAGCATTCTCTATAGAGAACCCTCCATAGATGCTTCTTACCAAGCTTCATATCATTTGGCCAAGCGATTTCAGAGAAAAGGCTGTTTTAGAAATCGAACAAAAAGAAACAAGAATTGTCTATGACGGCCATGTTTGTTAACGGATCAAAACAGAATGAGCAATCTTAATAGAGGACCTTCCATAGATGCTTCCTACCAAGTTTCGGTCTATTTGGCCAAGCTGTGTCAGAGTAGAAGATGTTTAGAAATCGACCAATCAGAAACAAGTTTTGCCTGTGGCGGCCATGATAGTTAATGGATCGGGAGAACATGAGCAATATTTATTGAGAACTTTCCATAGATGCTTCCTACCAAGTTTTGGTTCATTTGACAAAGCGGTTTCAGAGGAGACGATTCTTTAGAAATCAACCAATCAGAAACAAGAATTGTCTGTGGCGGCCATGTTTGTTAACAGATTGGGACAAAATGAGCAATCTTTATAAGAGGACTTTCCATATATGCTTCCTACCAAATTTCGGATCATTTGGCCATGCGCTTTCAGAGGAGAGGATTTTTAGAAATAGACGTCACCA
Organism: Bathymodiolus septemdierum; assembly: GCA_963383655.1. Taxonomy (NCBI): domain Eukaryota; kingdom Metazoa; phylum Mollusca; class Bivalvia; order Mytilida; family Modiolidae; genus Bathymodiolus; species Bathymodiolus septemdierum. The sequence continues at coordinate 57,202,843 of OY726525.1, read as the reverse complement.
TTCAGAAACAAGAATCGCCTGTGGTGGCCATATTTGTTAATGGATTGGGACGGAATGAGCAATCTTTATAGAGGACCTTCCATAGATGCTTCCTACTAAGTTTCGGATCATTTGGCTAAGCGGTTTCAGAGGAGAAGATTTTTAGAAATCGACCAATCAGAAATAAGAATTGCCTGTGGCGGTCATGTTTGTCAATGGATCGGAACGAAATGAGCACTCTTTATAGAGGACTGCCCCTAGATGCTTCCTACCAAGTTTCGGTTTATTTAGCAAAGCAGTTTTAGAAGACAAGAAGTTTTAAAATCAGCTAATCAGAAACAAGAGTCGCCTGTGGGGGCCAGGTTTGTTAACGGATCGGGACGAAATGAGCAATCTTTATAGAGGACCTTCCATAGATGGTTCCTACCAAGTTTCAGTTCATTTGGCCGAGGGGTTTTAGTGGCATATTTATTTGTAATTCAATTCATAGAGATAACTGCATTTTGAATACAGATATCGATATTTAAACTATTTAAACTATTCAAACGAAATTAGCAATCTTTATAGAGGATCTTCCATAGATGCTTCCTAACAAGTTTCGGTTCATTTGGCCAAGCAGTTTCAGAGGAGAAGGTTTTTTAAAATAGGCCAATCAGAAACAAGAATTGCCTGTGGTAGCTATGTTTGTTAATGGATCGGGACAAAATGAGCAATCTTTATAGAGGACCTTCCATAGATGCTTCCTACCAAGTTTCAGTTCATTTGGTTGAGGGGTTTCAGAGGAGAAGATTTAAATGTGAAAAGTTAACGGACGGCGGACGCCAAGTGATGGCAAAAGCTCACTTTGCCTTTGGCAAGGTGAGCTAATGATAAGGCATTTTCTTTCCCAAATATAGATCCATTCGATTTGAATTGCGTTAACGAAAATTTGAATAAGAAAATTACACAAAAAGAAATTTTAGACTGCATTAAAAGATTGAAAAATAATAAAGCGCACGGTGATGACCATGTAATAAATGAATACATAAAATCTACATCCGACAAAGTGATCAGTCTGATTAAAATCATACCCCAGACTCAATTTTCATATCGTCGGTATGAAAATTGAGTCTGGGATATGATTTTAATCAGACTGACAAAATGATAGATGTGTATATAGAACTCTTTAATATTATTTTTGAAACAGGAATTATACCTGGTAGCTGGTTAGTAGGCTCCATTAATAAGGGAGATAAACTTGACCCAACAAATTTCAGACCTATTACGATTTTAAGTTGTGTAAGTAAATTATTCATGGCCATCCTAAATGAAAGGCTAAGTAAATTTTCGGATGATTTTTTGATATTATGCTAGAACCAAACGGGTTTCCGAAATATTTGTCCAATGCAACGACTGCAACCCTATTTGTATCATATGTTCACGGATATTAGGCCATGTTTGTTTATCAAAAGTATGGACCAGCAAGGAAACGTCACATTCGAACTCCAACTAGATGCTTAGTGGGCTGAGCCTGTGTCACTCACCTTTCATTCTGCTTTGAGGAAACTTAATACAGAACCTTCCATACATGAAGATGCTTCCTACCATAACCAAGTTTCGGTTCATATGGCTAAGCAGTTTCAAAGGAGAAGATTTCTTAGAAATCGCCCAATCAGAAACAAGAATTGCATGTGGTGGCCATGTTTGCTAACCGATCGGGACGAAATGAGCAATCTTCATAGAGGACATTCCATAGATGCTTCCTACCAAGTTTCGGTGGTAGCCATGCTTATTAACCGATTGGGACGAAATGAGCAATCTTCATAGAGGACATTCCATAGATGATTACTACCAAGTTTTGGTGCTAGCCCTGTTTGTTAACTGATCGGGACGAAATGAGCAATCTTCATAGAGGACCTTCTATAGATGCTTCCTACCAAGTGTCGGTGGTAGCCATGTTTGTTAACTGATCGGGACGAAATGAGCAATCTTTATAGCGGACCTTCCATAGATGCTTCCTACCAAGTTTCGGTTCATTTGGCCTAGCGGTTTCAGAGGAGAAGATTTAAAAAATCGGCTAATCAGAAACAAGAATTGCCTGTGGCGGCCATGTTTGGTAATGGATCATAGCAAAATGTGCACTCTTTAGAGAGAACCTTCCATAGATGCTTCCTACCAAGCTTCAGTTCATTTGGCTGAGGGTTTTCAGAGGAGAAGATTAAAATGTGAAAAGTAAATGGATGACAGATGACAGACGACGGACACCAAGTGATGACAAAAGCTCATATTGCCTTTGGCAAGGCTTGCTATAAAGAATATTAAAATGTGAATATCTACTTGCTAAACAACATTATTTAGAAAAAACCTGCTGGAACGTGCTAAGGTGGGTCACGGGTCACTGTAATCGGGCGGCTGTATCGAGAAACAGATATGGTGTTGAAAAAACTGTTGAAACTCATAAAATATTGATAAATGCAATAAAATTCTATGTTTGTCTTCAAGAAATAGGATAGGAAAAACCATGTGTGAAGTTTTATGACTAAATATCTCCGATTTTTATGTAAATTGACGAGTTGAAGTGGGGAAACACCCACAGGTAATTTTAGCGATATATGTTTATCTTGGACAAGAGTAATGAGCGTCCTGATTGGATGACCGATTTAAAACACACTGACTCTGCATGGTAAAAAAGATGCGTGTAAAAGAGATCTATGTAATATTTATTCATTTGTTTGATTCTGGAATATTGTTGATCATTGATTTAAACAAGATAAAAGGGAAAAAGGGGGGGGTGAATTTTATTTGTGAATTTTACAGTTAAATATAAGTTATGTTTCGACAGTTTAAAGAGAAAAATAAAAATTTGTTGCGACTAAAGCTTAAATCAGCGTTAAAAATTGAACAAATAATATCAGTGGTTTGGTAAATGACATTTATTTTAAATATGGAATCTGAATTTATTACTTATTAATTTATTATTAATGATACAATTTTATATCCCGTGTGTGTGTGTGTGGGGGGGGGGGGGGGGGGGGGGGAACTATGATGATAATTTGAAATAAAAACAACACAGGACCGGAGTTTAAGCAAAAATAATTTTTTATTAAAAAAAATCCAGGATCCTTGTGTCCATGATTTTTTTTTTTTTTTTCTAAAGTTATTAATATGAAATATTGACATCCACATTTGCCTTTTGGACAGCACATTTCTGTGTCCACACTTGTAATGTATAGAATAAACATGTTACACTATATCAGCATTTGTTAATTTCTAAGGGAGATAATGGCAAGAGTTATCTTTCTTTTAACAGAGGAGAAGATTTTTTAGAAAACAACCAATCAGAAACAAGAACTGCCTGTGGTGGCCATGTTTGTTAACCGATCGGTCATTAATGTCAAATTTTATGAGAAATGAAATAATATAGTTGTAATTGAATTTTTTTTAAATTAATTAGTGAAATATCACTTTCTATATTTAGTTAAAATCTAATGAAAATGAAGTAAAATATATGACAAATTTATTGAAATATGAAAAAATGTATTTGTTGTAATTTGATTTAAAAAAAGGAATTAATAAGTGAAATATTACATGATTTATTCAGTAAAAATGTTCAGACTCTGTTCAGAAAATTTTTCAAATATTAAGAATTTGTTCAGAATTTTCAGACAATGCTCAGACTTTTCAGACAATGCTCAGAAAGTTCAAAATCTGTTCAGACAATGTTCAGAATGTTCAGAATTTTCAGTCAATGTTCAGAATGTTCAGACACTGTTGAGACTTTTCAGACAATGTTCAGACTCTGTTCAGTCAATGTTCAGAATTTTCAGTCAATGTTCAGAATGTTCAGAAACTGTTCAGAATTTTCAGTCCATGTTCAGAATGTTTAGAATCTGTTCAGACTTTTTCAGAATTTCTAGCACAAAGACTGGTCTATTCAGAATTTCTTGACTGTGTAGTGTAGTGTTTACTTGAATTTATGTCTAAGTGTAATGTTAAATAGTCTCTCATGTCCATTTACATTCATATCTTTTCTTACTAATTAAACATGTCAAAATTAGATCAATTGTGTATATCTTCCATAAAAGCAAAATTACAGACTTTGGGTCACATTTAGCTTCTTTTCCTTAAAAAAAAACCTCTTTTTGTGTAATAACTCAAATGTAAATCAGAAAGATATAAGAAATGGTAGTCAAGTACTACATCAAACTTGGTCTACCTTTCATAGTACATGATCTGGTGTGTAAATTTCAAATGAATTGCAAAAGGGGAATTTAAGAAAGAAAACAAATGTGGGACAGACAGATATATGGACAAACATGGGTCAAATTTAACTGGTAATGAAAAGTGGTAACTAATAGTTTTTATGGGAACACCATAAATACCTTTTACTGGAATTTGTCGCATCTTTTTCTGACCCAATTCCACTTTCCAGGAGGCAGTCCTTTTTCTGCTGCAGATTCTGTTCTTTTAGTCTGTGCAAAAACATCACAACAAGTAAAATAGCTACTGAATTAGGATGTGCATCCAAAAGAATAGAGGATAACCCATTCCATGATCATATATGACTTTTGCGCGATAGGCAATATACGTAAAAATATCATGTGATTCTAGCGATCGTGTGATATTATTTAGGGAAGAGTTTAAGACAGATTATATACATGTACAATGTATACTAGAACATGTACAATGTTAATTTTGTTATTTGTTATCAAGTAATGAACATTGAACTAGCTTACATGTTTGTCTCTGTTGATAACTATGCTATGAGATGTCAGATGACTGTTGGTAAAGGAGAGATCCTCTTGCTACCAAGTACATGTATTCTCTAAATGTAAATTATAGTCAACTTGAGCCTGAATCGATCACTTGATCAAACCTTTATCTTATTACTGTATATTTCATAATGGTTTTGACTAAGAACCAGCTCCTAATTATGCTCTTAGTTAAAATCTAAGCAGATTCTGGGAAAAAATATAAGACTTTTTTTATTTTTAGTTATGGTGGCCATCTTAGATAGAGTTCAAACCAATCAGATACATCTTACAATGGAGACCACCAAACAACTATTCCTGCCAAGTTTGGTCCATATTGGCTTAGTAGTTTCAGAGAAGAATTTTTAATGTTTTGCTCAAGTGTATAATTGTATGCCTTATTTTCTGTAATCACAAAAGTACAAGCTTGAAGAAGAAACCTGGAGTATATGTTAAAAAGCTCTATATTATGCCTCTACAGTAAACGTTTCTGGCTTCAAATAAATCTGCATTGGATCATTTAACTACTTTCTATTTTAAGTATCAGATACAATTTAGAATGAGGACCATTGGACAACTATTCCTGCCAAATTTGGTTTAAATTTGCAAATTGTTTTTTGAAGAGAAGATTAAAATGTGATAAAGAGCTACACACAGTGAACCATGATACGACTGCAGCATGGGGACAAGGAAAGTTCCATGGGGTCAGACCTATAATCCGCCACTCCAATAGTCCGACGGTCTAGTAGTCCAACAGTCTGGTAGTCTGACAGTCCAATATTCCGAGACAGACTAGATACATTTAATAGTTTTTCTATGTAAATAAAATTTCTGTTCTTTATAAGAAATATTCGCTTCCTGAAGTTTTGTGCACTGAAAGCAAGATGCGTCGTCAAACTGACGTTGCAAGATTATTATGTGTTTTAATGGTGCATATATTAGAAACAGGCGGTGAAAGATTCTTTTGTGGTTTACTGAAGCATATATTAAAACTAATTTGGTCAAATTAATTTTCAAGACATTTACTTTAGAGAATTCAAAGAAAAAAGGTCAGAATATATTGCCTAGACCCGGAATACATAGTCTATTGTTCCGGTTGGTTCATATATATCCAAGACAGTTTTTTCAGTATGGTACAAATTGCTTGCTACATCAGCTATGTAGAAAAAAATAATTTAACGGCGAAGAAGATGAAAAGATTTAATTTGATCCAAAAATAATAGCCCCTCGAATATCGTATGGTCGTCACTTTGAGATTATCATTGAATAATAGTGTACTATTTCTTCATTTAAGTGAATACAAATTGCGTCATATAAATTCAAACCAATATTCAAGAAAATTGGTCAAACTAAAACTTTATATCTTTCCTATGTATTCCAGCAAATTTTTACTTTGTTACTTTCTTAATTGAACGGTGAAAGTGAAAAACAAACACATCTCTGTCGGACTATCAAACTGTCGGACTATCGGACTGTCAGACTAATGGGTTATCGGATTATAGCTATGCTCCCAAGTTCAATAAGTGTATATTAAAAGCAGAGTTACACTTCAAAAAATATAATTAACATAGAGACCAAATGGGTAACTTTTTTAATAATGGACCAACAATTTTGAAATTAATTGTCAGAGTTCGTAGATATCATATATTAATAAACATCTAGAAAAAAAATTGCTGATTTGAAAACTGGATTTTTAAGAATTTTTTTCTGAACATTTATAGAAGTCAAACGGACTATAATAAAACATACTCAAATCTTATTTTATGTCCTGATATTCAGCTTAATTGGTCACAAATTTTAAAACTCTGAACATTTCTCTTGACTTTAGTGGCTTCACAGATATAAACCAAAAAAAAGTTTCATCAATTTTAAAAAAAAACTCACATTACTTGGTTAAATAACTGTATTGAAAACTCTTAATCTTTCAAAACTAATCTACCTGATGACATCTTTACCAAATAAAGGTAATAACAAAATTACCGAACTCCGAACAATCTTACAAAGGGAAAGTCAAAACTCATAATTATATAAACAGACAAAATCAGTCAACAACCGGAAAACTGTGAAAACCGTAATGACCCTGACTTGGTACAGGCATTTCTAAAGAAATGGTGGGTTGAATCAGATTTTAAGGCGCCAAACCTCCCGCTCTCATTACGGTTCAAAGGTTCCGGCTGTCACTGTAACAGTATTTAAATACAGGAACAAAATAGGTAAAATAGTAGTCAAAGCAGTACCATATTCGGTGACGTAAATGTCAAAAATATTTTTACGTCACACATTGACAAAAAAAATTCTTGACATTTTTGACTTCTTTATCTTTATACATTTTCACTATATGAAAATGCATCGCTTATAATTTTTTCTGCAGAGACGGAATATATTTCGACAAGATATTGGTATCGGAATATAAACTTTTTAAGAGATCGAATAAGGCGAATCTTTTTATAGCCCTGGTCCAGTAGCCTGTTTCTCAGATGAAGATGACGTTTCAGGAAATCAGAATAATTGCTACTGGCCCTTGCATAGCGAATCAATTGCGAGATGTAAACACCATATGCAGGAGAAGCTGGTATATTGCTGCACATGTTTGGAAAATTTATGATTTTAAAATTGAAGTCGTCCCGCTTATCATAAATTTTAGTACTGAGTTGACCACTGTCGTCAAATTCGAGGTATAAGTCCAAAAATGATGCGGACGAAGCTGTATCGGTGGTCTCTTTAACTTCCAGCTCTGGAGGGTATATCAATGGAAGAAATTCTGCAAATCTAGAATTATTGATAGATAAAACGTCATCAATATACCTGTATGTGAAATTAAAGGCTCTAGCCTCATGAATCTTCTTATCTTTTACAAGCTTTTGAAGAAACTCCGACTCATATGAGTATAAAAATAAATCGGCTAGAAGAGGGGCACAATTCGTACCCATTGGTATGCCGACGACCTGCTGAAACAGTGTCCCTCCAAAGGAGACAAATATGTTATCGATGAGGAACTCCAGCATACTGATCACTTGTTCCTCGGAGTAGCATGTTTTACCTTTATGAATTTTGTTTGAAAAATATGTGGAATTGTAGCCTAACACAACAAATTTTGAGCCATAGTTTCTATGACTAAAAGCTTTATGAATTGTTTCTTTTAAGCGGGTTTTTAATTTGTCATGCGGTAGGGTGGTATATAGAGTTGAAAAATCAAAAGTTTTGATGGAGGATACCTGAGAGAAAGATCTTGATTTCAGGTTATCCAAAAGATCTTTAGAGTTTTTCAAAATCCACATGTGATTTATGCCACTACGCGAGTAAACAGTTTCACAATATTTCTGTTGTCCCTCTTTTACTGCAGACAGAATCTTTGTCAGGTGAATAGACAATTCTTTCGTCGAACAAGTTGATGATCCCGCTATGTACCTTTCTTTGTATGGTGTCTTATGGAGTTTAGGTATCCAATATAAATAGGGTAAATCCTCAGACTCTTTACCAGAGGGAATGTTTAAAGAGGTCATGAATGATCTGTGGTTAGCTAGGATTTCATCTTTGTCGAACGAAGTTGGTTTGTATGTGGTATTACTAGAGGTAATACTTAGACCAAATATAATGAGATCAATTCATTACTTTTTAATTTTATATGGTATGGAAAATCTGAGAGAATAAAGCACAACACATAATTGTGGAGCCTCTGTTAAGATTATCCATGTTTCAATTGGTATTGGGAAAGCAGTTTGACAAACTGGAAAAGGAAATGATCCATTGTTTGAAGAAAATAGTCATTGCTTACAGGTGAATCTTATTGTTGGACATTTAAAATTTGTATTGTGTTAAAATATTTGCGGTTGTATAACTAAACTGACAGACATCTAAAACCTTACGGAAAGCCCTGTATCACGGTCTTTTATCTCTTTTAGGTTCTCTATGAGTTTTCTCTTCCACTGAGGTACCACTGAAGTATCTTTAGTTGGTCTTACATATGCCAGATTTGTTGTAGATGGAGACTTTTCCCGTAAATCTTTAGATTTCAACCAACTTGGTGCATAGTGGTCTCTATCTGAAAAAAAAATGTTTTGTGAAGAATGTGACATGTTAAATTGGTAGTACATGTGGATCAATTCTAATGTACAGTACATTTTAAAACAAATGTTTAACATTCAGATCAACACAAAATATATACATTTTGTTCAGGAGGGTTCCAGCCGAGTGTTATTTCAAATGGTTCAATGGTTTCCCAGAATAATTTAATTATTTCTTCTAGAATTAACATCCTTTGATAATCTTTAAAACAACAGATATGTTTAAAGTCATTGTAAAGTAATAGTGTTGCTTGTTTCCTTGAATTAGGAGAGGATAAATATCAGCTAGTGCTATTATCCAATACTTTTCATTTTTCGGAATACATTATTTTTAAACATATAAACTTGTCCTTGTCAGGAATCAGAGAAATATTAAATTACGAAATGTCAACAATCTATGCATGGTCCACTAAGTGGCTAGTAAACTTTAACCTTCAAAAAACAGAAGCTATGACGATCACTAGAAAAATGTAACCAATTGCTTTATCTGCCTCTTAAAATGAATAATACAATAATAAATCAAGCTACAGAACATAAACATCTCGGTTTAGAAATTTCAAGCTGTAAAAAAAATATTGATTTGATAACGGAAGAAAGCTTTTACTAAAGTTAACATAGTTAGAGAATTCAAATTCATTCTATATAAGGCAACCTCAGATATTTTTTTTATCTTACGTTCATTCGGCCAATTTGGAATATGTTGACGTCATATGGAATAATAAGACATTGTTCTAATTGTTCAAATTGAGGCAACTCATTAATAATCTATATATAGAAATGGGTTGGGAAATGTTACAGGCAAGGAATAAACACCATAAAAAATAGATTTATATATACTGGTAAGTGGTCTTGTATCCCTTTTACTTACTGAAAATGAGGGTCACAAATAACTTTGAAACTACACGTGACTACAACACTGGACAGACCTCAAGTATTCTTCCAGCTTGTGCTAGGACAACTTTATACAATAATTATTTTGTAATATCTACTGTAAGATCATGGAATAACGAACCCATGGCAACAAAAATAGTAGGTGTCCTTCATCTCTCAAGTCCTATTATAAGTCAAAATGTATAAAGAAACCTATTTATTATTACCCTGGAACACAAATTAAACCAGTTAGCTACATGTATTTCTTCCCTTAGAGATTTATATTATGTCATTAATGTTACTTTATAACTAACAGATACGGAATAATATATATTAATATCAACTTGTTTTCCCAATTCTATTAATTACCTTGTATCATGTATAGTTCAGTATTGTAATTTTATGTGGAATTAATTAATAAGATAAATATTTTTGAATTAAACTACTTACTTGCAGTCCTTTTAATCTTCAGATAAACTCCATCATGATTAGACACTGAAGACGTCAGTCTATTACCTGACGAAGTCATGTGTCCATTTACAGCAATATCTGTTGCTTCCTGTTGAGGGATAGAAGACTTCCGTAGTGTACCTTCTAGACTCTTGTCTTCTACAAATAGAATGGAGGACTAGATTTAAAACCATCACTATTTACAAATTCAATACTCTTCTTGGTGACTGCATATTCATGTTGTACGGGTTCAACAATATTTCAGCAATACCGGTGGAGAAATCGAAAACACCCTTTTTGACACCTTTGAACCTCTTGTTTCTGTGGTTGATTTCTGATCGCAAAGCAATCCTATAAACTTTAAGGTCAATCTAATGAGCATTCCTAACCAAGATTGGTTTCAACTAGCCCAGTGGTTTCAGAGAAGAAGATAAAATGAAAAGGTTTAAGGATCATTGGGTCAGGTGAGCTAAACATCACTTTGACTTTCTGATGACAACATTATACAAATATGAGTCAATCAGCTTATTGATTTTTGTTGTTTATCATAACTTTCTGCAATTTTTCAGCTATTTTCTGACTACAAGACTTATTGAGTGAGCAAAACCAGAGCGAATATTAAGAACTGATTGTGAAATCCATACCTTGGTTTGAAAGTGGTGCTGAACACTATAACCCTAATCCTAACCCCATGCCTTGGATATGTGTCTTGACCTAACACTTGAGGTGGGTAACAGGATTCAGACTCAGGTAAGTGATGTTAGGCTTGAGGTCAGAAGGTCAACAACCTTTATCAATCTGCCACCAGGTCCCTCAGCCAACCAGAAACAAGAATTGCCAGTGGTGGACATGTTTCTTTGCCAGATTAAGATTAAATGAGGAATGTTTGTACTAAGCTACAAGTCATTTGAATTTTCCCAACTTAACCCCAACCATCTATTTGTGTGATTGTGTACTTGCTGTAGTGTCAGACATGGTGTCTTGTCTGTACAGTTAAAGCAAACAAGAACACACCTGTGAAGCAAAACTTAATGAATATTTTTAAATGAATTTAGTGAAAAGAAAAATTTCTCAGGAGTCTCAATGTTATGAAACATATAATAACAAATCTTAAGCAATCTGACCTTTTGCATCCTGCATTTCCTTAGAATCAGATAACCAACTAGCTTTCTCATCTACCCTGTCAACTGAAGGTCGTAGCTTTGTGTCCTGTAACGAAGATGGTTTGTCACTATCACTTTTAGCACTGTCCGATCTTTGAATGCTTGTTTCTATTTTTGTTGATTTAAACATATTTTTATTGATGAATTACATATTACATTTTTTTTTCACAATACAATATAACATAGGATTCAGAAACAAGCATAGCGCTTATATTAATCCGTTTCCTACAATTATTTTTGCTGGTGTATTGCGTAGAGTTGGCATTTCAACGCGATGTTTAATGTCGGAATCGTTACTTGATAAATCGTCCATATCTTGCCGTAAAGACCTAGCTGATTTTAATTTGGGCTTTTCAAAAATTCCAGTTGGTGGTTTTTCCATTTCAATATTTTGTTTGGTTTCAATTGTCCAAGTGGTTTCAGAGAAGAAGCATTTTGAAACAGTTTCCCCATAGTGTCCAATGTTAAATTAAGTCCTGCCGTAGCCGCCATTTTGAATTTCATATCGGAACAAAAAACCTTAAGATTGTAGAGGACCATCCAATGAACATTCATGTACAGTTTAGCTTTAATCATATTTGTAGTTTCTGCGAAGAAGGCATTTGAACATTTTCCCATAGGGTCCAATGTTAATCTATGACCTGCGATAATGACCATCTTGGATTTCCGATCGGCATAAAAACCAGAAATTTGGTAAAGGACATTCCAATGATCATTCGTTTACAGTTTAGGTTTAGTCAGTTCATTAGTTTCAGAGAAGAAGATCTTTGAAATTGCAGCCAATCAGAGCATATTATTGGCCCTGGCAGCCATGTTGAATATTTGACTGGAACGAAAAACAGAAACTTTGTAGAGGACCACCCAAGGAACATTCCTGCTAAGTGTGGTTCCAATTGGCCCAGTGGTTTCGGAAGTTTGAAATGTGAAAAGTTTACAGACGTCAGACGACGGACGCCAAGTGATGACAATAGTTCACATTTGGTCCAGGTGAACTAAAAACAGGCGGTGAAAGATTCTTATGTGGTTTACTGAAGCATATATTAAAACTATTTTGGTCAAATTAATTTTCAAGACATTTACTTTAGAGAATTCAAAGAAAAAAGGTCAGAATATATTGCCTAGACCCGGAATACATAGTCTATTGTTCCGGTTGGCTCCTATATATCCAAGAGAGTTTTTTCAGTATGGTACAAAATGCCTGCTACATCGGCTATTTAGAAAAAAAAATTTACCGCGAAGAAGATGAAAAGATTTAATTTGATCCAAAAATAATCGCCCCTCGAATATCGTATGATCGTCACTTTGAGATTATCATTGGATAATAGTGTACTATTTCTTCATTTAAGTGAATACAAATTGCGTCATACAAATTCAAACCAATATTCAAGAAAATTGGTCAAACTAAAACTTTATATCTTTCCTATGTATTCCAGCAATTTTTTACTTTGTTTCTTTCTTAATTGAACTGTGAAAGTGAAAAACAAGCAAATCTCTGTCGGATTATCGGACTGTTAGACTAATGGGCTGTCAGATTATAGTTATGCTCCCAAGTTCAATAAGTGTATATTAAATTTATTTTCAATAAAATTACTTTATTTCTTTATTATTTCATTTCTTTTTCCTTATTTTAGCTTGTTCGTGTCAATATTCATACTATCTTATGTTAACATCAAATGGCATGTGCCGACCCTACATGTATGTAGATACTAACAAGTTAAAATAAGGAAAAAGAGATGAAATAATAAAGAAATAAAGAAATTTTATTGAAAATAAATTTGCAAACAGAAAGTTAAAAAAAAAGGGGGTGGTAAGTCCGTGTCACGAGCGCCTGTGCTCAATCGATGGTTAAAATGCCCATGCTGACTCTTCAAATATATATTCTCCAGACACATGTATATTTCTTTTATATTATATATATATATATATCAGTTTTATTTTATCATTGCGAAAAAAAAAAGAGGCAAATGTGCTAAAGACGTAAGATTCAAACAAGACGACCTCAAGAGCCTGAATAGCTCACCTGGCAAACCGTACCTTATAAGTTTGTGAATCTATGCTCATAGAGAATAGCCGAAAAATGCAAAAATCGGTAAAAACTGACATTTCAGAGGCTATAACTCCACCACCTGTAATCCGATTCCAGGAAGATAGATCTTGTCATGCTGTTCAAATTTGCAATTAAGATTGACATTCTATCTTCTATAATAATATTATCTATTCAAGATAATAGCCGAAAATGCAAGAATAGGTAAAAACTGACATTTCAGGGGCCATAACTCCAACACCGGTAGAACTTGTCATGCTGATCAATTTCGCAGTTTACATTGAACACCTATCTCTTATAGTTTTCAAGATAAAAGCCGAAAATAGCAAAACTTGACATTTCAGGAGCAATATCCCATATAAGGGGTCGTCGTACAACTTCAACCTGATGGAGAGTTTTGTAGAACTTCATTAACTGAACATTTAAGCAAGCAAAGGTTTTTTCTCTATCTATAATAGTTTTCAAAATACTAGCCAACAAGTGCAACGACTTCGACCTAACGGAGACTTTTTTTTAGAGCTTTTGAACCTGAAGAAGGAAGGTCGCCTGCATTTTCCTCTATCTGCAATAGTTTTTGAGATATTAATTAGCAAAAAACTGCAGTTTGACCCCTATGTTGATCTATGTTCTATTTTAGCAATGGCGGACATTGTTTTAGTCGTCGTTAATGTCGGACACAATTTTTAATCTAGATTGCTTAAAGATAATTGTGGTCAAGTTTGGTTATAATCTCTTCGGTAGTTTTAGAGGAGAAGATCAAAATTTACGACGACGACGACGACGGACGCCAAATGATAGCAATAGCTCACTTGGACCTTCGAACCAAAAGAGCTAAAACTAAATTGATAGTTAAAATTTACATGAAGAAAGTGGAGATCTAATTACTACTAAACCTTCAATCATTAGAGCGTCCGTTTGGTGCTTATTTATGAATACAATTTAGGCCAATCGTCGAATGCAGTATACATAAACATTTTAAACATTTTGAATTGAGGAAAATCGAAAAAGTTTCCCAGTTTTTTTTCTATTATCTTTACAAACTTAATCATCTGTATATTTTGAGAGCGACCGTTTCATCTATATGGCGAGGGACAAACCTGTATCTTTATGGTTATTTCCATGCATCTATGTACAAATTTACATGATCCTGCAACTTAAAGTTGCTGAGATATGAACTCGGACGTTAAACTCGTTTAAAGTCAATTAAGCATGAAGTGTAGGTCAAAGTGACCTACTTTTGCCAGGATGCTGACCTACCATCCCAGATGCATCTATGTACAAGCTTACATGATACTACAACTTATAGCTAATGAGATATGAACTCGAACGTAGTTCAAAGTAATTGAAGCGTGAAATATGGGTCAAGGTGACCTACTTTTACCAGGATGCTGACCTACCATCCCAGATGCATCTATGTACAAATTTACATGATCCTGCAACTTACAGTTGCTGAGATATAAACTCGGGCGTTTAACTCGATCAAAGTCAATGAAGCATGAAATGTGGGTCAAAGTGACCTACTTTTACCAGGATGCTGACCTACCATCCCAGATGCATCTATGTACAAATTTACATGATCCTGCAACTTACAGTTGCTGAGATATAAACTCGGGCGTTTAACTCGATCAAAGTCAATGAAGCATGAAATGTGGGTCAAAGTGACCTACTTTTACCAGGATGCTGACCTACCATCTCACATGCATCTATATACAAGTTTACAGGATCCTACAACTTATAGTTAACGAGAAAGCAAAAATTCGAAATTGCGACAGCGAAGAGGCGAAATCGAAATCATTTCTCCATTTTGCGTTTCAATCTGTTCAGGTTTCCGGCTCTCGCTTATTCCCGTCGTCTTTTTTGCATCTTCGCAAGCAGGAGGGTGGTCAAGGCGCTGGACATTAAAACCACGATGTCGACACCGTTGTGGGTTCGATCCTCATGTGTGTCAAGGTTTCAAGGCACCTTCCGTAGCTCAGGGTTTCGCCGATTTTCCAGCTTGGAATATCGGGTTCCTCCCCCCAACAAGACTGGTGACCTTGCGAGAACCCCATATCTGTAAAACGGTCGTTCATTTTACCGTCGGAAAACTTGCCTTTAAGTTTCCCATACCTTCACATTCGCGTTGTGAGTTCGACCTACGATTAGGCTAGGCTTAAGGTCAGGTTTAAAATTAGAATTAAGCTAAGACCTAGGTTTAGGGATAGTGTTGGATCGAGGGTTTGGGTGAGGATTAGGCCTAAGGGTAGGGTAAGGTTTAGCCTAGAGTTTGCATACTTTAAAGGTCTTGGTTGGGTAAGATTACGTTGAAGTCAGGGTTATGCTAAGACGAGGGGGGGAGAGGGGATTTACTATATAGCCATTTTTCCGGGGGGAAATTCTACTATATAGCCACTTTTCCCCGTTGAAAACTGGGGAGAAAAATGGCTATGTTCAATGATATATTCATTTTTCCGGGGGGTGGCTATATAGTCAGTTTTCCGGGGGGGGGGGGGGGAATGGCTAGGTGGAAAACTACTATATGACACCGGAACGTCAAATGATTTTGCTTCTGGACTTTTAGGCTGTTCTCTTCTTTGAGGTAAGGGAGTACTCTTTAGCGTAGGAATTCGAAACGCTCCTTCTTCTCTTTCTTGATTATCAGTCCCTCTTCCCTTCTGAACACTTTTTAAGTGAGGCACAATAAAAACTAAATATTCACCATCTGATATAGGTGGAGATTTTAATTCTAACTCAAATTTTTGGCACTCTTTTTAAATCAGGCATTTCAAGCTGAGACTTCTCTTGATAATATTTCTCAATGTCTCTGTAGGTTTTGGAACATTTCGTATTTGAGACTTTTCAAAATATATTCCATAGTTTGTATTGTTCGTGCTACTTTCTTCAGTATTGTGCTCTAATGACATTTCTATGTCAGAATCATTTGTTTCAACTTTTTTTAATTTTGGGGTTTGGAAAACATATATATTAATATTTGATGAAACATGAGAATCTTCAGATTCTCCTGTTCTCCCTGTGATAAATTGTAGGCTGTTCTTAACTTGAGAGTTTGAAAGACGTGTCTAGAATCTATATCCTCAGAATCGTTACCAGACAAATCTCGACCTTTCGTTGGTGCTTTTTGTACTTGTTTTAAAGATGGCATATCAAATGAAGAACTACAAAACTTTTCACTATCTGTCTTATCACATTCTGCTCTTGAAACAGCTTTTAATTTTGGTTTCTCAAATTGAATTGCATTTGCTATGTACAGAAGATTTTAAAGATTCCCTGTCAGCTGTTTTCCTTAACACTAAGCTATTAATATCCGACTGGTTCTGAAAATCAGTAGATGATAACGCCAACAGTTGTTAAATCTTTCTTTGATTGGTCATCTGAAGTTATATCACTATCAGATGGACTTGATCCCCCAGTTTTCTTTCTAGGTACTGGAATTGGCTGTAGAATATTTTCGTACAAATATTCATTTAAATTGTTTTTAACTCTAATTTCAATATTTGCATTAATTAACTTGCATACAACCTAATCCAGATATATTCAAAATTTGAAAAACCAATTTTATAAAAAATAAAGAAACTTTTTCATAAATAATTTTAATTTTTACTCAGCCTATTTAAGCATAGTTTGTACAGTATAAGAGCTGCTTATATCAAATTTCATTTATGGGTTAGGATTATGGTGTTTATTGCCACTTTCAACAATATTTCAGTTATCGTCCCGGTATATGTTTTCGCAGCATGTCATATGTTTTCGCATCATCCATTTCATTTTGATTTCCAGTGCACGCGCACAGGCGCTCGTGAAACGGACCACCCCCCTTTTTTCTAACTTTCTGCTTACAAATTTATTTTCTATAAAATTTCTTTATTTCTTTATTATTTCATCTCTTTTCCCTTATTTTAACTTGTTCGTGTGAATATTCATACAATCTTATGTTAACATCAAATTGCATGTGTCGACCCTATTAGATACTAATAATACAGAAGGCATGCAACTCGGCAGGTTTAAAAATCGTACCCCTGCTCGCTTCGAGTACATTTATTGCACCTTATTTCCATTGTGTCATTCAATCTAGGATATGTATCCATTCCTAAAAGACGCATCTTTTTGCCCCTGTTTTTGTTTTATGCATACGATAGCTCAGTTCTCCAGAATTTTAAGATTTTCACACATTTATTGCCAAATTTTTCGTATAAGGATCCACGACTGACAGAAGTGACATACCACTGCATTAACTTCAACGATAGGGTCAACAAAGTTCCATATTTAATTTTTTGGAACTCTTAGAAGAGCTATGAGAGACTATATATATGTACAATCAACAATGTATGTCATAGACGTACATTTCTTATTTTTAATGACATAAGAAATATTGTTTGTTGTACATTTTGTTTTGTACATCACGGTAACTACTAATAATAACTAGCGTGCTTGCCTCGAGTGCAGTAGATCGTGGGTTCGAGCCCCGATCGGATCAAACCAAAGACTATAAAATTTGTATTTGTTTCTTCTGCGCTAAGCACACAGCATTAAGGAGAAAGAGCCAAGTCTGGTTGTCTCGGAATCAGGATAATGTGTCCCAGTGGGGCGACATGTTTATCAACAGACTGTTGTTTCAGTGATCTAGCACTATAAAAAAATTCGAATAAGCGTGTTAGTCTAAGACGAAGTGCACCTCACCATCATCTCATTGAAAAATAACATGTACTCGATATGATATAGCTGAAAAGTTGCTGAGTTGGCGTTAAGCAACAATCACTCCCTCACTCTATATTTCAGGTAAAACATGCTTTAAAAAAAGTATACCGAGGTAATTTTATGACAAATTTTGCTGAAAATTTGGCTCACAACCTCTAAATGTGTTGAAGTTTGTGTCATAATCTTCATATAATTGTCTGGATTACAGTTTTCAATTTTCTTGAAGATATTATTATAGTAGTTTGTCATTGATTTTGTAATAAGATTGCTCAGATCATTTATGCGTCTTTCATTAATATGCTGAAATTTAACAATTACAAACCAAACAATTTATAACAAATGCGAAGCAATTCTCTAAATGCTATTTTTATCAATAAAACATGTCCTGCCCTTTGCTGACACCCTGCTCCTTTCAAATTCTAACTGGAGCACTGGATTATATATATACGAAGACAAGTTATCTTATAAAACAATATACACTATATTTATCAGCGATGACATTTCTGCATATTTTGTTGCCCCTTTTCCGCAAATTTTAACAATTAATTATATTTGTGTCTAATCCACAAACATAAAATATGAAATAGAGGTAAGAACAGGTATTCATTCGCCGAATTAGGTGGAAGACAGTTTCTTAGCAGACATCCAGTCAGCTACATACTTCAAACTCTGCTCTCTCGATACCAATTCTCAGCTTACATAGTAGTGAAATAGAAAAGTTACAGTATTTCATTGAATGCTATGAACAGTACACTTCTGGGACGAGTTCGAGATTGAATTACATCAGCAGCATGTGCCACACATTTGTTGCCAGGACCGGATTGTTGAGTAAGAGTTCATGCTTTTACATTATCAACGTTAGATGTAACAGAATTCTATTTTCATTTAAAACAACGGTGTAGAAAAAGGTGTGGAGTTTTTTGAGGTAATGGTTGGCAAAGTCTGGGTACTCATACAAGTTTGGATTTCTACCTGATTATAGAACAACTGCTTTTCCGCAGTTCGATTTGGGAAAAAAAATGATGACCTTTGTCCAAAAGTTGTATTTTTTTGGTCAATAACATAATGTCTGTAGAAAAAAATCGAAAATAGCCGATTTTGTTTAAATTAAAACGGAGACATAATAATTCGGTCCGGAGGTTTTAACACAGATTGATTCATTGATGTACCCGCTCTCTCCATCTCTGAATAGCTTTTCTCAAGTCCAGGGTATTATAACTCAATAGTAAATAAATGCATGCCTTAATTTTCTACGTATTCGGGATTCTTCTTACTTTTGTACTTCGGAAACTATTTCGCTTTCGGTGCCTTTGTAATGGAGAATACACTCCAACTGTAGATTCTTAAAAATAATCAACGAGACCCGTAAGGGTCGAGTTGATTATTTTTGAGAATCTACAAGTTGGAGTGTATTCGATAACATAATGCATTTCCATAAACGTGACGACTTCAATTTTAAAATCATAAATTTCCCAAATATGTGCAGCAATATACCAGCTTCTCCTGCATATGGCCTTTACATCTCGCAATTGATTCGCTATGCAAGGGCCAGTAGCAATTATTCTGATTTCCTGAAACGTCATCTTCATCTGAGAAACAGGCCACTGGACCAGGGCTATAAAAAGATTCGCCTTATTCGATCTCTTAAAAAGTTTATATTCCGATACCAAGATCTTGTCGAAATATATTCCGTCTCTGCAGAAACGATTATAAGCGATGCATTTTCATATAGTGAAAATGTATAAAGATAAAGAAGTCAAGAAAAATGTCAAGGATATTTTTTAATCAATGTGTGACGTAAAAATATTTTTGACATTTACGTCACCGAATATGGTACTGCTTTGACAACTATTTTGCCTATTTTGTTCCTGTATTTAAATACTGTTATAGTGACAGCCGGAGCGTTTGAACCGTAATGAGAGCGGGAGGTTTGGCGCTTTAAAATCTGATTCAACCCACCATTTCTTTAGAAATGCCTGTACCAAGTCAGGGTCATTACGGTTTTCACAGTTTTCTGTTGTTGACTGATTTTGTCTGTTTATATAATTATGAGTTTTGACTTTCCCTTTGTAAGATTGTTCGGAGTTCGGTAATTTTTGTATTACCCTTATTCGATAACATAATACATTTCAATATGCAACAGTGTTTTCATTTTATATTTTTACCCTTTTAATATTCAGAAAGCTAAATAAGCCACAATTAACAAAAATTAAACAATAAAATTGTATCGGCATTCGTGCTGTCGATTCTTTTTTATATTTAGATATTTCAAGGTCTTTCAAGTGAAAACAATGGTCTGTATTTAGATATTTCAAGGTTTTTCAAGTGTTCCAAACTGTTCACCTATGGTTTGTCTGATTTGTTATACTTGCGGTCTGTTCGTTAGTTGTTTTTGTATTGCGAGAAATGTTCACGTACTCGTCAGTTCTGAACATAAATTATGTTAGATACGATAACGTAACCCTCATTCCGCTTGTGCTCCAGTTAGGGTTACGCATCGGTCCCATTCAACGTATGGGAGCAAATTAAAATTTTCGTTAAGTTTGCATATCTGGTCATAACTTATTATTCCGTACAATGTTTAAGTAATGGCGATAGGAAATAAGTGTTACAATACCTGTTTCTACCTTCACGATCGATTTAGTATTCGAAAATTGTTTCTTGTACGCCATGGCACCTTACGTATACTCTCGTGATGGGCGGAGCCTATCCATATATGGATCTGAATGCCAAATATTAAAACGTACTACGATGTTAAATACTACGAAGATTTCATTCATTCAAATTTTCAGATGGATATAAGTCTACCAGGGATTGAAGCAGCATTTACTTAACACCTCAAGCTTTACCTAAATATATTTATCTTTCACTCCCGTTAATTTTTCCAACCACTTACAACGGAATTAGGACAAAAAACCGCCCGGTGTGAATCACTCCGGGCGCTGCTCCCATACGTTGAATGGGACCGATTCATAACCCTCGCTGGGAGCAAAAGCGGACTGAGGGTTACGTTATCGTATCTAAAATTATGCCAGATCTGAAATACTTGTATCGTGTTTTGTATATTATTGATCAATTGCTTTTTTAAACAAATTGTTGATATTTTTTAAGCAAAGATTACTATCAAGTGTCATATACACTAATTATAGAACATATTAGAGTGGTCACTGTAGCCGAGTGACCAGCAAAGACTGATACTTTTAAGATAGTAAGAAGAAGAGGGACACAAATAGTGCCAAGCTATAAGGCAGCAAAAATAGCTCATTTTTTTTAAAAGAATAAAAATGTACAATGAATAGAAAAATTAATACAGATAATTGTAAAGGCTTAAGCAATGTATGTAAAATGAACTGTATTTTTGCATTATGTGTTGAACAAAAATATGATATTGTACGTTTACAAGAAACATTTTGGAATAATGATTTCATAGAAAAGGTTAAACGAGATCAAATTATATGAGAAGGAGGAATTTTTTTACAGTAATGGAGAAAATAATAGACAAGGAGTTACTATTTTAATAAAAAACAAAATTTAAAATGTATTTTTTGAAATAGAAAGAGAAGATGGTAGATACATGCATATTATTATTAAAGGTAAAATAGAAGATAAACATATAGATATTTATAATATATATGCTCCAAAATTCAGTAAATGAGATGTGCATATTTTGAAAAATACAAAAAAAAATAATTAACAATGGATAGTGTAGTTGCTGGAGATTTCAATACTACTCTATCACAAATTGATAAATCAGGACAATCAAAACATGTACATGATAAAGCTGTAAAATCCTTATTAAATATTATGAATGATAAACAACTGTGTGGATAAATAGAAAGGAGTAGGTATGATAAGGGCAGAAATTGGCCTAAAAAATAGACAAATTATAAATGAAACGTATAGCTTTCGTTGTTTCTTGATTTTATAAGACCTTTACCTCAACTACTATTTTGGTAACAATTTTCCATATTTGCACGTGCGATGACATCACACTAGTCAATGAAAAGTCTATCGTTTCGTGAAAATATATGAAATCTAACAAGAAATGTGTATTTAATGTCAATTTTCAGTATAACCACAAGCAGGTACCAACGGCATATTTTAGTATGATGTTTAATATACATAAACACATACCTCATTTAATTTTTGTGTTGGTACCCGAGTGTGGAGAGTATGAAATCTGCAATAAAAAAAATATTTTAAGGTCGATTTCTCGTCAGCGGCCATTTTTTATTGACCGTTTTCATCCGTAATAGACAGAAATAGAAATCGACCTTTTAATCTCATCCAAAATAAAGTTGGTTATCGTAGTTGTTTTGCTACGGGAGTAAAACTTGAACTTTTATGAAACATTTTTGACGTTAAATAAATTTGGAGGTGATTTACTGCCGACCTGATTGTGCATTGAGTCCGACGTGTTTTTGTTCTAACCCTCAGTGGAATTTCATGTGTTACTATACTAAAGTATACTTTAATATTATCCCCACAATTCACAAAAAGTACAGAAAACAAAACAAGCAACCAAAAAGAAAATTAATACGTCATCGGAATTTTCTATTTTTAGTAGTCCCTTTACTTATTATTTTCTTTTTTTCCTTTAACAAATATATTTTATTTAGCTCTTTCGCAAAGTGAATTCCCGATGAATAATTGTATTAGCGTAAATTTGATTTATATATAGCTTAATATTAACGTTACGGTGGCATAATGGTTTAGCACACATGACTGCCGATAACACCATCGTGAGATCAATATTTTATTCTTACTTATTTCAATAAAGTATGGAAAAAGAAGCAATATATTTGATAATTCATAATTCATCTAATACAGTACATATAACGATATAACGTGCATGTTTTAGCATAGTACACGAATGTCAGGTTTTATTTACATATTCGGTGTTTTGTTTATAATGGTCCTTTTGTTAACCTTACTAAGAATTTCATTGATATAGTCTATCGTTTATGAGTCAGTGCTAAATGTATAGTATTACTTGGAACTTTAGTGGTATGATTTTACTTTAATGGGCCATGACCGATAATACAGTATTACCAAGCATTCTATTTATATAATCTATCACGTTTAACTTTTCTCAACAAAAAAAGTTTGAAGATACCGTAAATATAAATTACCGTCTTCCAATCAAAGTATACTACCGTATTTGTACTCGTAGACATATCAGAATCGAAAAAATCATGGAAGCCAGAATGTGTTTTGAGTTTTAACATGGATTGGCGGATATTGGTAAATTTTATCCCTCGCTTCTGGTTCGGGATAAAATACTATTCTCTGATGTTCTCGTGGCAAGTAGAATTTTCATTGCCTGAAAAGGTACTTTTAAACCTTCAGGGAAGCCGTGCGGTGACAGAAAATCAATAATCGCTCTCACCTATGTGCTGTCCATTTACATTGTGCACAGCAGACGACACACATTTCACAAGATGACAGAAAATCAATAATCGTTCTCTGTGATCTTTGTCCAAAGATACACGTATTTATGTTTTTCCTATAATAAGGACATACTTATTAATGTTGGAACATTCAGATACAAATGTTATCAGTCTCTAGATGTTATATATCCCGTTTTAAAGGGCAGTGGTTTTGTTAAAAGATGAGGCGTCAGCCGAACCTTTTAACAAAACCACTGCCCTTTAAGATGGGGTATATAACATCTCGAGACTAATAACGTATAATATCCGCCAATCCATGTTAAAACTCCCAACACATTCTGGCTTCCATGATTTATTTTTTTAATTATTCAACATGGATTATATCATCTCCTGCCGCTATAGCGCTGTTTTATCATGTTATGCAGTTGACTTGGTTCCTTTGACATTTTAATTACTCAGAATAATTTCCTGTCATGAATTAAAAAAATAAAAAGATCAACATTCGGTTATAAAAAGATTTAAAAAAAGCAATTTACAGAGCTCAGCATTGACGAATTTCTGCGGTTGCTAGGGATACTATTTGGTTTCTAGGGACATTGTAAGGTTTAAGGAATTCTTATAATATATACTGGTTAGTAAATGATAAGATATCTTTAGATCTGCTAAGGTACTGTTGTAGAATTTTTTTCCTTGATTAAATAAAAAGTCCATGAGATCTACAGGAAAATACTGTGCATAGGGAAACCTTATTTTTGAAATATGAAATGACATTTGTAGTGTGCATAGCTTGACAAAAATGTACCGCTTAATCAAATATCAAATCAAAAGATCGTAGATGTCAAAATTCAACCATTAATTGCAATAATATAGAATAATTTAATGTTTACACAACCGTTGCTAGGGTGACAAAACTACACAAAAATACTATATGCTACCATAGAGAATTGGAATATTATTTTTAGAGTGTACATACACAGAATATAACATTTTGTCGAAAAGACTAAGCAAGATATGTAAAATAAAAGCATGTATTTGAATTTCCAATGATTAATTGGACCCTCCTCCATTTACGTTGCTAAGCAACAAAGGACAAAGTGAAATTATAAAAAAAAAAAAATTTCTTACCTTTCAATGATTGTGTTTAATATTATATCTACATAAACAATTTCTGAGATTGGGTCAAAATCTATCCTTATCATACCCACTCCTTTGTATTGCAAAGTATATTCAAGAAAGCAAATTGTTGAAATATTTTTAACACAAAGTAGATTAG
This sequence comes from Bathymodiolus septemdierum, assembly GCA_963383655.1. Classification (NCBI taxonomy): domain Eukaryota; kingdom Metazoa; phylum Mollusca; class Bivalvia; order Mytilida; family Modiolidae; genus Bathymodiolus; species Bathymodiolus septemdierum. The sequence goes on along the minus strand of OY726525.1, from coordinate 57,178,185 downwards.
ATTATTTTTTAGTATCAGAGGAATTAAAATCAATGGTCAAAAACATTTACTATAATGATTCTTCATTTAGTGATCATAGTATTGTGAATATGAAAATAGATTTATCAAATGTTGAAAAAGGACCAGGTGTATGGATATTCAATAACTAATTTTTACAAGATGAATGTTATGTATCAAAGATAAGAAAGATATTTGCAGATGAAACTGGATCAGAATTTTATGGGATAATATTAAATTCAAAATTAAGAAATTAAGTCAAATTTATGGAAAAGAAAAGTATAAAGAGAGAAATAAAGAATTTTATAAGTTAGAAAATAAAATTCAAGAAATGTCAATAAGATCTACAAACCGGTTTAATATTAATACTAATAAATATTTTGATATGAAAAATGAACTGCAAGAATATGAAAAACACAAATGTAATGGAGCAATTCTAAGATCTAAAAGTAAATGGGCTCTTGAGAGTGATAGGAACACTGCATATTTTTTTGCAAAATTTAGAAAAATCCAGACAGAATTCTAAGTCAATTTCTCAAATAAAAAACTTAGAGGGAAATATAGTTAGTGAAACAAATGACATTTTAGATACTGTACATGATTATTATAAACAATTGTTTTCATGTGTTCAAACTGAAGATTAATCAATTCATGTTATATTACAATTTATTCATGCTTCTGTAGATGAAAATAATGTTGAAATGTGTGATGAGGATATCAGTATCAGTGAAATATATAAATCATTGAATGGTATGTCAAAAGGTAAAACACCTGGACCAGATGGTTTGACATCTGAATTTTACTTATATTTTTTTTAATGAGCTGCAATTCGTTTTTAAATATGTGTTTGATTGTTTAGAAGAAAACCATGAGTTATCAAGATCTATGAAATATAGTATTATTAACTTGATTTATAAAGAAAAATGACAAAAAACTGATTTGAAAAAATTTAGACCTATAAGTCTGTTAAATGTTGACTATACGATTCTAGCCAGAATAATGTCTAATAGATTAAAAATGTTTTAACGCATATTATATCAGATAGTCAAAGCTGTTGTATCATAGGCAAGGATATTTCAGATACACCTTGAGGTGTAAATGATATTATTCACCTTGTAGAAATGGATGAATTAGAATGTTTTCTGTTAAAAACTGACCAAGAAAAAGCATTCGTTAGAGCTGATCACAAATACTTGTTTGCAGTTCTAGAAAAATATGGTTTTGGTGTCAAATTCAGAAATTGAATAAAAATATTTTACATTAACATACCTAGATCTGTTAAATGTAATGGTTTGTTGACCCCTTATTTCAAATTGAAAAATTCAGTAAAACAAGGATCTCCAATATCAGCTCTATTGTATGTGCTTTTAGCTGAACCCTTAAGTGAGGCAATAAAAAAAATTATAACATAAAAGGAATACAAATTCCTAATACAGATAGAGAAGCTAAAAAAAAAAATCACATGCTGATGATACAACATTAATATTGTCTGACGCAATTTCTATTAAGGAAACTTTTAAAGTGTTTGATCTTAATGGTAAAGCATCAGGTGCAAAACTTAATAAAAGTAAGTCTGAAATATTAGTATTAGGTAGAAGAAAAATAAGCAAAACAGAAATTCTTTCAAAAGATGTTTGCATTCAGAATGAAATTGTTGTCAAGACTGTTAAATGAAAGCTACGTAGCATTTTGGAAAAGTACCTGCTTATATATTTTTTCCAAAGTCGAGGAAATGAAATTAGGAATTGAAATCTTTCTTTGTAAAATGAATTTAGCTTGTCTTCCAGAGTTTTACCAAATTATGCTAAAAGCATGGTATACCGGGAGAAACACATTACCACGACATTGCCAGATTTCGCAACTCATTACCGTGACATTTTTTCATCTTTTTAGGTCGACATTACCGCAGCATTTTTTTCTTTTAAAATACGGGTTTCTACAACTCATTATATAATTAGCACTACTCTTATAAACTGCCTTCAAGATATATACCTTACAAGAAAATATAAATATTGATGTTGACAAAGATAGTGTGTTTCATATTCCCTTATTTTTTAACCCAAAAATAGAAAGTAAAGGAAAATGTTTTACATTTTAAAGAATTTATTTCAGCAGGAATAACAAAGATCAAAGATATAGTATTTGAATGTAGGAAAGGTTTTCTAAAAAAAAAATATATACTATAGTGGAAATGATATCAGAAGTTTTTCCAGACTTCAGAAATTAAAATTATAAAAGGTGTTAACAAAATATTTGAATCTTTACCGGAAGAATGGTTGAATATAGTAAAGGAGAATGAGAATACTCACAAAGACAAAATTGGTGTATTTAATCCAATTTTGAAAACAGATGATAAACTATCTGTCATGCCTGACTAGTAGACATTATGAATTATTTTTGTCAAAATTTACTAAAGATTGTGAACCAAAATCTATTCAAAAATGGCTAGACATATTTTCTAATTTGAATATCAGAACAATGAGTTCTCAATTTATGTTTTTCACAGAGTGATATAAGAGAAGTAGCATATAAACTATTTCATAATGTTATTTTTACTAAGGAAAAGTTATTGAAATGTAAAATAATAAATGATGATTTATGTCCAATATGTTCAATACAATCTGAGAATGTATATCACATGTTATTAGAATGTTCTTCTCTTCATAGTTTTAATGAATATATAAGGTGCTTTTTACATGATGTTCTGGCAAAAAGTACTCCTGATTTTGTGAATCAGTTAGACTTTGAAATTTTATGTATGTTTGGTTTATTACAAAACAGTAAATCAGTTAATTTTTATTTTGTAAACAATATCCTAACAATTAGAAAATTTTGTATGATTAAAAGAAGAAATTTGGCTATCTGATAAGGCAAAATTCTCAATATTGAAAATTATTTTAGATCAACTGTGTTAAAGAATGTACAATATGCTTATGAATATTACAAAAGCACAAACAGTTTTAACCTGTTTGAAAAGTACTATGAACAAAATAATCCAGTACTTTCAGTTTTAAGCAATATAGTAGTCATAGAATTTTAGACAGCAATTTGTATTTGAAGTTTTAGTATTGGCAGAATAAATAGACAATTTATTCAAAAAAAAAACAAAAAAAAAGATGGAAGTTTGAAAAGTCAAAGAAGGTGGTTCAATACCCGAAAATCCCAAAATATGTATCTCACGTTTTTAAGCCTAAAACAGTAAAAGGTTAAAGTTCATATATTCAAAAACAAAAAACAGTGAAAGGTTAAAGTTCATATATTCAAGATCAAAAGAATAAACTGTAGATTCTTAAAAATAATCCACTGTTCAACAATAGTGTGACGTCAGAGAAATGCATTATTTATTGATCATGCGCGATGTCAATGTGCTAAAGGTGTATTACCACTAAACATGGGTACCAGTCGAAAAGAACGTATGGGAAAGTAGTACATAAACAGAAAATGGATTCCTACATTGTTGGATAAAAAATAAACCCTATTAGATACTGCAAAATACTGAATGTCAGCAGAAACCTACATATTTTAGGATAATTTTAAGCCCATATTTGATGTCCTTGTGGTTTTAAATAAAAAATTGATTGCATTGGAAAGAAACCACCTAAATTTGTGTTAAATCGAAAGTGAAAGCAGGATTTTTGACGGTAGACATCTTCAGACTGTCTGTTTTTTCTTATATGCCATTACATGTATGTTGATTTTCAGAGTTAAGCTTCCTATTAGGTACCCCTGCCATGAGATATGAGTGTCACTTAGATTAAACTTAAGATGAATCCTGTATGAAAGCTCTTTTTTTTTTTTAACATAGAAGGCTATGGAGAATTCTTTAGTGGTATTACACTTAAAAGGGAATTAATCATGAGGTCTGAAAAATTCACCATTTGCAATTGCAGGACTAAAGTTGATGACGAAAAGAAGACGAAAACAGTGTTGCAGATTTAATCCATATTAAATATTTATTCAAATGTCTAGTTTTTATGCTATGATTTCATCCCGTCACGTAATTGGTTTAAATTAACGGAAAAAATGTAAATGTTTAAATAAACAGTCTTGATACCCATCACTGAAAAAAACACTAATGTTGTCAGTTCGAATCTCACCTAGACGAGGTGTACTCGATACAACATTATGTGATAAAGTTTGTCAGTGACTTGCGACTGGGCGGTGGTTTTTTCGGTTACTTCGGTTTCCTCCACCAATAAAACTGACCGCCACGATATAACTGAAATATTGTTGAAAGTGTCGTTAAACACCATAAACCAAACCATCAAATATTAATCTCATTTGAACTGAATAAAACATTATATTGTATGTTTTGAACTGGGGTCCAGTTTGACGCCAGTTATAAATAAGTGACCGAGTACAGGCTTCTGGGTACCTCTTGTTTCATTTTGGTGTTATTTGTTTTACTTATTTCATTTTTTTCTATGTTTAGAAATGTATTTGAAACAAAGGTTGAATATGTTGGTATGCGAAAACACTGGCTTCATTAGTTCCGGCTAAACAACACGAGTTTCTCTGTTAATATCTTAATTACAATAGCAAGCGTCTTTAAGATGGAATATTTTGACGTATTCTTGTTTGAAATATATAAACGCCATCATTAAGGATAATGTTCAAGAAGATTTGTTTTTCTTAGCATAAGAAAGAATATGGATGTAATTGTAAATAAATATGAGAGACTATTATTATATATATATATATAGGGTCGACACATGCAAGTTGCTGTTAACATAAGATTGTATGAATATTGACACGAACAAGTTAAAATAAGGAAAAAGAGATGAAATAATAAAGAAATAAAGAAATGTTATTGAAAATAAATATGCAAACAGAAAGTTAAAAAAAAGGGGGTGGTAATTCCGTGCGACGAGCGCCTGTGTATTAGGACACAAAATAAAGTAAAGCAACGTCTTTTTCATTGATTTATTTTCTTAGTTAGAAAGGATATGAATGTAAATAAACATTAGATACTACCCAACATTACACTTAGAACACACATTAAAGTGGAGGAACTACGCTTTTATTGTTGTTCTACATTCATGTTACGTGCTAAAATGCTATGCTTTCTCCTTCAAAGCGCATAAGTTAGTTCCTTGTTACAGCAAAATCATTTGATCATGTACACAATATACAAATATGGACCGGCATGGACATAATCGTATGGTAGTTTGATTTACAAGATCAGGGCGAGGTGTACAATATTATGTGATATAGTTTGTCAGTGACTTGTGACAAGTCGGTGGTTTTCTCCGGATCCTCCGGTTTCATCCACCAATAAAACTGACCGCCACGATATAACTGAAATATTGTTAACAATGACGTTAAACACCATCAACCAAACAAACAACAACCTATGCAATCAGTGCCTATCACCACTGATGTTGTGAGTTCGAATCTCGATCAGGGCGAGGTGTACTTGATATAACATTATGTGATAAAGTTTGTCAGTGACTTGCGACAGGTCGGTGGTTGTTCTCCTGGTCCTCCAGTTTTCTCCACCAATAAAACTGACCGCCACGATATAGCTGAAATATTGTTGAAAGTGGCGTTAAGCACAATAAAACCAACCAACCAACCTTGTTGTTACAGCAAAATCATTTTATCATGTACACAATATACAAATGTAATAAAAATTAGATACCGGTATTTGATCGAATTTGATAACATTCACTAAAATCTTAGCAAAATGGGTTTCAAGTATTGTACGTCCGAATTTTCGTGGGATAAATTTTATTTAATAGAACACTTTGATCTCGCATATAGGATTATGTTTGCAAAACGATTTAAAGCCAAAATTCTCAGATTAGAAATATTTTTGATTCTCGAAACCAATCAAAATAACATCAAAGAAAAGGTCACATTCAAGTTTTGACTTAGGTCGTTTCATTCTGTTGAATATGAGGGTGTGATCTAGGTAAAACAACGGCGATTTAAAATAATGTAATAATTTTTGCTTTCAAATTTTCATGTTAAAGGGTTTTCGAATTTTTATTCGTAATTCAGAGCTTCCCCGCACACAGTTATAACGCTTTATACCGTTTTCGCACACTCCCCACTCCTTTGGTTGTATTACTTGTAGAATTGACCCGCGTGTTTGATTCCAATAAACGACTGGTATCCAATGTTCCAACAAGACACAATTTCTACAGCAGATACCTTGTATACAAAATGTCGGCGTAAATTATGAAACCAGTTTATGCTACAACAAGCAACACAGAAATAAGTTATGGCGAAACTTTTAGCTTTTTGAGGTATACAATATACATAATGGAAAATAATAGCTGTAGTAAAATCTACCATGTTAAGAAGAAAATTTTTTCGGTCGTTCAATACCAAATTATGTTTTTATTTCATATCACAGTAACATGGGCGAGAAACAGGATAGAAATTGTTTTCCTTTCTTTTCTTTTATCATTTTATCTAAAATTTTGATTTTGAATCTAACAAAATTGATCATTGAAACATTAAACAAAATAGTTGTTTATACAACGAGTGGAAATTTGAGAAAAGGAAGTGAAATTTGATATCGTCTTATGATCGAGGTAAAAGTCCACGTTTTATACAACCAAATCGAAAAAAAAATTAAGAATATCTCCTATTTTATCTATTACGTAAGAGTGTAATATTTTTAAAAAGTGATGGTCAACAATTCCATCATTAACAACAAAGCTAACAGCCACCTCTAATTATTGAACACGAAAAATATATCATATGTTTTATATTGTTGGAAATCCATGTCGTGGCTTGGGACAGGCACACAAATGGGGTGGGGTTAAACCGGTTAATGGGATCCCAACCTTCCCATCTTGATAATTGGGTCTCCAACGGTAATACAGGTATAAATAAACGATAAAACTTGCACGGATTCGGTCCCAATTAATAAGATTACACAATCTCGCAAAAAATGAATAACAACAAATATGGAGAGTACAATAGCAGGGTCAACAAAGGCTCGTAGTTAACCGACTAACAGCTACGAAGGTAGAATATATTGGTTAAAGACAATTAACCTTAGGACAAAAAATCATAACTAATATTTCCAACAGATTTGATATAAATTGGACATTTTTAAATTTGAATAGTCTTCGTGGGAGACCAGAATAAACAAACCATATTTTTGTTGGAATCAAATATTGAACAAAGATTAGTAATTTGACTTGGAATGAAATATAAACGTGCTTACTTAATTGCTAGTTGGACCTAGTAGTACCAGCAGGATGTCTATATTTCAGCTATGTAGCACATGCCTCGAAGAGTCAACTATAGTTGTTAAATCACAACCTTTAAGAAGATTTTAACTATTCGTGTTTGATAAAGGCATACAAGCTGTCAGAATTGATTTTTTGTTTGCTTATATTAAAAGTTGCCAGTATTCGATGTTTTATACTAATAAAATGCTCTGAACAAGAAGCCAGGTTTACAAAATATGTTATAATGTCGTAATTAGTGAAAAGAATTCGAATGTCTGTTGGTGAAATCGCCATTAACACACCTAATTATAAGTCGGCTTCTTTTCCGAAGCTTACCGGACACTGATAACTGCTATAAATAACCAGAAAGCATGCACAATTAATATAATTTAAGAAATATATCTATGAAATTGGATCCCGGGGTAATCAGTTAATATTATATGGTATTTAGTAAGAATGACACTTAGAATCGAAAATACGTGATGAAATCATTAAAAACAAACCCAAACTCTGCAAAAGGGCCCGATAAAGGGAAAATTGCAAACAAATTGTATTGCATATTATTGACAACACTTCACTTGATTATATTTTTTTAGAAAAAAAACAGACATGAAGTTCATTATTTTAGTTTCTCCTGAAAAAAAAAGAATATATTAAAAAAAATACGACGCAATTCTACTGCTAAAATTGATTCGGCCGAAAAAAAATACTAAATTATGCTTACATGTTGAAAAATGGAGTAGATCGGTATAACATCTTTTCTTAATTTTTACACAAAGATGAATCCTCCTTTTTGTGTCGTTTTGGTATAGAATCCGTCAATGTTTTATTCAATTCCACCATTCGATTCAGTGTGTCATGTTCTTCTTCGTCAACAATCAATTTCGCACATGCATAAACGCTTTCCCGAATGAATTTACTGTCAAAATCATGAATGGAAAATACCCTTTTTTGGTCAAATCTTTGATTGTAGAATTGTGCTTATGCACAAGATCTTTATAGCGGTAATACAATTTCGTGAAAGTTTTCAATAATATATGAAAGCGAAACCTTTTCAATATCGCGTTACTACGTGTCATTGACGACAGAAACATGATGACAAAAACGTGCAAAACGAAGCAAATGAAACTTGACGACGGAAAGAAAAGATCGTCTCTTTTGTAGTGTGTTAAATTTACCTTGACAAGGGTATTAAATTTAAGCTCAAAATTTACACGAGTCACTTGTAATGTTAGCTTTGGATAAAGGACTGGGAGCTATAAGGGCCAAAATCGGCCTCACCTCAGATGTCGATAAAATTTTCTCCAAAATGTATTCACAATATGTGCTTTTCATAAATAAATACAGTTAGTTAATATGTGCATCCAATTCCTCACAGTGGAGCGACAAAGTCAGGTAATGAAAAGCACTGAACGTCATTTTTTTCAGAATACAGAATGTACGTATCATTGTATTATAATGCATATCTTTAAAAAAGAAAAACAAAGCATAATAAAACTCAATAAACAAAGCATAAATTTGACTTAATATGCAATGTGGATTGATTTCAGGAATAAATACATGTTCTGAAACTGTATTATGAAATTAAAGTGAACGAATAGTAATGTCGCAACGTCACCCACTTTCGACGGTCTCCTGTTTTCGACGGTTTGTTTCACGTGATAAAATCTCTCATTATTTTGATCGCTTCATTTGTCAGAGGTTATATTATGATGCTGAAATTGCATGAATCATTTAAAAAATATATCTCATACAGACCAATTTTGGTTTCATCGTCTGCTATGACATTGATAGTGTACATATTGAGATCATATCAATTCAGAAACTTATTAACATTGATTGTCGAAAACTGGTCAAAATTTTGTTATATTACTTAGAGAAGTAATATATAGATTTTTTTGAGGAATAGAACTTTGTCATATTTGAAATTTCTTTAAACACTTTTTTAACCGTACTTTATTCTTAACGACAACCAATGTTATGATATATTCCAGTACATTTTTACGGACAACTATCATAAATCTATAAAAAAAAAAATGCCAAGGTGCGGGTTGAGAGAACTTGATAGTCCTTGATAACGTAAAATAGGGCATTTGGTTTTGCAGTTTCTAAGAAAAAGATTAAATATTAATATGAAAAGTTATGGATAACAGACGACGGACATTAAATGATATTATTTCTACGATTTTTCTATTGAATGTTGGAACTGTTCCGACAGTGTGATATATATTTTTTCATTTTATTATATGCTATGAAAAAAAACCAGCTGAGTTGCAATTGTTAAAAAAAATATGGTTGTGATCGTCTTCCGTAATTAAAATCGTCAAAATGAAATACAACTGAATTGATATCAAATGGCGACATGCTTCAACCTCATTTAAAATATACCTTGAAATGCTTTCATACTTTTACATAACGTTCACGATATTTTATTACAACACAATTTCACTCAAGGGTAAACAAATTTCTGTTCTAGTTAAAGGACTTTATCAAACAGAATAATACAGTTAATACGCATTTAATCCACAGAAGAATATTTCTATTTGCCACACCTTGTGGTGGTGGGTCGCTATTGTGCATGCGAAATATTAATTGCAAACCTCATTGACTGGCTATATGCTGCCTGTCTAGAATATTTTAGTTTTTTCTCGATCGACAGTTCAGAAGCTAGAAAACAATATGATGAATATTGTATGTCAATCATGCAAACAATAACTTATGCACATGACAGAACGCATATACGGATTCTGATTGCCCCTGTGGTATCTTCAAACTCTTCTTAAGGATATGTTGGATTGTGCACAAAACATATCTACTCCTTTTGGATCAAACTATTTTACTTCATTTTAGAAGTAGCATCGATAGACCATTAAACCTACCTCAGTATCCCGGTAGTAATAATTATTTCAGTATCCCGGAAGAAAATATATAATCAATAATTGGGGGCTTATGAAAAAAAAAATATTTTGGATGAAGTGGTGTTTATTTTATTTTTATGTTATATAACTGTTACGTGCCGACATACCATCGCTTTTTACGGCAAATATTGCTTCTCAAACATCAAAACGTCATCTAAGCGCTTGTAATATTTGAACATTTGCCTGTGGTTTTTCAAGAAATTTAACACCTCGTACACCAAAAAAATACTTTAACAGTAGATCTAGTTGTGCTTTATTTATTTTAATAATCTGGTAAAATATTGTCTGGTGCACGACTACGAAGGTGCTTAATTTCTTCCAAAACCGTCGAAATATCGCGAGCACATTCCACGAAATACAGAGAACAAATAACGCTCATGACGTCACATGCGTATCGATTTTGTTGGAAACAAGTTTTAACATCAAAAGTATGATGTCGTCTATAAAATAAAACACATCAAATTTTAATCAAGTATTTTCTAAGATAATGATTCATTAAATATGGGGCCATATATGGAACTTATAGTCCCCAGTTCTTTTTATTGCGTTGACGTCGGACTGCATGCACTGAGTTTTTCTCCTGGTTTCAATTTATACAAAGTGTATTTAAAATAAATACAATTATTTACAGAAACAAGTTATTTACTGATGAATTTCATTACTTGAAATGAAACAAAATATTTTGATACAATCATTAACCCTCTATACTCAAAACAACTGCTCAATTTGGTGTTGGTGGAAGACTGTGGAGGTATATAAAATGTACATTGAATATGTCGTATATAGTCCATTTTTAGCATTATCCGTCTAAGCATGATGTCATTATGACGTCATAGCGTACCCAATCTCACGGAAAGATATATTTTTTGAAAATTTGTAAATATAACAATTAAATTAGTAACTTGTTTCTATTCTATGTCAAGCATTATTTTTTGATAAAATGTGGGGCCAATTTTGCACCTTAACGCCTCTCCCTCTTTAAATTAGGATTAGTTATGATATCGTCCAACTATTTGCAATTATTGTTGAATAATCTAATCAGTGAGTGCTTATAGCAGTATAAAACAAATCAGCAATGAGAGCAGCACTTTTCGTTCCTATTGGAATTCCAATAAGTCGAAGAAATATTATATTGCCAAAACGAACAAAAATGTCTGCAACAAACAACTGATAGCATAAATCATGTCCTCGCAAGTTCAATTGCGGTATTTATCTCTTTTATCACCACTAATAATGATTCAGCGCGTGTCTGATTCACAGAGATAACCATTTAATTAAATATGGAAACTTGTCCTTGATAAGTTTATTTGGTAAGGTGTATGTATTCTAAAGAACCAGTGCAGCAAGTTCTAGGTTTTCTGGCTTGGAAAATGCATGCACGTGTCGCATATCATTTCAATAGCAACACAAATCCTACAGATAAAGGTCAGTTTTCACATCACTCAATCCTGTTAATATATATTACTGTTGTATTACGTCAAATGAAACAAGTTATAAATAAAAACATATTTCATACATATTTTAAATGTAATATCGGTTGTAAATGTTCTAAGTTGTTATTCTGTAAAACGATCCCATAATTCATTCTGCAGACTATAATTACTTAGCAACCAGAACTGCTCGAGAAGTAGAAAATAGTATGATTTTCTATTTTTGTGGTGAAACAACTGAAATAGCAATGAAACGTGAACAAAATATATTTCTGTATTGTGTAGATATGAAATGTGACACATTCAATGTTTTTTAACGAAGTAGATTATATATACGGCTTATCTCGCTTATAGACAGCATTGTTTGCTCGAATTCTTTTAAGCTAGAATATCTCCATGTTGTGACCATAGAGGTATTATACCTCTATGATTTTACCAAATTGTTGTATTTGTTAAATCTCAAAACCATATAAACTTTTGCTACTATTTAGCACTCGTCGTTCGACAATTTGTTATCCAAATTTCACCGTTCAATCTACACAGAAACAACTTGGTAGAAATGTCGACGGTTAGCACCACAGGCACTTGGGTCCAGGATTTTTTTTTTAAATAAGATAAGCTATCTAGAGTATATGTATAACTTTAGAACCTCTTGGCATGTTTTATTACTATTTAAGGCCATGTTGACAACACCTGAAAACCAGGAAGGCTGAATTTTACCAATGGTTACATGCAGGGAATATTCATACAATTTAACATAGAAGCATCATTGTGGGTGTGTTTAATGTCTCTAACTACTCTTTTGAGTCTCACAGGACAGTATAGAAACTGGTACAAGGACAGCTATTAATGAAAAATAAATTAAGGCAAGAAAATAAAAGTTACCAAGCTTTGTCTTCCATTTTTTTTAAAAGTCTACCATGATTTATTGAGATTCTGGGTCAAACCCTATCAATGGACTGGGAACTATAAGGGCCAAAATCGGCTCCACCTCAAATGTCGATAAAATTTTCTCCAAAATGTATTCACAATATGTGCTTTTCAGAAATAAATAAAGTTAGTTAATATGTGTATCTAATTCCTCACAGCGGACCGACAAAGTCAGATAATGAAAAGGACTGAACGTTATTTTTTTCAGAATACAGAACGTACGTATCATTGTATTATAATGCAGATCTCTAAAAAAAACAAAAAAAACAAAGCATAATAAAACTCAATAAACAAAGCATAAATTTGACTTAATATGCAATGTGGATTGATTTCAGGAATAAAAACATGTTCCGAAGCTGTATTATGAAATTAAAGTGAACGAATAGTAATGTCGCAACGTCACCCATTTTCGACGGTCTCCTGTTTTCGAGGGTTTCTTTCACGTGATACAATTTCTCATTATTTTGATCGCTTCATTTGTCAGAGGTTATATTATGATGCTGAAATTGCATGAATGATCTCAAGAAATCTGATCTAAAAATGCCATCTTTAAATGTAAGAACTACGTACCACATCTATTATTTCACGTTCAAATTGTATTTTTCCGTAATTATTTTTTTCGTCACCCTAACAAAACTTTAATCATTTAAAAAATATATCTCATACAGACCAATTTTGGCTTCATCGTCTGCTATGACATTGATAATGTACATATTGAGGTCATATCAATTCAGAAACTTATTAACATCGATTGTCGAAAACTGGTCGAAATTTTTGTATTAACCTTAAAGAAGTAATAGATAGATTTATTTGAACAATAGAACTTTGTCATATTTGAATTTTTATTAAACACTTTTTTAACCGTACTTTATTCTTAGCGACAACCAATGCGATGATATATTCCAGTAAATTTTTACGGACAACCATCATAAATCTATAAAAAAAAAATGCCAAGGTGCGGGTTGAGAGAAGTCCAATATCTAAAGATCCTTTTTATTTTATAATATGGAAATATTTTGGGAAATGGTGTGAAGCAAAATGTTTATTGTGTAACGATTTTAGCTAGGAACCTGTGAGAATTATTACTGCTTTTTTGATAAACTTATAACAAGCCTTGGAATCAGATATCCCATGGAAAGTGGTTGTCGATAGATAATTGTTTTACAATCAAGTATTTCATATATATTTATGATGAAAACAAGCTTACAACCTTATGAATAATCGTGTAGGTAAAATGTGTGTCGCTGCCATGAGTCTATGTATGATTGTTTTGATTGTCACTAGAAAAAGAGGAGATTGTAGGTATTATTTTGCTTTGTGACAAAGCAACAACAACACTCCTAATAAACTGTTGCTATCAGAATCTGCTGTAAGTTGTCTTTTACATGTAAGGAGTGTGTCCTTTTCATCCCGCGCTAAGGGATGTATTAAATTCGTTCCTCACAGCTTTATGGTGTCCCTTTCACATAAAGTCGGCGTTTTCCTAGAGGAAGCCATTTGTTATTTCATTGACACAGGCTACGAATACGACGGAAGCGTATTCGTAGCCTGGGTTCTACAAGTACGACGGGCGGAAGTTGTGATTAAATGATCAACCGGTTTCCGGACATGGCCACCTATTTTACGGAAGTTAATCACGTATTGCTAGCATCTAGAGGCTACGAATACGACGGATTTCTCGATTTTCTTAATTCTATTGTTTTTATTTCATTTTTTTGAGAGAGACCTTATTGCAACATTTGCCTTCAATTGCTCATTGAGTGTAAGTGATTAGATATATATTTTTTTTCATTTCTGTGTTTAAAACAGTTAGAAATTAATATCACTGGCCAAATAATGGTTTCACAGTGACACTACAGTCTGCATACAAAATACATATTTTCCTTAAACGCTATTTATAGATATACTTCAAGGAGGGGTGCTATTCATTTGTTTTTTTATTTTTTTTATAAATATCTCTGATTTAAATTTTCGCACAAATAAATAACTTTGCCAGACTTGGGAGGAAAAAAATAATCTGACTAATGAAAATCAAGCAGTATAATAGTTATGTAAAACTGGATATTGAATGGAACATTTCTGATTTCATATGTAAAGAAAAATAAATGATTCCATTCTCCCAAAACTTGTCTGTCCCATGGTAAAACAATAGCCCCTTGTAGGCTTATTTATACCTTATCGGCGACGGTCGCCCGACCATTGACCGATTGTCGTGCAAATATCGTGCGATTTTCGCTTTCTATTGTTTTTATTAAATAAGAGAGATATCTTAGACAAATCTACTGTATACTAGTTTAACCCCGTCACTTTTTATTGAAGTACATGAACTAAGCCAGGAGGGGTCATTTATATGTGTGTTAGAAATATCAAATTTACATATTTCTACGATTTTTCTATTGAATGTTGGAACTGTTCCAACAGTGTGATATATATTTTTTCATTTTATTATAGGTTATGAAAAAAACTAGCTGAGTTGCAATTGTTAAAACAAATATGGTTGTGATCGCCTTCCGTAATTAAAATCGTCAAAATGAAATACAACCGAATTGATATCAAATAGTTACATGTTTCAATCTCATTTAAAATATACATTGAAATTCTTTCAAACTTTTACTTCACGTTCACGATCTTTTATTACAACACTATTTCACTCAAGTGTTTTTTTTTCCCTGTTCTAGTTATAGGACTTTATCAAACAGAATCATACAGCTTACATGTTGTGCAGTTAATACGAATTTAAACCACAGAAGAATATTTCTATTTTCCACACCTTCCGGTGTGGGGTCGTTATTGTGCATGCGTAACATTAATTGCAAACCCCATTGACTGACTATATGCTACCTGTCTAGAATATTTTATTTTTTTCTCGATCGACAGTTCAGAAGCTAGAAAACAATGTGATGAATATTGTCTGTCAATCATGCAAACAATAACTTATGCACATGACAGAACGCATTTTCAAGGCACCTGATGGATAGTTGCCTTTGATTTAAGAGAATGGAACTGATAGAAGTTAAAAGTTTAATCTGGGCGCAGAAGGGGAAAGTTTTTATAATTTATGAAAAGGTGATGTGAATTTTAGCTACAACTAGCTTTGATTTCACCCCCTCCCTCCCCGAAATACAAAAAACAAATAACGTTCATGACGTCACAATGACGTCAAATACCTATCGATTTTGTTGGAAACAAGTTTTAACATCAAAAGTATGATGTCGTCTATAAAATAAAATGCATCAAATTTTAATCAAGTATTTTCTAAGATAATGATTCATTACATATGGGGCCATATATGGCACTTATAGTCCCCAGTTCTTTTTATCGCATTGACGCCGGACTGCATGCACTGAGTTTTTCTCCTGGTTTCAATGTACACAAACTGTATTTAAAATAAATACAATTAATTACAGAAACATAAGTTATTTACTGATGAATTTCATTACTTGAAATGAATCATAAAATGTACAGAGATTGTGTATATATACATAATGGTCTCATATATACAATCAGAAGAGTGAACATATTGATTTTAAGGGTCTGGCCGAGGTTATCAATAAATTAATATTTGACAACTTCCACAATCCACCACCAACATAATATTTTGATACAATCATTAACACTCTATACTCAAAACAACTGCTCAATTTGATGTTGGTGGAAGACTTGTGGAGGTACATAAAATAGCTAAAATGTACATTGAATATGTCGTCTATGATCCATTTTTAGCATTATCCGTCTAATTATGATGTCATTATGACGTCATAGTGCACCCAATTTCACGGAAAGATATATTTTTGGAAAATTTGTTTGTATAACAATTAAATTAGTAAATTGCTTTTATTCTATGTCAAGCATTATTTTTTAATAAAATGTGGGGCCAGTTTTGCACCTTAACGCCTCTCCCTCTTTATAAAGTCTCCTAATTAGGCGTCGAACATTTTATTACTGAGGGCGGCGGGGGGCTGGATTTTTTTTAAAGAAATAAATTATTTCCAAAATTCTCTGAAAAAAAAAATCATCTCCATCTTATCATTTAAGGCTAACCCAGGTTCTGTAATTTTATTTTCAAACATGCATTTATATTTTTTTGACACTGATAATTTATTAACTGGGGAGGTCAGGTGGTCCAGGGTCTTTATGCCTTTTATATCAGGATAGTTTATTCTTTTCGTAAGGAGATTCTTTTCACAAATCAAGTTCGTTGGAAATTTTAGTATATTGACTCCAACATGATTTGTTTTTAACAATCAGCTTCCAACTTAAAAAAATTTTTTGGTGCTCACACATTAAGAACATAAATGATATTTTTACCTCCCCCTTTTTGTTCTATTTTTTGCACAACAGCAGTTGCTAGCCTTATTAGATGGTATATATATAATTTTTTCGCAAAATGTCAATATGGCCTAAAATAGTAATAAAACATGCCAGGGGGCTCTAATATTAAACATACACTCTAGATAACTTATCTTAATTTTTAAAAATAGAAGAACAAAAAATCTTGGACCCAAGTGCCTGTGGCTAGCACCTATAACATTCTCTCGTTTTGTACAAATTGACATTTTTGTTTTCTGATTTTTTTTAGCTTTTTTTTTTAATGTCGTCTTTCAAAAGCTGTATCCGGAGAAAATCACTGAGCTTTCCCAAGTCACTGAAAAAGTACACCTTGTCAGAACTTGGAGTCGAACTTTCAATCTTTGTACCATGTGAAAGGCGCTAGTTGTGGTAACGTATGACACATTGCTAGGTGAAAGACACTGGTCGTGGTACCGTATGACATATTGCCATGTGAAATACACTGGTTGTGTTACCGTATGGCGCATTGTCATGTTGCACTGGTCGTGGAACGTATGGCGCATTGTCAGATGAAAGGCACTGGTCGTAGTACCGTATGACACATTGTCATGTGAAAGGTACTAGTCATGGTACCGTATGACACATTTCCAGGTGAGAGGCACTGGTCCTGGTACCGTAAGACACATTGTCAGATGAAAGGCACTGGTCGTGGTATCGTATGATGCATTGCTAGGTGAAAGACACTGGTTGTGGTACCGTATGACACATTGTCATGTGAAATACACTGGTCGTGGTAACGTATGACACATTGACAGGTGAAATACATGGGTTGTTGTACCGTATGACATAATGTCAAGTGAAATACACTGGTAGTGGTACCGCATAGCACATTGCCAGATGAAATACACTGGTTGTGGTACCGCATTACACATTGCCAAGTGAAATACACTGGTTTGTTGTACCGTATGACATATTGCTAGGTTGCACTGGTCGTGGTACCGCATGACACATTGCCATGTGAAATACACTGGTTGTGGTACCGCATGATACATTGCTAGGTTGCACTGGTCGTGGTACCACATAGCACATTGCCAGGTGAAATACACTGGTTGTGGTACCGTATGACATTGCTAGATAGTACTGGTCGTGGTACCGTATGACACATTGCCAGGTGAAAGGTACTGGTCGTGTTACCGTATGACACATTACCATGTGAAATACACTGGTCGTGGAACCATATGACATAATGTCAGCTGAAATACACTGGACGTGGTACCGTATGACACATTGCCATGTGAAATACACTGGTCGTGGTAACGTATAACACATTGTCAGGTGAAATACACTGGTAGTGGTACCGCATAGCACATTGCCAGGTGAAATACATTGGCTGTGATACCGCATAACACATTCCCAGGTGAAATACACTGGTTGTGGTACCACATAGCACATTGCCAGGTGAAAAAAACTGGTTGTGGTATCGCATAGCACATTGCCAGGTGAAATGCACTTGTTGTGGTACCGCATAACACAATGCCAGGTGAAATACACTGGTTGTGGTACCGTATGATATATTGCTAGGTTGCACTGGTCGTGGTACCGTATAACACATTGCCAGGTGAAATGCACTGGTCGTGGTACCGCATAACACATTGCCAGGTGAAATACACTGGTTGTGGTACCGTATGACATATTGCTAGGTTGTACTGGTCGTGGTACCGTATGACACATTGTCAGGTCAAAGGCACTGATTGTGTTACCGTATGACACATTGCCATGTGAAATACACTGGTCGTGGTACCATATGACATAATGCCAGCTGAAATACACTGGTTGTGGTACCGTATGACACATTGCCATGTGAAATACACTGGTCGTGGTACCGCATAGCACATTGCCAGGAGAAATACACTAGTTGTGGTACCGCATAGCACATTGCCAGGTGAAATATACTGGTTTGTGGTACCGTATGGCACAATGCCTGTACCAAGTCAGGGTCATTACGGTTTTCACAGTTTTCCGGTTGTTGACTGATTTTGTCTGTTTATATACTTTCCCTTTGTAAGATTGTTCGGAGTTCGGTAATTTTATTATTACCCTTATTGCCAGGTGAAATACACTGCCTGTGGTAGGGACCGTATGACATATTGCTAGGTTGCACTGGTCGTGGTACCGCATGACACATTGCCAGGTGAAAGGCAGTGGTCGTGGTACCATATGACACATTGCCAGGTGAAATACACTGGTTGTGGTATCGCATAGCACATTGCCAGGTGAAATGCACTGGTTGTGGTACCGCATAGCATATTGCCAGGTGAAATACACTGGTTGTGGTACCGTATGATATATTGCTAGGTTGCACTGGTCGTGATACCGCATGACACATTGCCAGGTGAAAGGCACTGGTTGTGGTACCGTATAACACATTGCCAGGTGAAATACACTGGTTGTGGTACCGCATGATACATTGCTAGGTTGCAGTGGTCGTGGTACCGCATAACACATTGCCAGGTGAAATACACTGGTTGTGGTACCGTATGACATATTGCTAGGTTGAACTGATCGTGGTACCGTATGATACATTGCCAGGTGAAAGGCACTGGTCGTGTTACCGTATGACACATTGCCATGTGAAATACACTGGTCGTGGTACCATATGACACATTGCCAGGTGCGAGGCACTGGTCTTGGTACCATATGACACATTGACAGGTGGGAGGCACTTGGCGTGGTACCGTATGACACATTTTAGCACATTACCACGTTGGAAACGAATACAAAATCTCCACAAATACAGAAACTATAATAAAAGTATTCGACAACATTTATGCTTTTGTGTCGATCGGAAATGCAAGATTACTTACTTCTATGTGATTAATAACCCTTTTAGGTTAAACGTGACATTGTTGTTCTTTTGGTGGTCTTTTACAACGATGTTGTTCAATTTTGTGTCGATCGATAATAAAGATGGCCACCATATCGAGGGGATATGTTAATTTACTTCCTCCTTGGTATTTCAAAATTACCTTAAGCTATATCATACATGTACTTGTCCTTTAGCAAGGTGACGTTTTCGTATGCCGATTTAAAATTGTCACAATTCAAGGACCAATTAAGTTAAAACAAGTTATAACATGGCGATGTATTCAACAACAGAAATATATTTCAATTAAAAGAAAATACAAAATTTT
This sequence comes from Bathymodiolus septemdierum, assembly GCA_963383655.1. Taxonomy (NCBI): domain Eukaryota; kingdom Metazoa; phylum Mollusca; class Bivalvia; order Mytilida; family Modiolidae; genus Bathymodiolus; species Bathymodiolus septemdierum. The sequence goes on along the minus strand of OY726525.1, from coordinate 57,158,239 downwards.
ATGTTCAATTAGACAAATTTTTTGAGAAAGGTCGAATACCTTTGTTTCTACTTGTCGACCAACTGAACGAAATCTTCCTTTAAACTGCCATATTGCTATGAAAAAAAATGATATGGCCTTATTTTAGTTACAAAGTTCCTGACCTCGGAGTCTATTCAAAGGAGATGCTTACATGATAATCAAATAAATATAAAATTACCCGGGTTGGTTAAATGCGTTAATCATGCAACATCGAGACAACTATTTTGTACTTTATTTACATCGTTATAAAGACACCGATCTTACAAGATGATATTTCTTCCTTGTGTACATGTTTTTATATCTTATAAATCCTTGTCTCGGATAATAATAATACTATAAACTATTGTTATCTGATTGAATATCTAGAGTTTAATAAAAACTATATTTTTACCCCACAAATGACCACTTTAACCTACACTTTCCAACCATATACATAGTCAGCCAACAACACATCTTACGAGACCTATACCGCGGGTATAATAGTTTCTGATTCATATTATGTGAACAAATCTTCTCGGACACAATTGTTAGAGGCGCAGTGGCGGATCGGAAAGTGGGTAGAAACGTTGGAAAGTGGGTGCAAACTTCATAAGGTGACGGGAAAGTGGCGGGGTAATCTTTAAACTTTTTAAAACTGAAAAGCAAAAAAAAGGTCTTTCGGCTTCAAACACCCTTAATTACCTCTTGATTTCGTGAAAATATTTGGCTGAATGCTACAAATTCAGCTTTTTCTAAATCATTGCACAAAAATGTGGGAAGGCAGAAACACTTTTTGAAAGGGGGTTATGTGGCTCCCCTTTATTTTGCCTCCTGTTCCTGCTTGGGTTAATATTTAAGCGACATTTGGCAAAAATAACCTGTCCTGGACATTACAGATATACAAATGTGGTAGATATACATTTGTAGTGTATTATTATTATACATGTAATATTATATGTGGATGAGAGAGGTGAATCATGTAAAACGATTTATGGTAACATTTTGCTCAAACTACTCGATACAACATTATGTGATAAAGTTTGTCCTTGACTTGCGACAGGTCGGTGGTTTTCTTCGGGTACTCCGGCTTCCTATACCAATAAAACTGACCACCACGCGATATAACTGAAATATTGTTGAAAGTGGCGTTAAACACCATCTTTATGTATATATATATGTATTCCTAGAATAATCTACACTCGGTATTCAAGATAAAACAAATCTGCAAGAGTATTTATATAAAAAAAAACATATAATAGTCATAATACATTACATTTTTATATTAATAGAACAATCGTTTAATAGTATATTAATTTTATAACAAATAAAAGTATAAATTATAAATGCATATAGGACGCCTTATAGTCACATGCAGTAATGCTTCACCGAGAATTATTGGTACAGTCAAACACATATTCATGTACATTGAAACGCCTATATGTTAAAGTATTCGTAAAACGATATGCTTGTCTGTTTGTCATATGACCAGAATTTATTACAAAAGATATTGAATTAATCACATGTTAAGAATGTGTTTTTAAGATGTTTCGATAAAGAAAAATGCGTCTAATCTTTCCAATATAATAGTCGTAGAAAGAAATTTACAATATTACCTGTTTCGTGTTAAATTGTTCTTTCCTAATAATCAATCATATACTAGTATATTGATAATACTTTTGATTGATTGATTGAGCAGTTTGATATCACGGGAAACAAAACAAAATAATATACATTCTCTCCATCTACATCATGTGAAAAAAAGGGTTATGTTATAAAGTAGTCGTTAAAATTGAGGAGAGTGGACCTTTGAACTTACTTTTGTTCTCTCTAAGTTATAGCATTGTATAATAAGAATATTTGTTTTGTCACAAATCATTATTGATGGCAATGATTGTTAGATTAAACTTTCAGCTATATTCATGACAAGTCCAAGTTAAAAGTATTATACTGGTAACATTGACACGGGTACCTGACTACGATCGTAAATTTAGACTAACACGGGACAAGGGACCAATAAATCGGGATATTTCCCCTTGCAACGAACCAGCAAAGACCACTCCCACCTGTTACTGATACAAGTTGTGTTTTACGTATACAAAGATGTGACATTTATCTGTATTATCATTTAGCACAATTTTACCCTCAAAGGGGTTGAGGACATGTTATAAACATAATAAATATGTCATTATATGAACATTATATTTACAATATACATGTAAATAAAACTGACCGCTACGATATAACTGAAATATTGTGGAAAGTGGCGCTAAACACCAAGGCCTCTATTTACAAAGTAGAGGTACTTGTCTACGTCTCGTCCCAATGGTGAGACGAGTATTTGATTACTTCCCATAACCAGTAGACGTCCCTTTCCGATAGGATGTTCTCAGCATCATGTCTAATCTGGACATGAACAATTTGTCAACAATATCCAAGTAGGCCTGTACTAAAACATTTTGATGTTCGTTCATTACGCTCTGTCCCATTTGAAACCGATGTTTGCAGGAATAATCTGTGGATAGTCATCTACAAATTACTAGTATGATTCATGTTGTCCCGCACCATATATCTTTTTGGTTAAAATACATGGAAATAATAAACCGTTCAAAAACCACTAGACCATTTGAACAATATACATGTAATTAATCAGACAGTATTGGTCCCCATATCGAGGTATCAAATTTCTTGATTGGTCGTCTGAAATATATATGCAAATTTACTTTCCCGAAACACGATACAGCTTGGCCATTGGACTGATCGCTATATTACATTAATAAACTAAAGAGAATTTTCAAACAAAAATCTCATTCGAGTCGATCCAATATGGCTGTCATCTGGGAATAAAGGGGGTTTTGTTTGGCTGCAATTCGACAACAACGTACTAACAGAAAATTTCAGAGCTATTTTAAGGATTTTTCATAATGAATGATCTATGGGTGTTCCTAAAAAAGGAAGCAGTCATCATTTCGTTCTCCATCTGATATCCAATATGGCGGCCAAGATGCAAGAATTTCAAAGAATGATATATGAGTGATACTTCTTTGAGGATTGTCGTACATATTGTTGAAGTATATTTCGAGTAATTGCCATTTGAACTCATTCCCTTAAAACTAAAAAAGCAACATACAAAAGTAAACACTGAATCGAGTACAGGCTCAATGGTATTTGTGCATGGTCAATGGTTCCTTCCATTGTCTCAAGTTCTGCGTTTTCGATTGACTTGAAATTTTATAATCAGGTTGAGGTTGACAAAATACACATGTCGTATTAAATTTTGACGTTGTTTGAATTTGTCGTTTAGTTTTCTTTATCTTCGAATTTCATATATTTTATTTCATTTAAATATAATCCCTTCAAATTATTTATTCAAAAACTGAAAGCATGCACGACATTCTGAAAATCATGACATGTATTTAATTTTGATATTTAGAATGTTTTATTTTTATTTTTACTTATGTTAATACCGAGGATGTTGACATATATATAGAAAATGCAAATACAATTCCCAAATGGATAAAAGAGATATTTGCCTCTGAATGTAATCTTGAAAATGAGAAAGCAATCCATGAGAGAAATAATTTTAGACTTACAAGTAAATTTCAAGCAGTCGGTAATATATATGTACATGGTGGGTCCGTAGTGGTCGTGATCGTATGGTAGTTGGATATACAACTACCTATGCAATCAGTGCATATCACTACTAACGTTATGAGTTCGAATCCCGATCATGGCGAAGTGTACTCGACACAACATTTTGTGATAAAGTATATACTATTTGGTAAAATCAATTTTGACATTTTCAAATCGATTACATATTAGGAGTAAGTAGCCATGAAGGGGACAAAACGTAGCCCCACGTGTTAAATGGTCAGCCCCTTATGACACTAGTCGGAGAACAAGAACAGTGGCACAGAAAATTGCGTTCTTACCTACAACAAATAATATTATTAGAAAAGTCAATTTCATATTACCTTTAATATTCACATATTGGTCAGTGGAAATAGGACTCATCCTAATTTATATGGATTTGCCTATCCTAAGATTTCATCAGCTGTTGTCGTAAATGTCAGTTAACAAGATCACTTATATAAATGTCCGTCCGTGTCGTTATGGAACATCTTAGAGCGCTATATTATAAGTTATATAAGGCGCACTACCAGGGTATTTGTCAATAACAGCTAGTAGTAGTAAAACATTGCGACCTACGTGCACTGTAATGCCGCACCATTTGTTACATGTTTCGCGCAATTGTAACTCCTGGAGCAAGTCTGGTAATCTAACCTGATTCCCAAACCGTGGTGTATATTTAAGCTATATTCAGCGCGCCGTTATGGTACGCGATAGTCACAAAATTGCGAAATAAAATGTAATTCGCTCGGAAACCCCGTTTTCAATTGTGATCGAGAATTTAAGCTTAAATCTAAATATATTTTGCAATTGGAAGCGGATATGTTGTCTGGAATCACGATGAGTAATTATAAATGGATGATCCATGTTTGCAGCAGTACTGCAGTAAATTGTGCCAATTATTTAAGTCCGAAGACCACACAACCAATTTTTTTTTAAATCTGTGTCACAACCCATTTTTCCAAAATATGGTGCTTATTTTATATGCCCACTTCTTACCCCTTTGCATAGCAAAATCAAATGTTATACCCCATCACAAGGTTAATGGTCAATATTTTGTATTCTCCCTTAACAAGTTGAATGAATGAATACGTCCTTCACTTTGTCTACGGAGATTTAAAATTACACTGTCGTCATAAGTGGATGATTTGAACTTTTTGTAGCAATTTTGTTATTTTGTTTTCATCCAAAATTTATTATATATCCGGACGGAATATTTACTTACAAAATCCTTAAAGGACAGGCATCTACATGCATGGTGGAAGCAACACACATAAAAAAAAAAGAAGCGGACGTCAATCTTTTCGCTTTCAATTGTGTCCTCTGTGACGTCCGCATTTATACTGTTACCGTTTCTTATCGTTCGCTCAACATGAAATGGATACCGGAGAAGGCTGTATGAGATCCATGATTAGATAACACTTACATGTAAGTTTATTTGACCCCTTTAGTATTCAAAATAACACGATTGCAGGATAAATATGGAAACTTGAAAGAACCATTTACTGTTACTACCGGTGTAAGACAAAGCTGTATCCTCTCTCCTCTCCTATTTTTGATGGTGATAGACTGGGTCAGCAAAACAGCATATAAAGAACCTAGCCTAAGGGCATACAATGGATATTACAAACCAGATTGGAAGATCTTGACTTCGCAGACGATATATGTATGTTATCTCATCGTTACCAAGATATACAACACCAGGCCACCAGTCTTGAGGAAATAGCAAAACAAACAGGTCTCCTCATTAATCCACAAAAGACAAAAACCATGAGAATTAACACCACTCAAACAGATAAGCTCATCAGAGACACTGAAGTAGAAAATGTTGAACAATTCACGTACCTAGGCAGCATTATCAACACTACAGGGGAACCGACGAAGACATCAAAGCTCGGACAAGAAAAGCTCAACAAGCCTTTGCCATGCTTAAGCCAGTTTGGAGAAGTACCACCTTCAGAACAGGCACCAAAGTAAGGCTCTTCAATTCTAATGTAAAATGTATCCTTCTCTACGGCTCTGAAACATGGAGAGAAACAGCATCTTCTATCAAAGCACTTGCCTCAGAACGATCTTGGGAGTGAGGTGGCCAGATACCATCAGCAATAAAGAACTATGGCGAAAGACAAAACAGCAACCAATCAACTTAACAATAAGATCAAGACAATGGAAGTGGATAGGGCACACACTGAAAAAGACAAATAACAACATTACAAAATAGGCCTTAGAATGGAAGCCCCAAGGAAAAAGAAAAAGAGGTAGACCAAAGAACTCATGGCGCAGAGGTGCTATCTCTGAGCTGCAGGCCATAAATACAACATGGGGAGAGGCAAAGAGGAAAGCCCAAGACAGGACGAGGTGGAAAGAAACGGTGGTTACCCTATGTCCCCAATGGGATGAAATGGAATAAATCAAGTCAAAGGATAGATATATTATTTATATTCCGCTTTATTTACAATTAGCCGGTTATCTTTTATAGTACGATAAATATGGCACTAATTGTTTATGAATGGCATTTTTTTTAACGAATATCGCTTTAAAATATAACAAGGGCAACGCAAAGCGTGGCGTATCCCCTCGACTAAAATTTAGACCCGTGACCATGACCTTTGACATTGAAAATCAATAGGGTTCCAGATTCTCTTTAGGTCTAAGTATGTACCAAGTTTGGTCAAAATTCATTGAAGGATGTTGATTCTAGAGTGTTCACAAGGATGTTACGCGATAAAAATTTTACTCCTTGACCTTTGACCTTGAAAATCAACAGGGTTCCAGACTCCCTTAAGGACTATCTATGTACCAAGATTGGTCAAAATCCATTGAAGGATGTTGATTCTAGAGTGTTCACAAGGATGTTACGCAGTAAAAATTTGACCCGGTGACATTAATCTTTGATCTATGACCTTGAATATCATTAGGTTCCAGACTCTCCTAAGGACTAAGTATGTACCAAATTTGGTCAAAATCCATTGAAGGATCTTGATTTTAGAGTGTTCACAAGGATGTTATGCGGTAAAAATTTGACCCGGTGACCATGACCTTTGACCTTGAAAATCAATAGAGTCCCAGACTCTCCTAAGGACTAAGTATGTACCAAGTTTGGTCAAAATTCATTGAAGAATGTTGATTCTAGAGTGTTCACAAGGATGTTATGCGTTAAAAATTTGACCCCTTGACCTTTGACCTTGAAAATCAATAGGGTTCCATACTTTCCTAAGGACTAGGAATGTACCAAGTTTGGTCAAAATTCATTGAAGGATATTGATTCTAGAGTGTTCACAAGGATGTTACGCGGTAAAAATTTGACCCTGTGACATTGACCTTTGACCTATGACCTTGAAAATCAATAGGTTCCAGACTCTCCTAAGGACTAAGTATGTACCAAGTTTGGTCAAAATCCATTGAAGGATGTTGATTCTAGAGTGTTCACAGAGATGTTACACGGTAAAAAATTTACCCAGTGACCTTGACCTTTGACCTATGACCTTGTAAATCAATAGGGTTCCAGACTCTCCTAAAGACTAAGTATGTGCCAAGTTTAGTCAAAATCCATTGAAGTTTGTTGATTCTAGAGTATTTCCAGAAGTAGCAAAACAGAATTAATCTTGGAAAATCAGCAAACATGGAGAGAAGAAAATTCTGATTTGAAAGAATCATTAGAAACAATGAAAAAAAGATATGTAAAATATGGAAGAAACGTAAGTTAAATAGTGAAAAGATAGGGAAAATATGGAAGAAAAGTAAGTTGAATAGTGAAAAGATATGGAAAATACAAAAGAAAGGCCAGCTGAATAGCGAAAAGATATGGAAAATGCGGAAGAAAAGTAGGTTGAATTGTGAAATGATATGGAAAATATGGAAGAAAGGCAAGTTGAATAGTGAAAAGATATGAAAAATACGGAAGAAAAGTAAGTTGAAAAGTGAAAAGATACGAAAAATATGGAAGAAAAGTAAGTTGAAAAGTGAAAAGATTTGGAAAATACAGAAAAAAATTGTGAAAAGATATGAAAAATATGGAAGAGGAGTAGGTTGAATAGTGAAATGATATGATTTGGAAAAAATGGAAAAAAGGCAAGTTGTATAGTGAAATGATGTGGAAAATATGGAAGATTTCTGTGTTAGTCATAATTACACTCAAAGTGATCTCCTCCTCCTCTGCCGCCACTGCCGCCCTCCTCCTCCGCCACCACCACCGCCCTCCTCCTCTTCCTCCGCCGCTGCCCTCCTCCCTTTATGCATGTATATACGTTGTTTTTCACGACTAAGTTGTTGGACGGAGAACGGCTCGTGCGAGGTTGAGCCATTCCTTTATGTACACAGTGTGGTGATACCACATCTTGTATAAGACAGACTACTTTCTTTAAATTTAAAGGAAAACGTACAAAATGTTAGATAAAAACCATTATCTTGTATAATCATTTAGAGTTCATCAGTCAAGGAAACCGAAGGATCCAGAGATAATCACCGACCTGTCGCACGTCACTAACAAGCTTTATCACATAATGTTTAATTGTTATACACCGATTTGCAGTTCTTTTTTAAATATTTGTCTCGGCGGTTTACGCCCCTGCACGAAAGATAGCATACTGTTGGCCCTTTCGTGAGGTTGAAGATACTGTCGGAAGGTAGACGATTCTCAATTGTACATAATTGTTTATACGTGTAAAGACTGCGAAATAAAAAAAAAATGTGTACATTATTATACGTTTGTTGTTTATATGCCTGTTTGTGATAATGTTAAAAATCCTAGGGAGGAATACTTGCGTACTAAAACCGGCTATGTACAGCAATGGCAAACGCCAGTGGAGGGTAATAGTAATAAAGAAAAAATAAAAAAAAAAGAAAAAAAAAGGTAATGCAGCCTCACAAGCCAGTCACAAGCCTAGATAAATGCAGTGACAATTTTTTTTAAAAAGTCAAATGGTGGTAATGACGTATATTTTTGGTACGGGTTTACATAGGAAAAGTCAATTATTACGATGGCTGTAATTGGATGTTCATTTTTGAAATGAGGGATCTGGTTGGTTCTTTTTCCTTTTTTCTGGTTGATTGTGGGATACTGGATTCTGTCATCTCATTAGTTCAATTTCCAGTGATGTGATTGGTTGGTGCTATAAAACATGTCAATCCTCTTTTGGGTTTGAGAACAAAAGAAGAATCGGCAATGCCTTTGATATATATATTACAGAACGGCACTATCATTGAACTTGTGACGTCATGTTTACAGTGACGTCATCGATGAATGAGGCTTTACACAAAGCTTATAAATAAGACGTTGGCACTCGAGGGGTGGTTTGAAAAGCCTAAAAATAGGCTCTGGAAAAACTTAGGCTTTTTGGACATGTAAGGGTTAAATAAGTAATTCATTAATATATACATGTCAGTCTTTTTCTAAACAATAAAAGTGTAAAAATATAAAAACAAATATTTTTGCAGCTGTAAATTTTCAAATATACTCTTAGCAAAGTAGAAGTACTACACAACCTATATATATAGACACTATGTGAAAATTAAAAAAAAGGGGGTTTCCTATTGTCATAGAACGCGGACGTCGTAGAGAACACCCCAACAATTGGCGGGAAGATAACCAGTGAAAGGCCTAGAAAATGATAATAGGACGCGGACGTCCTAGAGAACACCCAAAGGACACTTCCAAAGGGGTCACTACGGGTGTTGCGCATCTTCCGATTGCGCATGCTCACACCCCAGGGAACCACGAAGGGGTCAAGTGACCCTCTGTCACATCCGGTAGCCATGTTACTACTGTACTACTGTACTACTAATAAATGCGGGGAAAAGCCGGGCATGCGCAGAGCATACTTCCGGACAAGGCCTCTTCCGTTAACGTTACTGGCGTCACTTCCGGTCAAAAAGGCCCCACTAGGGAAGATATTGCGCAACTTCCGGTTGTGCATGCGCAGAACATACTTCCGGACAGGGCTCCGGTCACGTGACTTCCGATCACTTAGTCACGTGACTAACGTCACTTCCGGTCACGTTATTTCCGGTAGCACCACCGCAAATATGACTTGAGCTGTGCCCATATACTACTTCAATATGTTGAATTAATGTATTTATCAGAAGACATCTTGGTGGTTATCAGCATCATATTCAGCATGGATTTACACCATATCAGATTACTTTAATCTGGTTGTATTGATGGGTCATTATCAAAATACACGCACTTTTCTGTTATTATGCAATTAAAAGACAACTATCAACCAAATTGATTGGAGAAAACATGTTTTGCATGAAGGCACATCAGCCCTCTATAGTTTTATCATCTAAATCCAGATTGGTCCAATTGCGAATTTATACTTGCTACACGAAGACCTGTTTTTTCCTTGGTGTTACGTGTTATTTTTCCAGAATGACTTACTTCTGGTCAATTGTACTATTCAGATGTAATGATTTTATTCGATCTTTATATTGTTTTTGAACTATTCCTAAAACTCTAATGGCACAACATTATTTTTGCTTGATATATAATGAAATTTAAAAAGAAAATTAGCAAAAACCTGCTGTTATAGATTTTCATGTCTGTGGTTTTACCCTTCCTATTAAGGCTGGTAAGAATCATCTGTCTTGTCATATTTGAAGCAAAAATAGTTTCTCCCTTTGCATATTTCCTGTTTCAAGACAAGTGCAGACGACAAACACAAAAGTGATCCATAAACTAACATAGAGCCGAACAGGTACGTGCAATTGGTATAGTATATAAATGTTATGTCTGTGGTGTACTTCTCACTACTTCTTTTTGTTAGAACTGAACAAAATGTAAAAATATACAATACATTACATTTGGTATTCTTCACAGGATAATATGCATATAAAATATAGTCAGGGAGATATTATTTTCCTTTTATCCCGAAAATACTTACCTGTTTGTCTGTGGTATTACTGTCAATGGTGTTGCCATAAAGATTGTGTAACACCACAGACATTTAGCATTGAAATTGTGAATAAACACATTATTCCATAAACAGTAATATTCAGAGCAAAATATTGCTCTTTAACCTATGCAGAAAAATTGTTCAAACATCGTCATTTACTTATAAGATATAGTTTTAAGGAGCTGATGGGAGTATACTGTTTAGACCTGGTAACACCAGGGACATATCTTCATAACACCATGGACATATCTTCATAACACCATGGACAAAACTGATATTGTTCATGCATTAAACCAATATGTTGAAAAACTGAATATTGTACTGAAAACATTTAAGAAAACAACAAATATAGCTAGATAGTTGTGTTTTTTTCTTGAATTAAATGTTTACATTCATGAAGATGTCCCTTGTGTTACCTTTGTTATCTGTGGTGTTACCTCTTGTCAATGGTGTTACCTCATGTAAATTGTTTCATAAAAAAGGATAATTACATGACATAATTGAAGTAAATTATATTATAGTTGAATAAAGTTCACCTTGATAACTATGTACAAGTCATCTTTTCTTTATTTAAAGTGAAACAAAATACAATTATGAAAACTTGTTTGTTTCATAATGCAGCTTAAATATAACTCCGCAACTACATATCCAAATATTGTTGAAAAAAAAATAGTGCTCCAAGTAAAATATCCTACACTATGCATAATTTCCCTGTATATTATGTATGTAGCCACTTTTTACATAAAAATTATTTTTCATTTTCCTAAAAAGAATAATTTTATGTTTGTAAAACCACGGACTGAAAGGTATGAGGGGGTACTACATATCTAAAAATATTTTTTTTCATGGTGATTTTCCCGACTGCATATTATGTGAATATGTCATTGTAATGTAGGAAAAATTAATAGGCTAAAGCAAAACGGGAACGAAAATGTTTGATGTCACCAAAATATGAACAGCTAGAAAAAGTGCGTGTATTTTGATAATGACCCTGATATACTGAATAATGCTGTTGATGACCATTGGCATGATCTTCTGAGTTGGTAATTAGCTTTTGTATTTATGTTCTCCCTGGAGGTGAGCACAGAATGTTTTTCTTTTATATTGATTATTGAATTTCAGCCCTTATTTTGGTCAAAAAAATCCTAAAAATTCCTAAAAATAGCCCTTATTTTTGGGGGATTTTGCCCTAAAAAAGCCTTTATTTTTCACAAACTCTTGCTTGAAAGCCTGAGTCATTGCTTTGACCCAATTTGAGCTCGACACCACAACCCAAACTCCGGACAGTTACCAGCTCCGGTCCGCACACTACCCTCCACTAGTGTATCCTACAGATGAACCATGTTCGGTAGCGGATGCGAAAACTGTCCGGTGTTTGACCACAACCTATCCAATGAAAGGAAATGAAATACTAGTACTTAATGAAAAATATTGAACAAATACGCAAGTAATATTTCTACCAAGTTTGGTTCCAATTAGTCAAATGGGTTTTGAGAAATAAATTGAAATTTCAAAGAAAAAGTTATCCACATATTAGTATGTTGGCATTGCAATACTGGTGAATGGTCTCTATATGTTGGGATTGTTACATTAGTGAGTGGTCCACATATGTTTGGATTGTTACACTGGCGAGTGGCCGCTATATTTGGGCATTGTTATGCTGGTGAGTGGTCCTTACATTGTGGGATTGCTATACTGGTGAGTGGTCATATATGTTGGTATTGTTATACTGGTGAGTGATCACTACATTTTGGCATTGCTATACTGGTGAGTGATCCATACATGTTGGCATTGCTATACTGGTGAGTGATCACTACATGTTGGCATTGCTATACTGGTGAGTGATCCATACATGTTGGCATTGCTATACTGGTGAATGATATACATTTGTTGGCATTACTACATTGGTGAGTGGTGCCTTTATGTAGGCATTGCTACACTGTGCTAGTTGTCCTTGTATATGATGACATTTCTATACTGGCGAGTGGTCCTATATGTTGGCATTGCTATATTGGTGAGTGGTCCTATATGTTGGTATTGCTTCACTGGTGAGTGGTCCTATATGTTGGCATTGCTATACTGGTGAGTGGTCCTATATGTTGGCATTGTTACATTGATGAGTGGTCCTCTATGTTGGCATTGTTACATTGATGAGTGGTCCTATATGTTGGTATTGCTACACTGGTGAGTGGTCCCTACATGTTGGGATTGTTTTACTGCTGAGTGTTCCTAAATGTTAGTATTGCTACACAGGTGAATGTTCCCTATATGTTAGCATTGCTATACTGGTGAGTGGTCCTATATGCTGGCATTGCTTCACTGGTGAGTGGTCATACATGTTGGCATTACAATACTGGTGAGTGGTCCTATATGTTGGCATTGCTTCACTGGTGAGTGGTCATATATGTTGGCATTGCTATACTGGTGTGTGGTCCTATATGTTGGTGTTGCTTCACTGGTGAGTGGTTCTATATGTTGGCATTGCTACATTGATACGTGGTCATATATGTTGGCATTGCTATGCTGGCGGGTGATCCATACATGTTGGCATTGCTATACTGGTAAGTTATCCATATTTGTTGGAATTGCTTAACTGGTGAGTGTTCCCTATATGTTGGCATTGCTACATTGGTGAGTGGTCCATATATGTTGGCATTGCTATTCTGGCGAGTAATCCCTACTGGTGAGTGTTCCTGGATGTTTGTATTGCTACATAGGTCTTATATATTGGCATTACTATACTGGTGAGTGGTGCCTATATGCTGGTATTCCTTCACTTGTGAGTGTTCCCTACATGTTGGGATTGCTATACTGGCGAGTGGTCCCTATATGTTGGCATTGCTACTCAGCTGAGTGGTCCTATACTTTGGCATTGCTATACTGGGGAGTGGTCCCTACATGTTGGGATTGCTATACTGGTGAGTGTTCCTAGATGTTGGTATTACTACACTGAGGTATTATATATTGGCATTGCTTCACTGGTGAGTGGTCATATATGTTGTCATTGCTATACTGGTGAGTGGTCCTATATATTGGGATTACTATACTGGTGAGTGGTCCTATATGTTGGTATTGCTATACTGGTGAGTGGTCCTATATGTTGGGATTGTTATACTGGCGAGTGGTCCCTACATGTTGGGATTGCTATGCTGGTGAGTGTTCCTAGATGTTGGTATTACTACACTGAGGTTTTATATATTGGCATTGCTTCACTGGTCAGTGGTCATATATGTTGGGATTGCTTCACTCGTGAGTAGTCATATATGTTGGCATTGCTATACTGGTGAGTGGTCCCTACATGTTGGGATTGCTATAGTGGTAAATGTTCCTAGATGTTGGTATTGCTATACTGGTGAGTGGTCCCTACATGGTGGGATTGCTATACTGGCGAGTGGTCCCTACATGTTGGCATTGCTATACTGATGAGTGTTCCGAAATGTTGGTATTGCTATACTGGTGAGTGGTCCATACATGTTGGGATTCTATACTGGTGAGTGGTCTCTACATGTTGGTATTGCTATACTGGCAATTGGTACCTATATGTTGAAATTTCTATACTAGTTAGTAGTTCTATATGTTGTTATCCTCAGTGGTAAGTTATCCCGGTATACTGGAATAGCTACATTTGCAAGATATCTGTTCATGTTGGCCTTGCTACACTGGAGAGTTGGATCCCTAAATAATGGTATTGCTATGCTGGTGACACAAACCAGAGGCTCTAAAGAACCTGAAAACACTCACCTGCTTTTTATTTTGACTTTTAAATCTAATAGGTGAAGTCAGAGCACATGTTAAGCAAGATAAAATTTAAATTTTCACTGATTACAGCTAAAATTTGCTTGTTTTCATCACTTAGAAAAGAAATCTATATTTGTCATAAAGGGAGCTATCTTGGTTTGATATAATTCAGCCCAGTGGTTCAAAGAAGATTTTTAAATGATTATCTTTCTCAAAATCAGCTTAATTTGCATATTTTCGCTAAAAAAAAACGCTAAGCTTATAAAATTTCCGCAAAATCTACATACTTCCCATTAAAATATATCTATTGTTCAGATTTCAGCCCGATGTGTATTTTACTCATATGTTCTATTTATAGTAACAGCAGCCATGCTAGAGTTTTATTGTGATCTTCAGATACAATTCTGAAAGCAGACACCCTAGGATGCTCGATCTTTCTTTTTCTGCATAGTGTTTTTTGGATCACAGTTTGTCCTTTTTCGTTGAGCTATTGTGTTGTCTGTCCTTCTCTGATCTACAGATTCTGATTACCTCCCTTTGGTATCTTCAAACTCTTCTTAGTCTAACTTGATTCAAACTGGACTAGTGGTTTCAGAAGTGAAGACTTATTTTTTAAAGCTAACAATGACAGACAGACAGACAACAAATGATGGCAAAAATTCACATGACCCTTTAGGTTAAAAGTTCACATGACCTTTTAGGTCAAAAGTTCACACGACCCTTTAGGTCAGGTGAGTAAAAAGAATTAGTCAAGACAATTTCAAACTGATATTTATTATGGGTGAAAAAAATATAATACAAATTTAAGAAATTGACATACTTGTTATACCATATATGTTGTCTTTGTTTTCCATACGACATACAATCTCACATGTTAAATAAAATTAGGCCATTCAAACCAGAGGCTCACCAGAGTCAGCATCACTCACATGAATATATAATAGTTTGTTGTACATATTGAAGCATTTTTTCAAAGTCTTTTAAAAGTTAACAATCATACTAGTGAAAACGTATATTGAGACCTTTAAACTGATGTTAATGTTTTTATCTGTAACATCATAATGTATTTGACGTCACAGTGACTGATAATTTTCAGTATCACAGTCAGTCAACTGATACTGAAAATATTCCCCAGTAAGATCAAAGGAAAAATATACTGCAAGTTCAACGAGAACCGCAGTTTCTTAAAGAACAAAACATTTGTGCACAGTTTTCACAACAAAGAGAGACATTTTATGTACACATCGCATTCAATCAGAACTGTAGTTTCTTTCAAAAAACACTTGCTCACAGTTTTCTCAACAAACATTCATTTTATACACATCAAGTTCAACCAGAGTAATAGTTTCTTAAAAAAATAACATTTAGTTTGCTCAACAAACACAGACATTTTATGCACACATCAAGTTCAACCAGAACTCTCATTTCTTTATAAAATAACAACAACATTTGTTCACAGTTTTCTCAATAGTCTTATTTTTAACTAGGTTCCTTCAGCTGTGACCATCATGGGCTTCCAACTGACAATAAAACACCCAACGTTTGTAAATGGACCTTTCAATAAGGGGTAGTACCAGGTACTTTTACCCGCCTATAATGGTCTTTGGTACATTTGTATCTCTTGATTTTAAAGAGTGTTGTATAAGATATTCATGAAAATTGTTCAAATTTTAATAAAAAGTACCGCCTGTAAATAGTGAAGTACTGGCACACTTGAAAAAACAGGAATTTCCAAAGGGGGATTACAGAGACTGGCAACACGAGTCGCGTCAAACAGAAAGTGTGTTCCGAATGATAAGCGGGAGATAACTAGTTTCCACAGGAGTCATACTCTAGAGCTTGCTGCTGCGGTCTGACAGGTCTGGAACACACTACACATGGGTAAGACATCATGGAAGGAATGAATGAAAGTTATAGTCATAGTTCCTTTTTTATAGCCACAGCGCGACAGACAAAGACTTTCAAATTTCTCACACCCTAAGATTAGCTCGGGTTTTTAGTTCTTGTGTTTTTACTACACTTGATTTTATAAATTGTTCAAATTAGCCTGGGTGTAGCTTAATTTAGAGTACAATCAAATACTTGTGCACTAATCAGTACTAACCTTACTGCTGTATAATCATCATTTAATTGTAATAAATATATTTATTTAACGAGTACATTGATTTGTTGATTACACACAAACAATTTTAATGTTTGAATTTTTAAAATTGAAATCGATCAAAAACATTTTGAAATGATAAACAAGTATCTAATTTCAAATCGATTTGGGGCCGGAACGACCTGAAACCGGCGGTTAACTGTAGTATTACCGGTAATTTGCTGTCACCACCGATGTTAAAGTACACCGGAAGCTACTCTAGATTTGACACAAATCTAGGAAATTAGCCTGAGACTTGAAACCAACGTGTCAGAAAAGTTGGGGTAATGCCACAGAACCAGATAAAATTATACCATATACCGAAGAGATATTATCAAGCCAATTTAGTATGGACCACGCGCCTAATTTACGTATTATAGAACACAGCACTATTATTCAACCGGGCAAAAGGGGAAGTCTATAATAACTTTCCAATGCTCTAGTCTGGCAATAAAATTACACTCTGCCTCTCTTGTATCAGTGGAAACCATACTGACAACAATTGAGTAGAGATATATATCGGGGGGAAATATTCAGACTATCGCACGGGAAAATGCACGGGATGGCCTATCAGATAATCAAACAGGTTCTTTGTGTGGACAAAACAAGAGACACAATTATCTTACGAGATAGAAAATATGATAAATCACAGGGTACGTAGGAAAAAACCGTGAAATTAACACAACTTGGAAGGGGGGATTTTACTTAGTATCGACAAGTAAGATAATACATTTGGTTCAGAATATTTTATATATTAGATATGCATAGTTATATATGTGTAATTCACATTAATACAGATACAGTAAATATTATCAACCAGTGTTCAGGGAACCATTCATTGTGTTTTCAGAACTACCAACAATATACTTAATCTTCAATAAAATATAAGATACTTAATATTCAATAAAAATATAAAATACTTTTGTGTACTATATAGTTCATCTTTGTCTATGGACTTGTGATTTATACACACTAGTCTTCTCTGAACTTTTTGGATTGTCGCCCTTCATCATGGAGCCGTGTTTATTTTTGGTCCGATATTTTTTCTCAAAAATTTATATTTACTGTGCATTCTATTGAGATTCTGTTTTTGAAACATGGATTTAAAACACAAAAGAGACTATAGGTGAAGTAAAAACTTGACTTTGCACTTTTTATAATCATTTCACTTTATCAACTTTATATCGAAAATAGGCACATAAACAAACACTACGAAATCATGAAAACTACTCACTAGGCTACACTCGCGGTTTGAATATACAGAAAAGTTCGATCGTGTGTGTCAGATTGGACTTTGGACTTTTGAATATTCATGAGCATAGGATGTATGCCTACCTGGCCAATCATATTGATAAGTAAATAAAAAAAAAACTATGTCACTAGAAGAAACCGCAAAATTACTTAGCGAAAGTAGGAAAATAGTAGACCAGGGAAAAGAATCTAATGACGTTGCATATCTTCTGAGCTTAATCCTTAATGTAGTAAATAATGTAGACAACAGAGTGCAGAAAATTGAAAATAAACGTTCAAAACTAGATGAGGTCCAGACAGAAGTAAATGCTATTTCTCTCCGACTTGGTCCACTAGAACGAGCACTTACAGAAACACAAATCAAATATGTTGAAATTGAAAATAGCGTGAAGGGATTAAGTAACATCTTTGATGGAGTAAAAGAAAGTGTGGAGATACAGGCAAAAAAAATAGAACCTATTAAGAAAGAATGCTTGGAAAACAAATATGAAATAAAAAATATTAAAAGAAAATGTTGACAAATTATTTTTGGGAAATGTAGCTAAATCAGAATTGAAGTCAACTCGTCCCACTGCCAACTCGCCCCCCTTTTCGAGACAACTCATCCCCAAGTAAAAAAATGATTTCCAACTCACCCCCTTGTGAAGTGTGGTAGACTGACTTGGAAACTAGATCAAGTTCCCTATACTAGGATGTCGGAAGGGTGTCGATGGGAATGTAATAGAGACTCCTTTCTGTATTTTTACAGCATAACAGGTGCTGATTTACTCCAAATTGGCTTGTCTGTCTATGTATGACTACTTGCAGTAATTATTAACGATTTCAGGAAGTTATTACCTCAGTGTATATTTCTCATGTAGCATATTCCTGTTGTTTTACAATTGAACACCTGGATTACTAATGACTGGCTTTAGTTTTTAAGTGTTAACATGTTTTGTTTTGTCTTGGTTTAGTCTTAGTTCTCTTCTCTTTTCTCTTTTGTATGTAGATACCGTTGGTTATGTAAATAAATTAATCATCCAATAAGATGCAACACCACAGATATAAAATAAGAATCCAAACTGAACAACATAAATGTGCATGTTTCCTTTGTTTTTTTCCCATGATTTCCAAGTTGAGGTGATACTTCCACTGGTACTTTGACATATATAAAAAAAAAACAACCAATACCACAGGAATACATCATTTAATATACATATAAACTAATATTTTGCCTCCAGACTCTACTGGACTTCACCAGACTCTACCGGACTCTGTTTAATGGTACCGCTTTGACATCTGAATTTGTATTATTATACATTATCAATTAGTGGCTCATATAAATAACAATAACAAGTTTTTAAATATTTATCAATTGTTAAAATTATAAAAGCACAATGTTTGATGGTACTTTGTCACGGTCTGTGATTATTAATTGTCCGTCAAAGACTAATTAAAATAAATGGGAAAAACAATACTAACAAATGTTGTAGTTCACATGCAACACCAATCTTAATTGTTGTGATAATTACATTGTATTAATTGTCTTTAATTCTGTATCTGGTAACAATCAAATTGGCTTTGATCTACCGATTGATAATCTAAAAACAGTAAAAGTTAGAAATACCTTTCCGACAACCTATGGGGAACTTGATAGTTTCCAAGTTAGTCTACCATACTTCACAAGGGGGGGCCAGTTGGAAATAATTTGTTTACCTGGGGGGCGAGTTGTCTCGAAGAGGAGGGCGAGTTGGTTGAAAAGGGGGGCGAGTTGGAGGGGGGCGAGTTGTCCTGAAAATAGAAAAGAACATTTTTTTTCTCAACTGCAAAATACATCAATACAGAATAGAATATAATAATATAATAACATATAAAACATCATACAATCTATATAGTAAAGTACAATTAAATCTTCTTACAATCTTTTCCAATATATAATCATATGTATAGTGCAGTGGAGGTTTTTTTTTAGAATATAAAAGATGAAGAAAGAGGTATTTCGCAGAGTTTAAAATTGTTTACTATTGATATATGTGATAATTTTTTTTTTGGTATAATTAGGAAAAAAAGTAGATAAGAATTTTAGTGTATTTTTAAAAAGAAAAAAAAAGACATTGAGAAGATGAGATTGTACTTTATATTGGCATTTATATGTAAAACTTGTATGGTCTGGCCTGGTGCAAACAATCAATTGGACTATAACACTGTACCAGATATACAAAAGTATTTTTTTTGATGGATCAAACATTCATATTGTTTTAATTATCCCGTAATGAGTATACTATAAAGTATACTATAGAATAGTAAATATAAACAAGAAAAATATATTTAGATAGACTATATCAGTTAGTATTTAGTGGTGTCTCTATGGAAAGGGAATTTACATAAGAATAAAAAATAAAAAATATTTCAACAATCCTCAAACAGTTTTTCAAAAGTACTCCAATGTAATTGAAATTCTGCAGTTATTTGATTTCGGACAGCAATAATTTTTTCAGTTTTATATAAATTTATCAAACAGGCTTTAAGCGAATGAAAGGATAATTTTTCCTTCAGACATCTGTTTGTATATATATAGTATTTTATGCTTAGTAAAATGGCATTGTATACATTATCTTTATATACTTTATCAACATCCCCAAAAATTAGAATCTTCTTTAAAAATGTTTGGTTTATGTCTTTGTCACCAAACCAAGAATTGACTTGCCCTAGAAGATTTTGTACATTTTTACAATCCCAAAAAATGTGTTCAATGGTTTCATTTTCCTTTTGGCAAAAATTACAATTTGCATCATCAATAATTTTGATGTTTTCAAGAAATAATTAGTAGCCAGAATATTGTGGTTTATTCTAAATTGAAACCAATGTAATTTTGTACATGCTGTAACTTTAAATAGGAGTATATAAATTTGTTTCCACTCATTTGAATTAATATCGAAAACTGTATTACATTTTCTTTGAGCTGTAGGAACACTACTGTTTTTATTTAGAATTGTGTACATATCTTTTGAACCTTTAGAACTTCGAAAAATATTTTGTAGAGATGATGGGAAAAAAGGAGTCTGTAAATTAGATGATTTGTCTCCATATGGATATAATTTTAACATTTGTCATAAAGAACTAATAACCCCATTATATTGCAAAAAATTTACACAAAATCCAAATTTGTTTGAAAACTGATCTAAATTCAGAAAAGAACCATCATCATTGACAAAATCGTTAACAAACTTTACACCCCTGTTGAACCACTCTGGATAAAAGATAGTTCTTTTGTCAATTTTTACCTGATTATTCAACCAAACTGTATTGGCAAGAAAGTTTGTCCAATCTTTGTTTTCGTCTTTTTCAGTAACAGATTTCCACGCATATAGTACATCCTTCCAAAATTGATTTTTTACACTTTCTATTACTTGTTCTATATATCCACTATCGCCACATGATAGTTTATTTATATCAATTGATGACATAAAAATATTCTGCCATTTACAATTGTTGAAAAAGAGTCTCCTGATCAATGTGGACTTCAAAGCCAAAATAAAAGAATGTATTTTAATCATCTTAAGTCCCACCTCTTGATACTCCGCTTGCATGATATCCTTTTTCACTCTATTAACAGATGATTTCCAAATAAATGTATATAACATATCTTCAATATCTTTAATAATTTCTATACTAGGATTTGGAAGTGCAATAAAAAGATGGTTAAGTACTGGCAGAATTAGTGATTTAACCACAGTAATCTTACCTATAGGAGTTAAATTTCTTTTGTTCCACTGTTTAAAGAATCCTTTCATTTTTTTTTAAATATTTTTCATAATTGATCTTTGTAATTTTAGAAATATCAACATCGAAATTTATTCCCAGAACAGTAAGCGTAGTTTTTCCCCAGGAGAGATTTCAGTTTTCACATATTCTATCACTGCAGTATTTTTTGCTTCCTATCCAAATTACTTGTGTTTTTTAAAAAATTATTTTAAGGCCTGATATCTTTTTGAACCATTCCAATTCCAAAAGTGTTTCATTTAATGATTCTTCTGATCCATCCAAAATTCCTGATGTATCATCAGCGAATTGAGAAATTTCATGTTCTGAGTGCAAGACTTTAATTCCTTTTATTTTAGGATTTTCTCTTATTTTTATAGCCATTAGTTCAGCACATAGTATGAATAAATAAGGGGACAACGGATCCCGTTGACTACAGCCTCTCTCTATTCGAAAAAAACTCAGATAAATTCCCTCCCTGATTGACTGCAGATTTAATGTTGTTATAAAACATTTTAACCCATTTTGAATAGATTCCCCAAAATTGAAAATGCTTAAAATGTTATTAAGAAAGTTCCATGATATTGAGTCAAAAGCTTTCTCAAAATCTATTAACAAAAATAAACCAGGTATATCGTTTTCCTCTGCATATTCCATTATATCATACAAAAGCCTAATATTTTCCCCTATGTACCTACCTGCAATAACACCAGTCTGATCATTATTAATTAATGTGGAGAGAACTTTTTTAATTCTATTTGCTATCACCCCAGACCCTATCTTATATACTGTATTCAACAATGAGATTGGTCGCCAATTTTTTTATAAAATGTCTTGATTTGTCTCCCTTTGGTAAACATGTGATTATACCTTGTTTTTGTGTAGCAGATAAAGTTCCTAAGCTATACCCATAATTTAAAGAACCAATAACAAAAACTTTCAGATCTTTCCAAAAAAACTTTAAAAACTCTGATGTAAACCCATCTGATCCAGGACTTTTGTTATTTTTCATCTTTTTCAAAATTTTCCCAGCTTCAAAGCTCCCAAGTTCCCCTTCTAAATTATCTGTTCCTTCTTCTGTGAGTTTTCTTATACTTGCCCCTTCAAACCCTCCACTATTTCTTTAAGACTACAACCTTTATTTTCATCTTTATTTTTGGAAAAATTTTCATAAAAATATTGTACTTCTTTTAATATCTCCTTCTGATATGTAACAATTTTCCCATTATCTTTTTCAACTTTTGGAATTATCTTACTGGTATAATTTTTAGACTCTAGCCCACAAAAATATTTTGTTGGCTTTTCTCCTTCATCTACCCATTGAGCTCTTGATCTTACTAACTTACCTTTCATTTTTTCATTTTTTGTTTCTAAATTTTCAATTGAGTTTTCAGTAACATTTTTTTCAAGGGTAGCAATTTCTTCTTGAAGATCTCTAAATCTCTGTTCCTTAATTTTTTTTACATAGCTTGCAAATGAAATTGTTTTTCCTCGTATTTCTAAAAGTAACATTTCCAAAAACAGTTGAACATTAATAGTAAGTTGCAGTTCATTATCATCAATTTCTTGAATTTTATCCGTATCATAGATTAATGCTGCATATTGTTTTTTCAGATCAATGATTTTTTCCCTTACAATTTTGCTGTAGTCCTTTTCGTATAATAGTGAGTTGTTAAACTTCCACAAGCCTTACCTTTATTGAAGGGATTAAACACAAGGCTTAAAATAATCATTGGATGATCAGATCTGTAACTTGGATCAATAGTACAATTTTTTAAATTAGTAAGCATACTTTCTGTAAAAAGGAAAAAATCCAATCTAGCCTGTCTAAATGGATTTTTTTTTCTCCAAGTATAACGATAACTATCTGGATAAAGTTGCCTCTAAGGGTCTATTAGACTTCTTTCTTCAATTAATTCTAAAACCTTCTCTCTCGACTTTGGGTTATTTACATGCAAATAGTTACAGTAATCTAACTCTGGACATAATACAAGATTGAAATCACCACAAATTATAAAATTTTCATTTCCAAATTCCTCAACTATTGACATGATATTCTCATAAAATTGAGAATTATCATCATTCGGTCCATAAATAGAAACAAGTGTAAAGTTAGTTTTGTCAACATTAATATCTAAAACAAGATAATTCCCATTTATGTCTCTTTTCTCTTTAAGAATATTAAATTCAAAATTATTGTTAAAAAGAATAGCAGTACCCCTGGCATTTGATGTAAATGAGCTAAAAAACATTCATAACCCCAACTTGATAGTATGTTCTTTTCATTTTCACAAGTAAAATGAGTATCTTGTAGACAGTAGATGTTGCACTGCTTTTTTTTTAGATAATTAAAGACATCTGTTATTTTTACAATGTTACCGAGTCCCTGGCAGTTTACTGAAAGAATTCTTAGACTAGCCATTAAGTAATCTTATAACATAACACACTGATTGAATATCATAAATAAACATATAATATACATAAATTCTGCACCAGACCAACGAATATAATAATAAGTACACAAAAATGAAATGAACAGTAGTACAAAAAAAAAAAAGACAACAGAAAAAATGTAATGAACAGTAGTACAAAGAGAAAGAATAAAAAAGAAAGAGACAATAAAAGCAATGACTGTAATCAAACATGGCTACAAAAAGCTAAGCAACATAATATAGTGCAATTTTTACAGTTATAAATTATATCCTTTTAATTTCATATAGTATCAGCAAAATCAAAATCATACACATCAATATTCTGTTTCATTCTGTTAAAATGTAACTGGTAAACAAAACAAAAATTAAATAAGTTATCAGTATTATACATATCATTTATATTATATTTATCAATTAAGATACAAGACCAATACTGAGTTCATACCCACTCTACTCACCGTTGTCCCAAACAATAGATACGGCCATACCCTGAGCAAGTCACACATGCAGAAAATCTACTACTTCAATTCAAGATTCAAAGATTCAAGGTGGCCAACAACTAGAGAAGGCCACATCTAATTATATGAACTACTGTATAACATGTAGGAGTTTCACCCATGTACGAAATAAGTGTTACAATACCTGTTTCTACCTTCATGGTCGATTTCGTATTCGTAAATTGTTTCTTGACCGCCATGGCACCTTACGTATACTCTCGTGATGGGCGGAGCCTATCCATATATGGATCTGAATGCCAAATATGAAATATTTTTACTACGAAAATAACGATGTTTTACTACGATTGATCCAAATAAGAATATCTCCAAAACGAGGCAAGTGCACGTGAAATAGCAACTTGTAAACAAAATGCCGGACAGAAGGAAGTTTGCATGCATTCATATTTTCAGATGGATATAAGTCTACCATGGTTGATGCAACGTTTTCTTAACACCTCAAGGTTTACCTAAATATATTTATCTTTCACCCCCGTTAATTTTCCCAACCACTTACAACGGAATTAGGGCAAAAAACTTCCCGTGTGAATCACTCCGGGCGCTGCTCCCATACATTGAATGGGACCGATTCGTAACCCTCGCTGGGAGCAAAAGCGGACTGAGGGTTACGTTATCGTATCTAGTCCAAGTCCAAACATCGCATAGGAAGGTCGCGGGGGTCAATTTGTTACAAATTATTTGAACTTATCTGATTCACAAGAGGTATTGAATGATACCACACGTATTGATTATGTTATTGTACATCCGAATGTTAACTTAAATGTAAATAATAATGACAGTGTAAATACTATAAATTGTACTCCAAATAGTGATTGTAGTAATTTTGAAAAAAGTCTAGAATGTAGTATTGTAGATTCTTTTTCAGAAGGTATGAAATATCTTTTGTGATATAACAGGAAATGTCGGACTTGACATTAAGCCTGGTTTTCCACAAATGTCGAGCCCCTATATATAATTTAAGCAAGAAGTAGCACTATTTTTTCACTCAATAGCATCTACGTACTATTGTTGTCACTACCGGAATCAGTGGCGGATTCAATGGGGGGTGGGGGAGAGGGCACCCTGCACCCCCTAAAATTTAGATTTTTCTCACAAAATACACCAAAAAATTTCGTTCAGCGAAATTTTTTCAATACACCCCTTATAACCTGAAATCCTGGATCCGCTCCTGGGAACATTAATCTACAATCCCCTACCAGACCCTCCCCCGCACCACCTTTCCAGAGACCTGCAGACGGCCCTGGACAACATTGAACTAGATGGTTATGATTTCAAAATGAAAAATAGGGGCACATTTTTGCTTAGAAAATCGGGAGGTCTCATCTTCAAAAGATTGATTGATTTGATTTGATTTTTGGTGTTTAACGCCACTTTCAGCAATATTTCAGCTATATCATGGCGACCAGTTTTACTGAGTCACCCGGGCCCTTCTTAGAAAAAGGAGTTGGCAAGTAAGATAACAGTGTTCAGAACAGAGAGTAAATTTGTGTTTTGGTTTAAAGTATCTCGAGACATTTTAAATCTAGACGTATTCATCAAACGCTGCTTTTGCAGAAATCGAAGCAGAATATTTGATTTTCTCAAGTAACTATATATATATACATGTATCACTTTTAGGCGATTTTAATGGGCGAACTTCAAATGATGACGACTTCATACTTATATATAAAAATCGACATGGGGACAATTTTGCTGACTTTATAAATGACGATCTTGTGACACTTGACGAACTGGGAAATCCTAGGAATAGAAACAATTTGGATAAAGTAAAAAACGGATACGAAAATAAAATACTAGAATTTTGTAAAGGAAACAGTCTATTTTTACTCAACGATAGGGTAGGGGAAAACAGGCATGAAGGTGGACTAGCTTGTAAAAATTTAAGTACAGTTGATTATTGTTTATGTTCAGTGAAACTTTTAAAATGTGTTAACAATTTTAGAATACTTGAGTTCAGCAGCTTATACTCCGATGTCCATTCTCCATTACATATTATATTTTCAAAAAAGAAATTTATTGAAAATGCAGATTATATCACAGACCAAAATGTAGTTATTGAAAAAGAAAAAAAGAAATAGGTGGGACAATGAGAAATATGAACAATTTAGAACAAACATTGAATCGGATAGAATTAATAAGCTGAAGAACAAAATTCTCGGAGTTAAGCAAATGGTAAAGAGTAAGAGTGAAATAAACTCACACACAGATGATCTCTGTCAATTTTTTATTGAGACTGCGAAAACTACTTTTGGAACTAAATTTGGCAAAAGCATCAAATATAACTATCGAAAACATATTGGTAATCCCAAACCATGGTTTAATTATGAATGTCAATTAGCAAGAAAAAAGTTAAGGAAAAGAAGACGAAAGTTTGAAAATAACCGAATATCTGCAAACCATGAAGAAATGAAAGTATTTGATAAAAAATATAAAAATACACTGAACAAAAATATGAGACTATATCGGAAAAAAAATTCATTAGAATTACGCAATCTTAGAAAGAGCAACTCAAAAGAATACCGGAAAATTTTAAATAGAGGAAAAACGAAAACTGAACCCAATATCACAATAGAAAGTTTGCTTGAGTATTTCACAAACCTAAACGAAACTCCAATAGAAAACTAGAGGCTCAGCACTGAGCTGAGCCTGTGTCGCTCACCTTTCATTCTGCTCTGAGGAAACTTAATACAGAACCTTCCATAGCCTATAGATGCTTCCCACCAAATATCGGTTCGTTTTGGCAAAGCAGTTTCAGAGAAGAGGATTTTTAGAAAGCGACCAATCTAAAACAAGAATTGCCTGTGGCAACCATGTTTGTTAATGGATCAAAACGAAATGAGAAATCTCTATAGAGGAACCTCCATAGATGCTTCTTACCAAGTTGCATATCATTTCGCCAAGCGGTTTCAGAGAAAAGGCTGTTTTAGAAATCGAACAAAAAGAAACAAGAATTGTCTATGACGGCCATATTTGTTAACGGATCAAAGCAGAATGAGCATTCTTAATAGAGGACCTTCCATAGATGCTTCCTACCAAGTTTCGGTCTATTTGGCCAAGCTGTGCCAGAGTAGAAGATTTTTAGAAATCGACCAATCAGAAACAAGAATTGCCTGTGGCGGCCATGATAGTTAATGGATCGGGAAAAAATGAGCAATCTTTATAGAGAACTTTCCATAGATGCTTCCTACCAAGTTTTGGTTCATTTGGCAAAGCGGTTTCAGAGGAGAAAATTCTTTAGAAATCAACCAATCAGAAACAAGAATTGTCTGTGGCGGCTATGTTTGTTAACAGATTGGGACAAAATGAGCAATCTTTATAAGAGGACTTTCCATATATGCTTCCTACCAAGTTTCGGATCATTTGGCCATGTGCTTTCAGAAGAGAGGATTTTTAGAAATAGACGTCGCCATTCAGAAACAAGAATCGCCTGTGGTGGCCATATTTGTTAATGGATCGGGACGGAATGAGCAATCTTTATAGAGGACCTTCCATAGATGCTTCCTACTAAGTTTCGGATCATTTGGCTAAGCGTTTCAGAGGAGAAGATTTTTAGAAATCGACCAATACAGAAATAAGAATTGCCTGTGGCGGTCATGTTTGTAAATGGATCGGAACGAAATGAGCACTCTTTATAGAGGATTGCCCATAGATGCTTCCTGCCAAGTTTCGGTTTATTTAGCCAAGCGGTTTTAGAAGACAATAATTTTTAAAATCAGCTAATCAGAAACAAGAGTCGCCTGTAATTCAATTGATAGGGATAACTGCATTTCGAATACAGATATCGATATTTAAACTAGAGTCGTCTCTCTTTTAACAGAAAAAAATGATTTTTTTCAGAAATCAATCAATAAGAAACACGAATCGCCTGTGGCGGCCATGTTTGTTAACAGATCAGGATGAAATTAGCAATCTTTATAGAGGACCTTCCATAGATGCTTCCTACCAAGTTTCGGTTCATTTGGCCAAGCAGTTTCAGAGGAGAAGATTTTTTTTAAAATAGGCAAATCAGAAACAAGAATTGCCTGTGGTGGCCATGTTTGTTAATGGATCGGGACAAAATGAGCAATCTTTATAGAGGATGCTTCCTACCAAGTTTCAGTTCATTTGGTTGAGAGGTTTCAGAGGAGAAGATTAAAATGTGAAAAGTTAACTGACGACGGACTCCAAGTGATAGCAAAAGCTCACTTTGCCTTTGGCAAGGTGAGCTAATGATAAGGCATTTTCTTTCCCAAATATAGATCCATTCGATTTGAATTGCGTTAACGAAAATTTGAATCAGAAAATTACACAAAAAGAAAATTTAGACTGCATTAAAAGATTGAAAAATAATAAAGCGCATGGTGATGACCATGTAATAAATGAATACATAAAATCCACATCCGACAAAATGATAGATGTGTATATAGAACTCTTTAATATTATCTTTGAAACAGGAATTATACCTGGTAGCTGGTTAGTAGGCTCCATTAATAAGGGAGATAAACTTGACCCAACAAATTTCAGACCTATTACGATTTTAAGTTGTGTAAGTAAATTATTCATGGCCATCCTAAATGAAAGGCTAAATAAATTTTCGGATGATTTTTTGATATTATGCGAGAACCAAACGGGTTTCCGAAAAGGTTATTCCCTAATAGATAATTTGTTTATTGTACATTCCTTTTTTGAAATACTTAAAATGAAAAAAATGTATTGTTGTTTTATACATTTTGAAAAAGCGTTCGATAAAGTATGGTAAAGCTTAGACAAAAATGATAAATTTAGCACTGACCTGACTAGAAACACTAGCATAAATGTCAGTGAAAGTCCGAAAGTATTCCCTAATAGGTGTGAAAATACTGAAATATTCTACTTGTCCTCGGGCAAGTAATCTGAAAAACGTTACTTGTCCGGACAAAATCCTACTTGTCCTGGTTTTTTTAATAAACATTTGATACTTGCAAACACAGTTACTAAATTGAACTTGTTTATATTGTCTATTACATCATTGCGTAAAATTTGAAATATAGTTTTAATAAAGTTAACACAAGCATCCCTAAATTGATCACTGCCCAGATGAAGGCCATTTTAAATTCGGATTTCAGATAAGAATGTGCAGTCAGAGAATAGCCGGCTGTTATTAGATACAGAATATGTTGTGTTAAAAAATATTCTCATATCAACAAAGTTCATTTTGAATTTTATTAACCTTGGCAATGGCTTTATCCATCAAACCAACCACGTATTTAGACTAAGTGGCGTCTTCATACTTAGCTTTGATTTTTTTTTACTGGTGGGATGATAAGTATTCATTCTGTCCACGATTTTGCCAATAAACATTAATGATTTCTGCAGATATCGCAATATGAGACACTATCAGAACCCAGCAGTAAACATAAGAAATCGGCTAACCCCTTGGCTGTTTTTCCTCGAATTATGTGTCCTTTTCGCTAGAGTTTGGCATTTGTTAGCTTTCTCGTGATATTCATTGTGGTCAGAATCTTTCCCAGTTTTTTTTATTCTTGGATATTTGTCCATTGTAATGACTGTAACCCTATTTGTATCATATGTTCACGGATGTTAGGCCATGTTTGTTTATCAAAAGTATGGACCAGCAAGGAAACGTCACATTCGAACTCCAACTAGATGCTCAGTGGGCTGAACCTGTGTCACTCACCTTTCATTCTGCTTTGAGGAAACTTAATACAGAACCTTCCATACATGAAGATGCTTCCTACCATAACCAAGTTTCGGTTCATATGGCTAAGCAGTTTAAAAGGAGAAGATTTCTTAGAAATCGACCAATCAGAAACAAGAATTGCATGTGGTGGCCATGTTTGCTAACCGATCGGGACGAAATGAGCAATCTTCATAGAGGACATTCCATAGATGCTTCCTACCAAGTTTCGGTGGTAGCCATGTTTATTAACCGATTGGGACGAAATGAGCAATCTTCATAGAGGACATTCCATAGATGATTACTACCAAGTTTTGGTGCTAGCCATGTTTGTTAACTGATCGGGACGAAATGAGCAATCTTCATAGAGGACCTTCCATAGATGCTTCCTACCAAGTTTCGGTGGTAGTCATGTTTGTTAACTGATCGGGACGAAATGAGCAATCTTTATAGCGGACCTTCCATAGATGCTTCCTACCAAGTTTCGGTTCATTTGGCCTAGCGGTTTCAGAGGAGAAGATTTAAAAAATCGGCCAATCAGAAACAAGAATTGCCTGTTTCGGCCATGTTTGGTAATGTATCATAGCAAAATGTGCACTCTTTAGAGAGAACCTTCCATAGATGCTTCCTACCAAGCTTCAGTTCATTTGGCTGAGGGTTTTCAGAGGAGAAGATTAAAATGTGAAAAGTAAACGGATGACAGATGACAGACGACGGACACCAAGTGATGACAAAAGCTCATATTGCCTTTGGCAAGGCATGCTATAAAGAATATTAAAATGTGAATATCTACTTGCTAAACAACATTATTTAGAAAAAAAACTGCTGGAACGTGCTAAGGTGGGTCACGGGTCACTGTAATCGGGCGGTTGTATCGAGAAACAGATACGGTGTTGAAAAAACTGTTGATACTCATAAAATATTGATAACTGCAATAAAATTGTATGTTTGTCTTCAAGAAATATGATAGACAAAACCATGTGTGAAGTTTTATGACTAAATATCTCCGATTTTTATGTAAATTGACGAGTTGAAGTGGGGAAACACCCACAGGTAATTTTAGCGATATATTTTTATCTTGGACAAGAGTAATGAGCGTCCTGATTGGATGACCGATTTAAAACACACTGATTCCGCATGGTAAAAAAGATGCGTGTAAAAGAGATCTATGTAATACTTATTCATTTGTTTGATTCTGGAATATTGTTGTTCATTGATTTAAACAAGATAAAAGGGAAAAAGGGGGGGGGGGGTGAATTTTATTTGTGAATTTTACAGTTAAATAAATGTTATGTTTCGACAGTTTAAAGAGAAAAATAAAAATTTGTTGCGACTAAAGCTTAAATCAGCGTTTAAAATTGAACAAATATCAGTGGTTTTGTAAATGAGATTTATTTTAAATATAAAATCTGAATATATTATTTATTAATTTATTATTAATGATACAATTTTATATCCCTTGGGGGGGGGGGGGGGGGTGGAGGGGGGCTATGATGAAAATTTGAAATAAAAACACACGACCGGACTTTAAGCAAAAATAGTTTTTTATCAAAAAAATCCAGGATCCTTGTGTCCATGATTTTTTTTTTTTTTAAAGTTAATAATATGAAATATTGACATCCACACTTGCCTTTTGGACAGCACATTTCTGTGTCCACACTTGTAATGTATAGAATAAACATGTTACACTATATCAGCATTAGTTAATTTCTAAGGGAGATAATGGCAAGAGTTATCTTTCTTTTAACAGAGGAGAAGATTTTTTAGAAAACAACCAATCAGAAACAAGAACTGTCATGTTTGTTAACCGATTGGTCATTAATATCAAATTTAATGAGAAATGAAATAATAGTTGTAATTGAAATTTTTTTAAATTAATTAGTGAAATATCACTTTCTATATTTAGTTAAAATCTAATGAAAATGAAGTAAAATATATGACAAATTTATTGAAATATGAAAAAATGTATTTGTTGTAATTTGATTTTTAAAAAAGTAATTAATAAGTGAAATATCACATGATTTATTCAGTAAAAATGTTCAGACTCTGTTCAGAAAATGTTCAAAATATTACGAATTTGTTCAGACTTTTCAGACAATGTTCAGCCTTTTCAGACAATGCTCAGAATGTTCAAAATCTGTTCAGACAATGTTCAGAATGTTCAGAATTTTCAGTCAATGTTCAGAATGTTCAGACACTGTTGAGACTTTTCAGACAATGTTCAGACTCTGTTCAGTCAATGTTCAGAATCTGTTCAGAATTTTCAGTCAATGTTCAGAATGTTCAGAAACTGTTCAGAATTTTCAGTCCATGTTCAGAATGTTTAGAATCTGTTCAGACTTTTTCAGAATTTCTAGCACAAAGACTGGTCTATTCAGAATTTCTTGACTGTGTAGTGTAGTGTTTACTTGAATTTATGTCTAAGTGTAATGTTAAATAGTCTCTCATGTCCATTTACATTCATATCTTTTCTTACTAATTAAACATGTCAAAATTAGATCAATTGTGTATATCTTCCATAAAAGCAAAATTACAGACTTTGGGTCACATTTAGCTTCTTTTCCTTAAAAAAAAAACTCTTTTTGTGTAATGACTCAAATATAAATCAGAAAGATATAAGAAATGGTAGTCAAGTACTACAGTGGTAACTAATAGTTTTCATGGGAACATCATAAATACCTTTTACTGGAATTTGTCGCATCTTTATCTGACCCAATTTCACTAACCAGGGAGGAAGTTCTTTTTCTGCTGCAGATTCTGTTCTTTTAGTCTATGCAAAAACATCACAAAAAGTAAAATAGCTACTGAATTAGGATGTGCATCCAAAAGAATAGAGGATAACCCATTCCATGATCATATATGACTTTTGCATGATAGGCAATATACGTAAAAATATCATGTGATTCTAGCGATCGTGTGATATTATTTAGGGAAGAGTTTAAGACAGATTATATACATGTACAATGTATACTAGAACATGTACAATGTTAATTTTGTTATTTGTTATCAAGTAATGGACATTGAACTAGCTTACATGTTTGTCTCTGTTTATAACTATGCTATGAGATGTCAGATGACTGTTGGTAAAGGAGAGGTCCTCTTGGTACCATGTACATGTATTCTCTAAATGTAAATTATAGTCAACTTGAGCCTGAATCGATCACTTGATCAAACCTTTATCTTATTACTGTATATTTCATAATGGTTTTGACTAAGAACCAGCTCCTAATTATGCTCTTAGCTAACATCTAAGCAGATTCTGGCAAAAAATATAAGACTTTTTTTATTTTTAGTTATGGTGGCCATCTTAGATAGAGTTCAAACCAATCAGATACATCTTACAATGGAGACCACCAAACAACTATTCCTGCCAAGTTTGGTTCATATTGGCTTAGTAGTTTCAGAGAAGAATTTTTAATGTTTTGCTCAAGTGTATAATTTTATGCCTTATTTTCTGTAATCACAAAAGTACAAGCTTGAAGAAGAAACCTGGAGTATATGTTAAAGAGCTCTATATCATACCCTGACAGTAAACATTTCTGGCTTCAAATAAATCTGCATTGGATCATTTAACTACTTTCTATTTTAAGCATCAGTTACAATTTAGAATGAGGACCATTCAACAACTATTCCTGCCAAATTTGGTTTAAATTTGCAAATTGTTTTTTGAAGAGAAGATTAAAATGTGATAAAGGGCTCCACAAAGTGAACCATGATACGACTGCAGCATGGGGATAAGGAAAGTTCCATGGGGTCAGACCTATAATCCGCCACTCCAATAGCCCGATGGTCTAGTAGTCCAGCAGTCTGGTAGTCTGACAGTCCAATATTCCGAGACAGACTAGATACATTTAATAGTTTTTCTATGTAAATAAAATTTCTGTTCTTTATAAGAAATATTCGCTTCGTGAAGTTTTGTGCACTGAAAGCAAGATGCGCCGTCAAACTGGCGTTGCAAGATTCTTATGTGTTTTACTGGTGCATATATTAAAAACAGGCGGTGAAAGATTCTTATTTAGTTTACTGAAGCATATATTAAAACTATTTTGGTCAAATTAATTTTCAAGACATTTACTATAGAGAATTCAAAGAAAAAAGGTCAGAATATATTGCCTAGACCCGGAATACATAGTCTATTGTTCCGGTTGGTTCATATATATCCAAGACAGTTTTTTCAGTATGGTACAAATTGCCTGCTACATCAGTTATGTAGAAAAAAAGAATTTAATGGCGAAGAAGATGAAAAGATTTAATTTGATCCAAAAATAATCGCCCCTCAAATATCGTATGGTCGTCACTTTGAGATTATCATTGAATAATAGTGTACTATTTCTTCATTTAAGTGAATACAAATTCCGTCATATAAATTCAAACCAATATTCAAGAAAATTGGTCAAACTAAAACTTTATATCTTTCCTATGTATTCCAGCAAATTTTTACTTTGTTACTTTCTTAATTGAACGGTGAAAGTGAAAGACAAACACATCTCTGTCGGACTATCAAACTGTCCGACTATCGGACTGTCAGACTAACGGGTTATCGGATTATAGCTATGCTCCCAAGTTCAATAAGTGTATATTAAAAGCAGGGTTACACTTCAAAAAATATAATTAACATAGAGACCAAATGGGTAACTTTTTTGATAATGGACCAACAATTTTGAAATTAATTGTCAGAGTTCGTAGATATCATATATTAATAAACATCTAGAAAAAAAAATGCTGATTTGAAAACTGGATTTTTAAGAATTTTTTTCTGAACATTTATAGAAGTCAAACGGACTATAATAAAAAATACTCAAATCTTATTTTATGTCCTGATATTCAGCTTAATTGGTCACAAATTTTAAAACTCTGAACATTTCTCTTGACTTTAGTGGCATCACATATATAAACAAAAAAAAAGTTTCATCAATTTTAAAAAAAGCTCACATTACTTGGATAATTAACTGTAATGAAAACTCTTAATCTTTCAAAACTAATCTACCTGATGACATCTTTACCAAACTTAGACCAAATATAATGAGATCAATTCATTACTTTTTAATTTTATATGGTATGGAAAATCTGAGAGAATAAAGCACAACACATTATTGTGGAGCCTCTGTTAAGATTATCCATGTTTCAATTGGTATTGAGAAAGCAGTTTGACAAACTGGAAAAGGAAATGATCCATTGTTTGAAGAAAATAGTCATTGCTGACAGGTGAATCTTATTGTTGGACATTTAAAATTTGTATTGTGTTAAAATATTTCCGGTTGTATAACTAAACTGACAGACATCTAAAACCTTACAGAAAGCCTTGTATCACTGTCTTTTCT
Organism: Bathymodiolus septemdierum; assembly: GCA_963383655.1. Classification (NCBI taxonomy): domain Eukaryota; kingdom Metazoa; phylum Mollusca; class Bivalvia; order Mytilida; family Modiolidae; genus Bathymodiolus; species Bathymodiolus septemdierum. Next base: position 57,122,925 of record OY726525.1, on the reverse strand, counting down.
CTCCTTTAGGTTCTCTAAGAGTTTTCTCTTCCACTGAGGTACTACTGAAGTATCTTTAGTTGGTCTTACATATGGCAGATTTGTTGTAGATGGAGACTTTTCCCATAAATCTTTAGATTTCAACCAACTTGGGGCATAGTGGTCTCTATCTGAAAAAAAAATGTTTTGTGAAGAATGTGACATGCTAAATTGGTAGTACATGTGGATCAATTCTAATGTACAGTACATTTTAAAACAAATGTTTAACATTCAGATCAACACAAAATATATACATTTTGTTCAGGAGGGTTCCAGCCGAGTGTTATTTCAAATGGTTCAATGGTTTCCCAGAATAATTTAATTATTTCTTCTAGAATTATCACCCTTTGATCATCTTTAAAACAACAGATATGCTTAAAGTCATTGTAAAGTAATAGTGTTGCTTGTTTCCTTGAATTAGGAGAGGAAAATATCAGCTAGTGCTATTATCCAATACTTTTCATTTTTCGGAATACATTATATTTAAATATATAAACTTGTCCTTGTCAGGAATCAGAGAAATATTAAATAACGAAATGTCAACAATCTATGCATGGTCCACTAAGTGGCTAGTAAACTTTAACCTTCAAAAAACAGAAACTATGACGATCACTAGAAAATGTAACCAATTGTTTTATCTGACTCTTAAAATGAATAATACAATAATAAATCAAGCTACAGAACATAAACATCTCGGTTTAGAAATTTCAAGCTGGAAAAAAAATATTGATTTGATAACGGAAGAAAGCTTTTACTAAAGTTAACATAGTTAGAGAATTCAAATTCATTCTATATAAGGCAACCTCAGATATTTTTTTATCTTACCTTCATTCGGCCAATTTGGAATATGTTGACATCATATGGAATAATAAGACATTGTTCTAATTGTTCAAATTGAGGCAACTCATTAATAATCTATATATAGAAATGGGTTGGGAAATGTTACAGGCAAGGAATAAACACCATAAAAAATAGATTTATATATACTGGTAAGTGGTCTTGTATCCCTTTTACTTACTGAAAATGAGGGTCACCAATAACTTTGAAACTACTCGTGACTACAACACTAGACAGACCTCAAGTATTCTCCCAGCTTGTGCTAGGACAACTTTATACAATAATTATTTTTTAACATCTACTGTAAGATCATGGAATAACGAACCCATGGCAACAAAAAATAGTAGGTGTCCTTCATCTCTTAAGTTCTATTATAAGTCAAAATGTATAAAGAAACCTATTTATTATTACCCTGGAACACAAATTACACCAGTTAGTTACATGTATTTCTTCCCTTAGAGATTTATAATATGTCATTAATGTTACTTTATAACTAACAGATAGGGAATAATATATATTAATATTAACTTGTTTTCCCAATTCTATTAATTACCTTGTATCATGTATAGTTCAGTATTGTAATTTTATGTGGAATTAATTAATAAGATAAATATTTTTGAATTAAACTACTTACTTGCAGTCCTTTTAATCTTCAGATAAACTCCATCATGATTAAACCCTGAAGACGTCAGTCTATTACGTGACGAAGTCCTATGTCTATTTACAGCAATATCTGTTGCTTCCTGTTGAGGGACAGAAGACTTCCGTGGTGTACCTTCTAGACTCTTGTCTTCTACAAACAGAATGGAGGACTAGATTTAAAACAATCAATATTTACATATTCAATACTCTTCTTGGTGACTGCATATTCATGTTGTACGGGTTCAACAATATTTCAGCAATACCGGTGGAGAAATCGAAAACACCCTTTCTGGCACCTTTGAACCTCTTGTTTCTGTGGTTGATTTCTGATCGCAAAACAATCCTGTAAACTTTAAGGTCAATCTAATGAGCATTCCCAACCAAGATTGGTTTCAACTGGCCCAGTGGTTTCAGCGAAGAAGATAAAATGTAAAGGTTTAGGGATCATTGGGTCGGGTGAGCTAAACATCACTTTGATTTTGATTTTTGTTGTTTACCATAACTTTCTGCAATTTTTCAGCTATATTCTGACTACCAGACTTATTGAGCGAGCAAAACCAGAGCGAATATTAAGAACTGATTGTGAAATCCATACCTTGGTTTGAAAGTGGCGCTGAACACTATAACCCTAACCCTAACCCCATGCCTTGGATATGTGTCTTGACCTAACACTTGAGGTGGGTAACAGGATTCGGACTCAGGTCAGTGATGTTAGGCTTGAGGTCAGAAGATCAACAACCTTTATCAATCTGCCACCAGGTCCATCAGCCAATCAGAAACAAGAATTGCCAGTGGTGGACATGTTTCTTTGCCAGATTAAGATTAAATGAGGAATGTTTGTACTAAGTTACAGATCATTTGAATTTTCCCAACTTAACCCCAACCATCTATTTGTGTGATTGTGTACTTGCTGTAGTGTCAGACATGGTGTCTTGTCTGTACAGTTAAAGCAAACAAGAACACACCTGTGAAGCAAAACTTAATGAATATTTTTAAATGAATTTAGTGAAAAGATCAATTTCTCAGGAGTCTCATTGTTATGAAACATATAATAACAAATCTTAAGCAATCTGACCTTTTGCATCCTGCATTTCCTTAGAATCAGATAACCAACTGGCTTTCTCATCTACCCTGTCAACTGAAGGTCGTAACTTTGTATCCTGTAACGAAGATGGTTTGTCACTATCACTTTTAGCACTGTCCGATCTTTGAATGCTTGTTTCTATTTTTGTTGATTTAAACATATTTTTATTGATGAATTATATATTACATTTTTTTTTCACAATACAATATAACATAGAATTCAGAAACAAGCATAGCGCTTATATTAATCCGTTTCCTACAATTATTTTTGCTGGTGTATTGCGTAGAGTTGGCATTTCAACGCGATGTTTAATGTCGGAATCGTTACTTGATAAATCGTCCATTTCTTGCCGTAAAGACCTAGCTGATTTTAATTTGGGCTTTTCAAAAATTCCAGTTCGTGGTTTTTCCATTTCAATATTTTGGTTGATTTCAATTTTCCAAATGGTTTCAGAGAAGAAGCATTTTGAAACATTTTCCCCATAGGGTCCAATGTTAAATTAAGTCTTGCCATAGCCGCCATTTTGAATTTCATATCGGAGCAAAAAACCTTGAGATTGTAGAGGACCATTCAATGAACATTCTTGTACAGTTTGGCTTTAATCATATTTGTAGTTTCTGCGAAGAAGTCATTTGAACATTTTCACATAGGGTCCCATGTTAATCTATGACCTGCGATGGCGACCATCTTGGATTTCTGATCGGCATGAAAAACAGAAACTTGGTAAAGGACATTCCAATGATCATTCATTTACAGTTTGGGTTCAGTCAGTTCATTAGTTTCAGAGAAGAAGATCTTTGAAATTTCAGCCAATCAGAGCATATTATTGGCCCTAGCAGCCATGTTGAATATCTGACTCGAACGAAAAACAGAAACTTTGTAGAGGACCATCCAAAGAACATTCCTGCTAAGTTTGGTTCCAATTGGCCCAGTGGTTTCGGAAGTTTGAAATGTGAAAAGTTTACAGACGACAGACGCCAGAAGACAGACGACGGACGCCAAGTGATGGCAATAGTTCACCTGGACCTTTGGTCCAGGTGAACTAAAAACAGGCGGTGAAAGATTCTCATGTGGTTTACTGAAACATATATTAAAACTATTTTGGTCAAATTAATTTTCAAGACATTTACTTTAGAGAATTCAAAGAAAAAAGATCAGAATATATTGCCTAGACCCGGAATACATAGGCTATTGTTCCGGTTGGCTCATATATATCCAAGAGAGCTTTTTCAGTATGGTACAAAATGCCTGCTACATCGGCTATTTAGAAAAAAAAATTAACGGCGAAGAAGATGAAAAGATTTAATTTGATCCAAAAATAATCGCCCCTCGAATATCGTATGGTCGTCACTTTGAGATTATCATTGAATAATAGTGTACTATTTCTTCATTTAAGGGAATACATATTGCGTCATACAAATTCAAACCAATATTCAAGAAAATTGTCAAGCTAAAACTTTATGTCTTTCCTATGTATTCCAGCAAATTTTTACTTTGTTACTTTCTTAATTGAAAGGTGAAAGTGAAAGACAAACACATCTCTGTCGGACTATCGGACTGTTAGACTAACGGGCTGTCAGATTATAGCTATGCTCCCAAGTTCAATAAGTGTATATTAAAAGCAGGATTACACTTCAAAAATATAATTTGTCAGAGTTCGTAGATATCATATATTAATAAACATCTAGAAAAAAAAATTGTTGATTTGAAAACTGGATTTTTAAGAATTGTTTTCTGAACATTTATAGAAATCAAACGGACTATAATAAAAAAAATACTCAGATCTTATTATATGTCCTGATATTCAGCTTAATTGGTCACAATTTTTTCTCTCGACTTTAGTGGCATCACAGATATAAACAAAAAAAAACATTTCATCAATTCTAAAAAAAGCTCTTAATCTTTCAAACTAATCTACCCTAGGACGTCTTTACCAAACTTAGACCAAATATAATGAGATCAATTCATTATTTATTTTATATTATATGGTATGTAAAATCTGAGAGAATAAAGCCAACACATTATTGTGGAGCCTCTGTTAAGATTACCCGTGTTTCAATTGGTATTGAGAAAGCAGTTTGACAAACTGGAAAAGGAAATGATCCATTGTTTGAAGAAAATAGTCATTGTTTACAGGTGAATCTTATTGTTGAACATTTAAAAAAAATTTTGTGTTAAATTTTTGTCAGTTCTATAACTAAACTGACAGACACCTAAAACCTTACAGAAAGCCTTGTATCACTGATTTGACAACTGTTTTACCTGTTTTGTTCAAGTATTGTTGTAAATACTGTTATAGTGACAGCCGGAAACTTTGAGCCGTAATAAAAGGGGGAGGTTTGGCGCTTTAAAATCTGATTCAACCCACCATTTCTTTAGAAATGCCTGTACCAAGTCAGGGTCATTACGGTTTTCACAGTTTTCCGGTTGTTGACTGATTTTGTCTGTTTATATACTTATGAGTTTTGACTTTCCCTTTGCTAGATTGTTCAGAGTTCGGTAATTTTGTTATTACCCTTATTCTCTCTTTTAGTTTCTCTTTTAGTTTTCTCTTCCACTGAGGTACTACTGAAGTATCTTTAGTTGGTTTTACATATGCCAGATTTGTTGTTGATGGAGACTTTTCCCGTAAATCTTTAGATTTCAACCAACTTGGTGCATAGTGGTCTCTATCTGAAAAAAAAATGTTTTGTGAAGAATGTGACATGTTAAATTGGTAGTACATGTGGATCAATTCTAATGTACAGTACATTTTAAAACAAATGTTTAACATTCAGATCAACACAAAATATATACAATTTGTTCAGGAGGGTTCCAGCCGAGTGTTATTTCAAATGGTTCAATGGTTTCCCAGAATAATTTAATTATTTCTTCTAGAATTATCACCCTTTGATAATCTTTAAAACAACAGATATGCTTAAAGTCATTGTAAAGTAATAGTGTTGCTTGTTTCCTTGAATTAGGAGAGGATAAATATCAGCTAGTGCTATTATCCAATACTTTTCATTTTTCGGAATACATTATTTTTAAACATATAAACTTGTCCTTGTCAGGAATCAGAGAAATATTAAATAACGAAATGTCAACAATCTATGCATGGTCCACTAAGTGGCTAGTAAACTTTAACCTTCAAAAAACAAACTATGACGATCACTAGAAAAATGTAACCAATTGTTTTATCTGCCTCTTAAAATGAATAATACAATAATAAATCAGTTACAGAACATAAACATCTCGGTTTAGAAATTTCAAGCTGGAAAAAAAATATTGATTTGATAACGGAAGAAAGCTTTTACTAAAGTTAACATAGTTAGAGAATTCAAATTCATTCTATATAAGGCAACCTCAGATATTTTTTTATCTTACCTTCATTCGGCCAATTTGGAATATGTTGATGTCATATGGAATAATAAGACATTGTTCTAATTGTTCAAATTGAGGCAACTCATTAATAATCTATATATAGAAATGGGTTGGGAAATGTTACAGGCAAGGAATAAACACCATAAAAAATAGATTTATATATACTGGTAAGTGGTCTTGTATCCCTTTAATTACTGAAAATGAGGGTCACCAATAACTTTGAAACTACTCCTAGCTACAACACTAGACAGACTTCAAGTATTCTTCCAGTTTGTGCTAGGACAACTTTATACAATAATTATTTTTTAACATCTACTGTAAGATCATGGAATAACGAACCCATGGCAACAAAAAATAGTAGGTATCCTTCATCTCTCAAGTTCTATTATAAGTCAAAATGTATAAAGAAACCTATTTATTATTACCCTGGAACACAAATTACACCAGTTAGCTACATGTATTTCTTCCCTTAGAGATTTATATTATGTCATTAGTGTTACTTTATAACTAACAGATAGGGAATAATATATATTAATATAAACTTGTTTTCCCAATTCTATTAATTACCTTGTATCATGTATAGTTCAGTATTGTAATTTTATGTGGAATTAATTAATAAGATACATATTTTTGAATTAAACTTATTACTTGCAGTCCTTTTAATCTTCAGATAAACTCCATCATGACTAGACACTGAAGACGTCAGTCTATTACCTGACGAAGTCCTGTGTCCATTTACAACAATATCTGTTGCTTCCTGTTGAGGGATAGAAGACTTCCGTGGTGTACCTTCTAGACTCTTGTCTTCTACAAATAGAATGGAGGACTAGATTTAAAACCATCAATATTTACATATTCAATACTCTTCTTGGTGACTGCATATTCATGTTGTACGGGTTCAACAATATTTCAGCAATACCGGTGGAGAAATCGAAAACACCCTTTTTGGCACCTTTGAACCTCTTGTTTCTGTGGTTGATTTCTGATCGCAAAGCAATCCTATAAACTTTAAGGTCAATCTAGTGAGCATTCCTAACCAAGATTGGTTTCAACTGGCCCAGTGATTTCAGAGAAGAAGATAAAATGTAAAGGTTTAGGGATCATTGGGTCAGGAAACATCATTTTGACTTTCTGATGACAACATTATAAAAATATGAGTTAAACTTCTTATTGATTTTTGTTGTTTATCATAACTTTCTGCAATTTTTCAGCTATATTCTGACTACCAGACTTATTGAGCGAGGAAAACCAGAGCGAATATTAAGAACTGATTGTGAAATCCATACCTTGGTTTGAAAGTGGCGCTGAACACTATGACCTAACCCCATGCCTTGGATATGTGTCTTGACCTAACACTTGAGGTGGGTAACAGGATTCGGACTCAGGTCAGTGATGTTAGGCTTGAGGTCAGAAGGTCAACAACCTTTATCAATCTGCCACCAGGTCCATCAGCCAACCAGAAACAAGAATTGCCAGTGGTGGACATGTTTCTTTGCCAGATTAAGATTAAATGAGGAATGTTTGTACTAAGCTACAAATCATTTGAATTTTCCCAACTTAACCCCAACCATCTATTTGTGTGGTTGTGTACTTGCTGTAGTGTCAGACATGGTGTCTTGTCTGTACAGTTAAAGCAAACAAGAACACACCTGTGAAGCAAAACTTAATGAATATCTTTAAATTAATTTAGTGAAAAGATAAATTTCTCAGGAGTCTCAATGTTATGAAACATATAATAACAAATCTAAAGCAATCTGACCTTTTGCATCCTGCATTTCCGTAGAATCAGATAACCAACTGGCTTTCTCATCTACCCTGTCAACTGAAGGTCGTAACTTTGTATCCTGTAACGAAGATGGTTTGTCACTATCACTTTTAGCACTGTCCGATCTTTGAATGCTTGTTTCTATTTTTGTTGATTTAAACATATTTTTATTGATGAATTACATATTACATTTTTTTTTCACAATACAATATAACATAGGATTCAGAAACAAGCATAGCGCTTATATTAATCCGTTTCCTACAATTATTTTTGCTGGTGTATTGCGTAGAGTTATCATTTGAATGCGATGTTTAATGTCGGAATCGTTACTTGATAAATCGTCCATATCTTGCCGTAATGACCTAGCTGATTTTAATTTGGGCTTTTCAAAAATTCCAGTTCGTGGTTTTTCCATTTCAATATTTTGTTTGGTTTCAATTGTCCAAGTGGTTTCAGAGAAGAAGTATTTTGAAACATTTTCCCCATAGGGTCCAATGTTAAATTAAGTCCTGCCGTAGCCGCCATTTTGAATTTCATATCGGAACAAAAAACCTTGAGATTGTAGAGGACCATCCAATGAACATTCATGTACAGTTTGGCTTTAATAATATTTGTAGTTTCTGCGAAGAAGGCATTTGAACATTTCCCCATAGGGTCCAATGTTAATCTATTACCTGCGATGGCCACCATCTTGGATTTCCGATCGGCATAAAAACCAGAAACTTGGTAAAGGACATTCCAATGATCATTCATTTTCAGTTTGGGTTCAGTCAGTTCATTAGTTTCAGAGAAGAAGATCTTTGAAATTGCAGCCAATCAGAGCATATTATTGACCCTGGTAGCCATGTTGAATATCTGACTGGAACGAAAAACCAAAACTTTGTAGAGGACCACCCAAGGAACATTCCTGCTAAGTTTGGTTCCAATTGGCCCAGTGGTTTCGGAAGTTTGAAATGTGAAAAGTTTACAGACGACAGACGCCAGAAGACAGACGACGGACGCCAAGTGATGGCAATAGTTCACCTGGACCTTTGGTCCAGGTGAACTAAAAACAGGCGGTGAAAGATTCTCATGTGGTTTACTGAAACATATATTAAAACTATTTTGGTCAAATTAATTTTCAAGACATTTACTTTAGAGAATTCAAAGAAAAAAGATCAGAATATATTGCCTAGACCCGGAATACATAGTCTATTGTTCCGGTTGGCTCATATATATCCAAGAGAGTTTCTTTAGTATGGTACAAAATGCCTGCTACATCGGCTATTTAGAAAAAAAAATTAACGGCGAAGAAGATGAAAAGATTTAATTTGATCCAAAAATAATCACCCCTCGAATATCGTATGGTCGTCACTTTGAGATTATCATTGAATAATAGTGTACTATTTCTTCATTTAAGTGAATACAAATTGCGTCATACAAATTCAAACCAATATTCAAGAAAATTGGTCAAGCTAAAACTTTATATCTTTCCTATGTATTCCACCAAATTTTTACTTTGTTACTTTCTTAATTGAAAGGTGAAAGTGAAAGACAAACACATCTCTGTCGGACTATCGGACTGTTCGACTAACGGGCTGTCAGATTATAGCTATGCTCCCAAGTTCAATAAGTGTATATGGAAAGCAGAATTACACTTCAAAAATATAATTTGTCAGAGTTCGTAGATATCATATATTAATAAACATCTAAAAAAAAAATTGTTGATTTGAAAACTGTATTTTTAAGAATTTTTTTCTGAACATTTATAGAAATCAAACGGACTATAATAAAAAATACTCAGATCTTATTTTATGTCCTGATATTCAGCTTAATTGGTCACAATTTCTTCTCTCGGCTTTAGTGGCATCACAGATATAAACAAAGAAAAACATTTCATCAATTCTAAGAAAAGCTCTTAATCTTTCAAAACTAATCTACCCTAGGACGTCTTTACCAAACTTAGACCAAATATAATGAGATCAATTCATTATTTTTTTTATTTTATATGGTATGTAAAATCTGAGAGAATAAAGCCAACACATTATTGTGGAGCCTCTGTTAAGATTACCCGTGTTTCAATTGGTATTGAGAAAGCAGTTTGACAAACTGGAAAAGGAAATGATCCATTGTTTGAAGAAAATAGTCATTGTTTACAGGTGAATCTTATTGTTGGACATTTAAAATTTTTATTGTGTTAAAATTTTGTCAGTTCTATAACTAAACTGACAGACACCTAAAACCTTACAGAAAGCCTTGTATCACTGATTTGACAACTGTTTTACCTGTTTTGTTCAAGTATTGTTGTAAATACTGTTATAGTGACAGCAGGAAACTTTGAGCCGTAATGAAAGGGGGAGGATTGGCGCTTTAAAATCTGATTCAACCCACCATTTCTTTAGAAATGCCTGTATCAAGTGAGGGTCATTACGGTTTTCACAGTTTTCCGGTTGTTGACTGATTTTGTCTGTTTATATACTTATGAGTTTTGACTTTCCCTTTGCTAGATTGTTCGGAGTTTGGTAATTTTGTTATTACCCTTATTCTCTCTTTTAGTTTCTCTTTTAGCTTTTTCTTCCACTGAGGTACTACTGAAGTATCTTTAGTTGGTTTTACATATGCCAGATTTGTTGTAGATAGAGACTTTTCCCGTAAATCTTTAGATTTCAACCAACTTGGTGCATAGTGGTCTCTATCTGAAAAAAAAATGTTGTGTGAAGAGTGTGACATGTTAAATTGGTAGTACATGTGGATCAATTCTAATGTACAGTACATTTTAAAGCAAATGTTTAACATTCAGATCAACACAAAATATATACATTTTGTTCAGGAGGGTTCCAGCCGAGTGTTATTTAAAATGGTTCAATGGTTTCCCAGAATAATTTAATTATTTCTTCTAGAATTATCACCCTTTGATAATCTTTAAAACAACAGATATGTTTAAAGTCATTGTAAAGTAATAGTGTTGCTTGTTTCCTTGAATTAGGAGAGGATAACTATCAGCTAGTGCTATTATCCAATACTTTTCATTTTTCGGAATACATTATTTTTAAACATATAAACTTGTCCGTGTCAGGAATCAGAGAAATATTAAATAACGAAATGTCAACAATCTATGCATGGTCCACTAAGTGGCTAGTAAATTTTAACCTTCAAAAAACAGAAACTATGACGATCACTAGAAAAATGTAACCAATTGTTTTATCTGCCTCTTAAAATGAATAATACAATAATAAATCAAGCTACAGAACATAAACATCTCGGTTTAGAAATTTCAAGCTGGAAAAAAAATATTGATTTGATAACGGAAGAAAACTTTTACTAAAGTTAACATAGTTAGAGAATTCAAATTCATTCTATATAAGGCAACCTCAGATATTTTTTTATCTTACCTTCATTCGGCCAATTTGGAATATGTTGACATCATATGGAATAATAAGACATTGTTCTAATTGTTCAAATTGAGGCAACTCATTAATAATCTATATATAGAAATGGGTTGGGAAATGTTACAGGCAAGGAATAAACACCATAAAAAATAGATTTATATATACTGGTAAGTGGTCTTGTATCCCTTTTACTTACTGAAAATGAGGGTCACCAATGACTTTGAAACTACACGTGACTACAACACTGGACAGACCTCAAGTATTCTTCCAGCTTGTGCTAGGACAACTTTATACAATAATTATTTTTTAACATCTACTGTAAGATCATGGAATAACGAACCCATGGCAACAAAAATAGTAGGTGTCCTTCATCTCTCAAGTCCTATTATAAGTCAAAATGTATAAAGAAACCTATTTATTATTACCCTGGAACACAAATTACACCAGTTAGTTACATGTATTTCTTCCCTTAGAGATTTATATTATGTCATTAATGTTACTTTATAACTAACAGATAGGGAATAATATATATTAATATAAACTTGTTTTCCCAATTCTATTAATTACCTTGTATCATGTATAGTTCAGTATTGTAATTTTATGTGGAATTAATTAATAAGATACATATTTTTGAATTAAACTTATTACTTGCAGTCCTTTTAATCTTCAGATAAACTCCATCATGACTAGACACTGAAGACGTCAGTCTATTACCTGACGAAGTCCTGTGTCCATTTACAGCAATATATGTTGCTTCCTGTTGAGGGATAGAAGACTTCCGTGGTGTACCTTCTAGACTCTTGTCTTCTACAAATAGAATGGAGGACTAGATTTAAAACCATCAATATTTACATATTCAATACTCTTCTTGGTGACTGCATATTCATGTTGTACGGGTTCAACAATATTTCAGCAATACCGGTGGAGAAATCGAAAACACCCTTTTTGGCACCTTTGAACCTCTTGTTTCTGTGGTTGATTTCTGATCGCAAAACAATCCTATAAACTTTAAGGTCAATCTAATGAGCATTCCTAACCAAGATTGGTTTCAACTGGCCCAGTGGTTTCAGAGAAGAAGATAAAATGTAAAGGTTTAGGGATCATTGGGTCAGGTGAACTAAACATCAATTTGACTTTCTGATGACAACATTATAAAAATATGAGTCAATCAGCTTATTGATTTTGTTGTTTACCATAACTTTCTGCAATTTTTCAGCTATATTCTGACTACCAGACTTATTGAGCGAGCAAAACCAGAGCGAATATTAAGAACTGATTGTGAAATCCATACCTTGGTTTGAAAGTGGCGCTGAACACTATAACCCTAACCCTAACCCCATGCCTTGGATATGTGTCTTGACCTAACACTTGAGGTGGGTAACAGGATTCAGACTCAGGTCAGTGATGTTAGGCTTGCGGTCAGAAGGTCAACAACCTTTATCAATCTGCCACCAGGTCCATCAGCCAACCAGAAACAAGAATTGCCAGTGGTGGACATGTTTCTTTGCCAGATTAAGATTAAATGAGGAATGTTTGTACTAAGCTACAAATCATTTGAATTTTCCCAACTTAACCCCAACCATCTATTTTGTGATTGTCTATTTCCTGTAGTGTCAGACATGGTGTCTTGTCTGTACAGTTAAAGCAAACAAGAACACACCTGTGAAGCAAAACTTAATGATTATTTTTAAATGAATTTAGTGAAAAGATAAATTTCTCAGGAGTCTCAATGTTATGAAACATATAATAACAAATCTTAAGCAATCTGACCTTTTGCATCCTGCATTTCCTTAGAATCAGATAACCAACTGGCTTTCTCATCTACCCTGTCAACTGAAGGTCGTAACTTTGTATCCTGTAACAATATTTGTATTGATGAATTACATATTGCATTTTTTTTCACAATACAATATAACATAGGATTCAGAAACAAGCATAGCGCTTATATTAATCCGTTTCCTACAATTATTTTTGCTGGTGTATTGCGTAGAGTTAGCATTTCAACGCGATGTTTAATATCGGAATCGTTACTTGATAAATCGTCCATGTCTTGCCGTAAAGACCTAGCTGATTTTAATTTGGGCTTTTCAAAAATTCCAGTTGGTGGTTTTTCCATTTCAATATTTTGTTTGGTTTCAATTGTCCAAGTGGTTTCAGAGAAGAAGTATTTTGAAACAGTTTCCCCATAGGGTCCAATGTTAAATTAAGTCCTGCCGTAGCCGCCATTTTGAATTTCATATCGGAACAAAAAACCTTGAGATTGTAGAGGACCATCCAATGAACATTCATGTACAGTTTGGCTTTAATAATATTTGTAGTTTCTGCGAAGAAGGCATTTGAACATTTTCCCATAGGGTCCAATGTTAATCTATGACCTGCGATGGCCACCATCTTGGATTTCCGATCGGCATAAAAACCAGAAACTTGGTAAAGGACATTCCAATGATCATTCATTTTCAGTTTGGGTTCAGTCAGTTCATTAGTTTCAGAGAAGAAGATCTTTGAAATTGCAGCCAATCAGAGCATATTATTGGCCCTGGCAGCCATGTTGAATATCTGACTGGAACGAAAAACCGAAACTTTGTAGAGGACCACCCAAGGAACATTCCTGCTAAGTTTGGTTCCAATTGGCCCAGTGGTTTCGGAAGTTTGAAATGTGAAAAGTTTACAGACGACAGACGCCAGAAGACAGACGACGGACGCCAAGTGATGGCAATAGTTCACCTGGACCTTTGGTCCAGGTGAACTAAAAACAGGCGGTGAAAGATTCTCATGTGGTTTACTGAAACATATATTAAAACTATTTTGGTCAAATTAATTTTCAAGACATTTACTTTAGAGAATTCAAAGAAAAAAGATCAGAATATATTGCCTAGACCCGGAATACATAGTCTATTGTTCCGGTTGGCTCATATATATCCAAGAGAGTTTCTTTAGTATGGTACAAAATGCCTGCTACATCGGCTATTTAGAAAAAAAAATTAACGGCGAAGAAGATGAAAAGATTTAATGTGATCCAAAAATAATCACCCCTCGAATATCGTATGGTCGTCACTTTGAGATTATCATTGAATAATAGTGTACTATTTCTTCATTTAAGTGAATACAAATTGCGTCATACAAATTCAAACCAATATTCAAGAAAATTGGTCAAGCTAAAACTTTATATCTTTCCTATGTATTCCACCAAATTTTTACTTTGTTACTTTCTTAATTGAAAGGTGAAAGTGAAAGACAAACACATCTCTGTCGGACTATCGGACTGTTCGACTAACGGGCTGTCAGATTATAGCTATGCTCCCAAGTTCAATAAGTGTATATGGAAAGCAGAATTACACTTCAAAAATATAATTTGTCAGAGTTCGTAGATATCATATATTAATAAACATCTAAAAAAAAAATTGTTGATTTGAAAACTGTATTTTAAAGAATTTTTTTCTGAACATTTATAGAAATCAAACGGACTATAATAAAAAATACTCAGATCTTATTTTATGTCCTGATATTCAGCTTAATTGGTCACAATTTCTTCTCTCGACTTTAGTGGCATCACAGATATAAACAAAGAAAAACATTTCATCAATTCCAAGAAAAGCTCTTAATCTTTCAAAACTAATCTACCCTAGGACGTCTTTACCAAACTTAGACCAAATATAATGAAATCAATTCATTATTTTTTTTATTTTATATGGTATGTAAAATCTGAGAGAATAAAGCCAACACATTATTGTGGAGCCTCTGTTAAGATTACCCGTGTTTCAATTGGTATTGAGAAAGCAGTTTGACAAACTGGAAAAGGAAATGATCCATTGTTTGAAGAAAATAGTCATTGTTTACAGGTGAATCTTATTGTTGGACATTTAAAATTTTTATTGTGTTAAAATTTTGTCAGTTCTATAACTAAACTGACAGACACCTAAAACCTTACAGAAAGCCTTGTATCACTGATTTGACAACTGTTTTGCCTGTTTTGTTCAAGTATTGTTGTAAATACTGTTATAGTGACAGCAGGAAACTTTGAGCCGTAATGAAAGGGGGAGGTTTGGCGCTTTAAAATCTGATTCAACCCACCATTTCTTTAGAAATGCCTGTACCAAGTGAGGGTCATTACGGTTTTCACAGTTTTCCGGTTGTTGACTGATTTTGTCTGTTTATATACTTATGAGTTTTGACTTTCCCTTTGCTAGATTGTTCGGAGTTTGGTAATTTTGTTATTACCCTTATTCTCTCTTTTAGTTTCTCTTTTAGCTTTTTCTTCCACTGAGGTACTACTGAAGTATCTTTAGTTGGTTTTACATATGCCAGATTTGTTGTAGATAGAGACTTTTCCCGTAAATCTTTAGATTTCAACCAACTTGGTGCATAGTGGTCTCTATCTGAAAAAAAAATGTTGTGTGAAGAGTGTGACATGTTAAATTGGTAGTACATGTGGATCAATTCTAATGTACAGTACATTTTAAAGCAAATGTTTAACATTCAGATCAACACAAAATATATACATTTTGTTCAGGAGGGTTCCAGCCGAGTGTTATTTAAAATGGTTCAATGGTTTCCCAGAATAATTTAATTATTTCTTCTAGAATTATCACCCTTTGATAATCTTTAAAACAACAGATATGCTTAAAGTCATTGTAAAGTAATAGTGTTGCTTGTTTCCTTGAATTAGGAGAGGATAAATATCAGCTAGTGCTATTATCCAATACTTTTCATTTTTCGGAATACATTATTTTTAAACATATAAACTTGTCCTTGTCAGGAATCAGAGAAATATTAAATAACGAAATGTCAACAATCTATGCATGGTCCACTAAGTGGCTAGTAAACTTTAACCTTCAAAAAACAGAAACTATGACGATCACTAGAAAAATGTAACCAATTGTTTTATCTGCCTCTTAAAATGAATAATACAATAATAAATCAAGCTACAGAACATAAACATCTCGGTTTAGAAATTTCAAGCTGGAAAAAAAATATTGATTTGATAACGGAAGAAAGCTTTTACTAAAGTTAACATAGTTAGAGAATTCAAATTCATTCTATATAAGGCAACCTCAGATATTTTTTTATCTTACCTTCATTCGGCCAATTTGGAATATGTTGACGTCATATGGAATAATAAGACATTGTTCTAATTGTTCAAATTGAGGCAACTCATTAATAATCTATATATAGAAATGGGTTGGGAAATGTTACAGGCAAGGAATAAACACCATAAAAAATAGATTTATATATACTGGTAAGTGGTCTTGTATCCCTTTTACTTACTGAAAATGAGGGTCACCAATGACTTTGAAACTACACGTGACTACAACACTGGACAGACCTCAAGTATTCTTCCAGCTTGTGCTAGGACAACTTTATACAATAATTATTTTTTAACATCTACTGTAAGATCATGGAATAACGAACCCATGGCAACAAAAATAGTAGGTGTCCTTCATCTCTCAAGTCCTATTATAAGTCAAAATGTATAAAGAAACCTATTTATTATTACCCTGGAACACAAATTACACCAGTTAGTTACATGCATTTCTTCCCTTAGAGATTTATATTATGTCATTAATGTTACTTTATAACTAACAGATAGGGAATAATATATATTAATATAAACTTGTTTTCCCAATTCTATTAATTACCTTGTATCATGTATAGTTCAGTATTGTAATTTTATGTGGAATTAATTAATAAGATACATATTTTTGAATTAAACTTATTACTTGCAGTCCTTTTAATCTTCAGATAAACTCCATCATGACTAGACACTGAAGACGTCAGTCTATTACCTGACGAAGTCCTGTGTCCATTTACAACAATATCTGTTGCTTCCTGTTGAGGGATAGAAGACTTCCGTGGTGTACCTTCTAGACTCTTGTCTTCTACAAATAGAATGGAGGACTAGATTTAAAACCATCAATATTTACATATTCAATACTCTTCTTGGTGACTGCATATTCATGTTGTACGGGTTCAACAATATTTCAGCAATACCGATGGAGAAATCGAAAACACCCTTTTTGGCACCTTTGAACCTCTTGTTTCTGTGGTTGATTTCTGATCGCAAAACAATCCTATAGACTTTAAGGTCAATCTAATGAGCATTCCTAACCAAGATTGGTTTCAACTGGCCCAGTGTTTTCAGAGAAGAAGATAAAATGTAAAGGTTTAGGGATCATTGGGTCAGGTGAGCTAAACATCAATTTGACTTTCTGATGACAACATTAAAAAAATATGAGTCAATCAGCTTATTGATTTTTGTTGTTTATCATAACTTTCTGCAATTTTGCAGCTATATTCTGACTACCAGACTTATTGAGCGAGCAAAACCAGAGCGAATATTAAGAACTGATTGTGAAATCCATACCTTGGTTTGAAAGTGGCGCTGAACACTATAACCCTAACCCTAACCCCATGCCTTGGATATGTGTCTTGACCTAACACTTGAGGTGGGTAACAGGATTCAGACTCAGGTCAGTGATGTTAGGCTTGAGGTCAGAAGGTCAACAACCCTTATCAATCTGCCACCAGGTCCCTCAGCCAACCAGAAACAAGAATTGCCAGTGGTGGACATGTTTCTTTGCCAGATTAAGATTAAATGAGGAATGTTTGTACTAAGCTACAAATCATTTGAATTTTCCCAACTTAACCCCAACCATCTATTTTGTGATTGTCTATTTCCTGTAGTGTCAGACATGGTGTCTTGTCTGTACAGTTAAAGCAAACAAGAACACACCTGTGAAGCAAAACTTAATGATTATTTTTAAATGAATTTAGTGAAAAGATCAATTTCTCAGGAGTCTCAATGTTATGAAACATATAATAACAAATCTTAAGCAATCTGACCTTTTGCATCCTGCATTTCTTTATAATCAGATAACCAACTGGCTTTCTCATCTACCCTGTCAACTGAAGGTCGTAACTTTGTATCCTGTAACAATATTTTTATTGATGAATTACATATTGCATTTTTTTTCACAATACAATATAACATAGGATTCAGAAACAAGCATAGCGCTTATATTAATCCGTTTCCTACAATTATTTTTGCTGGTGTATTGCGTAGAGTTAGCATTTCAACGCGATGTTTAATGTCGGAATCGTTACTTGATAAATCGTCCATGTCTTGCCGTAAAGACCTAGCTGATTTTAATTTGGGCTTTTCAAAAATTCCAGTTGGTGGTTTTTCCATTTCAATATTTTGTTTGGTTTCAATTGTCCAAGTGGTTTCAGAGAAGAAGTATTTTGAAACAGTTTCCCCATAGGGTCCAATGTTAAATTAAGTCCTGCCGTAGCCGCCATTTTGAATTTCATATCGGAACAAAAAACCTTGAGATTGTAGAGGACCATCCAATGAACATTCATGTACAGTTTGGCTTTAATAATATTTGTAGTTTCTGCGAAGAAGGCATTTGAACATTTTCCCATAGGGTCCAATGTTAATCTATGACCTGCGATGGCCACCATCTTGGATTTCCGATCGGCATAAAAACCAGAAACTTGGTAACGGACATTCCAATGATCATTCATTTTCAGTTTGGGTTCAGTCAGTTCATTAGTTTCAGAGAAGAAGATCTTTGAAATTGCAGCCAATCAGAGCATATTATTGGCCCTGGCAGCCATGTTGAATATCTGACTGGAACGAAAAACCGAAACTTTGTAGAGGACCACCCAAGGAACATTCCTGCTAAGTTTGGTTCCAATTGGCCCAGTGGTTTCGGAAGTTTGAAATGTGAAAAGTTTACAGACGACAGACGCCAGAAGACAGACGACGGACGCCAAGTGATGGCAATAGTTCACCTGGACCTTTGGTCCAGGTGAACTAAAAACAGGCGGTGAAAGATTCTCATGTGGTTTACTGAAACATATATTAAAACTATTTTGGTCAAATTAATTTTCAAGACATTTACTTTAGAGAATTCAAAGAAAAAAGATCAGAATATATTGCCTAGACCCGGAATACATAGTCTATTGTTCCGGTTGGCTCATATATATCCAAGAGAGTTTCTTTAGTATGGTACAAAATGCCTGCTACATCGGCTATTTAGAAAAAAAAATTAACGGCGAAGAAGATGAAAAGATTTAATTTGATCCAAAAATAATCACCCCTCGAATATCGTATGGTCGTCACTTTGAGATTATCATTGAATAATAGTGTACTATTTCTTCATTTAAGTGAATACAAATTGCGTCATACAAATTCAAACCAATATTCAAGAAAATTGGTCAAGCTAAAACTTTATATCTTTCCTATGTATTCCACCAAATTTTTACTTTGTTACTTTCTTAATTGAAAGGTGAAAGTGAAAGACAAACACATCTCTGTCGGACTATCGGACTGTTCGACTAACGGGCTGTCAGATTATAGCTATGCTCCCAAGTTCAATAAGTGTATATGGAAAGCAGAATTACACTTCAAAAATATAATTTGTCAGAGTTTGTAGATATCATATATTAATAAACATCTAAAAAAAAAATTGTTGATTTGAAAACTGTATTTTTAAGAATTTTTTTCTGAACATTTATAGAAATCAAACGGACTATAATAAAAAAATACTCAGATCTTATTTTATGTCCTGATATTCAGCTTAATTGGTCACAATTTCTTCTCTCGACTTTAGTGGCATCACAGATATAAACAAAGAAAAACATTTCATCAATTCTAAGAAAAGCTCTTAATCTTTTAAAACTAATCTACCCTAGGACGTCTTTACCAAACTTAGACCAAATATAATGAGATCAATTCATTATTTTTTTTATTTTATATGGTATGTAAAATCTGAGAGAATAAAGCCAACACATTATTGTGGAGCCTCTGTTAAGATTACCCGTGTTTCAATTGGTATTGAGAAAGCAGTTTGACAAACTGGAAAAGGAAATGATCCATTGTTTGAAGAAAATAGTCATTGTTTACAGGTGAATCTTATTGTTGGACATTTAAAATTTTTATTGTGTTAAAATTTTGTCAGTTCTATAACTAAACTGACAGACACCTAAAACCTTACAGAAAGCCTTGTATCACTGATTTGACAACTGTTTTACCTGTTTTGTTCAAGTATTGTTGTAAATACTGTTATAGTGACAGCAGGAAACTTTGAGCCGTAATGAAAGGGGGAGGTTTGGCGCTTTAAAATCTGATTCAACCCACCATTTCTTTAGAAATGCCTGTACCAAGTGAGGGTCATTACGGTTTTCACAGTTTTCCGGTTGTTGACTGATTTTGTCTGTTTATATACTTATGAGTTTTGACTTTCCCTTTGCTAGATTGTTCGGAGTTTGGTAATTTTGTTATTACCCTTATTCTCTCTTTTAGTTTCTCTTTTAGCTTTTTCTTCCACTGAGGTACTACTGAAGTATCTTTAGTTGGTTTTACATATGCCAGATTTGTTGTAGATAGAGACTTTTCCCGTAAATCTTTAGATTTCAACCAACTTGGTGCATAGTGGTCTCTATCTGAAAAAAAAATGTTGTGTGAAGAGTGTGACATGTTAAATTGGTAGTACATGTGGATCAATTCTAATGTACAGTACATTTTAAAGCAAATGTTTAACATTCAGATCAACACAAAATATATACATTTTGTTCAGGAGGGTTCCAGCCGAGTGTTATTTAAAATGGTTCAATGGTTTCCCAGAATAATTTAATTATTTCTTCTAGAATTATCACCCTTTGATAATCTTTAAAACAACAGATATGTTTAAAGTCATTGTAAAGTAATAGTGTTGCTTGTTTCCTTGAATTAGGAGAGGATAAATATCAGCTAGTGCTATTATCCAATACTTTTCATTTTTCGGAATACATTATTTTTAAACATATAAACTTGTCCTTGTCAGGAATCAGAGAAATATTAAATAACGAAATGTCAACAATCTATGCATGGTCCACTAAGTGGCTAGTAAACTTTAACCTTCAAAAAACAGAAACTATGACGATCACTAGAAAAATGTAACCAATTGTTTTATCTGCCTCTTAAAATGAATAATACAATAATAAATCAAGCTACAGAACATAAACATCTCGGTTTAGAAATTTCAAGCTGGAAAAAAAATATTGATTTGATAACGGAAGAAAGCTTTTACTAAAGTTAACATAGTTAGAGAATTCAAATTCATTCTATATAAGGCAACCTCAGATATTTTTTTATCTTACCTTCATTCGGCCAATTTGGAATATGTTGACGTCATATGGAATAATAAGACATTGTTCTAATTGTTCAAATTGAGGCAACTCATTAATAATCTATATATAGAAATGGGTTGGGAAATGTTACAGGCAAGGAATAAACACCATAAAAAATAGATTTATATATACTGGTAAGTGGTCTTGTATCCCTTTTACTTACTGAAAATGAGGGTCACCAATGACTTTGAAACTACACGTGACTACAACACTGGACAGACCTCAAGTATTCTTCCAGCTTGTGCTAGGACAACTTTATACAATAATTATTTTTTAACATCTACTGTAAGATCATGGAATAACGAACCCATGGCAACAAAAATAGTAGGTGTCCTTCATCTCTCAAGTCCTATTATAAGTCAAAATGTATAAAGAAACCTATTTATTATTACCCTGGAGCACAAATTACACCAGTTAGTTACATGTATTTCTTCCCTTAGAGATTTATATTATGTCATTAATGTTACTTTATAACTAACAGATAGGGAATAATATATATTAATATAAACTTGTTTTCCCAATTCTATTAATTACCTTGTATCATGTATAGTTCAGTATTGTAATTTTATCTGGAATTAATTAATAAGATACATATTTTTGAATTAAACTTATTACTTGCAGTCCTTTTAATCTTCAGATAAACTCCATCATGACTAGACACTGAAGACGTCAGTCTATTACCTGACGAAGTCCTGTGTCCATTTACAGCAATATCTGTTGCTTCCTGTTGAGGGATAGAAGACTTCCGTGGTGTACCTTCTAGACTCTTGTCTTCTACAAATAGAATGGAGGACTAGATTTAAAACCATCAATATTTACATATTCAATACTCTTCTTGGTGACTGCATATTCATGTTGTACGGGTTCAACAATATTTCAGCAATACCGGTGGAGAAATCGAAAACACCCTTTTTGGCACCTTTGAACCTCTTGTTTCTGTGGTTGATTTCTGATCGCAAAACAATCCTATAGACTTTAAGGTCAATCTAATGAGCATTCCTAACCAAGATTGGTTTCAACTGGCCCAGTGGTTTCAGAGAAGAAGATAAAATGTAAAGGTTTAGGGATCATTGGGTCAGGTGAACTAAACATCAATTTGACTTTCTGATGACAACATTATAAAAATATGAGTCAATCAGCTTATTGATTTTTGTTGTTTACCATAGCTTTCTGCAATTTTTCAGCTATATTCTGACTACCAGACTTATTGAGCGAGCAAAACCAGAGCGAATATTAAGAACTGATTGTGAAATCCATACCTTGGTTTGAAAGTGGCGCTGAACACTATAACCCTAACCCTAACCCCATGCCTTGGATATGTGTCTTGACCTAACACTTGAGGTGGGTAACAGGATTCAGACTCAGGTCAGTGATGTTAGGCTTGCGGTCAGAAGGTCAACAACCTTTATCAATCTGCCACCAGGTCCCTCAGCCAACCAGAAACAAGAATTGCCAGTGGTGGACATGTTTCTTTGCCAAATTAAGATTAAATGAGGAATGTTTGTACTAAGCTACAAATCATTTGAATTTTCCCAACTTAACCCCAACCATCTATTTGTGTGATTGTGTACTTGCTGTAGTGTCAGACATGGTGTCTTGTCTGTACAGTTAAAGCAAACAAGAACACACCTGTGAAGCAAAACTTAATGATTATTTTTAAATGAATTTAGTGAAAAGATCAATTTCTCAGGAGTCTCAATGTTATGAAACATATGATAACAAATCTTAAGCAATCTGACCTTTTGCATCCTGCATTTCCTTAGAATCAGATAACCAACTGGCTTTCTCATCTACCCTGTCAACTGAAGGTCGTAACTTTGTATCCTGTAACAATATTTTTATTGATGAATTACATATTGCATTTTTTTTTCACAATACAATATAACATAGGATTCAGAAACAAGCATAGCGCTTATATTAATCCGTTTCCTACAATTATTTTTGCTGGTGTATTGCGTAGAGTTAGCATTTCAACGCGATGTTTAATGTCGGAATCGTTACTTGATAAATCGTCCATATCTTGCCGTAAAGACCTAGCTGATTTTAATTTGGGCTTTTCAAAAATTCCAGTTGGTGGTTTTTCCATTTCAATATTTTGTTTGGTTTCAATTGTCCAAGTAGTTTCAGAGAAGAAGTATTTTGAAACAGTTTCCCCATAGGGTCCAATGTTAAATTAAGTCCTGCCGTAGCCGCCATTTTGAATTTCATATCGGAACAGAAAACCTTGAGATTGTAGAGGACCATCCAATGAACATTCATGTACAGTTTGGCTTTAATCATATTTGTAGTTTCTGCGAAGAAGGCATTTGAACATTTTCCCATAGGGTCCAATGTTAATCTATGACCTGCGATGGCGACCATCTTGGATTTTCGATCGGCATAAAAACCAGAAACTTGGTAAAGAACATTCCAATGATCATTCATTTACAGTTTGGGTTCAGTCAGTTCATTAGTTTCAGAGAAGAAGATTTTTGAAATTGCAGCCAATCAGACCATATTATTGGCCCTGGCAGCCATGTTGAATATCTGATTCGAACGAAAAACAGAGGACCACCCAAGGAACATTCCTGCTAAGTTTGATTCCAATTGGCCCAGTGGTTTCGGAAGTTTGAAATGTGAAAAGTTTACAGACGACAGACGACGGACGCCAAGTGATGACAATAGTTCACATTTGATCCAGGTGAACTAAAAACAGGCGGTGAAAGATTCTTATGTGGTTTACTGAAGCATATATTAAAACTATTTTGGTCAAATTAATTTTCAAGACATTTACTTTAGAGAATTCAAAGAAAAAAGGTCAGAATATATTGCCTAGACCCGGAATACATAGTCTATTGTTCCGGTTGGCTCATATATATCCAAGAGAGTTTTTTCAGTATGGTACAAAATGCCTGCTACATCGGCTATTTAGAAAAAAAAAATTAACGGCGAAGAAGATGAAAAGATTTAATTTGATCCAAAAATAATCGCCCCTCGAATATCGTATGGTCGTCACTTTGAGATTATCATTGAATAATAGTGTACTATTTCTTCATTTAAGTGAATACAAATTGCGTCATACAAATTCAAACCAATATTCAAGAAAATTGGTCAAGCTAAAACTTTATATCTTTCCTATGTATTCCAGCAAATTGTTACTTTGTTACTTTCTTAATTGAACTGTGAAAGTGAAAAACAAGCACATCTCTGTCGGATTATTGGACTGTTAGACTAACGGGCTGTCAGATTATAGCTATGCTCCCAAGTTCAATAAGTGTATATTAAATTTATTTTCAATAAAATTTATTTATTTCTTTATTATTTCATTTCTTTTTCCTTATTTTAGCTTGTTCGTGTCAATATTCATACAATCTTATGTTAACATCAAATTGCATGTGTCGACCCTACATGTATGTAGATACTAACAAGTTAAAATAAGGAAAATGAGATGAAATAATAAAGAAATAAAGAAATTTTATTGAAAATAAATTTGCAAGCAGAAAGTTAGAAAAAAAGGGGGTGGTAAGTCCGTTTCACGAGCGCCTGTGCTCAATCGATGGTTGAAATGGCCATGCTGACTCTTCAAATATATATTCTCCATACACACGTATATTTCTTTTATATTATATATATATATATCAGTTTTATTTTATCATTGCGAAAAAAGGGAGGCAAATGTGCTAAAGACGTTAGATTCAAACAAGACGACTTCAAGAGTTTGAATAGCTTACCTGGCAAACCGTACCCTATACGTTTGTGAATCTATGCTCATAGAGAATAGCCGAAAAATGCAAAAATCCTTAAAAACTGACATTTCAGAGGCTATTACTCCACCACCTGTAATCCGATTCCAGGAAGATAGATCTTGTCATGCTGTTCAAATTTTCAATTAAGATTGACCTTCTATCTTCTATAATAATATTATCTATTCAAGATAATAGCCGAAAATGCAAGAATAGGTAAAAACTGACATTTCAGGGGCCATAACTCATGCTGATCAATTTCGCAGTTTACATTGAACACCTATCTCTTATAGTTTTCAAGATAAAAGCCGAAAATAGCAAAACATGACATTTCAGGAGCAATATCCCATATAAGGGGTCGTCGTACAACTTCAACCTGATGGAGAGTTTTGTAGAACTTCATTAACTGAACATTTAAGCAAGCAAAGGTTTTTTCTCTATCTATAATAGTTTTCAAAATATTAGCCAACAAGTGCAACGACTTCGACCTAATGGAGACTTTTTTAGAGCTTTTGATCCTGAAGAAGGAAGGTCGCCTGCATTTTCCTCTATCTGCAATAGTTTTTGAGATATTAATTAGCAAAAAACTGCAGTTTGACCCCTATGTTGATCTATGTTCTATTTTAGCAATGGCGGACATTTTTTTAGTCGTCGTTAATGTCGGACACAATTTTTAATCTAAATAGCTTAAAGATAATTGTGGTCAAGTTTGGTTATAATCTCTTCGGTAGTTTTAGAGGAGAAGATCAAAATTTACGACGACGACGACGACGGACGCCAAACAATAGCAATTGCTCACTTGGACCTTCGAACCAGAAGAGCTAAAACTAAATTGATAGTTAAAATTTATATGAAGAAAGTGGAGATCTAATTACTACTAATCCTTCAATCATTAGAGCGTCCGTTTAGTGCTTATTTATGAATACAATTTAGGCCAATCGTCGAATGCAGTATACATAAACATTTTAAACATTTGATTTGAGGAAAATCGAAAAAGTTTCCCAGTTTTTTTTTCTATTATCTTTACAAACTTAATCATCTGTATATTTTGGGAGCGACCGTTTCATCTATTTGGCTGGGGACAAACCTGTATCTTTATGGTTATTTCCATGTATCTATGTACAAATTTACATAAAGTTGCTGAGATATGAACTCGGACGTTAAACTCGTTTAAGGTCAATTAAGCATGAACTGTAGATCAAAGTGACCTACTTTTGCCTGGATGCTGACCTACCATCTCAGATGCATCTATGTACAAGTTTACATGATACAACAACTTATAGTTAATGAGATATAAACTCGAACGTAGTTCAAAGTAATTGAAGCGTGAAATATGGGTCAAGGTGACCTACTTTTGCATGGACGTTGACCTACCATCCCAGATGCATCTATGTACAAATTTACATGATCCTGCAACTTAAAGTTGCTGAGATATGAACTCTTGCGTTGAACTCTATCAAAGTCAATGAAGCATGAAATGTGGGTCAAAGTGACCTACTTTTGCCTGGATGCTAACCTACCATCTCACATGCATCTATTTACAAGTTTACAGGATCCTACAACTTATAGTTAACGAGAAAGCAAAAATTCGAAATTGCGACAGCGAAGAGGCGAAATCGAAATCATTTCTCCATTTTGCGTTTCAATCTTTTCAGGTTTCCGGCTCTCGCTTATTCCCGTCTTTTTTTTTTGCATCTTCGCAAGCAGGAGGGTGGCCGAGTGGTCAAGGCGCTGGACATTAAAACCATGATGTCGACACCGTTGTGGGTTCGATCCACATGCGTGTCAAGGTTTCAAGACACTTTCCATAGCTCAGGGTTTCGCCGATTTTCCAGCTTGGAATATCGGGTTCCTCCCCCCCCCCCCACCCCCCCCCACAAGACTGGTGACCTTACGAGAACCCCATATCTGTTAAACGGTCGTTCCTTTTGCCGTCGGAAAACTTGCCTTTAAGTTTTCCATACCTTCACATTCGCGTTGTGAGTTCGACCTACGATTAGACTAGGTTTAAGGTAAGGTTTAAACTTAGGATTAAGTTAAGGCCTAGGTTTAGGGATAGTGTTGGATCGACGGTTTCGGTGAGGATTAGGCCTAAGGGTAGGGTAAGGTTTAGCCTAGAGTTGGCATACTTTAAAGGTCTTGGTTGGGTAAGCTTACGTTGAAGTCAGGGTTATGTTAAGACGAGGGGGGAAATTTACTACATAGCCATTTTTCCGGGGGGAAATTCTACTATATAGCCACTTTTCCCCGTTGAAAACTGGGGAGAAAAATGCCTATGTTCAATGATATAATCATTTTTCCCGGGGTGGCTATATAGTTAGCTTTCCGGGGGGAATGGCTAGGTGGAAAACTACTATAGGACACCGGAACGTCAAATGATTTTGCTTCTGGACTTTTAGGTTGCTCTCTTCTTTGAGGTAAGGGAGTACTCTTTAACATAGGAATTCGAAACGTCCCTTCTTCTTTTTCTTGGTTATCAGTTCCTCTTACCTTCTGAACACTTTTTAAGTGAGGCACAATAAAAAAAAATTCACTATCTGATATAGGTGGAGATTTTAATTCTAACTCAAATTTTTGGCACACTTTTTAAATGAGGTATTTCAAGCTGAGACTTCTCTTGATAATATTTCTCAATGTCTCTGTAGGTTTTGGAACATTTCGTATTTGAGACTTTTCAAAATATATTCCATAGTTTGTATTGTTCGTGCTAGTTTCTTCAGTATTGTGCTCTAATGATATTTCTATGTCAGAATCATTTGCTTCAACTTTTTTTAATTTGATTTATTCAAAATTTTAAAAACAAATTTTATAAAAAATGTAGAAACTTTTTTCATAAATAATTTTAATTTTTACTCAGCCTACTTAAGCATAGTTTGTACAGTATAAGAGCTGCTTATATTTCATTTATGGGTTAGGATTATGGTGGTTATTGCCACTTTCAACAATATTTCAGTTATCGTCCCGGTATATGTTTTCGCAGCATGTCATATGTTTTCGCATCATCCATTTCATTTTGATTTCCAGTGCACGCGCACAGGCGCTCGTGAAACGGAACACCCCCCTTTTTTCTAACTTTCTGCTTACAAATTTATTTTCTATAAAATTTCTTTATTTCTTTATTATTTCATCTCTTTTTCCTTATTTTAACTTGTTCGTGTCAATATTCATACAATCTTATGCTAACATCAAATTGCATGTGTCGACCCTATTAGATACTAATAATACAGAAGGCATGCAACCCGGCAGATTTAAAAATCGTACCCCTGCTCGCTTCGAGTACATTTATTGCACCTTATTTCCATTGTGTCATTCAAACTAGGATATGTATCCATTCCTAAAAGACGCATCTTTTTGCCCCTGTTTTTGTTTTGTGCATACGATAGCTCAGTTCTCCAGAATTTTAAGATCTTCACACATTTATTGCCAAATTTTTCGCATAAGGACCCACGACTGACAGAAGTGACGTACCACTGCATTAACTTCAACGATAGGGTCAAAAAAGTTCCATATTTAAATTTTGGAACTCTTAGAAGAGTTATGAGAGACTATATATATGTACAATCAACAATGTATGTCATAGACGTACATTTCTTATTTTTATTGACATAAGAAATATTGTTTGTTGTACATTTTGTTTTGTACATCACGGTAACTACTAATAATAACTAGCGTGCTTACTTCGAGTGCAGTAGATCGTGGGTTCGAGCCCCGATCGGATCAAACCAAAGACTATAAAAATTGTATTTGTTTCTTCTGCGCTAAGCACACAGCATTAAGGAGAAAGAGCCAAGTCTGGTTGTCTCGGAATCAGGATAATGTGTCCGAGTGGGACGACATGTCTATCAACAGACTGTTGTTTCAGTGATCTAGCACTATAGAAATACAACTAAGCGTGTTAGTCTAAGACGAAGTGCACCTCATCATCATCTCATTGAAAAATAACATGTACTCGATATGATATAGCTGAAAAGTTGCTGAGTTGGCGTTAAGCAACAATTACTCCCTCACTCTATATTTCAGGTAAAACATGCTTTAAAAAAAGTATACCGAGGTAATTTTATGACAAATTTTGCTGAAAATTTGGCTCACAAACTCTAAATGTGTTGAAGTTTGTGTCATAATCTTCATATAATTGTCTGGCTTACAGTTTTCAATTTTCTTGAAGATATTATTATAGTAGTTTGTCATTGATTTTGTAATAAGATTGCTCAGATCATTTATGCGTCTTTCATTAATATGCTGAAATTTAACAATTACAAACCAAACAATTTACAACAAAAGCGAAACAATTCTCTAAATGCTCTTTTTATCAATAAAACATGTCCTGCCCTTTGCTGACACCCTGCTCCTTTCAAATTCTAACTGGAGCACTGGATTATATATATACGAAGACAAACTATCTTATAAAACAAAATACACTATATTTATCAGCGATGACATTTCTGCATATTTTGTTGCCCCTTTTCTGCAAATTTTAACAATTAATTATATTTGTGTCTAATCCCCAAACTTAAAATATGAAATAGAGGTAAGAACAGGTATTCATTCGCCGAATTAGGTGGAGGACAGTTTCTTAGCCGACATCCAGTCAGCTACATACTTCAAACTCTGCTCTCTCGATACCAATTCTCAGCTTACGTAGTAGTGAAATAGAAGAGTTACAGTATTTCATTGAATGCTATGAACAGTACACTTCTGGGACGAGTTCGAGATTGAATCACATCAGCAGCATGTGCCACACATTTGTTGCCAGGACCGGATTGTAGAGTAAGAGTTCATGCTTTTACATTATCAACGTTAGATGTAACAGAATTCTATTTTCACTTAAAACAACGGTGTAGAAAAAGGTGTGGAGTTTTTTGAGGTAATGGTTGGCAAAGTCTGGGTACTCATACAAGTTTGGATTTCTACCTGATTATAGAACAACTGCTTTTCCGCAGTTCGATTTGGAAAAAAAAATGGTGACCTTTGTCCAAAAGTTGTATTTTTTTGGTCAATAACATAATGTCTGTAGAAAAAAATCGAAAATAGCCGATTTTGCTTAAATTAAAACGGAGACATAATAATTCGGTCCGGAGGTTTTAACATAGATTGATTCATTGATGTACCCGCTCTCTCCATCTCTGAATAGCTTTTCTCAAGTCCAGGGTATTATAACTGAATAGTAAATAAATGCATGCCTTAATTTTCTACGTACTCGGGATTCTTCTTACTTTTGTACTTCGGAAACCCTTTCGCTTTCGGTGCCTATGTAATGGAGAATACACTCCAACTGTAGATTCTTAAAAATAATCAACGAGACCCGTAAGGGTCGAGTTGATTATTTTTGAGAATCTACAAGTTGGAGTGTATTCGATAACATAATACATTTCCATAAACGGGACAACTTCAATTTTAAAATCATAAATTTTCCAAATATGTGCAGCAATATACCAGCTTCTCCTGCATATGGTGTTTACATCTCGCAATTGATTCGCTATGAAAGGGCCAGTAGCAATTATTCTGATTTCCTGAAACGTCATCTTCATCTGATAAACAGGCTATTGGACCAGGGCTATAAAAAGATTCGCCTTATTCGATCTCTTAAAAAGTTTATATTCCGATACCAAGATCTTGTCGAAATATATTCCGTCTCTGCAGAAACGATTATAAGCGATGCATTTTCATATAGTGAAAATGTATAAAGATAAAGAAGTCAAGAAAAATGTCAAGGATATTTTTTAATTAATGTGTGACGAAAAATAAAAATGACATTTACGTCACCGAATATGGTACTGCTTTGACAACTATTTTACCTATTTTGTTCCTGTATTTAAATACTGTTATAGTGACAGCCGGAGCGTTTGAACCGTAATGAGAGCGGGAGGTTTGGCGCTTTAAAATCTGATTCAACCCACCATTTCTTTAGAAATGCCTGTACCAAGTCAGGGTCATTACGGTTTTCACAGTTTTCCGGTTGTTGACTGATTTTGTCTGTTTATATAATTATGAGTTTTGACTTTCCCTTTGTAATATTGTTCGGAGTTCGGTAATTTTTTTATTACCCTTATTCGATAACATAATACATTTCAATATGCAACAGTGTTTTCATTTGATATTTTTACCCTTTTAATATTTAGAAAGCTAAATAAGCCACAATTAACAAAAATTAAACAATAAAATTGTATCGGCATTTGTGCTGTCGATTCTCGTTTATATTTAGATATTTCAAGGTCTTTCAAGTGAAAACAATTGTCTGTATTTAGATATTTCAAGGTTTTTCAAGTGTTCCAAACTGTTCACCTATGGTTTGTCTGATTTGTTATACTTGCGGTCTGTTCGTTAGTTGTTTTTGTATTGCGAGAAATGTTCACGTACTCGTCAGTTCTGAACATAAATTATGCTAGATACGTTAACGTAACCCTCATTCCGCTTGTGCTCCAGTTAGGGTTACGAATCGGTCCCATTCAACGTATGGGAGCAAATTAAAATTTTCGTTAAGTGAATATTTCAACTTTCTTTTTGCATATCTGGTCATAACTTATTATTCCCTACAATTTTTAAGTAATGGCGATAGGGAATAAGTGTTACAATACCTGTTTCTACCTTCACGATCGATTTAGTATTCGAAAATTGTTTCTTGTCCGCCATGGCACCTTACGTATACTCTCGTGATGGGCGGAGCCTATCCATATATGGATCTGAATGCCAAATATAAAAACTTACTACGATGTTAAATACTACGATTGATCCAAATAAGGATATCTCCAAAACGAGGCAAGTGCACGTGAAATAGCAACTTGTAAGCAAAATGTCGGACAGAAAGAAGATTTCATTCATTCAAATTTTCAGATGGATTTAAGTCTACCATGGTTGATGCAGCGTTTACTTAACACCTCAAGCTTTACCTAAATATATGTATCTTTCGCTCCCGTTAATTTGTCCAACCACTTACAACGGAATTAGGACAAAAAACCGCCCGGTGTGAATCACTCCGGGCGCTGCTCCCATACGTTGAATGGGACCGATTCATAACCCTCTCTGGGAGCAAAAGCGGACTGAGGGTTACGTTATCGTATCTAAAATTATGCCAGATCTGAAATACTTGTATCGTGTTTTGTATATTATTGATCAATTGCTTTTTTAAGCAAATTGTTGATATTTTTTTAGCAAAGATTACTATCAAGTGTCATATACACTAATTATAGAACATATCAGTGTGGTCACTGTAGCCGAGTGACCAGGAAAGACTGATACTTTTAAGATAGTAAGAAGAAGAGGGACAAAGATAGTGCCAAGCTATAAGGCAGCAAAAATAGCTCATTTTTTCTAAAAGAATAAAAATGTACAATGAATAGAAAAATTAATACAGATAATTGTAATGGTTTAAGCAATGTATGTAAAATGAACTGTATTTTTGCATTATGTGTTGAACAAAAATATGATATTGTACGTTTACAAGAGACATTTTGGAATAATGATTTCATAGAAAAGGTTAAACGAGATCAAATTATATGGGAAGGAGGAATTTTTTACAGTAATGGAGAAAATAATAGACAAGGAGTTACTATTTTAATAAAAACAAAATTTTAAATGTATTTTTTGAAATAGAAAGAGAAGATGGTCGATACATGCATATTATTATTAAAGGTAAAATAGAAGATAAACATATAAATATTTATAATATATATGCTCCAAAATTCAGTAAATGAGTTGTGCATTTTTTGAAAAATACCAAAAAAAATAATTAACAATGGATAGTGTAGTTGCTGGAGATTTCAATACTACTCTATCACAAATTGATAGATCAGGAAAATCAAAACATGTACATGATAAAGCTGTAAAATCCGTATTAAATATTATGAATGATAAACAACTGTATGATGTGTGGATAAATAGAAAGGAGTAGGTATGATAAATGAAACGTATAGCTTTCGTTGTTTCTTGATTTTATAAGACCTTTACCCCAACTACTATTTTGGTAACAATTTTCCATATTTGCACGTGCGATGACATCACACTAGTCAATGAAAAGTCTATCGTTTCGTGAAAATATATGAAATCTAACAAGAAATGTGTATTTAATGTCAATTTTCAGTATAACCACAAGCAGGTACCAACGGCATATTTTAGTATGATGTTTAATATACATAAACACATACCTCATTTAATTTTTGTGTTGGTACCCGAGTGTGGAGAGTATGAAATCTGCAATCAAAAAAAAAATATTTTAAGGTCGATTTCTCGTCAGCGGCCATTTTTTATTGACCGTTTTCATTCGTAATAGACAGAAATAGAAATCGACATTTTAATCTCATCCAAAATAAAGTTGGTTATCGTAGTTGTTTTGCTATGGGAGTAAAGCTTGAACAATTTTTATGAAACATTTTTGACGTTAAATAAATTTTGGAGGTGATTTACTGCCGACTTGATTATGCATTGAGTCCGACGTGTTTTTTTTCTAAGCCTCAGTGGAATTTCATGTGTTACTATACTAAAGTATACTTTAATATTATCCCCACAATTCACAAAAAGTACAGAAAACAAAACAAGCAACCAAAAAGAAAATTAGTACGTCATCGGAATTTTCTATTTTTAGTAGTCCCCTTACTTATTTTTTTTTTTTTTTACTTTAACAAATATATTTTATTTAGCTCTTTCGCAAAGTGAATTCCCTATGAATAATTGTATTAGCGTAAATTTGATTTATATATAGCTTAATATTAACGTTACGGTGGCATAATGGTTTAGCACACATGACTGCCGATAACAACATCGTGAGATCAATATTTTATTCTTACTTATTTCAATAAAGTATGGAAAAAGAAGCAATATATTTGATAATTCATAATTCATCTAATACCGTACATATAACGATATAACGTGCATGTTTTAGCATAGTACACGGATGTCAGGTTTGATTTACATATTCGGTGTTTTGTTTATAATGGTCCTTTTGTTAACCTTACTAAGAATTTCATTGATATAGTCTATCGTTTATGAGTCAGTGCTAAATGTGTAGTATTACTTGGAATTTTAGTGGTATGATTTTACTTTAATGGGCCATGACCGATAATACAGTATTACCAAGCATTCTATTTATATAATCTATCACGTTTTACTTTTCTCAACAAAAAAAGTTTGAAGATACCGTAAATATAAATTACCGTCTTCCAATCAAAGTATACTATCGTATTTGTACTCTTAGTCATATCAGAATCGAAAAAATCATGGAAGCCAGAATGTGTTTTGAGTTTTAACATGGATTGGCGGATATTGGTAAATTTTATCCCTCTCTTCTGACTCGGGATAAAATACTATTCTCTGATGTTCTCGTGGCAAGTAGAATTTTCATTGCCTGAAAAGGTACTTTTAAACCTTCAGGGAAGCCGTGCGGTGACAGAAAATCAATAATTGCTCTCACCTATGTGCTGTCCATTTACATTGTGCACAGCAGACGACACACATTTCACAAGATGACAGAAAATCAATAATCGCTCTCTGTGATCTTTGTCCAAAGATACACGTATTTATGTTTTTCCTATAATAAGGACATACTTATTAATGTTGGAAAATGGGGTATATAACATCTCGAGACTAATAACGTATAATATCCGCCAATCCATGTTAAAACTCCCAACACATTCTGGCTTCCATGATTTATTTTTTTAATTATTCAACATGGATTATATCCTCTCCTGCCGCTATAGCGCTGCTTTACCATGTTATGCAGTTGACTTGGTTCCTTTGACATTTTAATTACTCAGAATAATTTCCTCCCATGATTTAAAAAAGTAAAAAGATCAACATTCGGTTATAAAAAGATTTAAAAAAAGCAATTTACAAAGCTCAGCATTGACGAATTTCTGCGGTTGCTAGGGATAATATTTGGTTACTAGGGACATTGTAAGGTTTAAGGAATTCTTATAATATATACTGGTTAGTAAATGATAAGATGTCTTTAGATCTGCTATGGTGCTGTTGTAGAATTTTGTTCCTTCATTAAATAAAAGGTCCATGAGATCTACAGGAAAATACTGTGCATAGGGAAACATGTTGCTATGGACGGGACATAACTATGAATAAAAATATCAAAATGTATAGCTTGACAAAAATGTACCGCTTAATCAAATATCAAATCAAAAGATCGTAGATGTCAAAATTCAACCATTAATAGCAATAATATAGGATAATTTAATGTTTACAAAACCGTTGCTAGAGTGACAAAACTACACAAAAATACTATATGCTACCATAGAGAATTGGAATATTATTTTTAGAGTGTACATACACAGAATATAACATTTTGTCGAAAAGACTATGCAAGATATGTAAAATAAAACCACCATATTTGAATTTCCAATGATTAATTGGACCCTCCTCCATTTACGTTGCTAAGCAACAAAGGACAAAGTGAAATTATAAAAAAAAAAATCTTACCTTTCAATGATTGTGTTTAATATTATATCTACATAAACAATTTCTGAGATTGGGCCAAAATCTATCCTTATCATACCCACTCCTTTGTATTGCAAAGTATATTCAAGAAAGCAAATTGTTGAAATATTTTTAGCACAAAGTAGATTAGATTATTTTTTAGTATCAGAGGAATTAAAATCAATGGTCAAAAACATTTACTATAATGATTCTTCATTTAGTGATCATAGTATTGTGAATATGAAAATAGATTTATCAAATGTTGAAAAAGGACCAGGTGTATGGATATTCAATAACTCATTTTTACAAGATGAATGTTATGTATCAAAGATAAGAAAGATATTTGCAGATGAAATTGGATCAGAATTTTATGGGATAATATTAAATTCAAAATTAAGAAATTAAGTCAAATTTATGGAAAAGAAAAGTATAAAGAGAGAAATAAAGAATTTTATAAGTTACAGAATAAAATTCAAGAAATGTCAATAAGATCTACAAACGGGTTTAATATTGATACTAATAAATATTTTGATATGAAAAATGAACTGCAAGAATATGAAAAACACAAATGTAATGGAGCAATTCTAAGATCTAAAAGTAAATGGGCTCTTGAGAGTGATAGGAAAACTGCATATTTTTTGCAAAATTTAGAAAAATCCAGACAGAATGCTAAGTCAATTTCTCAAATAAAAAACTTAGAGGGAAATATAGTTAGTGAAACAAATGACATTTTATATACTGTACATGATTATTATAAACAATTGTTTTCATGTGTTCAAACTGAAGATGAATCAATTCATGTTATATTACAATTTATTCATGCTTCTGTAGATGAAAATAATGTTGAAATGTGTGATGAGGATATCAGTATCAGTGAAATATATAAATCATTGAATGGTATGTCAAAAGGTAAAACACCTGGACCAGATGGTTTGACATCTGAATTTTACTTATATTTTTTTTTAATGAGCTGCAATCCGTTTTTAAATATGTGTTTGATTGTTTAGAAGAAAACCATGAGTTATCAAGATCTATGAAATATAGTATTATTAACTTGATTTATAAAGAAAAAGGAGAAAAAAATGATTTGAAACAATTGAGACCTATAAGTCTGTTAAATGTTGACTATATGATTCTAGCCAGAATAATATCTAATAGATTAATTTTTTTACCACATATTATATCAGATAGTCAAAGCTGTTGTATCTTAGGCAAGGATATTTCAGATACACCTTGAGGTGTAAATGATATTATTCACCTTGTAGAAATGGATGAATTAGAATGTTTTCTGTTAAAAACTGACCAAGAAAAAGCATTCGTTAGAGCTGACCACAAATACTTGTTTGCAGTTCTAGAAAAATATGGTTTTGGTGTCAAATTCAGAAATTGAATAAAAATATTTTACATTAACATACCTAGATCTGTTAAATGTAATGGTTTTTTGACCCCTTATTTCAAATTGAAAAATTCAGTAAAACAAGGATGTCCAATATCAGCTCTATTGTATGTGCTTTTAGCTGAACCCTTAAGTGAGGCAATAAAAAAAATGATAACATAAAAGGAATACAAATTCCTAATACAGATAGAGAAGCTAAAAAAAAATCACATGCTGATGATACAACATTAATATTGTCTGACACAATTTCTATTAAAGAAACTTTTAAAGTGTTTGATCTTTATGGTAAAGCATCAGGTGCAAAACTTAATAAAAAGAAGTCTGAAATATTAGTATTAGGTAGAAGAAAAATAAGCAAAACAGAATTAAAAGATTTGGAAATTAAAGAATGTGATGAAATAGTTCAGCTATTAGGTATATGGATAGGAAAAAACAAAAATGTTGAATTGGGAGAATAAAGTCAATAAAATTACAAAATATGTGTACTTAATTTTTAGAAAATGAGAAACTTGTCTCCTCATGGAAAGGTGAGCGTTATTAGTCCACTTCTCATGTCCAAAATTTAGTACACACTTATGGTAGTGAATATTCCAGAAAAATATTATGATTTAATAAAAGATACATGTCTAAAATTTGTATGGAATGACAAACCCCATCTAATCTCATATAAAGTGATTATAAATAAATGTCAGAAAGGTGAATTAAATTTTCCAGAAATCTTTCAAAAGATGTTTGCATTCAGAATGAAATTGTTGTCAAGACTGTTAGATGAAAGCTACGTAGCATTTTGGAAAAGTACCTGCTTATATTTTTTTTCCAAAGTCGAGGAAATGAAATTAGGAATTGAAATCTTTTTTTGTAAAATGAATTTAACTTGTCTTCCAGAGTTTTACCAAATTATGTTAAAAGCATGGTATACCGGGAGAAACACATTACCGCGACATTGCCAGATTTCGCAACTCATTACCGTGACATTTTTTCATCTTTTTAGGTCGACATTACCGCAGCATTTTTTTCTTTTAAAATACGGGTTTCTACAACTCATTATATAATTAGCACTACACTTATAAACTGCCTTCAAGATATATACCTTACAAGAAAATATAAATATTGATGTTGACAAAGATAGTGTGTTTCATATTCCCTTATTTTTTAACCCAAAAATAGAACGTAAAGGAAAATGTTTTACATTTTAAAGAATTTATTTCAGCAGGAATAATAAAGATTAAAGATATAGTATTTGAATGTAGGAAAGGTTTTCTAAAGAAAAAATATATACTATAGTGGGAATGATATCAGAAGTTTTTCCAGACTTCAGAAATTAAAATTATAAAAGGTGTTAACAAAATATTTGAATCTTTACCGGAAGAATGGTTGAATATAGTAAAGGAGAATGAGAATACTCACAAAGACAAAATTGGTGTATTTAATCCAATTTTGAAAACAGATGATAAACTATCTGTCATGCCTGACTAGTAGACATTATGAATTATTTTTGTCAAAATTTACTAAAGATTGTGAACCAAAATCTATTCAAAAATGGCTAGACATATTTTCTAATTTGAATATCAGAACAATGAGTTCTCAATTTATGTTTTTCAGAGATATAAGAGAAGTAGCATATAAACTATTTCATAATGTTATTTTTACTAAGGAAAAGTTATTGAAATGTAAAATAATAAATGATGATTTATGTCCAATATGTTCAATACAATCTGAGAATGTATATCACATGTTATTAGAATGTTCTTCTCTTCATAGTTTTAATGAATATATAAGGTGCTTTTTACATGATGTTCTGGCAAAAAGTACTCCTGATTTTGTGAATCAGTTAGACTTTGAAATTTTATGTATGTTTGGTTTATTACAAAACAGTAAATCAGTTAATTTTTATTTTGTAAACAATATCCTAGCAATTAGAAAATTTTGTATGATTAAAAGAAGAAATTTGGCTATCTGATAAGGCAAAATTCTCAATGTTGAAAATTATTTTAGATCAACTGTGTTAAAGAATGTACAATATGCTTATGAATATTACAAAAGCACAAACAGTTTTAACCTGTTTGAAAAGTACTATGAACAAAATAATCCAGTACTTTCAGTTTTAAGCAATATAGTAGTCATAGAATTTTAGACAGCAATATGTATTTGAAGTTTTAGTATTGGCAGAATAAATAGACAATTTATTCCAAAAAAAAAAGAAAAAAAAAGATGGAAGTTTGAAAAGTCAAAGAAGGTGGTTCAATACCCGAAAATCCCAAAATATGTATCTCACGTTTTTAAGCCTAAAACAGTAAAAGGTTAAAGTTCATATATTCAAAAACAAAAAACAGTGAAAGGTTAAAGTGCATATATTCAAGATCAAAAGAATAAACTGTAGATTCTTAAAAATAATCCACTGTTCAACAATAGTGTGACGTCAGAGAAATGCATTATTTATTGATCATGCGCGATGTCAATGTGCTAAAGGTGTTTTACCACTAAACATGGGTACCAGTCGAAAAGAACGTATGGGAAAGTAGTACATAAACAGAAAATGGATTCCTACATTGTTGGATAAAAAATAAACCCTATTAGATACTGCAAAATACTGAATGTCAGCAGAAACCTACATATTTTAGGATAATTTTAAGCCCATATCTGATGTCCTTGTGGTTTTAAATAAAAAATTGATTGCATTGGAAAGAAACCACCTAAATTTGTGTTAAATCGAAAGTGAAAGTAGGATTTTTGACGGTAGACATCTTCAGACTGTCTGTTTTTTCTTATATGCCATTACATGTATGTTGATTTTCGGAGTTAAGCTTCCTATTAGGTACCCCTGCCATGAGATATGAGTGTCACTTAGATTAAACTTAAGATGAATCCTGTATGAAAGCTCATTTTTTTTTTTAACTATGGAGAATTCTTTAGTGGTATTACACCTAAAAGGGAATTAATCATGAGGTCTGAAAAATTCACCATTTGCAATTGCAGGACTAAAGTTGATGACGAAAAGAAGACGAAAACAGTGTTGCAGATTTAATCCATATTAAATATTTATTCAAATGTCTAGTTTTTATGCTATGATTTCATCCCGTCACGTAATTGGTTTAAATTAACGGAAAAAATGTAAATGTTTAAATAAACAGTCTTGATACCCATCACTGAAAAAAACACTAATGTTGTCAGTTCGAATCTCACCTAGACGAGGTGTACTCGATACAACATTATGTGATAAAGTTTGTCAGTGACTTGCGACTGGGCGGTGGTTTTTTCCGGGTACTTCGGTTTCCTCCACCAATAAAACTGACCGCCACGATATAACTGATATATTGTTGAAAGTGTCGTTAAACACCATAAACCAAACCATCAAATATTAATCTCATTTGAACTGAATAAAACATTATATTGTATGTTTTGAACTGGGGTCCAGTTTGACGCCAGTTATAAATAAGTGACCGAGTACAGGCTTCTGGGTACCTCTTGTTTCATTTTGGTGTTATTTGTTTTACTTATTTCATTTTTTTCTATGTTTAGAAATGTATTTGAAACAAAGGTTGAATATGTTGGTATGCGAAAACACTGGCTTCATTAGTTCCGCCTAAACAACACGAGTTTCTCTGTTAATATCTTAATTACAATAGCAAGCGTCTTTAAGATGGAATATTTTGGCGTATTCTTGTTTGAAATATATAAACGCCATCATTAAGAATAATGTTCAAGAAGATTTGTTTTTCTTAGCATAAGAAAGAATATGGATGTAATTGTAAATAAATATGAGAGACTATTATTATATATATATATATATAGGGTCGACACATGCAAGTTGCTGTTAACATAAGATTGTATGAATATTGACACGAACAAGTTAAAATAAGGAAAAAGAGATGAAATAATAAAGAAATAAAGAAATGTTATTGAAAATAAATATGCAAACAGAAAGTAAAAAAAAGGGGGGTGGTAATTCCGTGCCACGAGCGCCTGTGTATTAGGACACAAAATAAAGTAAAGCAACATCTTTTTCATTGATTTATTTTCTTAGTTAGAAAGGATATGAATGTAAATAAACATTAGATACTACCCAACATTACACTTAAAACACACATTAAAGTGGAGGAACTACGCTTTTATTGTTGTTCTACATTCATGTTACGTGCTAAAATGCTATGCTTTCTCCTTCAAAGCGCATAAGTTAGTTCCTTGTTACAGCAAAATCATTTGATCATGTACACAATATACAAATATGGGGCCGTCATGGCCATGATCGTATGGTAGTTTGATTTACAAGATCAGGGCGAGGTGTACAATATTATGTGATATAGTTTGTCAGTGACTTGTGACAAGTCGGTGGTTTTCTCCGGATCCTCCGGTTTCATCCACCAATAAAACTGACCGCCACGATATAACTGAAATATTGTTAACAATGACGTTAAACACCATCAACCAAACAAACAACAACCTATGCAATCAGTGCCTATCACCACTGATGTTGTGAGTTCGAATCTCGATCAGGGCGAGGTGTACTTGATATAACATTATGTGATAAAGTTTGTCAGTGACTTGCGACAGGTCGGTGGTTGTTCTCCTGGTCCTCCAGTTTTCTCCACCAATAAAACTGACCGCCACGATATAGCTGAAATATTGTTGAAAGTGGCGTTAAGCACAATAAAACCAACCAACCAACCTTGTTGTTACAGCAAAATCATTTTATCATGTACACAATATACAAATGTAATAAAAATTAGATACCGGTATTTGATCGAATTTGATAACATTCACTAAAATCTTAACAAAATGGGTTTCAAGTATTGTACGTCCGAATTTTCGTGGGATAAATTTTATTTAATAGTATTATGTTTGCAAAACGATTTAAAGCCAAAATTCGCAGATTAGAAATATTTTTGATTCTCGAAACCAATCAAAATAACATCAAAGAAAAGGTCACATTCAAGTTTTGACTTAGGTCGTTTCATTCTGTTGAATATGAGGGTGTGATCTAGGTAAAACAACGGCGATTTAAAATAATGTAATAATTTTTGCTTTCAAATTTTCATGTTAAAGGGTTTTCGAATTTTTATTCGTAATTCAGAGGTTCCCCGCACACAGTTATAACGCTTTGTACCGTTTTCGCCCACTCCCCACTCCTTTGGTTGTATTACTTGTAGAATTGACCCGCGTGTTTGATTCCAATAAACGACTGGTATCCAATGTTCCAACACGACACAATTTCTATAGCAGATACCTTGTATACAAAATGTCGGCGTAAATTATGAAACCAGTTTATGCTACAAGCAACACAAATAAGTTATGGCGAAACTTTTAGCTTTTTGAGGTATAAAATATACATAATGGAAAATAATAGCTGTAGTAAAATCTACCATGTTAAGAAGAAAAAATTTTCGGTCGTTCAATACAAAATTATGTTTTTATTTCATATCACAGTAACATGGGCGCGAAACAGGATAGAAATTGTTTTCCTTTCTTTTCTTTTATCATTTTATCTAAAATTTAGATTTTGAATCTAACAAAATTGATCATTGAAACATTAAACAAAATAGTTGTTTATACAACGAGTGGAAATTTGAGAAAAGGAAGTGAAATTTGATATCGTCTTATGATCGAGGTAAAAGTCCACGTTTTATACAACCAAATCGAAAAAAAAATTAAGAATATCTCCTATTTTATCTATTACGTAAGAGTGTAATATTTTTAAAAAGTGATGGTCAACAATTCCATCATTAACAACAAAGCTAACAGCCACCTCTTATTATTGAACACGAAAAATATATCATATGTTTTATATTGTTGGAAATCCATGTCGTGCCTTGGGACAGGCACAAAAATGGGGTGGGGTTAAACCGGTTAATGGGATCCCAACCTTCCCATCTTGATAATTGGGTCTCCAACGGTAATACAGGTATAAATAAACGATAAAACTTGCACGGATTCGGTCCCAATTAATAAGATTACACAATCTCGCAAAAAATGAATAACAACAAATATGGAGAGTACAATAGCAGGGTCAACACAGGCTCGTAGTTAACCGACTAACAGCTACGAAGGTAGAATATATTGGTTAAAGACAATTAACCTTAGGACAAAAAATCATAACTAATATTTCCAACAGATTTGATATAAATTGGACATTTTTAAATTTGAATAGTCTTCGTGGGAGACCAGAATAAACAAACCATATTTTTGTTGGAATCAAATATTGAACAAAGATTAGTAATTTGACTTGGAATGAAATATAAACGTGCTTACTTAATTGCTAGTTGGACCTAGTAGTACCAGCAGGATGACTATATTTCAGCTATGTAGCACATGCCTCGAAGAGTCAACTATAGCTGTTAAATCACAACCTTTAAGAAGATTTTAACTATTCGTGTTTGTTAAAGGCATACAAGCTGTCATAATTGATTTTTTGTTTGCTTATATTAAAAGTTGCCAGTATTCGATGTTTTATACTAATAAAATGCTCTGAACAAGAAGCCAGGTTTACAAAATATGTTATAATGTCGTAATTAGTGAAAAGAATTCGAATGTCTGTTGGTGAAATCGCCATTAACACACCTAATTATAAGTCGGCTTCTTTTCCGAAGCTTACCGGACACTGATAACTGCTATAAATAACCAGAAAGCATGCACAATTAATATAATTTAAGAAATATATCTATGAAATTGGATCCCGGGGTAATCAGTTAATATTATATGGTATTTAGTAAGAATGACACTTAGAATCGAAAATACGTGATGAAATCCTTAAAAACAAACCCAAACTCTGCAAAAGGGCCCGATAAAGGGAAAATTGCAAACAAATTGTATTGCATATTATTGACAACACTTCACTTGATTATATTTTTTTAGAAAAAAAACAGACATCAAGTTCATTATTTTAGTTTCTCCTGAAAAAAAAAGAATATATTAAAAAAAATACGACGCAATTCTACTGCTAAAATTGATTCGGCCGAAAAAAAATACTAAATTATGCTTACATGTTGAAAAATGGAGTAGATCGGTATAACATCTTTTCTTAATTTTTACACAA
Organism: Bathymodiolus septemdierum; assembly: GCA_963383655.1. Classification (NCBI taxonomy): domain Eukaryota; kingdom Metazoa; phylum Mollusca; class Bivalvia; order Mytilida; family Modiolidae; genus Bathymodiolus; species Bathymodiolus septemdierum. Next base: position 57,079,111 of record OY726525.1, on the reverse strand, counting down.
AGATGAATCCTCCTTTTTGTGTCGTTTTGGTATAGAATCCGTCAATGTTTTATTCAATTCCACCATTCGATTCAGTGTGTCATGTTCTTCTTCGTCAACAATCAATTTCGCACATGCATAAACGCTTTCCCGAATGAATTTACTGTCAAAGTCATGAATGGAAAATACCCTTTTTTGGTCAAATCTTTGATTGTAGAATTGTGCTTATGCACAAGATCTTTATAGCGGTAATACAATTTCGTGAAAGCTTTCAATAATATATGAAAGCGAAACCTTTTCAATATCGCGTTACTACGTGTCATTGACGACAGAAACATGATGACAAAAACGTGCAAAACGAAGCAAATGAAACTTGACGACGGAAAGAAAAGATCGTCTCTTTTGTAGTGTGTTAAATTTACCTTGACAAGGGTATTAAATTTAAGCTCAAAATTTACACGAGTCACTTGTAATGTTAGCTTTGGATAAAGGACTGGGAGCTATAAGGGCCAAAATCGGCCTCACCTCAGATGTCGATAAAATTTTCTCCAAAATGTATTCACAATATGTGCTTTTCATAAATAAATACAGTTAGTTAATATGTGCATCCAATTCCTCACAGTGGACCGACAGAGTCAGGTAATGAAAAGCACTGAACGTCATTTTTTTCAGAATACAGAATGTACGTATCATTGTATTATAATGCATATCTTTAAAAAAGAAAAACAAAGCATAATAAAACTCAATAAACAAAGCATAAATTTGACTTAATATGCAATGTGGATTGATTTCAGGAATAAATACATGTTCTGAAACTGTATTATGAAATTAAAGTGAACGAATAGTAATGTCGCAACGTCACCCACTTTCGACGGTCTCCTGTTTTCGACGGTTTGTTTCACGTGATAAAATCTCTCATTATTTTGATCGCTTCATTTGTCAGAGGTTATATTATGATGCTGAAATTGCATGAATCATTTAAAAAATATATCTCATACAGACCAATTTTGGTTTCATCGTCTGCTATGACATTGATAGTGTACATATTGAGATCATATCAATTCAGAAACTTATTAACATTGATTGTCGAAAACTGGTCAAAATTTTGTTATATTACTTAAAGAAGTAATATATAGATTTATTTGAGGAATAGAACTTTGTCATATTTGAAATTTTTTTAAATACTTTTTTAACCGTACTTTATTCTTAACGACAACCAATGTTATGATATATTCCAGTACATTTTTACGGACAACTATCATAAATCTATAAAAAAAAAAATGCCAAGGTGCGGGTTGAGAGAACTTGATTGTCCTTGATAACGTAAAATAAAGCATTTGGTTTTGCAGTTTCTAAGAAAAAGATTAAATATTAATATGAAAAGTTATGGATAACAGACGACGGACATTAAATGATATTATTTCTACGATTTTTCTATTGAATGTTGGAACTGTTCCGACAGTGGGATATATATTTTTTCATTTTATTATATGCTATGAAAAAAACCCAGCTGAGTTGCAATTGTTAAAAAAAATATGGTTGTGATGGTCTTCCGTAATTAAAATCGTCAAAATGAAATACAACCGAATTGATATCAAATGACGACATGTTTCAACCTCATTTAAAATATACCTTGAAATGCTTTCATACTTTTACATAACGTTCACGATATTTTATTACAACACAATTTCACTCAAGGGTAAACAAATTTCTGTTCTAGTTAAAGGACTTTATCAAACGGAATAATACAGTTAATACGCATTTAAACCACAGAAGAATATTTCTATTTTCCACACCTTGTGGTGGTGGGTCGCTATTGTGCATGCGAAATATTAATTGCAAACCTCATTGACTGGCTATATGCTGCCTGTCTAGAATATTTTTTTTTCTCGATCGACAGTTCAGAAGCTAGAAAACAATATGATGAATATTGTATGTCAATCATGCAAACAATAACTTATGCACATGACAGAACGCATATACGGATTCTGATTGCCCCTGTGGTATCTTCAAACTCTTCTTAAGGATATGTTGGATTGTGCACAAAACATATCTACTCCTTTTGGATCAAACTATTTTACTTCATTTTAGAAGTAGCATCGATAGACCATTAAACCTACCTCAGTATCCCGGTAGTAATAACTATTTCAGTATCCCGGAAGAAAATATATAATCAATAATTGGGGGCTTATGAAAAAAAAACTATTTTGGATGAAGTGGTGTTTATTTTATTTTTATGTTATATAACTGTTACGTGCCGACATACCATCGTTTTTTACGGCAAATATTGCTTCTCAAACATCAAAACGTCATCTAAGCGCTTGTAATATTTGAACATTTGCCTGTGGTTTTTCAAGAAATTTAACACCTCCTACACCAAAAAAATACTTTAACAGTAGATCTAGTTGTGTTTTATTTATTTTAATAATCTGGTAAAAATATTGTCTGGTGCACGACTACGGAGGTGCTTAATTTCTTCCAAAACCGTCGAAATATCTCGAGCAAATTCCACGAAATACAGAAAACAAATAACGCTCATGACGTCACAATGACGTCAAATACCTATCGATTTTGTTGGAAACAAGTTTTAACATCAAAAGTATGATGTCGTCTATAAAATAAAACACATCAAATTTTAATCAAGTATTTTCTAAGATAATGATTCATTAAATATGGGGCCATATATGGAACTTATAGTCTCCAGTTCTTTTTATTGCGTTGACGCCGGACTGCATGCACTGAGTTTTTCTCCTGGTTTCAATTTATACAAAGTGTATTTAAAATAAATACAATTATTTACAGAAACAAGTTATTTACTGATGAATTTCATTACTTGAAATGAATCAAAAAATGTACAGAGATTGTGTATATATACATAATGGTATCATATATACAATCAGAAGAGTGAAAATATTGATTTTAAGGGTTTGGCCGAGGTTATAAATAAATTAATATTTAACAACCTCCACAATCTTCCACCAACAAAATATTTTGATACAATCATTAACCCTCTATACTCAAAACAACTGCTCAATTTGGTGTTGGTGGAAGACTGTGGAGGTATATAAAATGTACATTGAATATGTCGTATATAGTCCATTTTTAGCATTATCCGTCTAAGCATGATGTCATTATGACGTCATAGCGTACCCAATCTCACGGAAAGATATATTTTTTGAAAATTTGTAAATATAACAATTAAATTAGTAAATTGTTTCTATTCTATGTCAAGCATTATTTTTTGATAAAATGTGGGGCCAATTTTGCACCTTAACGCCTCTCCCTCTTTAAATTAGGATTAGTTATGATATCGTCCAACTATTTGCAATTATTGTTGAATAATCTAATCAGTGAGTGCTTATAGCAGTATAAAACAAATCAGCAATGAGAGCAGCACTTTTCGTTCCTATTGGAATTCCAATAAGTCGAAGAAATATTATATTGCCAAAACGAAAAAAATGTCTGCAACAAACAACTGATAGCATAAATCATGTCCTCGCAAGTTCAATTGCGGTATTTATATCTTTTATCACCACTAGTAATGATTCAGCGCGTGTCTGATTCACAGAGATAACCATTTAATTAAATATGGAAGCTTGTCCTTGATAAGTTTATTTGGTAAGGTGTATGTATTCTAAAGAACCAGTGCAGCAAGTCCTAGGTTTTCTGGCTTGGAAAATGCATGCACGTGTCGCATATCATTTCAATAGCAACACAAATCCTACAGATAAAGGTCAGTTTTCACATCACTCAATCCTGTTAATATATATTACTGTTGTATTACGTCAAATGAAACAAGTTATTAATAAAAACATATTTCATACATATTGTAAATGTAATATCGGTTGTAAATGTTCTAAGTTGTTATTCTGTAAAACGATCCCATAATTCATTCTGCAGACTATAATTGCTTAGCAACCAGAACTGCTCGAGAAGTAGAAAATAGTATGATTTTCTATTTTTGTGGTGAAACAACTGAAATAGCAATGAAACGTGAACAAAATATATTTCTGTATTGTGTAGATATGAAATGTGACACATTCAATGTTTTTTAACGAAGTAGACTATACATACGGCTTATCTCGCTTATAGACAGCATTGTTTGCTCGAATTCTTTTAAGCTAGAATATCTCCATGTTGTGACCATAGAGGTATTATACCTCTATGATTTTACCGAATTGTTGTATTTGTTAAATCTCAAAACCATATAAACTTTTACTACTATTTAGCACTCGTCGTTCGACAATTTGTTATCCAAATTTCACCGTTCAATCTACACAGAAACAACTTGGTAGAAATGTCGACGTTAGCACCACAGGCACTTGGGTCCAGGATTTTTTTTTTATATAAGATAAGTTATCTAGAGTATATGTATAATTTTAGAACCTCTTGGCATGTTTTATTACTATTTAAGGCCATGTTGACATTTTGAAAAACAAATTCTATATATACCATCTAACTAACAAGGCTAGCAACTTCTGTTGTGCTATAAATAGAACAAAATGTACTAACTGGAATCCCTACATTTTTCAGCCTTAAATCGCCGCCTGTAATGTTGAAATGTATCTCGATCGTCTTTAACCTATCCATTCTTACTTTATAGCATATATTATTTCGCAGTTAGATCGCTTGTCGTACAAGAATCGAGTTTGTTTTTCGCAAGCGAGTCAAAATTTTTATCAGGACGGAAGCCGTTCCATTTATTCAGGGGAGTTAATTATTCACGCAATCTGAGGAGTTAAGAATTGACTGGAAGCAAGGTAATGTCTAGGTGAGTTACGAAAACAAAATTTGGCGCAAAGATATGGATTGATTTCTCCCCTCATTAAGTGACCCTAGGTCGAAAGAGCTGATCACACGACTTGAAAATGGCAGATGCTGAAATGATTGATAAAAAAATTATTATATCATGGTACTTAAATTGGATGTGGGGGAGGGGGGCACCAACAGTTTTTTTTTAAATTGGAAGCTGATTGTTAAAAACAAATCATGTTGGAGTCAATATACCAAAATTTCCAACATGCTTGTACATTATTTCAATCATCTACCTGATTTGTGAAAAGAATCTCCTGATCAAAAAAATAAACTATCCTGATATAAAAGGCATGAAGACCCTGGACCACCTGACCTCCCCAGTTAATAAATTATTAATGCCAAAAATAATATAAATGCATGTTTGAAAATAAAATTACAGAACCTGGGTTAGCTTTAAATGTAAGTGAACAATAAATCGCTCAGGTCAAGGATAAGTTTTCAACATCACCATTAGATACTCTTTTTGCCATACAATAACAATAGTCACCCACAATTCAATTTATTAATACATTGTCAATTGCATTGTGTGGGTGGAATGTTTTATTTGTTAACATGACATACATAGTGGTGAGATCAGCATCTTCTCCCTGATCAGTAGCATATGAGAGAGAAAATCATCCTGTTTACCCCATAATTTCTAGTATAGTATCACCTTATTGAAATAATGTTAAAAACTAACAACACCTGAAAACCAGGAAGGCTGAATTTTACCAATGGTTACATGCAGGGAATATTCATACAATTTAACATAGAAGCATCATTGTGGGTGTGTTTAATGTCTCTAACTACTCTTTTGAGTCTCACAGGACAGTATAGAAACTGGTACAAGGACAGCTATTAATGACAAATAAATTAAGGCAAGAAAATAAAAGTTACCAAGCTTTGTCTTCCATTTTTTTTAAAAGTCTACCATGATTTATTGAGATTCTGGGTCAAACCCTATCAATGGACTGGGAACTATAAAGGCCAAAATCGGCTCCACCTCAAATGTCGATAAAATTTTCTCCAAAATGTATTCACAATATGTGCTTTTCAGAAATAAATACAGTTAGTTAATATGTGTATCTAATTCCTCACAGCGGACCGACAAAGTCAGATAATGAAAAGGACTGAACGTTATTTTTTTCAGAATACAGAACGTACGTATCATTGTATTATAATGCAGATCTCTAAAAAAAAAACAAAAAAACAAAGCATAATAAAACTCAATAAACAAAGCATAACATGTTCCGAAGCTGTATTATGAAATTAAAGTGAACGAATAGTAATGTCGCAACGTCACCCATTTTCGACGGTCTCCTGTTTTCGAGGGTTTCTTTCACGTGATACAATTTCTCATTATTTTGATCGCTTCATTTGTCAGAGGTTATATTATGATGCTGAAATTGCATGAATGTTCTCAAGAAATCTGATCTAAAAATGCCATCTTTAAATGTAAGAACTACGTACCACATCTATTATTTCACGTTCAAATTGTATTTTTCCGTAATTATTTTTTTCGTCACCCTAACAAAACTTTAATCATTTAAGAAATATATCTCATACAGACCAATTTTGGCTTCATCGTATGCTATGACATTGATAATGTACATATTGAGGTCATATCAATTCAGAAACTTATTAACATCGATTGTCGAAAACAGGTCGAAATTTTTGTATTAACCTTAAAGAAGTAATAGATAGATTTATTTGAACAATAGAACTTTGTCATATTTGAATTTTTATTAAACACTTTTTTAACCGTACTTTATTCTTAGCGACAACCAATGCGATGATATATTCCAGTAAATTTTTACGGACAACCATCATAAATCTATAAAAAAAAAATGCCAAGGTGCGGGTTGAGAGAAGTCCAATATCTAAAGATCCTTTTTATTTTATAATAAGGAAATATTTTGGGAAATGGTGTGAAGCAAAATGTTTAATGTGTAACGATTTTAGCTAGGAACCTGTGAGAATTATTACTGCTTTTTTGATAAACTTATAACAAGTCTTGGAATCAGATATCCCATGGAAAGTGGTTGTCGATAGATAATTGTTTTACAATCAAGTATTTCATATATATTTATGATGAAAACAAGTTTACAACCTTATGAATAATCGTGTAGGTAAAATGTGTGTCGCTGCCATGAGTCTATGTATCATAGTTTTGATTGTCACTAGAAAAAGAGGAGATGGTAGATATTATTTTGCTTTGTGACAAAGCAACAACAACACTCCTAATAAACTGTTGCTATCAGAATCTGCTGTAAGTTGTCTTTTACGTGTAAGGAGTGTGTCATTTACATCCCGCGCTAAGGGATGTATTAAATTCGTTCCTCACAGCTTTATGGTGTCCCTTTCACATAAAGTCGGCGTTTTCCTAGAGGAAACCATTTGTTATTTTATTGACACATGCTACGAATACGACGGAAGCGTATTCGTAGCCTGGGTTCTACAAGTACGACGGGCGGAAGTTGTGATTAAATGATCAACCGGTTTCCGGACATGGACGCCTATTTTACGGAAGTTAATCACGTATTGCTAGCATCTAGAGGCTACGAATACGACGGATTTCTCGATTTTCTTAATTCTATTGTTTTTATTTCATTTTTTGAGAGAGACCTTATTGCAACATTTGTCTTCAATTGCTCATTGAGTGTAAGTGATTAGATATATATTTTTTTTCATTTCTGTGTTTAAAACAGTTAGAAATTAATATCACTGGCCAAATAATGGTTTCACAGTGACACTACAGTCTGCATACAAAATACATATTTTCCTTAAACGCTATTTATAGATATACTTCAAGGAGGGGTGCTATTCATTTGTTTTTTTCATTTTTTTTTATGAATATCTCTGATTTAAATTTTCGCACAAATAATCTGACTAATGAAAATCAAGCAGTATAATAGTTATGTAAAACTGGATATTGAATGAAACATTTCTGATTTCATATGCAAAGAAAAATAAATGATTCCATTCTCCCAAAACTTGTCTGTCCCATGGTAAAACAATAGCTCCTTGTAGGCTTATTTATACCTTATCGGCGACGGTCGCCCGACCATTGACCGATTGTCGTGCAAATATCGTGCGATTTTCGCTTTCTATTGTTTTTATTAAATAAGAGAGATATCTTAGACAAATCTACTGTATACTAGTTTAACCCCGTCACTTTTTATAGTCCATTTTTAGCATTATCCGTCTAATTATGATGTCATTATGACGTCATAGCGCACCCAATTTCACGGAAAGATATAATTTTGGAAAATTTGTTGTATAACAATTAAATTAGTAAATTGTTTTTATTCTATGTCAAGCATTATTTTTTAATAAAATGTGGGGCCAATTTTGCACCTTAACGCCTCTCCCTCTTTATAAAGTCTTCCTAATTAGGCGTCGAACATTTTATTACTGAGGGGGGCGGGGGGCTGGATTTTTTTTAAAGAAATAAATTATTTCAAAATTCTCTGAAAAAAAATTCATCTCCATCTTATCATTTAAGGCTAACCAGGTTCTGTAATTTTATTTTCAAGCATGCATTTATATTATTTTTGACACTGATAATTTATTAACTGGGGAGGTCAGGAGATTCTTTTCACAAATCAGGTTCGTTGGAAATTTTAGCATATTGACTGCAACATGATTTGTTTTTAACAATCAGCTTCCTATTAAAGAAAAACTTTTAGTGCTCATACATTAAGAACATAAATAAAAAATTTAATGTCGTCTTTCAAAAGCTGTATCCGGAGAAAATCACTGAGCTTTCCCAAGTCACTGAAAAAGTACATCTTGTCAGAACTTGGAGTCGAACTTTCAATCTTTGTACCATGTGAAAGGCGCTGGTTGTGGTAACGTATGACACATTGCGAGGGGAAAGACACTGGTCGTGGTACCGTATGACATATTGCCATGTGAAATACACTGGTCGTGTTACCGTATGGCGCATTGTCATGTTGCACTGGTCGTGGAACCGTATGGCGAATTGTCAGGTGAAAGGCACTGGTTGTAGTACCGTATGACACATTGTCATGTGAAAGGTACTAGTCATGGTACCGTATGACACATTTCCAGGTGAGAGGCACTGGTCGTGGTACCGTAAGACACATTGTCAGGTGAAATACACGGGTTGTTGTACCGTATGACATAATGCCAAGTGAAATACACTGGTAGTGGTACCGCATAACACATTGCCAGATGAAATACATTGGTTGTGGTACCGCATAACACATTGCCAGGTGAAATACACCGGTTGTGGTACCGCATTACACATTGCCAGGTGAAATACACTGGTTTGTGGTACCGTATGATATATTGCTAGGTTGCACTGGTCGTGGTACCGCATAGCACATTGCCAGATGAAATACATTGGTTGTGGTACCGCATAGCACATTGCCAGATGAAATACACTGCTTGTGGTACCGCATTACACATTGCCAGGAGAAATACACTGGTTTGTTGTACCGTATGACATATTGCTAGGTTGCACTGGTCGTGGTACCGCATGAAACATTGCCATGTGAAATACACTGGTTGTGGTATCGCATAACACATTTCCAGGTGAAATGCACTGGTCGTGGTACCGTATAACACATTGACAGGTGAAATACACTGGTTGTGGTACCGCATGATACATTGCTAGGTTGCACTGGTCGTGGTACCGCATAGCACATTGCCAGGTGAAATACACTGGTTGTGGTACCGTATGACATTGCTAGATAGTACTGGTCGTGGTACCGTATGACACATTGCCAGGTGAAAGGCACTGGTCGTGTTACCGTATGACACATTGCCATGTGAAATACACTGATCGTGGTACCATATGACATAATGCCAGCTGAAATACACTGGTCATGGTACCGTATGACACATTGCCATGTGAAATACACTGGTCGTGGTAACGTATGACACATTGTCAGGTGAAATACACTGGTAGTGGTACCGCATAGCACATTGCCAGGTGAAATACATTGGTTGTGATACGGCATAACACATTGCCAGGTGAAATACACTGGTTGTGGTACCACATAGCACATTGCCAGGTGAAATACACTGGTTTGTGGTACCGTATGACACATTGCCAGGTGAAATACACTGGTTGTGGTAGGTATCGTATGATATATTGCTAGGTTGCACTGGTCGTGGTACCGCATGACACATTACCAGGTGAAAGGCACTGGTCGTGGTACCATATGACATATTGCCAGGTGAAATACACTGGTTGTGGCATCGCATAGCACATTGCCAGGTGAAATGCACTTGTTGTGGTACCGCATAACACAATGCCGGGTGAAATACACTAGTTGTGGTACCGTATGACATATTGCTAGGTTGCACTGGTCGTGGTACCGCATGACACATTGCCAGGTGAAAGGCACTGGTTGTGGTACCGTATAGCACATTGCCAGGTGAAATGCACTGGTTGTGGTACCGCATGATACATTGCTATGTTGCACTGGTCGTGGTACCGCATAGCACATTGCAAGGTGAAATACACTGGTTGTGGTACCGTATGACATATTGCTAGGTTGTACTGGTCGTGGTACCGTATGACACATTGTCAGGTGAAAGGCACTGGTCGGGTTACCGTATGACACATTGCCATGTGAAATACACTGGTCGTGGTCCCATATGACATAATGCCAGCTGAAATACACTGGTTGTGGTACCGTATGACACATTGCCATGTGAAATACACTGGTCGCGGTAACGTATGACATATTGCCAGGTGAAATACACTGGTCGTTGTACCGTATGACATAATGCCAAGTGAAATACAGTGGTAGTGGTACCGCATAACACATTGCCAGGTGAAATACATTGGTTGTGGTACCGAATAGCACATTGCCAGGAGAAATACACTAGTTGTGGTACCGCATAGCACATTGCCAGGTGAAATATACTGGTTTGTGGTACCGTATGGCACAATACCTGTACCAAGTCAGGGTCATTACGGTTTTCACAGTTTTCGTTTGTTGACTGATTTTGTCTGTTTATATACTTTCCCTTTGTAAGATTGTTCGGAGTTCGGTAATTTTATTATTACCCTTATTGCCAGATGAAATACACTGGTTGTGGTAGGTACCGTATGACATATTGCTCGGTTGCACTGGTCGTGGTACCGCATGACACATTGCCAGGTGAAAGGCAGTGGTCGTGGTACCATATGACACATTGCCAGGTGAAATACACTGGTTGTGGTATCGCATATCACATTGCCAGGCGAAATGCACTGGTTGTGGTACCGCATAACATATTGCCAGGTGAAATACACTGGTTGTGGTACCGTATGATATATTGCTAGGTTGCACTGGTCGTGGTATCGCATGACACATTGCCAGGTGAAAGGGACTGGTTGTGGTACCGTATAACACATTGCCAGGTGAAATACACTGGTTATGGTACCGCATGATACATTGCTAGGTTGCAGTGGTCGTGGTACCGCATAACACATTGCCAGGTGAAATACACTGGTTGTGGTACCGTATGACATATTGCTAGGTTGAACTGATCGTGGGACCGTATGATGCATTGCCAGGTGAAAGGCACTGGTCGTGTTACCGTATGACACATTGCCATGTGAAATACACTGGTCGTGGTACCATATGACACATTGCCAGGTGCGAGGCACTGGTCTTGGTACCATATGACACATTGACAGGTGGGAGGCACTTGGCGTGGTACCGTATGACACATTTTAGCACATTACCACGTTGGAAACGAATACAAAATCTCCACAAATTCAGAAACTATAATAAAAGTATTCGACAACATTTATGCTTTTGTGTCGATCGGAAATGCAAGATTACTTACTTCTATGCGATTAATAACCCTTTTAGGTTAAACGTGACATTGTTGTTCTTTTGGTGGTCTTTTACAACGATTTTGTTCAATTTTGTGTCGATCGATAATAAAGATGGCCACCATATCGAGGGGATATGTTAATTTACTTCCTCCTTGGTATTTCAAAATTACCTTAAGCTATATCATACATGTACTTGTCCTTTACCAAGGTGACGTTTTCGTATGCCGATTTAAAATTGTCACAAATCAAGGACCAATTAAGTTAAAACAAGTTATAACATGGCGATGTATTCAACAACAGAAATATATTTCAATTAAAAGAAAATACAAAATTTTATGTTCAATTAGACAAATTTTGTGAGAAAGGTCGAAAACCTTTGTTTCTACTTGTCGACCAACTGAACGAAATCTTCCTTTAAACTGCCATATTGATATGGAAAAAATTGATATGGCCTTATTTTAGTTACAAGGTTCTTGACCTCGGAGTCTATTCAAAGGAGATACTTACATGATAATCAAATAAATATAAAATTACCCGGGTTGGTTAAATGCGTTAATCATGCAACATCGAGACAACTATTTTGTACTTTATTTACATCGTTATAAAGACACCGATCTTACAAGATGATATTTCTTCCTTGTGTACATGTTTTTATATCTTATAAATCCTTGTCTCGGATAATAATAATACTATAAACTATTGTTATCTGATTGAATATCTAGAGTTTAATAAAAACTATATTTTTACCCCAAAAATGTCTAATAACTTTGTTTTGTGATCATAATTATTCGGAAATCACAATTTAAATCTAGTATTACAACTTTTGTCTGACAGTTAATGAATCCTAGATTAGACATATTTCCCAATGTAACTCATGTTGTGAATTAAATTTGGCATAAATCAACGTTAAAAGCTTGTATGTACGATATTAACAAAATGAAGTTGCAGTACATTGACTTCCATGTTCAACAATTACAGGTTCGATTTCTTGTACTTCTTTTTTTTGCGGGGGGGTGCTCTTTTCGGTTTTTTTTTCAATCTAAGTTATGGCCCTTCATTATGATCAATATTAGTTACATTAAATGGCTCCATATACACTTGAATCTTTTCTAACTACAGTTGACCACTTTAACCTACACTTTCCAACTATATATATAGTCAGCCAACAACACATCTTACGAGACCTATTCCGCGGGTATAATAGTTTCTGATTCATATTATGTGAGCAAATCTTCTGGGACACAATTGTTAGAGGCGCAGTGGCGGATCGGAAAGTGGGTAGAAACGTTGGAAAGTGGGTGCAAACTTCATGAGGTGACGTGAAAGTGGAGGGGTAATCTTTAAAATTTTCAAAACTGGAAAGCCAAAAAAAGGTCTTTCGGCTTCAAACACCTTTGACCTCTTGATTTCGTGAAAAATATTTGGCTGAATGCTACAAATTCAGCTTTTTCTAAATCATTGCACAAAAATGTGGGAAGGCAGAAACACTTTTTGAAAAGGGGTTATGTGGCTCCCCCTTTTTTTTGCCCCCTGCTCCTGCGTGGGTTAATATTTAAGCGACATTTGGCAAAAATAACCTGTCCTGGACATTACAGATATGCAAATGTGGTAGATATACATTTGTAGTTTATTATTATTGTACATTAATATTATATGTGGATGAGAGAGGTGAATCTTGTAAAACGATTTATGGTAACTTTTTGCTCAAACTACTCGATACAACATTATGTGATAAAGTTTGTCCTTGATTTGCGACAGGTCGGTGGTTTTCTCCGAGTACTTCGGCTTCCTATACCAATAAAACTGACCACCACGTGATATAACTGAAATAGTGTTGAAAGTGGCATTACACAACATCTTTATGTATATATATATTTTCATAGAATAATCTACACTCGGTATTCAAGATAAAAACAAATATGCAAGGGTATTTACAAAAAAAACAACATATAATAGTCATAATACATTACATTTTTATATTAATAGAACAATCGTTTAAAAGTATTTAATAGTATATTAATATTATAGTCACATGCAGTAATGCTTCACCGAGAATTTTTGGTACAGTCAAACACATATTCATGAACATTGTAACGCCTATATGTTAAAGTATTCGTAACATGATCTGCTAGTTTGTTTGTTTTTTTTTTGGGGGGGGGGGGGGGGGGGGGGGTTATATTCACCCAAACATGTCATATGACTAGAATTTATTACAAATGATATTGAATTAATCACATGTTAATAATGTGTTTTTAAGATGTTTCGATAAAAAAAATGCGTGTAATCTTTCCTATATAATCGTCGTAGAAAGAAATTTACAATATTACCTGTTTCGTGTTAAATTGTTCTTTCCTAATAATCAATCATCATATATATTGATAATACTTTTGATTGATTGATTGAGCAGTTTGATATCACGGGAAACGAAATATATATATATATACATTCTATCCATGTACATCATGTGAAAAAAAGGGTTATGTTATAAAGTAGTCTTTAAAATTAAGGAGAGTTGACCTTTGAACTTACTTTTGTTCTCTCTAAGTTATAGCATTGTATAATAAGAATATATGTTATGTCACAAATCATTATTGATGGAAATGATTGTTAGATTAAACTTTCAGCTATATTTATGACAAGACCAAGTTACAAGCATTATACTGGTAACATTGACACAGGTACCGGACTACGATCGTAAATTTAGACTAACACGGGACAAGGGACCAATAAATCGGGATATTTCCCCTTGCAACGAACCAGCAAAGACCACTCCCACCTGTTACTGCTACAAGTTGTGTTTTACGTATACAAAGATGTGACATTTATCTGTATTATCATTTAGAACAATTTTACCACCAAAGTGGTTGAGGACATGTTATAAACAGAATAAATATGTCATAATATGAACATTATATTTACAATATACATGTAACTAAAACTGACCGCCACAATATAACCGAAATATTGTTGAAAGTGGCGTTAAACACCAAACCTCTATTTACAAAGAAGAGGTACTTGTCTACGTCTCGTCCCAATGGTGAGACGAGTATTTGATTACTTCCCATAACCAGTAGACGTCCCTTTCCGATAGGATGTTCTCAGCATCATGTCTAATCTGGACATGAACAATCTGTCAACAATATCCAAGTAGGCCTATACTAAAACATTTTAATGTTCGTTCATTACACTCTGTCCCATTTGAAACCGATGTTTGCAGGAATAATCTGTGGATAGTCATCTACAAATTACTAGTATGATCCATGTTGTCCCGCACCATATATCTTTTTGGTTGAAATACATGGAAATAATAAACCGTTCAAAAACCACTAGACCATTTGAACAATATACATGTAATTAATCAGACAGTATTGGTCCCCATATCGAGGTATCAAATTTCTTGATTGGTCGTCTGAAATATATATGCAAAAAAAGAGTAGGTATGATAAGGGCAGAAATTGGCCTAAAAAATAGACAAATTATAAATGAAACGTATAGCTTTCGTTGTTTCTTGATTTTATAAGACCTTTACCCCAACTACTATTTTGGTAACAATTTTCCATATTTGCACGTGCGATGACGTCACGCTAGTCAATGAAAAGTCTATCGTTTCGTGAAAATATATGAAATCTAATAAGAAATGTGTATTTAATGTCAATTTTTAGTATAACCACAAGCAGGTACCAACGACATATTATAATATGATGTTTAATATACATAAACACATATCTCATTTAATTTTTGTGTTGGTACCCGGGTGTGGAGAGTATGAAATCTGCAATCAAAAAATAATTTTAAGGTCGATTTCTCGTCAGCGGCCATTTTTTATTGACCGTTTTCATTCGTAATAGACAGAAATAGAAATCGACCTTTTAATGTCATCCAAAATAAAGTTGGTTATCGTAGTTGTTTTGCTACGGGAGTAAAACTTGAAAAATTTTTATGAAACAGTTTTGACGTTAAATACATTTTGGAGGTGATTTACTGCCGACCTGATTGTGCATTGAGTCCGACGTGTTTTTTTTTCTACTCTCAGTGGAATTTCATGTGTTACTATACTGATGTATACTTTAATATTATCCCCACAATTCACAAAAAGTACAGAAAACAAAACAAGCAACCAAAAAGAAAATTAGTACGTCAGATTATCTTAGAAATTAATTCATTGGACATGTAAACACATCGGAACTTTCTATTTTTAGTAGTCCCTTTACTTTTTCTTATTATTTTTTTTCTTTAACAAATATATTTGATTTAGCTCTTTCGCAAAGTGAATTCCCGATGAATAATTGTATTAATGTAAATTTGATTTATATATAGACGTTTCGCACGATATTGCGTCCAGTGAAAAATGGTGTCAATGCCTTGTTAAAAAAAGTCCAGGATTTCAGTGTTGTAAAGCAACATTCAAATATGCGTATATCTAGATAAAGCCTAAAACAACGCGCTTCTGTCTGGCTATTATTCCTAAGTTCCTGATAATTTATTCTAATTATTTCAGTGTTCAAAGTTGTACTCTTACGCTAATATTTTGCTGTCCGACGCAACAGTTTGAAGTTCAGAAAATTGGTTTTTCGTTGATTTCTCGGTAAACTCGAATCCGAAATGCGCGCAATTTGACATACCAACTTTATGTAATGTGTTTATTGTGACGTAATATCCGTTTGGTTGTCAGTTGAAATCCAGTCTCGACATCTGTCCGAACTCTTAAACAGGTAAGACAACCCTCATTGTGCAAGTATTTAAGCAAAAACAAACACATATAAATATTATTTCTTTTTTACTACAAGAAAGTACCCATAAAACAGATAGCATATATAGGCAAAATGCTAAAATCGAGTTTTACTTTTTGAGACAGTGACCAAATTGCTATGTCTAGCCACAATGTCCAAACGTCGCTTTTTAGATTTTTTCGACGAGATGCCGCTATTTGAGTAGATACTATAAATAAAATATAAAAGATAAATAACAAACTATATATTATGGAAGAAATTCCCATACCTGGCTAAAATATACATGTAGAATGTGTAAGGTTTGCTTGTTCATTAGGTTTGTTGCCCGACTTTTCCATGTCTAGCCAAAATGTCCAATATGGCAAAAACGTCACACTTTTTTTTATATCATTGCCATTTGCATAACGTCAGCAAGTTAACTTGTTACGCTGCACGACGCAATATCGTGCGAAACGTCATAGCTTAATATTAACGTTGCGGTGGCGTAATGGTTTAGCACACATGACTGCCGATAACACCATCGTGGGATCAATATTTTATTCTTACTTATTTCAATAAAGTATTGAAAAACAAACAATATATTTGATAATTCATAATTCATCTAATACAGTACATATAACGATATAACGTGCATGTTTTAACATAGTACACGGATGTCAGGTTTGATTTACATATTCGGTGTTTTGTTTATAATGGTCTTTTGTTATCCTTACTAAGAATTTCATTGATATAGTCTATCGTTTATGAGTCAGTGCTAAATGTGTAGTATTACTTGGAATTTTAGTGGTATAATTTTACTTTAATGGGCCATGACCGATAATACAGTATTACCAAGCATTCTATTTATATAATCTATCACGTTTTACTTTTCTCAACAAAAAAAGTTTGAAGATACCGTAAATATAAATTACTGTCTTCCAATCAAAGTATACTACCGTATTTGTACTCTTAGACATATCAGAATCGAAATAAATCATGGAAGCCAGAATGTGTTTTGAGTTTTAACATGGATTGGCGGATATTAGTAAATTTTATTACTCGCTTCTGGCTCGGGATAAAATACTATTCTCTGATGTTCTCGTGGCAAGTAGAATTTTGATTGGCTTGGCCAAAAAGGTACTTTTAAAACTTCAGGGAAGCCGCGCGGTGACAGAAAATCAATAATCGCTCTCACCTATGTGCTGTCCATTTACCTTGTGCACAGCAGACGACACACATTTCACAAGATGACAGAAAATCAATAATCGCTCTCTGTGATCATTGTTCAAAGATACACGTATTTATGCTTTTCCTATAATAAGGACATACTTATTAATGTTGGAACATTCAGATAAAAATGTTATCAGTCTCTAGATGTTTTATATCCCGTTTTAAAGGGCAGTGGTTTTGTTAAAAGGTTCGGCTGACGCCTCACCTTTTAAGAAAACCACTGCTCTTTAAAACGGGATATATAACATCTCGAGACTAATAACGTATAATATCCGCCAATCCATGTTAAAACTCCCAACACATTCTGGCTTCCATGATTTATTTCTTAATTATTCAACATGGATTATATCCTCTCCTGCCGCTGTAGCGCTGCTTTACCATGTTATGCAGTTGACTTGGTTCCTTTGACATTCTAATTACTGCGAATAATTTCCTCTCATGATTTAAAAAATAAAAAGATCAACATTCGGTTATAAAAAGATTTAAAAAAATCAATTTACAGAGCTCAGCATTGACGAGTTTCTGCGGTTGCTAGGGATAATATTTGGTTACTAGGGACATTGCCAGGTTCAGGGAATTCTTATAATATATACTGGTTAGTAAATGATAAGATGTCTCTAGATCTGCTAAGGTGCTGTTGTAGAATTTTTTTCTTGATTAAATAAAAGGTCCATGAGATCTACAGGAAAATATTGTGCATAGGGAAACCTGTTGCTATGGACGGGGCATAGCTATGAATAAAAATGTATTTTTGAAATATGAAATAACATTTGCAGTGTGTATAGCTTGACAAAAATGTCCCGCTTAATCAAATATCAAGTCAAAAGATCGTAGATGTCAAAATTCAACCATTAATTGCAATAATATAGGCTAATTCAATGTTTACAAAACCGTTGCTAGGGTGACAAAACTACACAAAAATACTATATGCTACCATAGAGAATTGGAATATTATTTTTAGAGTGTACATACACAGAATATAACATTTTGTTGAAAAGACTATGCAAGATATGTAAAATAAAACCACCATATTTGAATTTCCAATGATTAATTGGACCCTCCTCCATTTACGTTGCCAAGCAACAAAGGACAAAGTGAAGTCATAAAAAAAAAAATCTTACCTTTCAATGATTGTGTTTAATATTATATCTATATAAACCGTTTCTGAGATTGGGCCAACATCTACCCTTATCATACCCACCCCTTTACTTTCCCTAAACACGAT
This sequence comes from Bathymodiolus septemdierum, assembly GCA_963383655.1. Lineage (NCBI taxonomy): Eukaryota > Metazoa > Mollusca > Bivalvia > Mytilida > Modiolidae > Bathymodiolus > Bathymodiolus septemdierum. The sequence continues at coordinate 57,060,369 of OY726525.1, read as the reverse complement.
ACAGCTTGGCCATTGGACTGATCGTTATATTACATTAATAAACTATAGAGAATTTTCAAGCAAAAGTCTCATTCGAGTCGATCCAATATGGCTGTCATCTGGAAATTAAGGGGGTTCTGTTTGGCTGCAATTCGACAACAACGTACTAACAGAAAATTTCAGAGCTATTTTAAGGATTTTTCATAATGAATGATCTATGGGTGTTCCTAAAAAAGGAAGCAGTCATCATTTCGTTCTCCATCTGATATCCAATATGGCGGCCAAGATGCAAGAATTTCAAAGAATGATATATGAGTGATACTTCTTTGAGGATTGTTGTACACATTGTTGAAGTATATTTCGAGTAATTGCCATTTGAACTCATTCCCTTAAAACTAAAAAAGCAACATACAAAAGTAAACACTGAATCGAGTACAGGCTCAATGGTGTTTGTGCATGGTCAATGGTTCCGTCCATTATCTCAAGTTCTACATTTTCGATTGACGTGAAATTTTATAATCATGTTGAGGTTGACAAAATACACATGATGTATTAAATTTTGACGTTGTTTGAATTTGTCGTTTAGTTTTCTTTATTTTCGAATTTCATATATTTTATTTCATTTAAAATAATCCCTTCAAATTATTTATTCAAAAACTGAAAGCATGTACGACATTCTGAAAATCATGACATGTATTTAATTTTGATATTTAGAATGTTTTATTTTTATTTTTACTTATGTTAATACCGAGGATGTGGACATATACATAGAAAATGCAAATACAATTCCCAAATGGATAAAAGAGATATTTGCCTCTGAATGTAATCTTGAAAATGAGAAGGCAATCCATGAGAGAAATAATTTTAGACTTACAAGTAAATTTCAAGCAGTCGGTAATATATATGTACATGGTGGGTCCGTCGTGGTCGTGATCGTATGGTAGTTGGATATACAACTACCTATGCAATCAGTGCATATCACTACTAACGTTATGAGTTCGAATCTCGATCATGGCGAAGTGTACTCGACACAACATTATGTGATAAAGTATATACTATTTGGTAAAATCAATTTTAACATTTTCAAATCGATTACATATTAGGAATAAGTAGCCATGTAGGGGAAAAACGCAGCACCACGTGTTAAATGGTCGGCACCTTATGACACTAGTCGGAGAACAAGAACAGTGGCACAGAAAATTGCGTTCTTACCTGCAACAAATAATATTATTAGAAAAGTCAATTTCATATTACCTTTAATATTCACATATTGGTCAGTGGAAATAGGACTCATCCTAATTTATATGGATTTGCCTATCCTAAGATTTCATCAGCTGTTGTCGTAAATGTCAGTTAACAAGATTACTTATCTAATGTCCGTCCGTGTCGTTATGGAACATCTTAGAGCGCTATATTATAAGTTATATAAGGCGCACTACCAGGGTATTTGTCAATAACAGCTAGTAGTAGTAAAATATAGCGACCTACGTGCACTGTAATGCCGCACCATTTGTTACATATTTCGCGCAATTGTAATTCCTGGAGCAAGTCTGGTAATCTAACCTGATTCCCAAACCGTGGTGTATATTTAAGCTATATTCAGCGCGCCGTTATGGTACGCGATAGTCACAAAATTGCGAAATAAAATGTAATTCGCTCGGAAACCCCGTTTTTAATTGTGATCGAGAATTTAAGCTTAAATCTAAATATATTTTGCAATCGGAATCGGATATGTTGTCTGGAATCAAGATGAATAATCATAAATGAATGATCCATGTTTGCAGCAGTACTGTAGTAAATTGTGCCAATTATATAAGTCCGAAGACCACACAACCAATTTTTTTTTTTTAATCTGTGTCACAACCAATAATTCCCAAATATGGTGCTTATTTTTAATGCCCACTCCTTACCCCTTTGCATAACAAAATCAAATGTTATATCCCATCACAAGGTTAATGGTCAATATTTGTTATTCTCCATTAACAAGTTGAATGGATGAATACGTCCTTCACTTTGTCTACGGAGATTTAAAATAACACTGTCGTCATAAGTGAATGACTTGAACTTTTTGTAGCAATTTTGTTATTTTGTTTTCATCCAAAATTTATTATATATCCGGACAGAATATTTGCTTACAAAATCCTTAAAGGACCGGCATCTGCATGCATGGTGGAAGCAACACACATAATAAAAAGAAGCGGAATAACACGATTGCAGGATAGATATGGAAACTTGAAAGAGCCATTTACTGTTACTACCGTGTAAGACAAAACTGTATCATCTCTCCTCTCCTATTTCTGATGGTGATAGACTGGGTCAGCAAAACAGCATATAAAGAACCTAAAGGCATACAATGGACATTACAAACCAGATTGGAAGATCTTACCTTCGCAGACGATATGTGTATGTTATCTCATCGTTACCAAGATATGCAACACCAGGCCACCAGTCTTGAGGAAATAGCAAAACAAACAAGTCTCCTCATTAATCCACAAAAGACAAAAACGATGAGAATTAACACCACTCAAACAGATAAGCTTACCATCAGAGACACTGAAGTAGAAAATGTTGAACAACTTACGTACCTAGGCAGCATCATCAGCACTACAGGGGGGACCGACGAAGACATCAAAGCTCGGACAAGAAAAGCTCAACAAGCCTTTGCCATGCTTAGGCAAGTTTGGAGAAGTACCACCTTTAGAACAAGCACTAAAGTAAGGCTCTTCAATTCTAATGTAAAATGTATCATTCTCTACGGCTCTGAAACATGGAGAGAAACCGCATCTTCTATCAACCCACTTGCCTCAGAACTATCTTGGGAGTGAGGTGGCCAGATATCATCAGCAATAAAGAACTATGGAGAAAGACACAACAGCAACCAATCAACTTAACAATAAGATCAAGACAATGGAAGTGGATAGGGCACACACTGAGAAAGGCAAATAACAACATTACAAAACAGGCCTTAGAATGGAACCCCCAAGGAAAAAGAAAAAGAGGTAGACCAAAGAACTCATGGCGCAGAGGTGCTATCTCTGAGCTGCAGGCCATAAATACAACATGGGGAGAGGCAAAGAGGAAAGCCCAAGACAAGACGAGGTGGAAAGAAACTGTGGTTGCCCTATGTCCCCAATGGGATGAAATGGAATAAGTCAAGTCAAAGGATAGATATATTATTTATATTCCACTTTATTTACAATTAGCTGGTTATCTTTTATAGTACGATAAATATGGCACTAATTGTTTATGAATGGCATTTTTTTAACGAATATCGCTTTAGAATATAACAAGGGCAACGCAAAGCGTGACGTATCCCCTCGCCTAAAAATTAGACCCTGTGACCATGACCTTTGACCTTGAAAATCAATAGGGTTCCAGATTCTCTTAATGTCTAAGTATGTACCAAGTTTGGTCAAAATCCATTGAAGGATGTTGATTCTAGGGTGTTCACAAGGATGTTACGCGGTAAAAATTTGACTCCTTTACCTTTGACCTTGAAAATCAATAGGGTTCCAGACTCTCTTACGGACTATGTATGTACCAAGTTTGGTCACAATCCATTGAAGGATGTTGATTCTAGAGTGTTCACAAGGATGTTACGCAGTAAAAATTTGACCCGGTGACATTAACCTTTGATCTATGACCTTGAAAATCATTAGGTTCCAGACTCTCCTAAGGACTAAGTATGTATCAAGTTTGGTCAAAATCCATTGAAGGATCTTGATTCTAGAGTGTTCACAAGGATGGTATGCGGTAAAAATTTGACCCGGTGACCATGACCTTTGACCTTGAAAATCAATAGAGCCCCACACTCTCCTAAGGACTAAGTATGTACCAAGTTTGGTCAAAATCCATTGAAGGATGTTGATTCTAGAGTGTTCACAAGGATATTATGAGGTAACAATTTGACCCCTTGACCTTTGACCTTGAAAATCAATAGGGTTCCATACTTTCCTAAGGACTAGGTATGTACCAAGTTTGGTCAAAATCCATTGAAGGATGTTGATTCTAGAGTGTTCACAAGGATGCTACGCGGTAAAAATTTGACCGGGTGACATTGACCTTTGACCTATGACCTTGAAAATCAAGAGGTTCCAGACTCTCCTAAGGACTAAGTATGTACCAAATTTGGTCAAAATCCGTTGAAGGATGTTGATTATAGAGTGTTCACAGGGATGTTACACGGTAAAAAATGTACCCAGTGACCTTGACCTTTGACCTATGACCTTGTAAATCAATAGAGTTCCAGACTCTCCCAAGGACTAAGTATGTACCAAGTTTAGTCAAAATCCATTGAAGTATTTTGATACTAGAGTATTTCCAGAATTAGCAAAACAGAATTAATCTTGGGAAATCAGCAAACATGGAGAGAAGAAAATTCTGATTTGAAAAGTAAGTTGAATAGTGAAAAGATATGGAAAATACAAAAGAAAGGCCAGGTGAATAGCGAAAAGATATGGAAAATGCGGAAGAAAAGTAGGTTGAATTGTGAAATGATATGGAAAATATGGAAGAAAGGCAAGTTGAATAGTGAAAAGATATGAAAAATACCGAAGAAAAGTAAGTTGAAAAGTGAAAAGATACGAAAAATATGGAAGAAAAGTAAGTTGAAAAGTGAAAAGATTTGGAAAATACAGAAGAAAATTGTGAAAAGATATGAAAAATATGGAAGAGGAGTAGGTTGAATAGTGGAATGATATGATTTGGAAAATATGGAAGAAAAGTAAGATGAAAAGTGAAAAGATATGGAAAAAAGGCAAGTTGTATAGTGTAATGATATGGAAAATATGAACGATTTCATAATTACACTCAAAGTGATCTCCTCCTCCTCTGCCGCCACTGCCGCTCTCCTCCTCCGCCGCTGCTGCCCTCCTCCCTTTATACATTATACATTGTTTTTCACGACTAAGTTGTTGGACGGAGAACGGCTCGTGCGAAGTTGAGCCATTCTTTTATGTAACACAGTGTGGTGATACCACATCTTGTATAAGACAGACTACTTTCTTTAAATTTAAAGGAAAACGTACAAAATGTTAGATAAAAACCATTATCTTGTATAATCATTTAGAGTTCATCAGTCAAGGAAACCGAAGGACCCAGAGATAATCACCGACCTGTCGCACGTCACTGACAAACTTTATCACACAATGTTTAATTGTTATACACCGATTTGCAGTTCTTTTTTAAATATTTGTCTCGGCAGTTTACGCCCCTGAACGAAAGATAACATACTGTTGGCCTTTCGTGAGGTTGAAGATACTGTCGGAAGGTACACGATTCTCAATTGGGCATAATTGTTTATACATGTAAAGACTGCGAAATAAAAAAAAATGTGTACATTATTATACATTTGTTGTTTATATGCCTGTTTGTGATAATGTTAAAAATCCTAGGGAGGAATACTTGCGTACTAAAACCGGCTATGTACAGCAATGGCAAACGCCAGTGGAGGGGAATAGTAATAAAGAAAAAAAAAGGTAATGCAGCCTCACAAGCCAGTCACAAGCCTGGATAAATGCAGAGCGACAATTTTTTTTCAAAAGTCGAATGGTGGTAATGACGTATATTTTTGGTACGGGTTTACATAGGAAAAGTAAATTATTACGATGGCTGTAATTGGATGTTCATTTTTGGAATGAGGGATCTGGTTGGTTCGTTTTCCTTTTTTCTGGTTCGTTGTCGGATACTGGATTCTGTCATCTCATTAGTTCAATTTCCAGTGATGTGATTGGTTGGTGCTATTAAACATATCAATCCTCTTTTGGGTTTGAGAACAAAAGAAGAAGCGGCAATGCCTTTGATATATATATTACAGAACGGCACTATCATTGAACTTGTGACGTCATGTTTACAGAGACGTCATCGATGAATGAGGCTTTACACAAAGCTTATAAATAAGACGTTGGCACTCGAGGGGTGGTTTGAAAAGCCTAAAAATAGGCTTTGAAAAAATTAGGCTTTTTGGACATGTAAGGGTTAAATAAGTAATTCATTAATATATACATGTCAGTGTTTTTCTAAACATTAAAAGTGTAAAAATATAAAAAAAACATTTTTGCAGCTGGAAATTTTCAAATGTACTCTTAGCAAAGTAGAAGTACTTCACAACCTATATATATATAGACACTATATGAAAATTAAAAAAAGGGGGTTTCCTATGGTCATAGAGCACGGACGTCGTAGAGAACACCCCCAACAATTGGTGGGAAGATTACCAGTGAAAGGCCTAGAAAATGGTAATAGGACGCGGACGTCCTAGAGAACACCCAAAGGACACTTCCAAAGGAGTCACGTGACCTTCGGTCACTACCGGTGCTGGGCATCTTCCGGTTGGGCATGCTCACACCCCAGGGAACCACGAAGGGGTCAAGTGACCCTCGGTCACATTCGGTAGCCATGTTACTACTGTACTACTGTACTACTAAAAAATGCTGGGAAAAGCCGGGCATGCGCAGAACATACTTCCGGACAGGGCCTCTTCCAGTCACGTTACTGACGTCACTTCCTGTCAAAAAGGCTCCACTAGGGAGGATATTGCGCAACTTCCGATTGTGCATGCGCAGAACATACTTCCGGACAGGGCTCCGGTCACGTGACTTCCGATCACTTAGTCACGTGACTAACGTCACTTCCGGTCACGTGATTTTCGGTAGCACCACCGCAAATATACTACTTGAATATGTTGAATTAATGTATTTATCAGAAGACATCTTGGTGGTTATCAGCATCATATTCAGCATGGATTTGGACCATATCAGATTACTTTAATCTGGTTGTATTGATGGGTCATTATCAAAATACACGCACTTTTCTGTTATTATGCAACTAAAAGACAACTATCAACCAAACTGATTGGAGAAAACATGTGTTGCATGAAAGCACATCAGCCCCCCATAGTTTTACCATCTAAATCCAGATTGGTTCAATTGCGAATTTATACTTGCTGCACGAAGACCTGTTTTTTCCTTGGTGTTACGTGTTATTTTTCCTGAATGACTTACTTCTGGTCAATTGTACTATTCAGATGTAATGATTTTATTCGATCTTTATATTGTTTTTGAACTATTCCTAAAACTCTAATAGCACAACATTATTTTTGCTTGATATATATTGAAATTTAAAAAGAAAATTAGCAAAAACCTGCTGTTATAGATTTTCATGTCTGTGGTGTTACCCGTCCTATTAAGGCTGGTAAGAGTCATCTGTTTTGTCATATTTGAAGCAAAAATAGTTTCTCCCTTTGCTTATTTCCTGTTTCATGACAAGTGCAGACGACAAACACAAAAGTGATCCATAAACTAATATAGAGCCGAAAAGGTACGTGCAATTGGTATAGTATATAAATGTTATGTCTGTGGTGTACTTCTCACTACTTCTTTTTGTTAGAATTGAACAAATGTAAAAATATACAATACATTACATTTGGTATTCTTCACAGGATAATATGCATATAAAATATAGTCGGGGAGATATTATTTTCCTTTTATCCCGAAAATACTTACCTGTTTGTCTATGGTGTTACTGTCAATGGTGTTACCATAAAGATTGTGCAACACCACAGACATTTAGCATTAAAATCTAGAAATATTTTTTTTCATGGTGGTTTTCCCATATGTGAATATGTCATTGTAATGTAGGAAAAACTAATAGGCTAAAGCAAAACGGGAACGAAAATGTTTGATGTCACCAAAATATGAACAGCTAGAAAAAGTGCGTGTATTTTGATAATGACCCTGATATACTGAATATTGTTGTTGATGACCATTGGCATGATCTTCTGAGTTGGTAATTAGCTTTTGTATTTATGTTCTCCCTGGAGGTGAGCACAGAATGTTTTTCTTTTATATTGATTATTGAATTTCAGCCCTTATTTTTGTCAAAAAAGTCCTAAAAATTCCAAAAAATAGCCCTTATTTTTGGGGGATTTTGCCCTAAAAAAGCCTTTATTTTTCACAAAATCTTGCTTGAAAGCCTGAGTCATTGCTTTGACCCGATTTGAGCTCGACACCACAACCCAAACTCCGGACAGTTACCAACTCCGGTCCGCACACTACCCTCCACTAGTGTATCCTGCAGATGAACCATGTTCGGTAGCGGATACGAAAACTGTCCGGTGTTTGACCACAACCTATCCAATGAAAGGAAATGAAATACTAGTACTTAATGAAAAATATTGAACAAATACGCAAGTAATATTTCTACCAAGTTTGGTTCAAATTAGTCAAATGGGTTTTGAGAAATAAATTGAAATTTCAAAGAAAAATTTATCCACATATTAGTATGTTGGCATTGCAATACTGGTGAATGGTCTCTATATGTTGGGATTGTTATATTAGTGAGTGGTCCACATATGTTTGGATTGTTACACTGGCGAGTGGCCGCTATATTTTGACATTGCTATGCTGGTGAGTGGTCCTTACATTGTGGGATTGCTATACTGGTGAGTGGTCATATATGTTGGTATTGTTATACTGGTGAGTGATCACTACATTTTGGCATTGCTATACTGGTGAGTGATCCATACATGTTGGCATTGCTATACTGGTGAGTGATCACTACATGTTGGCATTGCTATACTGGTCAGTGATCCATACATGTTGGCATTGCTATACTGGTGAAGGATATACATTTGTTGGCATTACTACATTGGTGAGTGGTGCCTTTATGTAGGCATTGCTACACTGTGCTAGTTGTCCTTGTATATGATGACATTTCTATACTGGCGAGTGGTCCTATATGTTGGCATTGCTATATTGGTGAGTGGTCCTATTTGTTGGTATTGCTTCACTGGTGAGTGGTCCTATATGTTGACATTGCTATACTGGTGAGTGGTCCTATATGCTGGCATTGTTTCACTGGTGAGTGGTCATATATGTTTGCATTGCTATACTGATGTGTGGTCCTATATGTTGGTATTGCTTCACTGGTGAGTGGTCCTATATGTTGACATTGCTATACTGGTGTGTGGTCCTATATGTTGGTATTGCTTCACTGGTGAGTGGTCCTATATGTTGACATTGCTATACTGGTGAGTGGTCCTATATGTTGGCATTGTTACATTAATAAGTGGTCGTCTATATTGGCATTTTTACATTGATGAGTGGTCCTATATGTTGGTATTGCTACACTGGTGAGTGGTCCCTACATGTTGGGATTGTTTCACTGCTGAGTGTTCCTAAATGTTAGTATTGCTACACAGGTGAGTGGTCCCTATATGTTGGCATTGCTATACTGGTGAGTGGTCCTATATGCTGGCATTGCTTCACTGGTGAGTGGTCATATATGCTGGCATTACAATACTGGTGAGTGGTCCTATATGTTGGCATTGCTTCACTGGTGAATGGTCATATATGTTGGCATTGCTATACTGTTGTGTGGTCCTATATATTGGTGTTGCTTCACTGGTGAGTGGTCCTATATGTTGGCATTGCTACATTGGTACGTGGTCATATATCTTGGCATTGCTACTCTGGCGAGTGGTCCCTATATGCTGGCATTGCTATTCTGGTGAGTAATCCCTCCAGGTTGGGATTGTTTCACTGCTGAGTGTTCCTAGATGTTGGTATTACTACATTGAGGTATTATATATTGGCATTGCTTCACTGGTGAGTGGTCATATATGTTGGGATTGCTTCACTGTTGAGTGGTCCTATATGTTGGTATTGCTATACTGGTGAGTGGTCCTATATGTTGGGATTGTTATACTGGCGAGTGGTCCCTACATGTTGGGATTGCTATGCTGGTGAGTGTTCTTAGATGTTGGTATTACTACAATGAGGTTTTATATATTGGCATTGCTTCACTGGTCAGTGGTCATATATGTTGGGATTGCTTCACTGGTGAGTAGCCATATATGTTGGCATTGCTATACTGGTGAGTGGTCCCTACATGTTGGGATTGCTATAGTGGTAAGTGTTCCTAGATGTTAGTATTGCTACACAGGTGAGTGTTCCCTATATGTTGGGATTGCTATACTGGTGAGTGGTCCTATATGCTGGCATTGCTTCACTGGTGAGTGGTCATATAGGTTGGCATTACAATACTGGTGAGTGGTTCTATATGTTGGCATTGCTTCACTGGTGAATGGTCATATATGTTGGCATTGCTATACTGGTGTGTGGTCCTATATGTTGGTGTTGCTTCACTGGTGAGTGGTCCTATATGTTGGCATTGCTACATTGGTACGTGGTCATATATGTTGGCATTGCTATACTGGCGAGTGATCCATACATGTTGGCATTGCTATTCTGGTGAGTAATCCCTCCAGGTTGGGATTGTTTCACTGCTGAGTGTTCCTAGATGTTGGTATTGCTACACTGAGGTCTTATATATTGGCATTGCTATACTGGTGAGTGATGCCTATATGCTGGTATTGCTTCACTGGTGAGTGTTCCCTACATGCTGGGATTGCTATACTGGTGGAGTGTTCCTAGGTGTTGGTATTGCTATACTGGCGAGTGATCTCTATATGCTGACATTGCTACTCTGATGAGTGGTCCTATATGTTGGCATTGCTATTCTGGCGAGTAATCCCTACATCGTGGCATTGCTATACTGGTGAGTGTTCCTGGATGTTGGTATTGCTACACAGGTCTTATGTATTGGCATTACTATACTGGTGAGTGGTGCCTATATGCTGGTATTCCTTCACTTGTGAGTGTTCCCTACATGTTGGGATTGCTATACTGGCGAGTGGTCCCTATATGTTGGCATTGCTACTCTGCTGAGTGGTCCTATATTTTGGCATTGCTATACTGGAGAGTGGTCCCTACATGTTGGGATTGCTATACTGGTGAGTGTTCCTAGATGTTGGTATTACTACACTGAGGTATTATATATTGGCATTGCTTCACTGGTGAGTGGTCATATATGTTAGCATTGCTATACTGGTGAGTGGTCTTATATATTGGGATTGCTATACTGGTGAGTGGTCCTATATGTTGGTATTGCTATACTGGTGAGTGGTCCTATTTGCTGGCATTGCTTCATTGGTGAGTGGTCATATATGTTGGCATTACAATACTGTTGAGTGGTCCTATATGTTGGCATTGCTTCACTGGTGAGTGGTCATATATGTTGGCATTGCTATACTGGTGTGTGGTCCTATATTTTGGTGTTGCTTCACTGGTGAGTGGTCCTATATGTTGGCATTGCTACATAGGTACATGGTCATATATGTTGGCATTGCTATACTGGCGAGTGATCCATTCATGTTAGCATTGCTATACTGGTAAGTTATCCATATTTGTTGGAATTGCTTAACTGGTGAGTGTTCCCTATATGTTGGCATTGTTACATTGGTGAGTGGTCCCTATATGTTGGCATTTCTATTCTGGTGAGTAATCCCTCCAGGTTGGGATTGTTTCACTGCTGAGTGTTCCTAGATGTTGGTATTGCTACACTGAGGTCTTATATATTGGCATTGCTATACTGGTGAGTGATGCCTATATGCTGGTGTTGCTTCACTGGTGAGTGTTCCCTACATGTTGGGATTGCTATACTGGTTGAGTGTTCCTAGGTGTTGGTATTGCTATACTGGGGAGTGATCTCTATATCTTGGCATTGCTACTCTGGCGAGTGGTCCCTATATGTTGACATTGCTATTCTGGTGAGTAATCCCTCCAGGTTGGGATTGTTTCACTGCTGAGTGTTCCTAGGTGTTGGTATCACTACACTGAGGTATTATATATTGGCATTGCTTTACTGGTGAGTGGTCATATATGTTGGGATTGCTTCAGTGGTGAGTGGTCCTATATGTTGGTATTGCTATACTGGTGAGTGGTCCTATATGTTGGGATTGTTATACTGGCGAGTGGTCCCTACATGTTGGGATTGCTATGCTGGTGAGTGTTCTTAGATGTTGGTATTACTACAATGAGGTTTTATATATTGGCATTGCTTCACTGGTCAGTGGTCATATATGTTGGGATTGCTTCACTGGTGAGTAGCCATATATGTTGGCATTGCTATACTGGTGAGTGGTCCCTACATGTTGGGATTGCTATAGTGGTAAGTGTTCCTAGATGTTGGTATTGCTATACTGGTGAGTGGTCCCTACATGTTGGGATTGCTATACTGGCGAGTGGTCCCTACATGTTGGCATTGCTATACCGATGAGTGTTCCGAAATGTTGGTATTGCTATACTGGTGAGTGGTCCATACATGTTGGGATTCTATACTGGTGAGTGGTCTCTACATGTTGGTATTGCTATACTGGCAATTGGTACCTATATGTTGAAATTTCTATACTAGTTAGTAGTTCTATATGTTGTTATCCTCAGTGGTAAGTTATCCCGGTATACTGGAATAGCTACATTTGCAAGATATCTGTTCATGTTGTCCTTGCTACATTGGAGAGTTGGATCCCTAAATAATGGTATTGCTATGCTGGTGACATAAACCAGAGGCTCAAAAGAACCTGAAAACACTCACCTGCTTTTTATTTTGACTTTTAAATCTAATAGGTGAAGTCAGAGCACATGTTAAACAAGATAAAATTCAAATTTTCACTGAATACAGCTAAATTTGCCTGTTTTCATCACTTAGAAAAGAAATCTATATTTGTCATAAAGGGAGCTATCTTGGTTTGATATAATTCAGCCCAGTGGTTCAAAGAAGATTTTTAAATGATTATCTTTCTCAAAATCAGCTTAATTTGCATATTTTCGTTAAAAAAAACCCCGCTAAGCTTATTAAATTTCCGCAAAATCTACATACTTCCCATTAAAATGTATCTATTGTTCAAATTTCAGCCCGATGTGTATTTTACTCATATGTTCTATTTATAGTAACAGCAGCCATGCTAGAGTTTTATTGGGATCTTCAGATACAATTCTGAAAGCAGACACCCTAGGATGCTCGATCTTTCTTTTTCTGCATAGTGTTTTTTGGATCACAGTTTGTCCTTTTTCGTTGAGCTATTGTGTTGTCTGTCCTTCTCCGATCTACATATTCTGATTACCTCCCTTTGGTATCTTCAAACTCTTCTTAGTCTGACTTGATTCAAACTGGACTAGTGGTTTCAGAGGTGAAGACTTATTTTTTAAAGCTAACAATGACAGACAGACAGACAACAAATGATGGCAAAAGTTCACATGACCCTTTAGGTTAAAAGTTCACATGACCTTTTAGGTCAAAAGTTCACACGATCCTTTAGGTCAGGTGAGTAAAAAGAATTAGTCAAGACAATTTCAAACTGATATTTATTATGGGTGAAAAAAATATAATACAAATTTAAGAAATTGACTAACTTGTTATACCATATATGTTGTCTTTGTTTTCCATACGACATACAATCTCACATGTTAAATAAAATTAGGCCATTCAAACCAGAGGCTCACCAGAGTCAGCATCACTCACATGTATGTATAATAGTTTGTTGTACATATTGTAGCATTTTTTCAAAGACTTTTAATAGTTAACAATCATACTAGTGATAATGTATATTGAGACCTTTAAACTGATGTTAATGTTTTTATCTGTAACATCATAATGTATTTGACGTCACAGTGACTGATAATTTTCAGTACCACAGTCAGTCAACTGATACTGAAAATATCCCCCAGTAAAAATATACTGCAAGTTCAACGAGAACTGCAGTTTCTTAAAAAACAAAACATTTGTACACAGTTTTCACAACAAACAGAGACATTTTATGTACACATCGCATTCAATCAGAACTGTAGTTTCTTTCAAAAAACATTTGCTCACAGTTTTCTCAACAAACATTCATTTTATACACATCATGTTCAACCAGAGTAATAGTTTCTTAAAAAAATAACATTTAGTTTGCTCAACAAACACAGACATTTTATGCACACATCAAGTTCAACCAGAACTCTCATTTCTTTATAAAATAACAACAACATTTGTTCACAGTTTTCTCAATAGTCTTATTTTTATCTAGGTTCCTTCAGCTGTGACCATCATGGGCTTCCAACTGACAATAAAACACCCAATGTTTGTAAATGGACCTTTCAATAAGGGGTAGTACCAGGTACTTTTACCCGCCTATAATGGTCTTTGGTACATTTGTACCTCTTGATTTTAAAGAGTGTTGTATAAGATATTCATGAAAATTGTTCAAATTTTAATAAAAAGTACCGCCTGTAAATAGTGAAGTACTGGCACACTTGAAAAAACTGGAATTTCCAGAGGGGGGTTACAGAGGCTGGCAACACGAGTCGCGTCAAACAGAAATTGTGTTCCGAATGATAAGCGGGAGATAACTACTTTCCACAGGAGTCACACTCTAGAGCTTGCTGTTGCGGTCTGACATGTCTGGAACACACTACACATGGGTAAGACATCATGGAAGAAATGAATGAAAGTTATAGTTATAGTTCCTTTTTTATAGCCACAGCGCGGCAGACAAACACTTTCAAATTTCCCACACCCTAAAATTTGCTTGGGTTTTTACTACACTTGATTTTATAAATTGTTCAAATTAGCCTGGGTGTAGTTTAATTTAGAGTACAATCAAAGACTTGTACACTAATCAGTACTAACCTTACTGCTGTATAATCATCATTTAATTGTAATAAATATATTTATTTAACGAGTACATTGATTTCTTGATTACACACAAAAAATTTTAATGTTTGAATTTTTAAAATTGAAATCGATCAAAAACATTTTGAAATGATAAACACTTGTGTATTTCAGTTCAAAAGTATCTAATTTCAAATCGACTTGGGGCCGGAACGACCTGAAACCGGCGGTTAACTGTAGTATTACCGGTAATTTGCTGTCACCACCGATGTTAAAGTACACCGGAAACTACTCTAGATTTGACACAAATCTAGGAAATTAGCCTGAGACTTGAAACCAACGTCTCAGAAAAGTTGGGGTAATGCCACAGAACCAGATAAAATTATACCATATACCGAAGAGATATTTTCAAGCCAATTTAGTATGGACCACGGTCTAATTTACGTATTATAGAACACAGCACTATTATTCAACCGGGCAAAAGGGGAAGTCTATAATAACTTTCCAATGCTCTAGTCTGGCAATAAAATTACACTCTGCCTCTTTTGTATCAGCGGAAACCATACTGACAACAATTGAGTAGAGATATATATCGGGGGGAAATATTCAGACTATCACACGGGAAAATGCACGGGATGGTCAATCAGATAATCAAACAGGCTCTTTGTGTGGACAAAACAAGAGACACAATTATCTTACGAGATAGAAAATAGGATAAATCACAGGGTACGTAGGAAAATACCGTGAAATTAACACAACTTGGAAGGGGGGATTTTTACTTAGTATCGACAAGTAAGATAATACATTTGGTTCAGAATATTTTATATATTAGATATGCATAGTTATATATGTGTAATTCACAATAATACAGATACAGTAAATATTATCAACCAGTGTTCAGGGAACCATTCATTGTGTTTTCAGAACTACCAACAATATACTTAATCTTCAATAAAATATAAGATACTTAATATTCAATAAAAATATAAAATACTTTTGTGTACTATATAGTTTATCTTTGTCTATGGACTTGTGATTTATACACACTAGTCTTCTCTGAACTTTTTGGATTTTCGCCCTTCATCATGGAGCCGTGTTTATTTTTGGTCCGATATTTTTTCTCAAAAATTGATATTTACTGTGCATTCTATTGAGATTCTGTTTTTGAAACATTGATTTAAGACACAAAAGAAACTATAGGTGAAGTAAAAACTTGACTTTGCACTTTTTATAATTATTTCACTTTATCAACTTTATATCGAAAATAAGCACATAAACAAACACTACGAAATCATGAAAACTACTCACTAGGCTTCACTCTTCTCTGAACTTTTTCGATTGTCGCCCTTCATCATGGAGCCGTGTTTATTTTTGGTCCGATATTTTTTCTCAAAAATTGATATTTACTGTGCATTCTATTGAGATTCTGTTTTTGAAACATGGATTTAAAACACAAAAGAAACAATAGGTGAAGTAAAAACTTGACTGCACTTTTTATAATTATTTCACTTTATCAACTTTATATCGAAAATAGGCACATAAACAAACACTACGAAATCATGAAAACTACTCACTAGGCTTCACTCGCGGTTTGATTATACAGAAAAGTTCGATCGTGTGTGTCAGATTGGACTTTGGACTTTTGAATATTCATGAGCATAGGATGTATGCCTACCTGGCCAATCATATTGATAAGTAAATAAAAAAAAACTATGTCACTAGAAGAAACCGCAAAATTACTCTCCGACTTGGTCCACTAGAACGAGCACTTACAGAAACACAAATCAAATATGTTGAAATTGAAAATAGCGTGAAGGGATTAAGTAACATCTTTGATGGAGTAAAAGAAAGTGTGGAGATGCAGGCAAAAAAAATAGAACCTATTAAGAAAGAATGCTTGGAAAACAAATCTGAAATAAAAAATATTAAAAGAAAATGTTGACAAATTATTTTTGGGAAATGTAGCTAAATCAGAATTCAAGTCAACTCGCCCCACTGCCAACTCGCCCCCCTTTTCGAGACAACTCATCCCCAAGTAAAAAAATGATTTCCAACTCACCCCCTTGTGAAGTGTGGTAGACTGACTTGGAAACTAGATCAAGTTCCCTATACTAGGATGTCCGAAGGGTGTCGATGGGAATGTAATAGAGACTCCTTTCTGTATTTTTACAGCATAACAGGTGCTGATTTACTCCAAATTGGCTTGTCTGTCTATGTATGACTACTTGCAGTAATTATTAACGATTTCAGGAAGTTATTACCTCAGTGTATATTTCTCATGTAGCATATTCCTGTTGTTTTACAATTGAACACCTGGATTACTAATGACTGGCTTTAATTTTTAAGTGTTAACATGTTTTGTTTTGTCTTGGTTTAGTTTTAGTTCTCTTCTCTTTTCTCTTTTGTATGTAGATACCGTTGGTCATGTAAATAAATTAATCATCCAATAAGATGCAACACCACAGATATAAAATAAGAATCCAAACTGAACAACATAAATGTGCATGTTTCCTTTGTTTTTTCCCATGATTTCCAAGTTGAGGTGATACTTCCACTGGTACTTTGACATATATAAAAAAAAACAACCAATACCACAGGAATACATCATTTGATATACATATAAACTAATATTTTGCCTCCAGACTCTACTGGACTTCACCAGACTCTACCGGACTCTGCTTAATGGTACCGCTTTGACATCTGAATTTGTATTATTATACATTATCAATTAGTTGCTCATATAAATAACAATAACAAGTTTTTAAATATTTATCATTTGTTAAAATTATAAAAGCACAATGTTTGATGGTACTTTGTCACGATCGGTGATAATTAATTGTCCGTCAAAGACTAATTAAAATAAATGGGAAAAACAATACTAAAGAATTTTGTAGTTCACATGCAACACCAATCTTAATTGTTGTGATAATTACATTGTATGAATTGTCTTTGATTCTGTATTTGGTGACAATCAAATTGGCTTTGTTCTACCGATTGATAATCTATAAACAGTAAAAGTTAGAAATACCTTTCCGACAACCTATGGGGAACTTGATAGTTTCCAGGTTAGTCTACCATACTTCACAAAGGGGGGGGGGGGGGGAGTTGGAAATAACTTGTTTACCTGGGGGGGGGGTGGGGGGGGGGGCGTTGTCTCGAAAAGGGGGGCGAGTTGGTTGAAAAGGGGGGCGAGTTGTCATGAAAATAGAAAAGAACTTTTTTTTCTCAACTGCAAAATACATCAATACAGAATAGAATACAATAATATAATAACATATAAAAGATCATACAATCTATATAGTAAAGTACAATTAAATCTTCTTACAATCTTTTCCAATATATAATCATCTGCATATTGCAGTGGAGGTATTTTTTTTAGAATATAAAAGATGAGGAAAGAGGTATTTCGCAGAGTTTAAAATTGTTTACTATTGATATATGTGATAAATATTTTTTTTGTATAATTATGAAAAAAAGTAGATAAGAATTTTAGTGTATTTTTAAAAAGAAAAAAAAAAGACATTGAGAAGATGAGATTGTACTTTATATTGGCATTTATATGTAAAACTTGTATGGTCTGGCCTGGTGCAAACAATCCAGATATACAAAAGTATTTTTTTTGGATGGATCAAACATTCATATTGTTTTAATTATCCCGTAATGAGTATACTATAAAGTATACTATAGCATAGTAAATATAAACAAGAAAAGTATATTTAGATAGACTATATCAGTTAGTATTTAGTGGTGTCTCTATGGAAAGGGAATTTACATAAGAATAAAAAATAAAAAATATTTCAACAATCCTTAAAAAGTTTTCCAAAAGTACTCCAATGTAATTGAAATTCTGCAGTTATTTGATTTCGGAGAGCAATCATTTTTTTCAGTTTTATTTAAATTTATCAAACAGGCTTTAAGCGAATGAAAGGATAATTTTTTCTTCAGACATCTGTTTGTATATATATAGTATTTTATGTTTAGTAAAATGGCATTGTATACATCATCTTTATATACTTTATCAACATCCCCAAAATTAGAATCTTCTTTAAAAATGTTTGGTTTATGTCTTTGTCACCAAACCAAGAATTGATTTGCCCTAGAAGATTTTGTACATTTTCACAACCCCAAAAAATGTGTTCAATGGTTTCATTTTCCTTTTGGCAAAAATTACAATTTGCATCATCAATAATTACGATTTTTTTTCAGGAAATATTTAGTAGCCAGAATATTGTGGTTTATTCTAAATTGAAACCAATGTAATTTTGTACATGCTGTAGCTTTAAATGGGAGTATATAAATTTGCTTCCACTCATTTGAATTAATATCGAAAACTGTATTCCATTTTCTTTGAGCTGTAGGAACACTACTGTTTTTATTTAGAATTGTGTACATATCTTTTGAACTTTTAGAACTTCGAAAAATATTTTGTAGAGATGATGGGAAAAAAGAGTCTGTCAATTAAATGATTTGTCTCCATATGGATATAATTTTAGCATTTGTCGTAAAGAACTAATAACCCCATTATATTGCAAAAAAAAATACACAAAATCCAAATTTGTTTGAAAACTGATCTAAATTCAGAAAAGAACCATCATCATTGACAAAATCGTTAACAAACTTTACACCCCTGTTGAACCACTCTGGATAAAAGATAGTTCTTTTGTCAATTTTTAACTGATTATTCAACCAAACTGTATTGGCAAGAAAGTTTGTCCAATCTTTGTTTTCGTCTTTTTCAATAACAGATTTCCAAGCATATAGTACATCCTTCCAAAATTGATTTTTTACACTTTCTATTACTTGTTCTATATATCCACTACCGCCACATGATAGTTTATTTATATCAATTGATGACATAAAAATATTCTGTCATTTACAATTGTTGAAAAAGAGTCTCCTGACCAATGTGGACTTCAAAGCCAAAATAAAAGAATGTATATTAATCATCTTAAGTCCCCCCTCTTGATACTCCTTTTGCATGATATCCTTTTTCACTCTATTAACAGATGATTTCAAAATAAATGTATATAACATATCTTCAATATCTTTAATAATTTCTATACTAGGGTTTGGAAGTGCAATAAAAAATGGTTAAGTACTGGCAGAATTAGTTATTTAACCACAGTAATCTTACCTATAGGAGTTAAATTTCTTTTGTTCCACTGTTTAAAGAGTCCTTTCATTTTTTTTAAATATTTTTCATAATTGATCTTTGTAATTTTAGAAATATCAACATCGAAATTTATTCCCAGAACAGTAAACGTAGTTTTTCCCCAGGAGAGATTCCAGTTTTCACATAGTCTATCACTGCAGTATTTTTTGCTTCCTATCCAAATTACTTGTGTTTTTGAAAAAAATTATTTTAAGGCCTGATATCTTTTTGAACCATTCCAATTCCAAAAGTGTTTCATTTAATGATTCTTCTGATCCATCCAAAATTACTGATGTATCATCAGCGAATTGAGAAATTTCATGTTCTGAGTGCAAGACTTTAATTCCTTTTATTTTAGGATTTTCTCTTATTTTTTTAGCCATTATTTCAGCACATAGTATGAATAAATAAGGGGACAACGGATCCCTTGACTACAGCCTCTCTCTATTCGAAAAAAACTCAGATAAATTCCCTCCCTGATTGACTGCAGATTTAATGTTGTTATTAAACGTTTTAACCTATTTTTGAATAGATTCCCCAAAATTGAAATTTTTTTAAATGTTATTAAGAAAGCTCCATGATATTGAGTCAAAAGCTTTCTCAAAATCTATTAACAAAAATAAACCAGGTATATCATTTTCCTCTGCATATTCCATTATATCATCCAAAAGCCTAATATTTTCCCCTATGTACCTACCTGCAATAACACCAGTCTGATCATTATTAATTAATGTGGGGAGAACTTTTTTAATTCTATTTGCTATCACCCCAGACCATATCTTATATACTGTATTCAACAATGAGATTGGTCGCCAATTTTTTTTAGAAAGTGTCTTGATTTGTCTCCCTTTAGTAAACATGTGATTATCACTTGTTTTTGTGTAACAGATAAACTTCCTAAACTATACCCATAATTTAAAGAACCAATAACAAAAACTTTCAGATCTTTCCAAAAAAACTTTAAAAACTCTGATGTAAACCCATCTGATCCAGGACTTTTGTTATTTTTCATCTTTTTCAAAATTTTCCCAGCTTCAAAGCTCCCAATTTCCCCTTCTAAATTATCTTTTCCTTCTTCTGTGAGTTTTCTTATACTTGCCCCCTTCAAACCCTCCACTATTTCTTTAGGACTACAACCTTTATTTTCATCTTTATTTTTGTACAAATTTTCATAAAAATATTGTACTTCTTTTAATTTCTCCTTCTGATATGAAACAATTTACCCATTATCTTTTTCAACTTTTGGAATTATCTTACTGGTATATTTTTTAGACTCTAGCCCATAAAAATATTTTGTTGGCTTTTCTCCTTCATCTACACATTGAGCTCTTGATCTTACTAACTTACCTTTCATTTTTTCATTTTTTGTTTCTAAATTTTCAATTGAGTTTTCAGTAACATTTTTTTCAAGGGTAGCAATTTCTTCTTGAAGATCTCTAAATCTCTGTTCCTTAATTTTTTTTATATAGCTTGCAAATGAAATTGTTTTTCCTCGTATTTCTAAAAGTAACATTTCCAAAAACAGTTGAACATTAATAGTAAGTTGCAGTTCATTATCATCAATTTCTTGAATTTTATCCCTATTATAGATTAATGCTGCATATTGTTTTTCAGATCAATGATTGTTTCCCTTACAATTTTGCTTTAGTCCTTTTCGTATAATAGTGAGTTGTTAAACTTCCACAAGCCTTACCTTTATTGAAGGGATTAAACACAAGGCTTAAAATAATATTGAATGATCAGATCTGTAACTTGGATCAATAGTACAATTTTTTAAATTAGTAAGCATACTTTCTGTAAAAAGGAAAAAATCCAATCTAGCCTGTCTAAATGGATTTTTTTTTCTCCAAGTATAACGATAACTATCTGGATAAAGTTGCCTATCATGGTCTATTAGACTTCTTTCTTCAATTATTTCTAAACCCTTCTCTCTCGACATTGGGTTATTTACATGCAAATAGTTGCAGTAATCTAACTCTGGACATAATACAAGATTGAAATCACCACAAATTATAAAATTTTCATTTCCAAATTCCTCAACTATTGACATGATATTCTCATCAAATTGAGGATTATCATCATTCGGTCCATAAATAGAAACAAGTGTAAAGTTAGTTTTGTCAACATTAATATCTAAAACAAGATAATTCCCATTTATGTCTCTTTTCTCTTTAAGAATATTAAATTCAAAATTATTGTTAAAAAGAATAGCAGTACCCCTGGCATTTGATGTAAATGAGCTAAAATACCATTCATAACCCCAACTTGATCGTATGCTCTTTTCATTTTTACAAGTAAAATGAGTATCTTGTAGACAGTAGATGTTGCACTGCTTTTTTTTTAGATAATTAAAGACATCTGTTCTTTTTACAATGTTACCGAGTCCCTGGCAGTTTACTGAAAGAATTCTTAGACTAGCCATTAAGTAATCTTATAACATAACACACTGATTGATTATCACAAATAAACATACAATATACATAAATTCTGCACCAGACCAACGAATATAATAATAAGTACGCAACAATGAAGTGAACAGTAGTACAAAAAAAAAAAAGACAACAGAAAAAATGTAATGAAGAGTAGTACAAAGAGAAAGAATAAAAAGGAAAGAGACAATAAAAGCAATGACTGTAATCAAACATGGCTACACAAAGCTAAACAACATAATATATTGCAATTTTTACAGTTATAAATTATATCCTTTTAATTTCATATAGTATCAGCAAAATCAAAATCATACACATCGATATTCTGTTTCATTCTGTTAAAATGTAACTGGTAAACAAAACAAAAATTAAATAAGTTATCAGTATTATACATATCATTTCAATTATATTTATCAATTAAGATACAAGACCAATACTGAGTTCATACCCACTCTACTCACTGTTGTCCCAAACAATAGATACGGCCATACCCTGAGCAAGTCACACATGCAGAAAATCTACTACTTCAATTCAAGATTCAAAGATTCAAGGTGGCAAACAACTAGAGAAGGCCACATCTAATTATATGAACTACTGTATAACATGTAGGAGTTTCACCCATGTACAATGTACCATTAATGTTTCAGTTGTGGGAAAATCCACAAAAAAAACACCCATGAAAAGGAGGTGTGCAATTATTTCATGCAGCCAGAATATAAACTACATCAATTCTAGATCACAAAAACCAGTTACTGCCCTTGTTCCAGACAACAAACCAATAACTAAGTTCAACATGCTGAAAATACATTCCCCCACCCTTTTTCCAATGCACATCTTGAATCTATCCACATATACATGGGTAACACTGGGTACATTAGAAAAGTGATGAACAAAACTAAAGGATCGTTAACAATTACACAAACTAATGTTTCAGTGAACAAACCGACAAGTTTAATACACATAATTATATGGAAAGTTCATGATAACAAATTTTCAATACTTATGAGTACCGGAGGTGCACACCATTGTTCCGCCTCATAGACATGGGTCAAATCTAAGACATGTTATACCAAAAACTCAGAGTTCTAGATTACATAACCTACCTAGGTACAAACAAATGTACATGTATATATATATTTGGGCAAACAGGTGGAGTCATATGGCCCCTAAGCCTATGTCCACTGTTGGGAGCGCAGGTAATAGTATATACTATCTCCAATATGCAAATGTAAATAATTAAAGTAGTCACAATATGTAGTTCTGAAAAAACAAAGAATCCATACAGAATCAAATACAGGGTACTACATGTATACGGTAATAAAAATCATAAATGAAATGTAATGTATATCAATAATCATGACAATATATTTTCTGGTATGTAGATATCATCTTATGTACATTCTATATAACCTTATTTACTGTGTATTCAATATGCATATCATAACAGGTAAAGACAAATTAAATATAAAGTTAAATAAATATGGACAGTTAATGTATGGTAAAAAAAGTAAGCATTTACCTTCTCTGTCTTATTTTAATGTCAATGTCATCATACAAACCAAATTTGAATTGTTTATCATCAGGTGTTCTTCCATATATGCCACAATTGTAGAACCACACAGAGTCAAATCTATTGGAATCACGCATCCTTTTCATTAGTTCATGGTTTTGTTTTGTAATGTCATCTACAAAACGAACATTGTTTTTCAGGTTTTTCTTTGCACGCATGGCATTCCTTTTGGCATCACTGTTAAATAGTCTGACAATAATTGGTTTTTCTCCTGGTCGATCTGAAGGTAAGCGGTGTATGGCTACAATATCCCTTAGTTCTAAATCCACATTAAGGTCTTTCTTGACAAGATCAATGAAATCCTCTCTCAGGTTTTGCTTGTCTCTTTTTTTCATGTTAAACACTTTTATATTGTTCATTGTAGTTACTTTGTATGGTAGCGTCTTTGGTCAGTATAACATTCCTATTAAGAGTTGTCTTTACATTTCCAAGTACATTTTTTGTGGCATCTAGTTGGCCTTTCAATTTTTCATTTTCCAATGATAACGCATCTATTTTTTCCTGCATATTGTTTGTAACTTGTATAAGTTTAGTTTCAAATTTTGTTTCCAATTTACTTTCAAAATTGTTGAGTAGTTTGTTAACTATAACAGTAACTAATGTTTCTAATTCAGTATTTTTTTACCAGATCTTTTGTTGCCTCGTTAAGATCAGTTATCTTTGTCACACCTTGAAGACTTGATTTTATTTCCTCAAGGTCCTTTTGTATATGGTCCAATCCTGACAGATCAAATTCAATACTATTGTTTGAGTCATTAGATAGCTGAGAATGTGTTCTACCCTTCTTATGTGCTTTCTCCTTTGTTGAACCCAATTTTACTTTGAGCAGTGTTTGAACAGTATTTATATTTGTACTTCTAGGTTATCCAGGTTTAAGTGAATTACTGCCTCCAGGCATGATGTCAATTTCACTAACAATAGATTCCAATGAAAATATCTGTACACACTCAATAAATGTTAAAAAATCCAAAATTTTCATCAACAAAAACATCATCCACAGGCATTCGACGTTCAATGAATAAAATGTAGGGTCAATGTGGGAAAAAAAATAGTGTCACTGTTATAATAAAGAGAAAGCTTCCAATCCATTTTTCGGCACAAATGTAAACAAATCGGTTTATTTTTTCGTGTACGTTTTCGCTTGACCTTTGCGGTATTAATGGATGGAGACCTACCTAATAGTTTCTCCGCCGCATCATTTATTGTAGAGCAGACGATCATACTTCACTAAGCCATACTTTTGTGACGTCCCCAGAAATATTCGACTTTCATTGTGGAGCGACCATGACATTGCAGGACCGCACAGAATAAATAGCATATCAATTAAACGAAAACTAGATATAAGCAAAATTACGACCTATCACTGGACAATTGAACTAAAAGGTATACATTTTATTTAGTTGGTAAGCTTCTGACATTTTTTTGTGACCAGTAAGCGGTCGTAATTTTTTCTATATCTAGATTTCTTTTATCAATTATTCTGTGCGGTCCTGCAATATCATGGTCGCTCCACAATAGAAGTCGAATATTTCTGGGGACGTCACAAAAGTATGGTTTAGTGAAGTATGATCGTCTGTTCTCCAATAAATGATGCGGCGGAGAAACTATTAGGTAGGTCTCCATCCATAAATACCGCAAAGGTCAAGCGAAAACCGTACATGAAAAAATAAACCGATTTGTTTACATTTGTGCCGAAAAATGCATTGGAAGCCTTCTCTTTATTATGACAGTGACAATATATTTTTTTTCCACATTGACCCTACATTTTATTCATTGAACGTCGAGTGCCTGTGCATCATCCTTTAACACATTATATAGGCAATTATCTTTCCAAAAATGTTTTGCATTAGAACTTCATAAAACATCAAAAAACTGTAAAAATTGCTGAGCTGCTTTTCAAGCTGCTATCAACTCAGCCGCCATTTTTATCCAAAGTTGGCAGAAATGTTCAATTGTCCTGAAAATAGAAAAGAACTTGATGATCTAAGAAACGACATAACAGATTTAAGATGCAGATCCATGAAAAACAATTTGATTTTTACAGGGTTAGGATACAATCGCAATGAAATTTTTTTTACCTTATTATTGATAAACATATTGAACTTGGATTCAAAGGGAAATTGCAAAACCATGCTCGACCAATAGTTGCCCACTTCCTATATCAGCAGGACCTCGAGCTTGTCCTGAAACGGGGGTACATGCTCAAAGAAAAACATTTTGGCATAAAAGAGCAATTCCCCGAAGAAATTGAGAAAAGAAGACAAAAACTGTACGGTGTAATGAAAAGAGCGAAACACGAAGGCAGGCATGTATCGCTCGTTCGTGATAAACTGTATATCGAAGGTGAGCTTTACGTACTACCAGACAACTGTCGGGAGCAGATGGAAACCGCATCCTCTCCAAATCCTCGATCGAGCCTACCACAAACACCATCTACGAACGAGAACGTCAGACATGCCAATAAACGACAAAGAATTGGGTCTAGTCCAAGTCTAGATACGATAACGTAAACCCTCATTCCGCTTGTGCTCCAGTTAGGGTTACGAATCGGTCCCATTCAACGTATGGGAGCAAATTAAAATTTTCGTTAAGTGAATATTTCAACTTTCTTTTTGCATATCTGGTCATAACTTATTATTCCCTACAATTTTTAAGTAATGGTGATACGAAATAAGTGTTACAATACCTGTTTCTACCTTCATGGTCGATTTCGTATTCGTAAATTGTTTCTTGACCGCCATGGCACCTTACGTATGCTCTCGTGATGGGCGGAGCCTATCCAAATATGGATCTGAATGCCAAATATGAAATATTTTTACTACGAAAATAACGATGTTTTACTACGATTGATCCAAATAAGAATATCTCCAAAACGAGGCAAGTGCACATGAAATAGCAACTTGTAAACAAAATGCCGGACAGAAAGAAGTTTTCATGCATTCAAATTTTCAGATGGATATAAGTCTACCATGGTTGATGCAGCGTTTACTTAATACCTCAAGGTTTACCTAAATATATTTATCTTTCACTCCCGTTAATTTTTCCAACCACTTACAACGGAATTAGGAAAAAAAAACGCCCGGTGTGAATCACTCCGGGCGCTGCTCCCATACGTTGAATCGGACCGATTCGTAACCCTCGCTGGGAGCAAAAGCGGACTGAGAGTTACGTTATCGTATCTAGTCCAAGTCCAAACATCGCATAGGAAGGTCGCGGGGGTCAATTTGTTACAAATTATTTGAACTTATCTGATTCACAAGAGGTATTGAATGATACCACACGTATTGATTATGTTATTGTACATCCGAATGTTAACTTAAATGTAAATAATAATGACAGTGTAAATACTATAAATTGTACTCTAAATAGTGATTGTAGTAATTTTGAAAAAAGTCTAGAATGTAGTATTGTAGATTCTTTTTCAGAAGGTATAAAATATCTTTTGTGATATAACAGGAAATGTCGGACTTGACATTAAGCCGGGTTTTCCACAAATGTCGAGCCCTTATATATAATTTAAGCAAGAAGTAGCACTATTATTCACTCAATAGCATCTACGTATTATTGTTGTCACTACCGGAATCAGTGGCGGATTCAAGGGGAGGGGGGGGGAGAGGGCACCCTGCACCCCCTAAAATTTAGATTTTTCTCACAAAATACACCAAATTTTTTTTTCAATACACCCCCTATAACCTGAAATCCTGGATCCGCTCCTGGGAACATTAATCCACAATCCCCTACCATACCCTCTCTCGCACCAACTTTCCAGAGACATGCAGACAGCCCTGGACAACATTGAACTGGATGGTTATGATTTCAAAATGAAAAATAGGGGGACATTTTTGCTTAGAAAATCGGGAGGTCTAGTCTTCAAAAGATTGATTGATTTGATTTGATTTTTGGTGTCTAACGCCACTTTCAGCAATATTTCAGCTATATCATGGCGACCAGTTTTAGTGGTGGAAGAAGCCGGAGTACCTGGAGAGAACCACCGACCATGGGCAAGCAGCTGGTAAGCTTTATCACTTGCGCTGCGAGTCGAGTGCACCCTTTTTTGTAAATTACAAAGCCGGGCACGAACCCACGCCGTATTGGTGATAGGCTTGTATGAGTTGCTAGGTAATCCAACTAGCTAACTCATTGAGCCGCCCGGGCCCTTCTTCTAAAAAGGAGTTGGCAAGTAAGATAACAGTGTTCAGAACAGATAGTAAATTTGTGTTTTGGTTTAAAGTATCTCGAGACATTTTTAATCTAGACGTATTCATCAAACGCTGCTTTTGCAGAAATCAAAGCAGAATATTTGGTTTTCTCAAGTAATTATATATATATACATGTATCACTTTTAGGCGATTTTAATAGACGGACTTCAAATGATGACGACTTCATACTTATATATAAAAATCGACATGGGGACAATTTTGCTGACTTTATAAATGACGATCTTGTGACACTTGACGAACTGGGAATTCCTAGGAATAGAAACAACTTGGATAAAGTAAAAAACGGATACGAAAATAAACTACTAGAATTTTGTAAAGGAAACAGTCTATTTTTACTCAACGATAGGGTAGGGGAAAACAGGCATGAAGGTGGACTAGCTTGTAAAAATTTAAGCACAGTTGATTATTGTTTATGTTCAGTGAAACTTTTAAAATGTGTTAACAATTTTAGAATACTTGAGTTCAGCAGCTTATACTCCGATGTCTACTCTCCATTACATATTATATTTTCAAAAAAGAAATTTATTGAAAATGCAGATTATATCACAGACCAAAATGTAGTTATTGAAAAAGAAAAAAAGAAATAGGTGGGACAATGAGAAATATGAACAATTTAGAACAAACATTGAATCGGATAGAATTAATAAGCTGAAGAACAAAATTCTCGGAGTTGAGCAAATGGTAAAGAGTAAGAGTGAAATAAACTCACACACAGATGATCTCTGTCAATTTTTTAATGAGACTGCGAAAACTACTTTTGGAACTAAATTTGGCAAAAACATCAAATATAACTATCGAAAACATATTGGTAATCCCAAACCATGGTTTAATTATGAATGTCAATTAGCAAGAAAAAAGTTAAGGAAAAGAAGACGAAAGTTTGAAAATAACCGAATATCTGCAAACCATGAAGAAATGAAAGTATTTGATAAAAAATATAAAAATACACTGAACAAAAATATGAGACTATATCGGAAAAAAATTCATTAGAATTACGCAATCTTAGAAAGATAAACTCAAAAGAATACCGGAAAATTTTAAATAGAGGAAAAACGAAAACTGAACCCAATATCACAATAGAAAGTTTGCTTGAGTATTTCACAAACCTAAATGAAACTCCAATAGATAACTAGAGGCTCAGCACTGAGCTGAGCTTGTGTAGCTCACCTTTCATTCTGCTCTGAGGAAACTTAATACAGAACCTTCCATAGCCTATAGATGCTTCCCACCAAATATCGGTTCGTTTTGGCAAAGCAGTTTCAGAGAGGAGGATTTTTAGAAAGCGACCAATCTAAAACAAGAATTGCCTGTGGCAACCATGTTTGTTAATGGATCAAAACGAAATGAGCAATCTTTATAGAGGACCCTCCATAGATGCTTCTTACCAAGTTGCATATCATTTCGCCAAGCGGTTTCAGAGAAAAGACTGTTTTAGAAATCGAACAAAAAGAAACAAGAATTGTCTATGACGGCCATGTTTGTTAACGGATCAAAGCAGAATGAGCATTCTTAATAGAGGACCTTCCATGGATGCTTCCTACCAAGTTTCGGTCTATTTGGCCAAGCTGTGCCAGAGTAGAAGATTTTTAGAAATCGACCAATCAGAAACAAGAATTGCCTGTGGCGGCCATGATAGTTAATGGATCGGGAAAAAATGAGCAATCTTTATAGAGAACTTTCCATAGATGCTTCCTACCAATTTTTGGTTCATTTGGCAAAGCGGTTTCAGAGGAGAAGATTCTTTAGAAATCAACCAATGAGAAACAAGAATTGTCTGTGGCGGCTATGTTTGTTAACAGATTGGGACAAAATGAGCAATCTTTATAAGAGGACTTTCCATATATGCTTCCTACCAAGTTTCGGATCATTTGGCCATATGCTTTCAGAGGAGAGGATTTTTAGAAATAGACGTCACCATTCAAAAATAAGAATCGCCTGTGGTGGCCATATTTGTTAATGGATCGGGACGGAATGAGCAATCTTTATAGAGGACCTTCCATAGATGCTTCCTACTAAGTTTCGGATCATTTGGCTAAGCGGTTTCAGAGGAGAAGATTTTTAGAAATCGACCAATCAGAAATAAGAATTGCCTGTGGCGGTCATGTTTGTAAATGGATCGGAACGAAATCAGCACTCTTTATAGAGGACTGCCCATAGATGCTTCCTGCCAAGTTTCGGTTTATTTAGCCAAGCGGTTTTAGAAGACAAGAATTTTTAAAATCAGCTAATCAGAAACAAGAGTCGCCTGTGGGTGCCATGTTTGTTAACAGATCGGGACGAAATGAGCAATCTTTATAGAGGCCTTTCCATAGATGGTTCCTACCAAGTTTCAGTTCATTTGGCCCAGGGGTTTTAGAGGCATATTTATCTGTAATTCAATTGATAGAGATAACTGCATTTTGAATACAGATATCGATATTTAAACTAGAGTCGTCTCTCTTTTAAAAGAAAAAAATGATTTTGTCAGAAATCAATCAATAAGAAACACGAATTACCTGTGGCGGCCATGTTTGTTAACAGATCAGGTTGAAATTGGCAATCTTTATAGAGGACCTTCCATAGATGCTTCCTACCAAGTTTCAGTTCATTTGGTTGAGGGGTTTCAGAGGAGAAGATTAAAATGTGAAAAGTTAACTGACGACGGACTCCAAGTGATGGCAAAAGCTCACTTTGCCTTTGGCAAGGTGAGCTAATGATAAGGCATTTTCTTTCCCAAATATAGATCCATTCGATTTGAATTGCGTTAACGAAAATTTGAATAAGAAAATTACACAAAAAGAAAATTTAGACTGCATTAAAAGATTGAAAAATAATAAAGCGCATGGTGATGACCATGTAATAAATGAATACATAAAATCCACATCCGACAAAATGATAGATGTGTATATAGAACTCTTTAATATTATTTTTGAAACAGGAATTATACCTGGTAGCTGGTTAGTAGGCTCCATTAATAAGGGAGATAAACTTGACCCAACAAATTTCAGACCTATTACGATTTTAAGTTGTGTAAGTAAATTATTCATGGCCATCCTAAATGAAAGGCTAAATAAATTTTCGGATGATTTTTTGATATTATGCGAGAACCAAACGGGTTTCCGAAAAGGTTATTCCCTAATAGATCATTTGTTTATTGTACATTCCTTTTTTGAAATACTTAAAATGAAAAAAATGTATTGTTGTTTTATACATTTTGAAAAAGCGTTCGATAAAGTATGGTAAAGCTTAGACAAAAATGATAAATTTAGCACTGACCTGACTAGAAACACTAGCATAAATGTCAGTGAAAGTCCGAAAGTATTCCCTAATAGGTGTGAAAATACTGAAATATTCTATTTGTCCTCGGGCAAGTAATCTGAAAAAAGTTACTTGTCCGGACAAAATCCTACTTGTCCTGGTTTTTTTAATAAACATTTGATACTTGCAAAGACAGTTACTAAATTGAACTTGTTTATATTGTCTATTACATCATTGCGTAAAATTTGAAATATAGTTTTAATAAAGTTAACACAAGCATCCCTAAAGTGATCACTGCCCAGATGAAGGCCATTTTAAATTCGGATTTCAGATAAGAATGTGCAGTCAGAGAATAGCCGGCTGCTATTAGATACAGAATATGTTGTGTTAAAAAATATTCTCATATCAACAAAGTTCATTTTGAATTTTATTAACCTTGGCAATGGCTTTATCCATCAAACCAACCACGTATTTAGACTAAGTGGCGTCTTCATACTTCGCTTTGATTTTTTTTAC
Organism: Bathymodiolus septemdierum; assembly: GCA_963383655.1. Lineage (NCBI taxonomy): Eukaryota > Metazoa > Mollusca > Bivalvia > Mytilida > Modiolidae > Bathymodiolus > Bathymodiolus septemdierum. Next base: position 57,028,776 of record OY726525.1, on the reverse strand, counting down.
TGGTGGGATGATAAGTATTCATTCTGTCCACGATTTTGCCAATAAACATTAATGATTTCTGCAGATATCGCAATATGAGACACTATCAGAACCCAGCAGTAAACATAAGAAATCGGCTAACCCCTTGGCTGTTTTTCCTCGAATTATGTGTCCTTTTCGCTAGAGTTTGGCATTTGTTAACTTTCTCGTGATATTCATTGTGGTCAGAATCTTTCCCAGTCTTTTTTATTCTTGGATATTTGTCCATTGTCATGACTGTAACCCTATTTGTATCATATGTTCACGGATGTTAGGCCATGTTTGTTTATCAAAAGTATGGACCAGCAAGGAAACGTCACATTCGAACTCCAACTAGATGCTCAGTGGGCTGAGCCTGTGTCACTCACCTATCATTCTGCTTTGAGGAAACTTAATACAGAACCTTCCATACATGAAGATGCTTCCTACCATAACCAAGTTTCGGTTCATATGGCTAAGCAGTTTCAAAGGAGAAGATTTCTTAGAAATCGACCAATCAGAAACAAGAATTGCATGTGGTGGCCATGTTTGCTAACCGATCGGGACGAAATGAGCAATCTTCATAGAGGACATTCCATAGATGCTTCCTACCAAGTTTCGGTGGTAGCTATGTTTATTAACCGATTGGCACGAAATGAGCAATCTTCATAGAGGACATTCCATAGATGATTACTACCAAGTTTTGGTGCTAGCCATGTTTGTTAACTGATCGGGACGAAATGAGCAATCTTCATAGAGGACCTTCCATAGATGCTTCCTACCAAGTTTCGGTGGTAGTCATGTTTGTTAACTGATCGGGACGAAATGAGCAATCTTTATAGCGGACCTTCCATAGATGCTTCCTACCAAGTTTCGGTTCATTTGGCCTAGCGGTTTCAGAGGAGAAGATTTAAAAAATCGGCCAATCAGAAACAAGAATTGCCTGTTTCGGCCATGTTTGGTAATGGATCATAGCAAAATGTGCACTCTTTAGAGAGAACCTTCCATAGATGCTTCCTACCAAGCTTCAGTTCATTTGGCTGAGGGTTTTCAGAGGAGAAGATTAAAATGTGAAAAGTAAACGGATGACAGATGACAGACGACGGACACCAAGTGATGACAAAAGCTCATATTGCCTTTGGCAAGGTTTGCTATAAAGAATATTAAAATGTGAATATCTACTTGCTAAACAACATTATTTAGAAAAAAACTGCTGGAACGTGCTAAGGTGGGTCACGGGTCACTGTAATCGGGCGGCTGTATCGAGAAACAGATACGGTGTTGAAAATATTGATAACTGCAATAAAATTTTATGTTTGTTTTCAAGAAATATGATAGACAAAACCATGTGTGAAGTTTTATGACTAAATATCTCCGATTTTTATGTAAATTGACGAGTTGAAGTGGGGAAACACCCACAGGTAATTTTAGCGATATATTTTTATCTTGGACAAGAGTAATGAGCGTCCTGATTGGATGACCGATTTAAAACACACTGATTCCGCATGGTAAAAAAGATGCGTGTAAAAGAGATCTATCTAATACTTATTCATTTGTTTGATTCTGGAATATTGTTGATCATTGATTTAAACAAGATAAAAGGGAAAAAGGGGGGGGGGGTGAATTTTATTTGTGAATTTTACAGTTAAATAAATGTTATGTTTCGACAGTTTAAAGAGAAAAATATATATTTGTTGCGACTAAAGCTTAAATCAGCGTTAAAAATTGAACAAATATCAGTGGTTTTGTAAATGAGATTTATTTTAAATATAAAATCTGAATATATTATTTATTAATTTATTATTAATGATACAATTTTATATCCCGTGTGTGTGGGGGGGGGGGGGGCGTGGAGGGGGGCTATGATGAAATTTTGAAATAAAAACACAGGACCGGACTTTAAGCAAAAATAGTTTTTTATTAAAAAAATCCAGGATCCTTGTGTCCATGATTTTTTTTTTTCTAAAGTTAATAATATGAAATATTGACATCCACACTTGCCTTTTGGACAGCACATTTCTGTGTCCACACTTGTAATGTATAGAATAAACATGTTACACTATATCAGCATTAGTTAATTTCTAAGGGAGATAATGGCAAGAGTTATCTTTCTTTTAACAGAGGAGAAGATTTTTTAGAAAACAACCAATCAGAAACAAGAACTGTCATGTTTGTTAACCGATTGGTCATTAATATCAAATTTAATGAGAAATGAAATAATAGTTGTAAATGAAATTTTTTTAAATTAATTAGCGAAATATCACTTTCTATATTTAGTTAAAATCTAATGAAAATGAAGTAAAATATATGAAAAATTTATTGAAATATGAAAAAATGTATTTGTTGTAATTTGATTTTTAAAAAAGTAATTAATAAGTGAAATATCACATGATTTATTCAGTAAAAATGTTCAGACTCTGTTCAGAAAATGTTCAAAATATTAAGAATTTGTTCAGACTTTTCAGACAATGTTCAGACTTTTCAGACAATGCTCAGAATGTTCAAAATCTGTTCAGACAATGTTCAGAATGTTCAGAATTTTCAGTCAATGTTCAGAATGTTCAGACACTGTTGAGACTTTTCAGGCAATGTTCAGACTCTGTTCAGTCAATGTTCAGAATCTGTTCAGAATTTTCAGTCAATGTTCAGAATGTTCAGAAACTGTTCAGAATTTTCAGTCCATGTTCAGAATGTTTAGAATCTGTTCAGACTTTTTCAGAATTTCTAGCACAAAGACTGGTCTATTCAGAATTTCTTGACTGTGTAGTGTAGTGTTTACTTGAATTTATGTCTAAGTGTAATGTTAAATAGTCTCTCATGTCCATTTACATTCATATCTTTTCTTACTAATTAAACATGTCAAAATTAGATCAATTGTGTATATCTTCCATAAAAGCAAAATTACAGACTGTGGGTCACATTTAGCTTCTTTTCCTAAAAAAAAATAACTCTTTTTGTGTAATGACTCAAATATAAATCAGAAAGATATAAGAAATGGTAGTCAAGTACTACAGTGGTAACTAATAGTTTTCATGGGAACATCATAAATACCTTTTACTGGAATTTGTCGCATCTTTATCTGACCCAATTTCACTAACCAGGGAGGAAGTTCTTTTTCTGCTGCAGATTCTGTTCTTTTAGTCTATGCAAAAACATCACAAAAAGTAAAATAGCTACTGAATTAGGATGTGCATTCAAAAGAATAGAGGATAACCCATTCCATGATCATATATGACTTTTGCATGATAGGCAATATACGTAAAAATATCATGTGATTCTAGCGATCGTGTGATATTATTTAGGGAAGAGTTTAAGACAGATTATATACATGTACAATGTATACTAGAACATGTACAATGTTAATTTTGTTATTTGTTATCAAGTAATGGACATTGAACTAGCTTACATGTTTGTCTCTGTTTATAACTATGCTATGAGATGTCAGATGACTGTTGGTAAAGGAGAGGTCCTCTTGGTACCATGTACATGTATTCTCTAAATGTAAATTATAGTCAACTTGAGCCTGAATCGATCACTTGATCAAACCTTTATCTTATTACTGTATATTTCATAATGGTTTTGACTAAGAACCAGCTCCTAATTATGCTCTTAGTTAAAATCTAAGCAGATTCTGGCAAAAAATATAAGACTTTTTTTATTTTTAGTTATGGTGGCCATCTTAGATAGAGTTCAAACCAATCAGATACATCTTACAATGGAGACCACCAAACAACTATTCCTGCCAAGTTTGGTTCATATTGGCTTAGTAGTTTCAGAGAAGAATTTTTAATGTTTTGCTCAAGTGTATAATTTTATGCCTTATTTTCTGTAATCACAAAAGTACAAGCCTGAAGAAGAAACCTGGAGTATATGTTAAAGAGCTCTATATTATACCCTGACAGTAAACATTTCTGGCTTCAAATAAATCTGCATTGGATCATTTAACTACTTTCTATTTTAAGTATCAGTTACAATTTAGAATGAGGACCATTCAACAACTATTCCTGCCAAATTTGGTTTAAATTTGCAAATTGTTTTTTGAAGAGAAGATTAAAATGTGATAAAGGGCTACACACAGTGAACCATGATACGACTGCAGCATGGGGATAAGGAAAGTTCCATGGGGTCAGACCTATAATCCGCCACTCCAATAGTCCGACGGTCTAGTAGTCCAACAGTCTGGTGGTCTGACAGTCCAATATTCGAGAGAGACTAGATACATTTAATAGTTTTTCTATGTAAATAAAATTTCTGTTCTTTATAAGAAATATTCGCTTCGTGAAGTTTTGTGCACTGAAAGCAAGATGCGTCGTCAAACTGGTGTTGCAAGATTCTTATGTGTTTTACTGGTGCATATATTAAAAACAGGCGGTGAAAGATTCTTATGTAGTTTACTGAAGCATATATTAAAACTATTTTGGTCAAATTAATTTTCAAGACATTTACTATAGAGAATTCAAAGAAAAAAGGTCAGAATATATTGCCTAGACCCGGAATACATAGTCTATTGTTCCGGTTGGCTCATATATATCCAAGACAGTTTTTTCAGTATGGTACAAATTGCCTGCTACATCAGCTATGTAGAAAAAAAGAATTTAACGGCGAAGAAGATGAAAAGATTTAATTTGATCCAAAAATAATAGCCCCTCAAATATCGTATGGTCGTCACTTTGAGATTATCATTGAATAATAGTGTACTATTTCTTCATTTAAGTGAATACACATTGCGTCATATAAATTCAAACCAATATTCAAGAAAATTGGTCAAACTAAAACTTTATATCTTTCCTATGTATTCCAGCAAATTTTTACTTTGTTACTTTCTTAATTGAACGGTGAAAGTGAAAGACAAACACATCTCTGTCGGACTATCAAACTGTCCGACTATCGGACTGTCAGACTAACGGGTTATCGGATTATAGCTATGCTCCCAAGTTCAATAAGTGTATATTCAAAGCAGGGTTACACTTCAAAAAATATAATTAACATAGAGACCAAATGGGTAACATTTTTAATAATGGACCAACAATTTTGAAATTAATTGTCAGAGTTCGTAGATATCATATATTAATAAACATCTAGAAAAAAAATTGCTGATTTGAAAACTGGATTTTTAAGAATTTTTTTCTGAACATTTATAGAAGTCAAACGGACTATAATAAAAAATACTCAAATCTTATTTTATGTCCTGATATTCAGCTTAATTGGTCACAAATTTTAAAACTGTGAACATTTCTCTTGACTTTAGTGGCATCACAGATATAAACAAAAAAAAGTTTCATCAATTTTAAAAAAAGCTCACATTACTTGGATAATTAACTGTAATGAAAACTCTTAATCTTTCAAAACTAATCTACCTGATGACATCTTTACCAAACTTAGACCAAATATAATGAGATCAATTCATTACTTTTTAATTTTATATGGTATGGAAAATTTGAGAGAATAAAGCACAACACATTATTGTGGAGCCTCTGTTAAGATTATCCATGTTTCAATTGGTATTGAGAAAGCAGTTTGACAAACTGGAAAAGGAAATGATCCATTGTTTGAAGAAAATAGTCATTGCTTACAGGTGAATCTTATTGTTGGACATTTAAAATTTGTATTGTGTTAAAATATTTGCGGTTGTATAACTAAACTGACAGACATCTAAAACCTTACAGAAAGCCTTGTATCACTGTCTTTTCTCTCTTTTAGGTTCTCTATGAGTTTTCTCTTCCACTGAGGTACTACTGAAGTATCTTTAGTTGGTCTTACATATGGCAGATTTGTTGTAGATGGAGACTTTTCCCATAAATCTTTAGATTTCAACCAACTTGGGGCATAGTGGTCTCTATCTGAAAAAAAAATGTTTTGTGAAGAATGTGACATGTTAAATTGGTAGTACATGTGGATCAATTCTAATGTACAGTACATTTTAAAACAAATGTTTAACATTCAGATCAACACAAAATATATACATTTTGTTCAGGAGGGTTCCAGCCGAGTGTTATTTCAAATGGTTCAATGGTTTCCCAGAATAATTTAATTATTTCTTCTAGAATTATCACCCTTTGATCATCTTTAAAACAACAGATATGTTTAAAGTCATTGTAAAGTAATAGTGTTGCTTGTTTCCTTGAATTAGAAGAGGAAAATATCAGCTAGTGCTATTATCCAATACTTTTCATTTTTCGGAATACATTATATTTAAATATATAAACTTGTCCTTGTCAGGAATCAGAGAAATATTAAATAACGAAATGTCAACAATCTATGCATGGTCCACTAAGTGGCTAGTAAACTTTAACCTTCAAAAAACAAACTATGACGATCACTAGAAAATGTAACCAATTGTTTTATCTGCCTCTTAAAATGAATAATACAATAATAAATCAAGCTACAGAACATAAACATCTCGGTTTAGAAATTTCAAGCTGGAAAAAAAATATTGATTTGATAACGGAAGAAAGCTTTTACTAAAGTTAACATAGTTAGAGAATTCAAATTCATTCTATATAAGGCAACCTCAGATATTTTTTTATCTTACCTTCATTCGGCCAATTTGGAATATGTTGACGTCATATGGAATAATAAGACATTGTTCTAATTGTTCAAATTGAGGCACCTCATTAATAATCTATATATAGAAATGGGTTGGGAAATGTTACAGGCAAGGAATAAACACCATAAAAAATAGATTTATATATACTGGTAAGTGGTCTTGTATCCCTTTTACTTACTGAAAATGAGGGTCACCAATAACTTTGAAACTACACGTGACTACAACACTGGACAGACCTCAAGTATTCTTCCAGTTTGTGCTAGGACAACTTTATACAATAATTATTTTTTAACATCTACTGTAAGATCATGGAATAACGAACCCATGGCAACAAAAAATAGTAGGTGTCCTTCATCTCTCAAGTCCTATTATAAGTCAAAATGTATAAAGAAACCTATTTATTATTACCCTGGAACACAAATTACACCAGTTAGCTACATGTATTTCTTCCCTTAGAGATTTATATTATGTCATTAATGTTACTTTATAACTAACAGATAGGGAATAATATATATTAATATCAACTTGTTTTCCCAATTCTATTAATTACCTTGTATCATGTATAGTTCAGTATTGTAATTTTATGTGGAATTAATTAATAAGATAAATATTTTTGAATTAAACTACTTACTTGCAGTCCTTTTAATCTTCAGATAAACTCCATCATGATTAGACACTGAAGACGTCAGTCTATTACGTGACGAAATCCTGTGTCCATTTACAGCAATATCTGTTGCTTCCTGATGAGGGTTAGAAGAATTCGGTGGTGTACCTTCTAGACTCTTGTCTTCTACAAATAGAATGGAGGACTAGATTTAAAACCATCAATATTTACATATTCAATACTCTTCTTGGTGACTGCATATTCATGTCGTACGGGTTCAACAATATTTCAGCAATACCGGTGGAGAAATCGAAAACACCCTTTTTGACACCTTTGAACCTCTTGTTTCTGTGGTTGATTTCTGATCGCAAATCAATCCTATAAACTTTAAGGTCAATCTAATGAGCATTCCTAACCAAGATTGGTTTCAACTGGCCCAGTGGTTTCAGAGAAGAAGATAAAATGTAAAGGTTTAGGGATCATTGGGTCAGGTGAGCTAAACATCATTTTGACTTTCTGATGACAACATTATAAAAATATGAGTCAATCAGCTTATTGATTTTTGTTGTTTATCATAACTTTCTGCAATTTTTCAGCTATATTCTGACTACCAGACTTATTGAGCGAGCAAAACCAGAGCGAATATTAAGAACTGATTGTGAAATCCATACATTGGTTTGAAAGTGGAGCTGAACACTATAACCCTAACCCTAACCCCATGCCTTGGATATGTGTCTTGACCTAACACTTGAGGTGGGTGACATGATTCGGACTCAGGTCAGTGATGTTAGGCTTGAGGTCAGAAGGTCAACAACCTTTATCAATCTGCCACCAGGTCCATCAGCCAACCAGAAACAAGAATTGCCAGTGGTGGACATGTTTCTTTGCCAGATTAAGATTAAATGAGGAATGTTTGTACTAAGCTACAAATCATTTGAATTTTCCCAACTTAACCCCAACCATCTATTTGTGTGATTGTGTACTTGCTGTAGTGTCAGACATGGTGTCTTGTCTGTACAGTTAAAGCAAACAAGAACACACCTGTGAAGCAAAACTTAATGAATATTTTTAAATGAATTTAGTGAAAAGATCAATTTCTCAGGAGTCTCAATGTTATGAAACATATAATAACAAATCTTAAGCAATCTGACCTTTTGCATCCTGCATTTCCTTAGAATCAGATAACCAACTGGCTTTCTCATCTACCCTGTCAACTGAAGGTCGTAACTTTGTATCCTGTAACGAAGATGGTTTGTCACTATCACTTTTAGCAATGTCCGATCTTTGAATGCTTGTTTCTATTTTTGTTGATTTAAACATATTTTTATTGATGAATTACATATTACATTTTTTTTCACAATACAATATAACATAGGATTCAGAAACAAGCATAGCGCTTATATTAATCCGTCTCCTACAATTATTGTTGCTGGTGTATTGCGTAGAGTTGGCATTTCAACGCGATGTTTAATGTCGGAATCGTTACTTGATAAATCGTCCATATCTTGCCGTAAAGACCTAGCTGATTTTAATTTGGGCTTTTCAAAAATTCCAGTTGGTGGTTTTTCCATTTCAATATTTTGTTTGGTTTCAATTGTCCAAGTGGTTTCAGAGAAGAAGCATTTTGAAACATTTTCCCCATAGGGTCCAATGTTAAACTAAGTCCTGCCGTAGCTGCCATTTTGAATTTCATATCGAAACAAAAAACCTTGAGATTGTAGAGGACCATCCAATGAACATTCATGTACAGTTTGGCTTTAATCATATTTGTAGTTTCTGCGAAGAAGGCATTTGAACATTTTCCCATAGGGTCCAATGTTAATCTATGACCTGCGATGGCGACCATCTTGGATTTCCGATCGGCATAAAAAACAGAAACTTGGTAAAGGACATTCCAATGATCATTCATTTACAGTTTGGGTTCAGTCAGTTCATTAGTTTCAGAGAAGAAGATCTTTGAAATTGCAGCCAATCAGAGCATATTATTGGCCCTGACCAAAGGTCCAGGTGAACTAAAAACAGGCGGTGAAAGATTCTTATGTGGTTTACTGAAGCATATATTAAAACTATTTTGGTCAAATTAATTTTCAAGACATTTACTTTAGAGAATTCAAAGAAAAAAGGTCAGAATATATTGCCTAGACCCGGAATACATAGTCTATTGTTCGGTTGGCTCATATATATCCAAGAGAGTTTTTTCAGTATGGTACAAAATGCCTGCTACATCGGTTATTTAGAAAAAAAAATTAACGGCGAAGAAGATGAAAAGATTTAATTTGATCCAAAAATAATCGCCCCTCGAATATCGTATGGTCGTCACTTTGAGATTATCATTGAATAATAGTGTACTATTTCTTCATTTAAGGGAATACATATTGCGTCATACAAATTCAAACCAATATTCAAGAAAATTGGTCAAGCTAAAACTTTATATCATTCCTATGTATTCCAACAAATTTTTACTTTGTTACTTTCTTAATTGAACGGTGAAAGTGAAAGACAAACACATCTCTGTCGGACTATCGGACTGTTAGACTAACGGGCTGTCAGATTATAGCTATGCTCCCAAGTTCAATAAGTGTATATTAAAAGCAGGATTACACTTCAAAAATATAATTTGTCAGAGTTCGTAGATATCATATATTAATAAACATCTAGAAAAAAAATTGTTGATTTGAAAACTGGATTTTTAAGAATTTTTTTCTGAACATTTATAGAAATCAAACGGACTATAATACAAAATACTCAGATCTTATTTTATGTCCTGATATTCAGCTTAATTGGTCACAAATTTTTCTCTCGACTTTAGTGGCATCACAGATATAAACAAAAAAAAACATTTCATCAATTCTAAAAAAAGCTCTTAATCTTTCAAAACTAATCTACCCTATGACATATTTACCAAACTTAGACCAAATATAATGAGATCAATTCATTATTTTTTTTATTTTATATGGTATGTAAAATTTGAGAGAGTAAAGCCAACACATTATTGTGGAGCCTCTGTTAAGATTACCCGTGTTTCCATTGGTATTGAGAAAGCAGTTTGACAAACTGGAAAAGGAAATGATCCATTGTTTGAAGAAAATAGTCATTTTTTAACAGGTGAATCTTATTGTTGGACATTTAAAATGTTTATTGTGTTAACATTTTTGCAGTTCTATAACTAAACTGACAGACACCTAAAACCTTACAGAAAGCCTCGTATCACTGATTTGACAACTGTTTTACCTGTTTTGTTCAAGTATTGTTGTAAATACTGTTATAGCGACAGCCGGAAACTTTGAGCCGTAATGAAAGGGGGGGGGGGAGTTTGGCGCTTTAAAATCTGATTCAACCCACCATTTCTTTTGAAATGCCTGTACCAAGTCAGGGTCATTACGGTTTTCACAATTTTCTGGTTGTTGACTGATTTTGTCTGTTTATATACTTATGAGTTTTGACTTTCCCTTTGCTAGATTGTTCGGAGTTCGGTAATTTTGTTATTACCCTTATTCTCTCTTTTAGTTTTTTCTTCCACTGAGGTACTACTGAAGTATCTTTAGTTGGTTTTACATATGCCAGATTTGTTGTAGATGGAGACTTTTCCCGTAAATCTTTAGATTTCAACCAACTTGGTGCATAGTGGTCTCTATCTGAAAAAAAAAATGTTGGGTGAAGAATGTGACATGTTAAATTGGTAGTACATGTGGATCAATTCTAATGTACGGTACATTTTAAAACAAATGTTTAACGATCAGATCAACACAAAATATATACATTTTGTTCAGGAGGGTTCCAGCCGAGTGTTATTTCAAATGGTTCAATGGTTTCCCAGAATAATTTAATTATTTCTTCTAGAATTATCACCCTTTGATAATCTTTAAAACAACAGATATGTTTAAAGTCATTGTAAAGTAATAGTGTTGCTTGTTTCCTTGAATTAGGAGAGGATAAATATCAGCAAGTGCTATTATCCAATACTTTTCATTTTTCGGAATACATTATTTTTAAACATATAAACTTGTCCTTGTCAGGAATCAGAGAACTATTAAATAACGAAATGTCAACAATCTATGCATGGTCCACTAAGTGGCTAGTAAACTTTAACCTTCAAAAAGACAGAAACTATGACGATCACTAGAAAAATGTAACCATTGTTTTATCTGCCTCTTAAAATGAATAATACAATAATAAATCAAGCTACAGAACATAAACATCTCGGTTTAGAAATTTCAAGCTGGAAAAAAAATATTGATTTGATAACGGAAGAAAGCTTTTACTAAAGTTAACATAGTTAGAGAATTCAAATTCATTCTATATAAGGCAACCTCAGATATTTTTTTATCTTACCTTCATTCGGCCAATTTGGAATATGTTGACGTCATATGGAATAATAAGACATTGTTCTAATTGTTCAAATTGAGGCAACTCATTAATAATCTATATATAGAAATGGGTTGGGAAATGTTACAGGCAAGGAATAAACACCATAAAAAATAGATTTATATATACTGGTAAGTGGTCTTGTATCCCTTTTACTTACTGAAAATGAGGGTCACCAATAACTTTGAAACTACACGTGACTACAACACTGGACAGACCTCAAGTATTCTTCCAGTTTGTGCTAGGACAACTTTATACAATAATTATTTTTTAACATCTACTGTAAGATCATGGAATAACGAACCCATGGCAACAAAAATAGTAGGTGTCCTTCATCTCTCAAGTCCTATTATAAGTCAAAATGTATAAAGAAACCTATTTATTATTACCCCGGAACACAAATTACACCAGTTAGTTACATGTATTTCTTCCCTTAGAGATTTATATTATGTCATTAATGTTACTTTATAACTAACAGATAGGGAATAATATATATTAATATAAACTTGTTTTCCCAATTCTATTAATTACCTTGTATCATGTATAGTTCAGTATTGTAATTTTATGTGGAATTAATTAATAAGATAAATATTTTTGAATTAAACTACTTACTTGCAGTCCTTTTAATCTTCAGATAAACTCCATCATGATTAGACACTGAAGACGTCAGTCTATTACCTGACGAAGTCCTGTGTCCATTTACAGCAATATCTGTTGCTTCCTGTTGAGGGATAGAAGACTTCGGTGGTGTACCTTCTAGACTCTTGTCTTCTACAAATAGAATGGAGGACTAGATTTAAAACCATCAATATTTACATATTCAATACTCTTCTTGGTGACTGCATATTCATGTTGTACGAGTTCAACAATATTTCAGTAATACCGGTGGAGAAATCGAAAACACCCTTTTTGGCACCTTTGAACCTCTTGTTTCTGTGGTTGATTTCTGATTGCAAAGCAATCCTATAAACTTTAAGGTCAATCTAATGAGCATTCCTAACCAAGATTGGTTTCAACTGGCCCAGTGGTTTCAGAGAAGAAGATAAAATGTAAAGGTTTAGGGATCATTGGGTCAGGTGAGCTAAGCATCAATTTGACTTTCTGATGACAACATTATAAAAATATGAGTCAATCAGCTTATTGATTTTTGTTGTTTATCATAACTTTCTGCAATTTTTCAGCTATATTCTGACTACCAGACTTATTGAGCGAGCAAAACCAGAGCGAATATTAAGAACTGATTGTGAAATCCATACCTTGGTTTGAAAGTGGCGCTGAACACTATAACCCTAACCCTAACCCCATGCCTTGGATATGTGTCTTGACCTAACACTTGAGGTGGGTAACAGGATTCAGACTCAGGTCAGTGATGTTAGGCTTGATGTCAGAAGGTCAACAACCTTTATCAATCTGCCACCAGGTCCATCAGCCAACCAGAAACAAGAATTGCCAGTGGTGGACATGTTTCTTTGCCAGATTAAGATTAAATGAGGAATGTTTGTACTAAGCTACAAATCATTTGAATTTTCCCAACTTAACCCCAACCATCTATTTGTGTGGTTGTGTACTTGCTGTAGTGTCAGACATGGTGTCTTGTCTGTACAGTTAAAGCAAACAAGAACACACCTGTGAAGCAAAACTTAATGAATATTTTTAAATGAATTTAGTGAAAAGATCAATTTCTCAGGAGTCTCAATGTTATGAAACATATAATAACAAATCTTAAGCAATCTGACCTTTTGCATCCTGCATTTCCTTAGAATCAGATAACCAACTGGCTTTCTCATCTACCCTGTCAACAGAAGGTCGTAACTTTGTATCCTGTAACGAAGATGGTTTGTCACTATCACTTTTAGCACTGTCCGATCTTTGTATGCTTGTTTCTATTTTTGTTGATTTAAACATATTTTTATTGATGAATTACATATTACATTTTTTTTCACAATACAATATAACATAGGATTCAGAAACAAGCATAGCGCTTATATTAATCCGTCTCCTACAATTATTGTTGCTGGTGTATTGCGTAGAGTTGGCATTTCAACGCGATGTTTAATGTCGGAATCGTTACTTGATAAATCGTCCATATCTTGCCGTAAAGACCTAGCTGATTTTAATTTGGGCTTTTCAAAAATTCCAGTTGGTGGTTTTTCCATTTCAATATTTTGTTTGGTTTCAATTGTCCAAGTGGTTTCAGAGAAGAAGCATTTTGAAACATTTTCCCCATAGGGTCCAATGTTAAACTAAGTCCTGCCGTAGCTGCCATTTTGAATTTCATATCGAAACAAAAAACCTTGAGATTGTAGAGGACCATCCAATGAACATTCATGTACAGTTTGGCTTTAATCATATTTGTAGTTTCTGCGAAGAAGTCATTTGAACATTTTCCCATAGGGTCCAATGTTAATCTATGACCTGCGATGGCGACCATCTTGGATTTCCGATCGGCATAAAAAACAGAAACTTGGTAAAGGACATTCCAATGATCATTCATTTACAGTTTGGGTTCAGTCAGTTCATTAGTTTCAGAGAAGAAGATCTTTGAAATTGCAGCCAATCAGAGCATATTATTGGCCCTGACCAAAGGTCCAGGTGAACTAAAAACAGGCGGTGAAAGATTCTTATGTGGTTTACTGAAGCATATATTAAAACTATTTTGGTCAAATTAATTTTCAAGACATTTACTTTAGAGAATTCAAAGAAAAAAGGTCAGAATATATTGCCTAGACCCGGAATACATAGTCTATTGTTCGGTTGGCTCATATATATCCAAGAGAGTTTTTTCAGTATGGTACAAAATGCCTGCTACATCGGCTATTTAGAAAAAAAAATTAACGGCGAAGAAGATGAAAAGATTTAATTTGATCCAAAAATAATCGCCCCTCGAATATCGTATGGTCGTCACTTTGAGATTATCATTGAATAATAGTGTACTATTTCTTCATTTAAGGGAATACATATTGCGTCATACAAATGCAAACCAATATTCAAGAAAATTGGTCAAGCTAAAACTTTATATCTTTCCTATGTATTCCAGCAAATTTTACTTTGCTACTTTCTTAATTGAACGGTGAAAGCGAAAGACAAACACATCTCTGTCGGACTATCGGACTGTTAGACTAACGGGCTGTCAGATTATAGCTATGCTCCCAAGTTCAATAAGTGTATATTAAAAGCAGGATTACACTTCAAAAATATAATTTGTCAGAGTTCGTAGATATCATATATTAATAAACATCTAGAAAAAAAATTGTTGATTTGAAAACTGGATTTTTAAGAATTTTTTTCTGAACATTTATAGAAATCAAACGGACTATAATACAAAATACTCAGATCTTATTTTATGTCCTGATATTCAGCTTAATTGGTCACAAATTTTTCTCTCGACTTTAGTGGCATCACAGATATAAACAAAAAAAAACATTTCATCAATTCTAAGAAAAGCTCTTAATCTTTCAAAACTAATCTACCCTATGACGTATTTACCAAACTTAGACCAAATATAATGAGATCAATTCATTATTTTTTTTATTTTATATGGTATGTAAAATTTGAGAGAGTAAAGCCAACACATTATTGTGGAGCCTCTGTTAAGATTACCCGTGTTTCAATTGGTATTGAGAAAGCAGTTTGACAAACTGGAAAAGGAAATGATCCATTGTTTGAAGAAAATAGTCATTTTTTAACAGGTGAATCTTATTGTTGGACATTTAAAATGTTTATTGTGTTAAAATTTTTGCAGTTCTATAACTAAACTGACAGACACCTAAAACCTTACAGAAAGCCTTGTATCACTGATTTGACAACTGTTTTACCTGTTTTGTTCAAGTATTGTTGTAAATACTGTTATAGCGACAGCCGGAAACTTTGAGCCGTAATAAAAGGGGGGGGTTTGGCGCTTTAAAATCTGATTCAACCCACCATTTCTTTAGAAATGCCTGTACCAAGTCAGGGTCATTACGGTTTTCACAGTTTTCTGGTTGTTGACTGATTTTGTCTGTTTATATACTTATGAGTTTTGACTTTCCCTTTGCTAGATTGTTCGGAGTTCGGTAATTTTGTTATTACCCTTATTCTCTCTTTTAGTTTTTTCTTCCACTGAGGTACTACTGAAGTATCTTTAGTTGGTTTTACATATGCCAGATTTGTTGTAGATGGAGACTTTTCCCGTAAATCTTTAGATTTCAACCAACTTGGTGCATAGTGGTCTCTATCTGAAAAAAAAATGTTGTGTGAAGAATGTCACATGTTAAATTGGTAGTACATGTGGATCAATTCTAATGTACGGTACATTTTAAAACAAATGTTTAACGTTCAGATCAACACAAAATATATACATTTTGTTCAGGAGGGTTCCAGCCGAGTGTTATTTCAAATGGTTCAATGGTTTCCCAGAATAATTTAATTATTTCTTCTAGAATTATCACCCTTTGATAATCTTTAAAACAACAGATATGTTTAAAGTCATTGTAAAGTAATAGTGTTGCTTGTTTCCTTGAATTAGGAGAGGATAAATATCAGCAAGTGCTATTATCCAATACTTTTCATTTTTCGGAATACATTATTTTTAAACATATAAACTTGTCCTTGTCAGGAATCAGAGAAATATTAAATAACGAAATGTCAACAATCTATGCATGGATCACTAAGTGGCTAGTAAACTTTAACCTTCAAAAAGACAGAAACTATGACGATCACTAGAAAAATGTAACCATTGTTTTATCTGCCTCTTAAAATGAATAATACAATAATAAATCAAGCTACAGAACATAAACATCTCGGTTTAGAAATTTCAAGCTGGAAAAAAAATATTGATTTGATAACGGAAGAAAGCTTTTACTAAAGTTAACATAGTTAGAGAATTCAAATTCATTCTATATAAGGCAACCTCAGATATTTTTTTATCTTACCTTCATTCGGCCAATTTGGAATATGTTGACGTCATATGGAATAATAAGACATTGTTCTAATTGTTCAAATTGAGGCAACTCATTAATAATCTATATATAGAAATGGGTTGGGAAATGTTACAGGCAAGGAATAAACACCATAAAAAATAGATTTATATATACTGGTAAGTGGTCTTGTATCCCTTTTACTTACTGAAAATGAGGGTCACCAATAACTTTGAAACTACACGTGACTACAACACTGGACAGACCTCAAGTATTCTTCCAGTTTGTGCTAGGACAACTTTATACAATAATTATTTTTTAACATCTACTGTAATATCATGGAATAACGAACCCATGGCAACAAAAATAGTAGGTGTCCTTCATCTCTCAAGTCCTATTATAAGTCAAAATGTATAAAGAAACCTATTTAATATTACCCTGGAACACAAATTACACCAGTTAGTTACATGTATTTCTTCCCTTAGAGATTTATATTATGTCATTAATGTTACTTTATAACTAACAGATAGGGAATAATATATATTAATATAAACTTGTTTTCCCAATTCTATTAATTACCTTGTATCATGTATAGTTCAGTATTGTAATTTTATGTGGAATTAACTAATAAGATAAATATTTTTGAATTAAACTACTTACTTGCAGTCCTTTTAATCTTCAGATAAACTCCATCATGATTAGACACTGAAGACGTCAGTCTATTACCTGACGAAGTCCTGTGTCCATTTACAGCAATATCTGTTGCTTCCTGTTGAGGGTTAGAAGACTTCGGTGGTGTACCTTCTAGACTCTTGTCTTCTACAAATAGAATGGAGGACTAGATTTAAAACCATCAATATTTACATATTCAATACTCTTCTTGGTGACTGCATATTCATGTTGTACGGGTTCAACAATATTTCAGCAATACTGGTGGAGAAATCGAAAACACCCTTTTTGGCACCTTTGAACCACTTGTTTCTGTGGTTGATTTCTGATTGCAAAACAATCCTATAAACTTTAAGGTCAATCTAATGAGCATTCCTAACCAAGATTGGTTTCAACTGGCCCTGTGGTTTCAGAGAAGAAGATAAAATGTAAAGGTTTAGGGATCATTGGGTCAGGTGAGCTAAACATCAATTTGACTTTCTGATGACAACATTATAAAAATATGAGTCAATCAGCTTATTGATTTTTGTTGTTTATCATAACTTTCTGCAATTTTTCAGCTATATTCTGACTACCAGACTTATTGAGCGAGCAAAACCAGAGCGAATATTAAGAACTGATTGTGAAATCCATACCTTGGTTTGAAAGTGGCGCTGAACACTATAACCCTAACCCTAACCCCATGCCTTGGATATGTGTCTTGACCTAACACTTGAGGTGGGTAACAGGATTCAGACTCAGGTCAGTGATGTTAGGCTTGAGGTCAGACGGTCAACAACCTTTATCAATCTGCCACCAGGTCCATCAGCCAACCAGAAACAAGAATTGCCAATGGTGGACATGTTTCTTTGCCAGATTAAGATTAAATGAGGAATGTTTGTACTAAGCTACAGATCATTTGAATTTTCCCAACTTAACCCCAACCATCTATTTGTGTGATTGTGTACTTGCTGTAGTGTCAGACATGGTGTCTTGTCTGTACAGTTAAAGCAAACAAGAACACACCTGTGAAGCAAAACTTAATGAATATTTTTAAATGAATTTAGTGAAAAGATCAATTTCTCAGGAGTCTCAATGTTATGAAACATATAATAACAAATCTTAAGCAATCTGACCTTTTGCATCCTGCATTTCCTTAGAATCAGATAACCAACTGGCTTTCTCATCTACCCTGTCAACTGAAGGTCGTAACTTTGTATCCTGTAACGAAGATGGTTTGTCACTATCACTTTTAGCACTGTCCGATCTTTGAATGCTTGTTTCTATTTTTGTTGATTTAAACATATTTTTATTGATGAATTACATATTACATTTTTTTTTCACAAAACAATATAACATAGGATTCAGAAACAAGCATAGCGCTTATATTAATCCGTTTCCTACAATTATTTTTGCTGGTGTATTGCGTAGAGTTGGCATTTCAACGCGATGTTTAATGTCAGAATCGTTACTTGATAAATCGTCCATATCTTGCCGTAAAGACCTAGTTGATTTTAATTTGGGCTTTTCAAAAATTCCAGTTGGTGGTTTTTCCATTTCAATATCTTGTTTGGTTTCAATTGTCCTAGTGGTTTCAGAGAAGAAGTATTTTGAAACATTTTCCCCATAGGGTCCAATGTTAAATTAAGTCCTGCCGTAGCCGCCATTTTGAATTTCATATCGGAACAAAAAACCTTAAGATTGTAGAGGACCATCCAATGAACATTCATGTACAGTTTGGCTTTAATCATATTTGTAGTTTCTGCGAAGAAGGCATTTGAACATTTTCCCATAGGGTCCAATGTTAAACTATGACCTGCGATGGCGACCATCTTGGATTTCCGATCGGCATAAAAACCAGAAACTTGGTAAAGGACATTCCAATGATCATTCATTTACAGTTTGGGTTCAGTCAGTTTATTAGTTTCAGAGAAGAAGATCTTTGAAATTGCAGCCAATCAGAGCATATTATTGGCCCTGACCAAAGGTCCAGGTGAACTAAAAACAGGCGGTGAAAGATTCTTATGTGGTTTACTGAAGCATATATTAAAACTATTTTGGTCAAATTAATTTTCAAGACATTTACTTTAGAGAATTCAAAGAAAAAAGGTCAGAATATATTGCCTAGACCCGGAATACATAGTCTATTGTTCGGTTGGCTCATATATATCCAAGAGAGTTTTTTCAGTATGATACAAAATGCCTGCTACATCGGCTATTTAGAAAAAAAAATTAACGGCGAAGAAGATGAAAAGATTTAATTTGATCCAAAAATAATCGCCCCTCGAATATCGTATGGTCGTCACTTTGAGATTATCATTGAATAAAGGTAATAACAAAATTACCGAACTCCGAACAATCTTACAAAGGGAAAGTCAAAACTCATAATTATATAAACAGACAAAATCAGTCAACAACCGGAAAACTGTGAAAACCGTAATGACCCTGACTTGGTACAGGCATTTCTAAAGAAATGGTAGGTTGAATCAGATTTTAAGGCGCCAAACCTCCCGCTCTCATTACGGTTCAAAGGTTCCGGCTGTCACTGTAACAGTATTTAAATACAGGAACAAAATAGGTAAAATAGTAGTCAAAGCAGTACCATATTCGGTGACGTAAATGTCAAAAATATTTTTACGTCACACATTGACAAAAAAAATTCTTGACATTTTTGACTTCTTTATCTTTATACATTTTCACTATATGAAAATGCATCGCTTATAATTTTTTCTGCAGAGACGGAATATATTTCGACAAGATATTGGTATCGGAATATAAACTTTTTAAGAAATCGAATAAGGCGAATCTTTTTATAGCCCTGGTCCAGTAGCCTGTTTCTCAGATGAAGATGACGTTTCAGGAAATCAGAATAATTGCTACTGGCCCTTGCATAGCGAATAATAGTGTACTATTTCTTCATTTAAGGGAATACATATTGCGTCATACAAATTCAAACTAATATTCAAGAAAATTGGTCAAGCTAAAACTTTATATCTTTCCTATGTATTCCAGCAAATTTTTACTTTGTTACTTTCTTAATTGAACGGTGAAAATGAAAGACAAACACATCGCTGTCGGACTATCGGACTGTTAGACTAACGGGCTGTCAGATTATAGCTATGCTCCCAAGTTCAATAAGTGTATATTAAATTTATTTTCAATAAAATTTATTTATTTATTTATTATTTCATTTCTTTTTCCTTATTTTAGCTTGTTCGTGTCAATATTTATACAATCTTATGTTAACATCAAATTGCATGTGTCGACCCTACATGTATGTAGATACTAACAAGTTAAAATAAGGAAAAAGAGATGAAATAATAAAGAAATAAAGAAATTTTAATGAAAATAAATTTGCAAACAGAAAGTTAGAAAAAAGGGGGTGATAAGTCCGTTTCACGAGCGCCTGTGCTCAATCGATGGTTGAAATGGCCATTCTGACTCTTCAAATATATATTCTCCAGACACACGTATATTTCTTTTATATTATATATATATATATCAGTTTTATTTTATCATTGCGAAAAAAAGGAGACAAATGTGCTAAAGACGTTAGATTCAAACAAGACGACTTCAAGAGTCTGAATAGCTTACCTGGCAAACCGTACCCTATACGTTTGTGAATCTATGCTCATAGAGAATAGCCGAAAAATGCAAAAATCGTTAAAAACTGACATTTCAGAGGCTATAATCTACCACCTGTAATCCGATTCCAGGAAGGTAGATCTTGTCATGCTGTTCAAATTTTCAATTAAGATTGACCTTCTATCTTCTATAATAATATTATATATTCAAGATAATAGCCGAAAATGCAAGAATAGGTAAAAACTGACATTTCAGGGGCCATAACCTCATGCTGATCAATTTCGCAGTTTACATTGAACACCTATCTCTTATAGTTTTCAAGATAAAAGCCGAAAATAGCAAAACTTGACATTTCAGGAGCAATATCCCATATAAGGGGTCGTCGTACAACTTCAACCTGATGGAGAGTTTTGTAGAACTTCATTAACTGAACATTTAAGTAAGCAAAGGTTTTTTCTCTATCTATAATAGTTTTCAAAATATTAGCCAACAAGTGCAACGACTTCGACCTAATGGAGACTTTTTTAGAGCTTTTGACCCTGAAGAAGGAAGGTCGCCTGCATTTTCCTCTATCTGCAATAGTTTTTGAGATATTAATTAGCAAAAAACTGCAGTTTGACCCCTATGTTGATCTATGTTCTATTTTAGCAATGGCGAACATTTTTTTAGTCATCGTTAATGTCGGACACAATTTTTAATCTAGATAGCTTAAAGATAATTGTGGTCAAGCTTGGTTATAATCTCTTCGGTAGTTTTAGAGGAGAAGATCAAAATTTACGACGACGACGACGACGGATGCCAAATGATAGCAATAGCTCACTTGGACCTTCGAACCAGAAGAGTTAAAACTAAGTTGATAGTTAAAATTTACATGAAGAAAGTGGAGATCTAATTACTACTAATCCTTCAATCATTAGAGCGTCCGTTTAGTGCTTATTTATGAATACAATTTAGGCTAATCGTCGAATGCAGTATACATAAATATTTTAAACATTTTGATTTGAGGAAAATCGAAAAAGTTTCCCTTTTTTTTCTATTATCTTTACAAACTTAATCATCTGTATATTTTGGGAGCGACCGTTGCATCTATATGGCGGGGGACAAACCTGTATCTTTATGGTTATTTCCATGTATCTATGTACAAATTTACATGATCCTGCAACTTAAGGTTGCTGAGATATGAACTCTGGCGTTGAACTCGATCAAAGTCAATGAAGCATGAAATATGGGTCAAAGTGACCTACTCTTGCCTGGATGCTAACCTACCATCTCACATGCATCTATTTACAAGTTTACAGGATCCTACAACTTATAGTTAACGAGAAAGCAAAAATTCGAAATTGCGACAGCGAAGAGGCGAAATCGAAATCATTTCTCCATTTTGCGTTTCAATCTTTTCAGGTTTCCGGCTCTCGCTTATTCCCGTTTTTTTTCTTGCATCTTCGCAAGCAGGAGGGTGGCCGAGTGGTCAAGGCGCTGGACATTAAAACCACGATGTCGACACCGTTGTGGGTTCGATCCTCATGTGTGTCAAGATTTCAAGACACTTTCCATAGCTCAGGGTTTCGTCGATTTTCCAGCTTGAAATATCGGGTTCCTCCCCCCCCCCCCCCCCACAAGACTGGTGACCTTGCGAGAACCCCATATCTGTAAAACGGTCGTTCATTTTGCCGTCGGAAAACTTGCCTTTAAGTTTCCCATGCCTTCACATTCGCGTTGTGAGTTCGACCTACGATTAGGCTAGGTTTAAGGTAAGGTTTAAAATTAGGATTAAGTTAAGGCCTAGGTTTAGGGATAGTGTTGGATCGAGGGTTTCGGTGAGGATTAGGCCTAAGGGTAGGTAAAGGTTTAGCCTAGAGTTGGCATACTTTAAAGGTCTTAGTTGGGTAAGCTTACGTTGAAGTCAGGGTTATGTTAAGACGAGGGGGGAAATTTACTACATAGCCATTTTTCCGGGGGGGAAATTCTACTATATAGCCATTTTTCCGGGGGTGGCTATATAGTTAACTTTCCGGGGGGGGGAATGGCTAGGTGGAAAACTACTATAGGACACCGGAACGTCAAGTGTTTTTGCTTCTGGACTTTTAGGTTGTTCTCTTCTTTGAGGTAAGGGAGTA
Organism: Bathymodiolus septemdierum; assembly: GCA_963383655.1. NCBI lineage: Eukaryota > Metazoa > Mollusca > Bivalvia > Mytilida > Modiolidae > Bathymodiolus > Bathymodiolus septemdierum. The sequence continues at coordinate 57,006,018 of OY726525.1, read as the reverse complement.
CTCTTTAACATAGGAATTCGAAACGTCCCTTCTTCTTTTTCTTGATTATCAGTTCCTCTTACATTCTGAACACTTTTTAAGTGAGGCACAATAAAAAAAAAATTCATAATCTGATATAGGTGGAGATTTTAATTCTAACTCAAATTTTTGGCACACTTTTTAAATCAGGCATTTCAAGCTGAGACTAATATTTCTCAATGTCTCTGTAGGTTTTGGAACATTTCGTATTTGAGACTTTTCAAAATATATTCCATAGTTTGTATTGTTCGTGCTAGTTTCTTCAGTATTGTGCTCTAATGATATTTCTATGTCAGAATCATTTGTTTCAACTTTTTTTAATCTTGATATATTCAAAATTTGAAAAACAAATTTTATAAAAAATGTAGAAACTTTTTCATAAATAATTTTAATTTTTACTCAGCCTACTTAAGCATAGTTTGTATAATGTAACAGCTGCTTATATCAAATTTCATTTATGGGTTAGGATTATGGTGTTTATTGCCACTTTCAACAATATTTCAGTTATCGTCCCGGTATATGTTTTCGCAGCATGTCATATGTTTTCGTATCATCCATTTCATTTTGATTTCCAGTGCACGCGCACAGGCGCTCGTGAAACGAACAACCCCCTTTTTTCTAACTTTCTGCTTACAAATTTATTTTCTATAAAATTTCTTTATTTCTTTATTATTTCATCTCTTTTTCCTTATTTTAACTTGTTCGTGTCAATATTCATACAATCTTATGTTAACATCAAATTGCATGTGTCGACCCTATTAGATACTAATAATACAGAAGGCATGCAACTCGGCAGGTTTAAAAATCGTACCCCTGATCGCTTCGAGTACATTTATTGCACCTTATTTCCATTGTGTCATTCAAACTAGGATATGTATCCATTCCTAAAAGACGCATCTTTTTGCCCCTGTTTTTGTTTCGTGCATACGATATCTCAGTTCTCCAGAATTTAAAGATTTTCACACATTTATTGCCAAATTTTTCGTATAAGGACCCACAACTGACAGAAGTGACGTACCACTGCATTAACTTCAACGATAGGGTAAAAAAAGTTCCATATTTAAATTTTTGGAACTCTTAGAAGAGTTATGAGAGACTATATATATGTACAATCAACAATGTATGTCATAGACGTACATTTCTTATTTTTAATGACATAAGAAATATTGTTTGTTGTACATTTTGTTTTGTACATCACGGTAACTACTAATAATAACTAGCGTGCTTGCTTCGAGTGCAGTAGATCGTGGGTTCGAGCCCCGATCGGATCAAACCAAAGACTATAAACATTTTATTTGTTTCTTCTGCGCTAAGCACACAGCATTAAGGAGAAAGAGCCAAGTCAGGTTTTCTCGGAATCAGGATAATGTGTCCCAGTGGGACGACATGTCTATCAACAGACTGTTGTTTCAGTGATCTAGCACTATAGAAATACAACTAAGCGTGTTAGTCTAAGACGAAGTGCACCTCATCATCATCTCATTGAAAAATAACATGTACTCGATATGATATAGCTGAAAAGTTGCTGAGTTGGCGTTAAGCAACAATCACTCCCTCACTCTATATTTCAGGTAAAACATGCTTTAAAAAAAGGATACCGAGGTAATTTTATGACAAATTTTGCTGAAAATTTGGCTCACAAACTCTAAATGTGTTGAAGTTAGTGTCATAATCTTCATATAATTGTCTGGCTTACAGTTTTCAATTTTCTTGAAGATATTATTATAGTGGTTTGTCATAGATTTTGTAATAAGATTGCTCAGATCATTTATGCGTCTTTCATTAATATGCTGAAATTTAACAATTACAAACCAAACAATTTACAACAAAAGCGAAACAATTCTCTAAATGCTCTTTTTATCAATAAAACATGTCCTGCCCTTTGCTGACACCCTGCTCCTTTCAAATTCTAACTGGAGCACTGGATTATATATATACGAAGACAAACTATCTTATAAAACAAAATACACTATATTTATCAGCGATGACATTTCTGCATATTTTGTTGCCCCTTTTCCGCAAATTTTAACAATTAATTATATTTGTGTCTAATCCACAAACTTAAAATATGAAATAGAGGTAAGAACAGGTATTCATTCGCCGAATTAGGTGGAGGACAGTTTCTTAGCAGACATCCAGTCAGCTACATACTTCAAACTCTGCTCTCTCGATACCAATTCTCAGCTTACGTAGTAGTGAAATAGAAAAGTTACAGTATTTCATTGAATGCTATGAACAGTACACTTCTGGGACGAGTTCGAGATTGAATCACATCAGCAGCATGTGCCACACATTTGTTGCCAGGACCGGATTGTAGAGTAAGAGTTCATGCTTTTACATTATCAACGTTAGATGTAACAGAATTCTATTTTCACTTAAAACAACGGTGTAGAAAAAGGTGTGGAGTTTTTTGAGGTAATGGTTGGCAATGTCTGGGTACTCATACAAGTTTGGATTTCTACCTGATTATAGAACAACTGCTTTTCCGCAGTTCGATTTGGAAAAAAAAATGATGACCTTTGTCCAAAAGTTGTATTTTTTTGGTCAATAACATAATGTCTGTAAAAAAAATCGAAAATAGCCGATTTTGCTTAAATTAAAACGGAGACATAATAATTCGGTCCGGAGGTTTTAACATAGATTGATTCATTGATGTACCCGCTCTCTCCATCTTTGAATAGCTTTTCTCAAGTCCAGGGTATTATAACTGAATAGTAAATAAATGCATGCCTTAATTTTCTACGTACTCGGGATTCTTCTTACTTTTGTACTTCGGAAACCCTTTCGCTTTCGGTGCCTATGTAATGGAGAATACACTCCAACTGTAGATTCTTAAAAATAATCAACGAGACCCGTAAGGGTCGAGTTGATTATTTTTGAGAATCTACAAGTTGGAGTGTATTCGATAACATAATACATTTCCATAAACGGGACAACTTCAATTTTAAAATCATAAATTTTCCAAATATGTGCAGCAATATACCAGCTTCTCCTGCATATGGTGTTTACATCTCGCAATTGATTCGCTATGAAAGGGCCAGTAGCAATTATTCTGATTTCCTGAAACGTCATCTTCATCTGATAAACAGGCTACTGGACCAGGGCTATAAAAAGATTCGCCTTATTCGACCTCTTAAAAAGTTTATATTCCGATACCAAGATCTTGTCGAAATATATTCCGTCTCTGCAGAAACGATTATAAGCGATGCATTTTCATATAGTGAAAATGTATAAAGATAAAGAAGTCAAGAAAAATGTCAAGGATATTTTTTAATTAATGTGTGACGAAAAATAAAAATGACATTTACGTCACCGAATATGGTACTGCTTTGACAACTATTTTACCTATTTTGTTCCTGTATTTAAATACTGTTATAGTGACAGCCGGAGCGTTTGAACCGTAATGAGAGCGGGAGGTTTGGCGCTTTAAAATCTGATTCAACCCACCATTTCTTTAGAAATGCCTGTACCAAGTCAGGGTCATTACGGTTTTCACAGTTTTCCGGTTGTTGACTGATTTTGTCTGTTTATATAATTATGAGTTTTGACTTTCCCTTTGTAAGATTGTTCGGAGTTCGGTAATTTTTGTATTACCCTTATTCGATAACATAATACATTTCAATATGCAACAGTGTTTTCATTTGATATTTTTACCCTTTTAATATTTAGAAAGCTAAATAAGCCACAATTAACAAAAATTAAACAATAAAATTGTATCGGCATTTGTGCTGTCGATTCTCGTTTATATTTAGATATTTCAAGGTCTTTCAAGTGAAAACAATTGTCTGTATTTAGATATTTCAAGGTTTTTCAAGTGTTCCAAACTGTTCACCTATGGTTTGTCTGATTTGTTATACTTGCGGTCTGTTCGTTAGTTGTTTTTGTATTGCGAGAAATGTTCACGTACTCGTCAGTTCTGAACATAAATTATGCTAGATACGTTAACGTAACCCTCATTCCGCTTGTGCTCCAGTTAGGGTTACGAATCGGTCCCATTCAACGTATGGGAGCAAATTAAAATTTACGTTAAGTGAATATTTCAACTTTCTTTTTGCATATCTGGTCATAACTTATTATTCCCTACAATTTTTAAGTAATGGCGATAGGAAATAAGTGTTACAATACCTGTTTCTACCTTCACGATCGATTTAGTATTCGAAAATTGTTTCTTGTCCGCCATGGCACCTTACGTATACTCTCGTGATGGGCGGAGCCTATCCATATATGGATCTGAATGCCAAATATAAAAACTTACTACGATGTTAAATACTACGATTGATCCAAATAAGGATATCTCCAAAACGAAGCAAGTGCACGTGAAATAGCAACTTGTAAGCAAAATGTCGGACAGAAAGAAGATTTCATTCATTCAAATTTTCAGATGGATATAAGTCTACCATGGTTGATGCAGCGTTTACTTAACACCTCAAGCTTTACCTAAATATATGTATCTTTCACTCCCGTAAATTTTTCCAACCACTTACAACGGAATTAGGACAAAAAACCGCCCGGTGTGAATCACTCCGGGCGCTGCTCCCATACGTTGAATGGGACCGATTCATAACCCTCGCTGGGAGCAAAAGCGGACTGAGGGTTACGTTATCGTATCTAAAATTATGCCAGATCTGAAATACTTGTATCGTGTTTTGTATATTATTGATCAATTGCTTTTTTAAACAAATTGTTGATATTTTTTTAGCAAAGATTACTATCAAGTGTCATATACACTAATTATAGAACATATTAGTGTGGTCACTGTAGCCGAGTGACCAGGAAAGACTGATACTTTTAAGATAGTAAGAAGAAGAGGGACAAAGATAGTGCCAAGCTATAAGGCAGCAAAAATAGCTCATTTTTTCTAAAAGAATAAAAATGTACAATGAATAGAAAAATTAATACAGATAAGTGTAATGGTTTAAGCAATGTATGTAAAATGAACTGTATTTTTGCATTATGTGTTGAACAAAAATATGATATTGTACGTTTACAAGAGACATTTTGGAATAATGATTTCATAGAAAAGGTTAAACGAGATCAAATTATATGGGAAGGAGGAATTTTTTACAGTAATGGAGAAAATAATAGACAAGGAGTTACTATTTTAATAAAAACAAAATTTAAAATGTATTTTTTGAAATAGAAAGAGAAGATGGTCGATACATGCATATTATTATTAAAGGTAAAATAGAAGATAAACATATAGATATTTATAATATATATGCTCCAAAATTCAATAAATGAGATGTGCATTTTTTGAAAAATACCAAAAAAAAATCATTAACAATGGATAGTGTAGTTGCTGGAGATTTCAATACTACTCTATCACAAATTGATAGATCAGGAAAATCAAAACATGTACATGATAAAGTTGTAAAATCCTTATTAAATATTATGAATGATAAACAACTGTATGATGTGTGGATAAATAGAAAGGAGTAGGTATGATAAGGGCAGAAATAGGCCTAAAAAATAGACAAATTATAAATGAAACGTATAGCTTTCGTTGTTTCTTGATTTTATAAGACCTTTACCCCAACTACTATTTTGGTAACAATTTTCCATATTTGCACGTGCGATGACATCACACTAGTCAATGAAAAGTCTATCGTTTCGTGAAAATATATGAAATCTAACAAGAAATGTGTATTTAATGTCAATTTTCAGTATAACCACAAGCAGGTACCAACGGCATATTTTAGTATGATGTTTAATATACATAAACACATACCTCATTTAATTTTTGTGTTGGTACCCGAGTGTGGAGAGTATGAAATCTGCAATAAAAAAATTATTTTAAGGTCGATTTCTCGTCAGCGGCCATTTTTTATTGACCGTTTTCATTCGTAATAGACAGAAATAGAAATCGACATTTTAATCTCATCCAAAATAAAGTTGGTTATCGTAGTTGTTTTGCTACGGGAGTAAAGCTTGAACAATTTTTATGAAACATTTTTGACGTTAAATAAATTTTGGAGGTGATTTACTGCCGACCTGATTGTGCATTGAGTCCGACGTGTTTTTTTTTCTAACCCTCAGTGGAATTTCATGTGTTACTATACTAAAGTATACTTTAATATTATCCCCACAATTCACAAAAAGTACAGAAAACAAAACAAGCAACCAAAAAGAAAATTAGTATGTCATCGGAATTTTCTATTTTTAGTAGTCCCTTTACTTATTTTTTTTTTTTTTTTACTTTAACAAATATATTTTATTTAGCTCTTTCGCAAAGTGAATTCCTGATGAATAATTGTATTAGCGTAAATTTGATTTATATATAGCTTAATATTAACGTTACGGTGGCATAATGGTTTAGCACACATGACTGCCGATAACAACATCGTGAGATCAATATTTTATTCTTACTTATTTCAATAAAATATGGAAAAACAAGCAATATATTTGATAATTCATAATTCATCTAATACCGTACATATAACGATATAACGTGCATGTTTTAGCATAGTACACGGATGTCAGGTTTGATTTACATATTCGGTGTTTTGTTTATAATGGTCCTTTTGTTAACCTTACTAAGAATTTCATTGATATAGTCTATCGTTTATGAGTCAGTGCTAAATGTATAGTATTACTTGGAATTTTAGTGGTATGATTTTACTTTAATGGGCCATGACCGATAATACAGTATTACCAGGCATTCTATTTATATAATCTATCACGTTTTACTTTTCTCAACAAAAAAAGTTTGAAGATACCGTAAATATAAATTACCGTCTTCCAATCAAAGTATACTACCGTATTTGTACTCTTAGTCATATCAGAATCGAAAAAATCATGGAAGCCAGAATGTGTTTTGAGTTTTAACATGGATTGGCGGATATTGGTAAATTTTATCCCTCGCTTCTGACTCGGGATAAAATACTATTCTCTGATGTTCTCGTGGCAAGTAGAATTTTCATTGCCTGAAAAGGTACTTTTAAACCTTCAGGGAAGCCGTGCGGTGACAGAAAATGAATAATCGCTCTCACCTATGTGCTGTCCATTTACATTGTGCACAGCAGACGACACACATTTCACAAGATGACAGAAAATCAATAATCGCTCTCTGTGATCTTTGTCCAAAGATACACGTATTTATGTTTTTCCTATAATAAGGACATACTTATTAATGTTGGAAAATGGGGTATATAACATCTCGAGACTAATAACGTATAATATCCGCCAATCCATGTTAAAACTCCCAACACATTCTGGCTTCCATGATTTATTTTTTTAATTATTCAACATGGATTATATCCTCTCCTGCCGCTATAGCGCTACTTTACCATGTTATGCAGTTGACTTGGTTCCTTTGACATTTTAATTACTCAGAATAATTTCCTCTCATGATTTAAAAAAGTAAAAAGATCAACATTCGGTTATAAAAAGATTTAAGAAAAGCAATTTACAGAGCTCAGCATTGACGAATTTCTGCGGTTGCTAGGGATAATATTTGGTTACTAGGGACATTGTAAGGTTTAAGGAATTCTTATAATATATACTGGTTAGTAAATGATAAGATGTCTCTAGATCTGCTATGGTGCTGTTGTAGAATTTTTTTCTTTGATTAAATAAAAGGTCCATGAGATCTACAGGGAAATACTGTGCATAGGGAAACCTGTTGCTATGGACGGGACATAACTATGAATAAATATATCAAAATGTATAGCTTGACAAAAATGTACCGCTTAATCAAATATCAAATCAAAAGATCGTAGATGTCAAAATTCAACCATTAATTGCAATAATATAGGATAATTTAATGTTTACAAAACCGTTGCTAGAGTGACAAAACTACACAAAAATACTATATGCTACCATAGAGAATTGGAATATTATTTTTAGAGTGTACATACACAGAATATAACATTTTGTCGAAAAGACTATGCAAGATATGTAAAATAAAACCACCATATTTGAATTTCCAATGATTAATTGGACCCTCCTCCATTTACGTTGCTAAGCAACAAAGGACAAAGTGAAATTATCAAAAAAAACAAGATTCTTACCTTTCAATGATTGTGTTTAATATTATATCTACATAAACAATTTCTGAGATTGGGCCAAAATCTATCCTTATCATACCCACTCCTTTGTATTGCAAAGTATATTCAAGAAAGCAAAATTGTTGAAATATTTTTAGCACAAAGTAGATTAGATTATTTTTTAGTATCAGAGGAATTAAAATCAATGGTCAAAAACATTTACTATAATGATTCTTCATTTAGTGATCATAGTATTGTGAATATGAAAATAGATTTATCAAATGTTGAAAAAGGACCAGGTGTATGGATATTCAGTAACTCCTTTTTACAAGATGAATGTTATGTATCAAAGATAAGAAAGATATTTGCAGATGAAATTGGATCAGAATTTTATGGGATAATATTAAATTCAAAATTAAGAAATTAAGTCAAATTTATGGAAAAGAAAAGTATAAAGAGAGAAATAAAGAATTTTATAAGTTACAAAATAAAATTCAAGAAATGTCAATAAGATCTACAAACGTGTTTAATATTGATACTAATAAATATTTTGATATGAAAAATGAACTGCAAGAATATGAAAAACACAAATGTAATGGAGCAATTCTAAGATCTAAAAGTAAATGGGCTCTTGAGAGTGATAGGAACACTGCATATTTTTTTGCAAAATTTAGAAAAATCCAGACAGAATGCTAAGTCAATTTCTCAAATAAAAAACTTAGAGGGAAATATAGTTAGTGAAACAAATGACATTTTATATACTGTACATGATTATTATAAACAATTGTTTTCATGTGTTCAAACTGAAGATGAATCAATTCATGTTATATTACAATTAATTCATGCTTCTGTAGATGAAAATAATGTTGAAATGTGTGATGAGGATATCAGTATCAGTGAAATATATAAATCATTGAATGGTATGTCAAAAGGTAAAACACCTGGACCAGATGGTGTGACATCTGAATTTTACTTATATTTTTTTTTAATGAGCTGCAATCCGTTTTTAAATATGTGTTTGATTGTATAGAAGAAAACCATGAGTTATCAAGATCTATGAAATATAGTATTATTAACTTGATTTATAAAGAAAAAGGAGAAAAAACTGATTTGAAAAAATTTAGACCTATAAGTCTGTTAAATGTTGACTATACGATTCTAGCCAGAATAATGTCTAATAGATTAAAAAATCTTTTACCACATATTATATCAGATAGTCAAAGCTGTTGTATCTTAGGCAAGGATATTTCAGATACACCTTGAGGTGTAAATGATATTATTCACCTTGTAGAACTGGATGAATTAGAATGTTTTCTGTTAAAAACTGACCAAGAAAAAGCATTCGTTAGAGCTGACCACAAATACTTGTTTGCAGTTCTAGAAAAATATGGTTTTGGTGTCAAATTCAGAAATTGAATAAAAATATTTTACATTAACATACTTAGATCTGTTAAATGTAATGGTTTTTTGACCCCTTATTTCAAATTGAAAAACTCAGTAAAACAATGATGTCCAATATCAGCTCTATTGTATGTGCTTTTAGCTGAACCCTTAAGTGAGGCAATAAAAAAAATGATAACATAAAAGGAATACAAATTCCTAATACAGATAGAGAAGCTAAACAAAAATCACATGCTGATGATACAACATTAATATTGTCTCACACAATTTCTATTAAAGAAACTTTTAAAGTGTTTGATCTTTATGGTAAAGCATCAGGTGCAAAACTTAATAAAAGTAAGTCTGAAATATTAGTATTAGGTAGAAGAAAAATAAGCAAAACAGAATTAAAAGATTTAGAAATTAAAGAATGTGAGGAAATAGTTCAGCTATTAGGTATATGGATAGGAAAAAACAAAATGGTTGAATTGGGAGAATAAAGTCAATAAAATTACAAAATATGTGTACTTAATTTTTAGAAAATGAGAAGCTTGTCTCCTCATGGAAAGGTGAACGTTATTAGTCCACTTCTCATGTCCAAAATTTAGTACACACTTATGGTAGTGAATATTCCAGAAAAATATTATGATTTAATAAAAGATACATGTCTAAAATTTGTATGGAATGACAAACCCCATCTAATCTCATATAAAGTGATTATAAATAAATGTCAGAAAGGTGAATTAAATTTTCCAGAAATCTTTCAAAAGATGTTTGCATTCAGAATGAAATTGTTGTCAAGACTGTTAGATGAAAGCTACGTAGCATTTTGGAAAAGTACCTGCTTATATTTTTTTTCCAAAGTCGAGGAAATGAAATTAGGAATTGAAATCCTTTTTTGTAATATGAATTTAACTTGTCTTCCAGAGTTTTACCAAATTATGTTAAAAGCATGGTATACCGGGAGAATCACATTACCGCGACATTGCCAGATTTCGCAACTCATTACCGCGACATTTTTTCCTTTTTTTAGGTCGACATTACCGCAACATTTTTTTCTTTTAAAATACGGGTTTCTACAACTCATTATATAATTAGCGCTACATTTATAAACTGCCTTCAAGATATATACCTTACAAGAAAATATAAACATTGATGTTGACAAAGATAGTGTGTTTCATATTCCCTTATTTTTTAACCCAAAAATAGAAAGTAAAGGAAAAATGTTTACATTTTAAAGAATTTATTTCAGCAGGAATAATAAAGATCAAAGATATAGTATTTGAATGTAGGAAAGGTTTTCTAAAGAAAAATATATACTATAGTGGAAATGATATCAGAAGTTTTTCCAGACTTCAGAAATTAAAATTATAAAAGGTGTTAACAAAATATTTGAATCTTTACCGGAAGAATGGTTGAATATAGTAAAGGAGAATGAGAATACTCACAAAGACAAAATTGGTGTATTTAATCCAATTTTGAAAACAGACGATAAACTATCTGTCATGCCTGACTAGTAGACATTATGAATTATTTTTGTCAAAATTTACTAAAGATTGTGAACCAAAATCTATTCAAAAATGGTTAGACATATTTTCTAATTTGAATATCAGAACAATGAGTTCTCAATTTATGTTTTTCACAGAGTGATATAAGAGAAGTAGCATATAAACTGTTTCATAATGCTATTTTTACTAAGGAAAAGTTATTGAAATGTAAAATAATAAATGATGATTTATATCCAATATGTTCAATACAATCTGAGAATGTATATCACATGTTATTAGAATGTTCTTCTCTTCATAGTTTTAATGAATATATAAAGTGCTTTTTACATGATGTTCTGGCAAAAAGTACTCCTGATTTTGTGAATCAGTTAGACTTCGAAATTGTATGTATGTTTGGTTTATTACAAAACAGTAAATCAGTTAATTTTTATTTTGTAAACAATATCCTAGCAAATAGAAAATTTTGTATAATTAAAAGAAGAAATTTGGCTATCTGATAAGGCAAAATTCTCAATATAGAAAATTATTTTAGATCAACTGTGTTAAAGAATGTACAATATGCTTATGAATATTACAAAAGCACAAACAGTTTTAACCTGTTTGAAAAGTACTATGAGCAAAATAATCCAGTACTTTCAGTTTTAAACAATATAGTAGTCATAGAATTTTAGACAGCAATTTGTATTTGAAGTTTTAGTATTGGCAGAATAAATAGACAATTTATTAAAAAAAAAAAAAAAAAAAAAAAGATGGAAGTTTGAAAAGTCAAAGAAGGTGGTTCGATACCCGAAAATCCCAAAATATGTATCTCACGTTTTTAAGCCTAAAACAGTAAAAGGTTAAAGTTCATATATTCAAAAACAAAAAACAGTGAAAGGCTAAAGTGCATATATTCAAGATCAAAAGAATAAACTGTAGATTCTTAAAAATAATCCACTGTTCAACAATAGTGTGACGTCAGAGAAATGTATTATTTATTGATCATGCGCGATGTCAATGTGCTAAAGGTGTATTACCACTAAACATGGGTACCAGTCGAAAAGAACGTATGGGAAAGTAGTACATCAACAGAAAATGGATTCCTACATTGTTGGATAAAAAATAAACCCTATTAGAAACTGCAAAATACTGAATGTCAGCAGAAACCTACATATTTTAGAATAATTTTAACCCATATTTGATGTCCTTGTGGTTTTAAATAAAAAATTGATTGCATTGGAAAGAAACCACCTGAATTTGTGTTAAATCGAAAGTGAAAGTAGGATTTTTGACGGTAGACATCTTCAGACTGTCTGTTTTTTCCTATATGGCATTAAATGTATGTTGATTTTCGGAGTTAAGCTTCCTATTAGGTACCCCTTCCATGAGATATGAGTGTCACTTAGATTAAACTTAAGATGAATCCTGTATGAAAGCTCAATTTTTTTTTATTTAACATAGAAGGCTATGGAGAATTCTTTAGTGGTATTACACCTAAAAGGGATTTAATTATGAGGTCTGAAAAATTCACCATTTGCAATTGCAGGACTAAAGTTGATGACGAAAAGAAGACGAAAACAGTGTTGCAGATTTAATCCATATTAAATATTTATTCAAATGTCTAGTTGTTATGCTATGATTTCATCCCGTCACGTAATTGGTTTAAATTAAACGAAAAAAATGTAAATGTTTAAATAAACAGTCTTGATACCCATCACTGAAAAAAACACTAATGTTGTCAGTTCGAATCTCACCTAGACGAGGTGTACTCGATACAACATTATGTGATAAAGTTTGTCAGTGACTTGCGACTGGGCGGTGATTTTTTCCGGGTACTCCGGTTTCCTCCACCAATAAAACTGACCGCCACGATCTAACTGAAATATTGTTGAAAGTGTTGTTAAACACCATAAACCAAACCATCAAATATTAATCTCATTTGAACTGAATAAAACATTATATTGTATGTTTTGAACTGGGGTCCAGTTTGACGCCAGTTATAAATCAGGGACCGAGTACAAGCTTCTGGGTACCTCTTGTTTCATTTTGGTGTTATTTGTTTTACTTATTTCATTTTTGTCTATGCTTAGAAATGTATTTGAAACAAAGGTTGAATATGTTGGTATGCGAAAACACTGGCTTCATTAGTTCCGCCTAAACAACACGAGTTTCTCTGTTAATATCTTAATTACAATAGCAAGCGTCTTTAAGATGGAATATTTTGGCGTATTCTTGTTTGAAATATATAAACGCCATCACTAAGAATAATGTTCAAGAAGATTTGTTTTTCTTAGCATAAGAAAGAATATGGATGTAATTGTAAATAAATATGAGAGACTATTATTATATATATATATATATATATAGGGTCGACACATGCAAGTTGCTGTTAACATAAGATTGTATGAATATTGACACGAACAAGTTAAAATAAGGAAAAAGAGATGAAATAATAAAGAAATAAAGAAATTTTATTGAAAATAAATATGTAAACAGAAAGTTAAAAAAAGGGGGTGGTAATTCCGTGCGACGAGCGCCTGTGTATTAGGACACAAAATAAAGTAAAGCAACGTCTTTTTCATTGATTTATTTTCTTAGTTAGAAAGGATATGAATGTAAATAAACATTAGATACTACGCAACATTACACTTAGAACACAAATTAAAGTGGAGGAACAGCGCTTTTATTGTTCTACATTCTTGTTGCGTGCTAAAATGTTATGCTTTTTCCTTCAAAGTGCATAAGTTAGTTCCTTGTTACAGCAAAATCATTTGATCATGTACACAATATACAAATATGGGGCCGTCATGGCCATGATCGTATGGTAGTTGGATTTACAAGATCAGGGCGAGGTGTACAATATTATGTAATATAGTTTGTCAGTGACTTGTGACAGGTCGGTGGTTTTCTCCGGGTCCTCCGGTTTCATCCACCAATAAAACTGACCGCCACGATATAACTGAAATATTGTTAAAATTTACGTTAAACACCATCAACCAAACAAACAATTACCTATGCAATCAGTGCCTATCACCACTGATGCTGTGAGTTCGAATCTCGATCAGGGCGAGGTGTACTTGATATAACATTATGTGATAAAGTTTGTCAGTGACTTGCGACAGATCGGTGGTTGTTCTCCTTGTCCTCCAGTTTCCTCCACCAATAAAACTGACCACCTCGATATAACTGAAATATTGTTGAAGAGTGGTGTTAAGCACAATAAAACCAACCAAACAACCTTTTTGTTACAGCAAAATAATTTTATCATGTACACAATATACAAATGTAATAAAAATTAGATACCGGTATTTGATCGAATTTGATATCATTCACTAACATCTGAACAAAATGGGTTTCAAGTATTGTACGTCCGAAATTTCGTGGGAGAAGTTTATTTAATAGAACACTTTGATCTCGTATATAGGATTGTGTTTGCAAAACGATTTAAAGCCAAAATTCTCAGATTAGAAATATTTTTGATTCTCGAAACCAATCAAAATAAGATCAAAGAAAATGTCACATTCAAGTTTTCATTCTGTTGAATATGAGGGTGTGATCTGGGTAAAATAACGGCGATTTAAAATAATGTAATAATATGGATTAAGATATTTATGCCAAATGTTCAACACATATTAAGTGGATTTATTAAGGGTCGAATCATGAAGCCAAATTAAAATAATTTTTGTTTTCAAATTTTCATGTTTAAGGGTTTTCGAATTTTTATTCGTAATTCAGAGCTTTCCCGCACACAGTTATAACGCTTTGTACCGTTTTCGCCCACTCCCCACTCCTTTGGCTCTATTACTGGTAGAATTGACCCGCGTGTCTGATTCCAATAAATGACTGGTATCCAATGTCCCATCACGACACAATTTCTACAGCAGATACCTTGTATACAAAATGCCGGCGTAAATTATGAAATCAGTTTATGCTATAACAAGCAACACAGAAATAAGTTATGGTGAAACCTTTAGTTTTTTGAGGTATAAAATATACATATTGGAAAATAATAGCTGTAGTAAAATTTACCATGTTAAGAAGAATTTTTTTTCGGTCGTTCAATACAAAATTATGTTTTTATTTCATATCACAGTAACAGGAGCGAGAAACAGGATAGATATTTTTTTCCTTTCTTTTCTTTTATCATTTTATCTAGAATTTAGATATTTGAATCTAACAAAATTTATCATTGAAACATTAAACAAAATAGTTGTCTATACAACGAGTGGAAATTTGAGAAAAGGAAGTGAAATTTGATATCGTCTTATGATCGAGGTAAAAGTCCACGTTTAATACAACCAAATCGAAAAAAAAAAATTAAGAATATCTCCTATTTTATTTATTACTTAAGAGTGTAATATTTTTAAACAGTGATGGTCAACAATTCCATCTTTAACAACAAAGCAAACAGCCACCTCTAATTATTGAACACGAAAAATATATCATATGTTATATATCGTTGGAAATCCATGCGTGGCTTGGGACAGGCACACAAATGGGGTGGGGTTAAACCGGTTAACGGGATCCCAACCCTCCCATCTTAAGAGTTGAGTCTCCAACGGCAATACAGGTATAAACAAACGATAAAACTTGCACGGATTCGGTTCCAGTTAATAAGATTACACAATCTCGCAAAAAATGTATTACAACAAATATGGAGAGTACCATAGCAGGGTCAACAAATGCTCGTAGTTAACCGACTAATAGCTACGAAGGTAGAATATATTGGTTAAAGACAATTAACCTTAGGACAATAAATCATAACTAATATTTCCAACAGATTTAAGATAAATTGGACATTTAAAAAATTGAATAGTCTTCGTGGGAACCCAGAATAAACAGACCATCCTTTTGATGGAATCAAATATTGAACAAATATTAGTAATTTGATTTGGAATGAAATAAGATTACACAATCTCGCAAAAAATTAATTACAACAAATATGGAGAGTACCATAGCAGGGTCAACAAATGCTCGTAGTTAACCGACTAATAGCTACGAAGGTAGAATATATTGGTTAAAGACAATTAACCTTAGGACAATAAATCATAACTAATATTTCCAACAGATTTAAGATAAATTGGACATTTAAAAAATTGAATAGTCTTCGTGGGAACCCAGAATAAACAGACCATCCTTTTGATGGAATCAAATATTGAACAAATATTAGTAATTTGATTTGGAATGAAATATACATGTACTTACTTAATTGCTAGTTGGACCTAGTAGTACCAGCAGCATCACTATATTTCAGCAATGTAACACATGCCTCAAAGAGTCAACAATAGTTGTTAAGTCACAACCTTTAAGAAGATTTTAGCTATTCGTGTTTGTTAAAGGCATACAAGCTGTCAGAATTGATTTTTTGTTTGCTTAATATATCAAAAGTTGCCAGTATTCGATGTTTCATACTAATAAAATGCTCTGAACAAGAAGCCAGGTTTACAAAATATGTTATAATGTCGTAATTAGTGAAAAGAATTCGAATGTCTGT
Source organism: Bathymodiolus septemdierum (assembly GCA_963383655.1). Classification (NCBI taxonomy): domain Eukaryota; kingdom Metazoa; phylum Mollusca; class Bivalvia; order Mytilida; family Modiolidae; genus Bathymodiolus; species Bathymodiolus septemdierum. The sequence goes on along the minus strand of OY726525.1, from coordinate 56,989,654 downwards.
TGGTGAAATCGCCATTAACACACCTAATTATAAGTCGGCTTCTTTTCCGAAGTTTACCGGACACTGATAACTGCTATAAATAACCAGAAAGCATGCAAAGGTAAATATTGGTTAGAATTAATATAATTTAAGAAATATATCTATGAAATTGGATCCCGTGGTAATCAGTTAATATTATATGGTATTTAGTAAGAATGACACTTAGAATCGAAAATACGTGATGAAATCAATAAAAACAAACCCAAGCTCTGCAAAAGGGCCCGATAAAGGGAAAATTGCAAACAAATTGTATTGCATATTATTGACAACACTTGACTTTATTATATTTTTTTAGAAAAAAAACAGACATGAAGTTCATTATTTTAGTTTCTAATTTGAAAGAGATATCACCTAGCGTTTTTTCCTGAAAAAAAAAGAATATATAAAAAAATACGACGTAATTCTACTGTTAAAATTGATTCGGCCGAAAAAAATACTAAATTATGCTTACATGTTGAAAAATGGAGTAGATCGGTATAACATCTTTTCTTAATTTTTACACAAAGCTGAATCCTCTTTTTTGTGTCGTTTTCGTATAGAATCCGTCAATGTTTTATTCAATTCCACCATTCGATTCAGTGTGTCATGTTCTTCTTCGTCAACAATCAATTTCGCACATGCAGAAACGTTTTCCCGAATGAATTTACTGTCAAAATCATGAATGGAAAATACCCTTTTTTGGTCAAATCTTTGATTGTAGAATTGTGCTTATACACAAGATCTTTATAGGGGTAATACAATTTCGTGAAAATTTTCAATAATATATGAAAAGGATACCTTTTCAATATCGCCTTACTACATGTCATTGACGACAGAAACATGATGACAAAAACGTGCAAAACGAACCAAATGAAACTTGACGACGGAAAGAAAGATCTTCTCTTTTGTAGTGTGTTAAATTTACATTGAAAAGGGTATTAAATTAAGCTCAAAATTTACACGAGTCACTTGTAATGTTAGCTTTGGATAAATTTAGATCGGGATTAGTTATGATATCGTCCAACTATTTGCAATTATTGTTGAATAATCTAATCAGTGAGTGCTTATAGCAGTATAAAACAAATCAGCAATGAGAGCAGCACTTTTCGTTCCTATTGGAATTCGAATAAGTCGAAGAAACATTATATTGCCAAAACGAACAAAAATGTCTGCAACAAACAATTGATAGCATACATCATGTCCTTGCAAGTTCAGTTGCGGTATTTATATCTTTTATCACCACTAATAATGATTCAGCACGTGTGAGCGCGTGTCTGATTCACAGAGATAGCCATTTAATTAAATATGGAAACTTGTCCTTGATAAGTTTAATTGGTAAGGTGTATGTATTCTAAAGAACCAGTGCAGCAAGTTCTCGGTTTTCTGGCTTGGAAAATGCATGCACGTGTCGCATATCATTTCAATAGCAACACAAACATAAAAATTATACAGATAAAAGTTAGTTTTCACATCACTCAATCCTGTTAATATTTATTACTGTTGTATTACGTCAAATGAAACAAGTTATTAATAAAAACATATTTTATATATATTTTAAATGTAATATCGGTTGTAAATGTTCTAAGTTGTTATTCTGTAAAACGATCCCATAATTCATTCTGCAGACTATAATTACTTAACAACCAGAACTGCTCGAGAAGTAGAAAATAGTATGATTTTCTATTGTTTGTGGTGAAACAACTGAAATAGCAATGAAACGTGTGAAAAAAATATATTTCTGTATTGTGTAGATATGAAATGTGACACATTCAATGTTTTTTTAACGAACGTAGACTATATATACGGCTTGTCTCGCTTATAGACAGCATTGTTTGCTCGAATTCTTTTTAACTAGAATATTTCCATGTTGTGACCATAGAGGTAATATACCTCTATGATTTTACCAAATTGTTGCATTTGTTAAATCTCAAAACCATATAAACTTTTGCTACTATTTAGCATTCGTCATTCGACAATTTGTTATAAAAATTTCACCGTTCAATCTACACAGAAACAACTTGGTAGAAATGTCGACAGTTAGCACCACAGACACTTGGGTCCAGGATTTTTTTGTATTATTTAAAATAAGTTATCTAGAGTGTATGTTTAATTTTAGAACCTCTAGGCCATATTGACATTTTGGAAAAAAAATTCTATATATACCATCTAACTAACAAGGCTAGCAATTTCTGTTGTGCTATAAATAGAACAAAATGTACTCACTGGGATCCCCACATTTTTCAGCCTTAAATCGCCGCCTGTAATGTTGAAATGTACCCCGATCGTCTTTAACCTGTTCATTCTTACTTTATAGCATATATTATTTCGCAGTTAGATCGTTTGTCGTACAAGAATCGAGTTTGTTTTTCGCAAGCGAGTCAAAATTTTCATCAGGATGGAAGCCGTTCCATTTATTCAGGGGAGTTAATTATTCACGCAATCTGAGGGTTTCCGTATTGACTGGAAGCAAGGTAATGTCTAGGTGAGTTACGAAAACAAAATTTGGCGCAAAGATGCTGAAATAATTGATCAAGAAATTATTATATCATGGTACTTAAATTGGATGGTTTTTTTTAAATTGGAAGCTGATTGTTAAAAACAAATCATGCTGGAGTCAATATACCAAAATTTGCAACATGCTTGTACTTTTTTTCAATCATCTACCTGATTTGTGAAAAGAATCTCCTGACCAAAAAAATAAACTATCCTCATATAAAAGGCATGAAGACCCTGGACCACCTGACCTCCCCAGTTAATAAATTATTAGTGCCAAAAATAATATAAATGCATGTTTGAAAATAAAAAATACAGAACCTGGGTTAGCTTTAAATATATGTGGGAAATAAATCGCTCAGGTCAAGGATAAGTTTTCAGCATCACCATTAGATACTCTTTTTGCCATACAATAAAAATAGTCAACCACAATTCAAATTATTAATACATTGTCAATTGCATTGTGTGGATGGAATGTTTTATTTGTTAACATGACATACATAGTGGTGAAATCAGCATCTTCTCCCTGATCAGTATCATATGAGAGAGAAAATCATCCTGTTTACCCCATAATTTCTAGTATATTATCACCTAATTGCAATAATGTTAAAAACTAACAACACCTGAAAACCAGGAAGGCTGAATTTTACCGATGGCTGCATGCAGAGAATATTCATACAATTTAACATAGAAGCATCATTGTGGGTGTGTTTAATGTCCCTACCTACTCTTTTGAGTCTCACAAGGACAGTATAGAAACTGGTACAAGGACAGCTATTAATGAAAAATAAATTAAGGCAAGAAAATAAACGTTACCAAGCTTTGTCTTCCATTTTTATTTAAAAGTCTACCATGGTTTATTGAGATTCTGGGTCAAACCCTATCACAGGACTGGGAACTATAAGGGCCGAAATCGGCCCCACCTAAAATGTCGATAAAATTTTCTCCATAATGTATTCACAATATGTGTTTTTCAGAAAAAAATACAGTTAGATAATATATGTATCTAATTCCTCACAGCGGGCCAACAAAGTCAGGTAATGAAAACCACCGAACGTCATTTTTTTCAGAATTACGTATCATTGTATTATAATGCATATCTTTAAAAAAACAAAAACAAAAACAAAAACAAAGCATAATAAAACTCAATAAACAAAGCATAAATTTTACTTAATATGCAATGTGGATTGATTTCAGGAATAAAAACATGTTCCGAAGCTGTATTATGAAAATAAAGTGAACGAATAGTAATGTCGCAACGTCAACAATTTTCGACGGTTTGTTTCACGTGATAAAATCTCTCATTATTTTGATCGCTTCATTTGTCAGAGGTTGTATTATGATGCTGAAATTGCATGAATGATCTCAAGAAATCTGATCTAAAAATGTCATCTTTAAATGTAAGAACTACGTACCACATCTATTATATCACGTTCAAATTGTATTTTTTCGTAATAAATTTTTTCGTCACCTTAACAAAGCCTTAATCATTTAAAAAATATATCTCATACATCGTCTGCTATGACATTGATATGGTTGTGATCGCCTTCCGTAATTAAAATCGTCAAAATGAAATACAACCGAATTGATATCAAATGGTGACATGCTTCAATCTCATTTAAAATATACATTGCAATTCTGTCATTCTTGTACATCACATTCACGATCTTTTATTACAACACTATTTCATTCAAGTGTACATTTTTTTCCTGTTCTAGCTAAAGGACTTTATCAAACAAAATCATACAGTTTACATGTTATGCAGTTAATATGGATTTAAACCACAGAAGAATATTTCTATTTTCCACACCTTCTGGTGTGGGGTCGCTATTGTGCATGCGAAATATTAATTGCAAACCCCATTGACTGGCTATATGCTACCTGTCTAGAATATTTTATTTTTTTCTCGATCGACAGTTAAGAAGCTAGAAAACAATATGATGAATATTGTCGGTCAATCATGCAAACAATAAACTTTATATAATTTATGAAAAGTTTATGTGAACTTTAGCTACAACTAGCTTCCGTAATTAAAATCGTCAAAATGAAATACAACCGAATTGATATCAAATGGTGACATGCTTCAATCTCATTTAAAATATACATTGCAATTCTGACATTCTTGTACATCACATTCACGATCTTTTATTACAACACTATTTCATTCAAGTGTACATTTTTTTCCTGTTCTAGCTAAAGGACTTTATCAAACAAAATCATACAGTTTACATGTTATGCAGTTAATATGGATTTAAACCACAGAAGAATATATCTATTTTCCACACCTTCTGGTGTGGGGTCGCTATTGTGCATGCGAAATATTAATTGCAAATCCCATTGACTGGCTATATGCTACCTGTCTAGAATATTTTATTTTTTTCTCGATCGACAGTTAAGAAGCTAGAAAACAATATGATGAATATTGTCTGTCAATCATGCAAACAATAAACTTTATATAATTTATGAAAAGTTTATGTTAACTTTAGCTACAACTAGCTTAAATTCCCCCCCCCCCCCCCACCCCCCCCCCCTAATTTAACACACACATCAGTGTAAGGCAAGCTAATTAATCTGTGCATGTCGTATCGACTTGAAATGAAGTTTTTCTTGATTTTAAAGTTGGTGGCAAATCGTGGTTTTCGTTTATAATTAATTAAATAAATAAAAATGTACATGATAGACTGATGTTGTATTATTATACCTCACGAATATTAATAAGGATATACTCGCTTTCTATTCGTTACGCTTTGTCATGTGATTTTATTTTTTATATTCCACGGTATGACCACTAAATCTTCCAAAGAAGTAATTATTTATCACGTGATCTTACACTGACCTGTAGATATTGACCGATTGAAAAAATCAAAATGGCGACCGATTAATCCCGTTTCGATTGAAGTATACAATTATTGCACTTCATTGAATATATTCAACAATATTTCAGTTATGTCGTGGCGGTCAGTTATATTGGTGGAGGAAGCCGGAGGACCCGGAGAAAACCACCGACCTTTCACGAGAGGGTAGTAATAATCAAGGTAAAGCTTTTATGATAACATTTCATTTATCTATTGAATACATGTATTTAAAGACTACGGCGGTGCTTAATTTCTTCGAAAACCGTCGAAATATCGCGGACAAAATTCTACGAAATACAGAAAACAAATAACGCTTATGACGTCAAATACGTATCGATTTTGTTGGAAGCAAGTTTTAACATCAAAAGTATGATGTCGTCTATAAAATAAAACACATCAAATTGTAATCAAGTATGTTCTAAGATAATGATTCATTAAATATGGGGCCATATATGGCGCTTATAGTCCCCAGTTCTTTTTATCGCATTGACGCCGGATTGCATGCACTGAGTTTTTCTCCTGGTTTCCATGTACACAAACTGTATTTAAAATAAATACAATTATTTACAGAATATAAGTTATTTACTGATGAATTTCATTACTTGAAATGAATCATAAAATGTACAGAGATTGTGTATATATACATAATGGTCTCATATATACAATCAGAAGAGTGAACATATTGATTTTAAGGGTCTGGCCGAGGTTATCAATAAATTAATATTTAACAACCTCCACAATCCTCCACCAACAAAATATTTTGATACAATCATTAACCCTCTATACTCAAAACAACTGCTCAATTTGATGTTGGTGGAAGACTGTGGAGGTATATAAAATAGCTAAAATGTACATTGAATGTATCGTTTATAATTCATTTTTAGCATTATCCGTCTAATTATGATGTCATTATGATGTCATAGCGCACTCAATTTCACGGAAAGATATATTTGTTGAAAATTTGTTTATATAACAATTAAATTAGTAAATTGTTTGTATTCTATGTCAAGCATTATTTTTTTAATAAAATGTGGGGCCAATTTTGTACCTTAACGCCTCTCCCTCTTTAGAAAGTCTTACTAATTAGGCGTCGACCATTTTATTACTTGGGGGGGGGGGGGGTATCTGGATTTTTCTTAAAGAAATTAAATATTTCCAAAATTCTCTGAAAAAAAAATGCATCTCCATCTTATCATTTAAGGCTAACCCAGGTTCTGTAATTTTATTTTCAAACATGAATTTATATTAATTTTTAGACTGATAATTTATTAACTGGGGAGGTCAGGTGGTCCAGGGTCTTCATGCCTTTTATATCAGGATAGTTTATTCTTTTGGTAAGGAGATTCTTTTCACAAATCAGGTTCGCTGCAAATTTTAGTTTATTGACTGCAGCATGATTTGTTTTTAAGAATCAGCTTCCAATTTAAAAAAAACTTTTGGTGCCCACACATTAAGAACCAAAATTCAAAGACTATTAAATCATAAGTTGTCCCCTTTATTGATTTTGAAATAAAGGAAAGGAACGTCCAATTTAAGCACCATGATATAATAATTTCTTTATTAATCATTTCAGCATCTGCCATTTTCAAGCCGTATAATCAGCTCCTTCGACCCAGGATCACTTTATGAGGGGGGAAATCAATCCATATCTTTGCGCCAAATTTTCGCAGCTCACCCAGACATTACCTTGCTTCCAGTCAATACGGAACTCCTCAGATTGCGTGAATAATTAATTCCCCTGAATAAATGAAACGGCTTCCGTCCTGATAAAATATTTGACTCGCTTGCGAAAAACAAACTCGATCCTTGTACCACAAACGATCTAACTGCGAAATAATGTATGCTCTAAAGTAAGAATGGATAGGTAGAAGACGGTCGAGGCAGATTTCGACATTACTGGCGGCGATTTAAGGCTGAAAAACGTGGGGATCCCAGTGAGTAAATGTTGTTCTATTTTTAGCACAACAGCAGTTGCTAGCCTTATTAGATGGTATATATATAATTTTTTCGCAAAATGTCAATATGGCCTAAAATAGTAATAAAACATGCCAGGGGGTTCTAAAATTAAACATACACTCTAGATAACTTATCTTAGCTTTTAAAAAAAAGAAGAACAAAAAATCCTGGACCCAAGTGCATGTGGTTAGCACCTATAACATTCTCTCGTTTTGTACAAATTGACATTTTTGTTTTCTGATTTTTTTTGATTTTTTTTTAATGTCGTCTTTCAAAATCTGTATCCGGAGAAAATCACTGAGCTTTCCCAAATCACTGAAAAAGTACACCTTGTCAGAACTTGGAGTCGAACTTTCAACCTTTGTGCCATGTGAAAGGCGCTGGTCGTGGTAAGGTATGACACATTGTCAGGTGAAATACACTGGTTGTGTTACCGCATGGCGCATTGTCATGTTGCACTGGTTGTGGTACCGTATGGCGCATTGTCAGGTGAAAGACACTGGTCGTTGTACCGTATGACATATTGCCAGGTGAAAGAAACTAGTCGTGGTACCGTATGACATATTGCCAGGTGAAATACACTGATTGTGTTACCGCATGGCGCTTTGTCATGTTGCACTGGTCGTGGAACCGTATGGGGCATTGTCAGGTGAAATACACTGGTCGTGGTACCGTATGACATATTGCCAGGTGAAAGACACTGGTCGTGGTACCGTATGACATATTGCCAGGTGAAAGACACTGGTCGTGGTACCGTATGACATATTGCCAGGTGAAATACACTGATTGTGCTACCGCATGGCGCATTGTCATGTTGCACTGGTCGTGGTACCGTATGGGGCATTGTCAGGTGAAAGACACTGGTCGTGGTACCGTATGACATATTGCCAGGTGAAAGACACTGGTCGTGGTACCGTATGACATATTGCCAGGTGAAAGACACTGGTCGTGGTACCGTATGACATATTGCCAGGTGAAATACACTGATTGTGTTACCGCATGGCGCATTATCATGTTGCACTGGTCGTGGTACCGTATGGGGCATTGTCAGGTGAAAGACACTGGTCGTGGTACCGTATAGCATATTGCCAGGTGAAATATACTGGTCGTGGTACCGTATGACATATTGCCATGTGAAAGACACTGGTCGTGGTACCGTATGACATATTGCCAGGTGAAATACACTGGTCGTGGTACCGTATGACATATTGCCATGTGAAATACGCTGATTGTGTTACCGCATGGCGCATTGTCATGTTGCACTGGTCGTGGTACCGTATGGGTCATTGTCAGGTGAAAGGCACTGGTCGTGGTACCGTATGACATATTGCCAGGTGAAAGACACTGGTCGTGGTACCGTATGACACATTGTCAGGTGAAAGACACTGGTCGTGGTACCGTATGACATATTGCCAGGTGAAATACACTGATTGTGTTACCGCATGGCGCATTGTCATGTTGCACTGGTCGTGGTACCGTATGGGGCATTGTCAGGTGAAAGACACTGGTCGTGGTACCGTATGACATATTGCCAGGTGAAATACACTGGTGGTGATACCGTATGACATATTGCCAGGTGAAATACACTGATTGTGTTACCGCATGGCGCATTGTCATATTGCACTGGTTGTGGTACCGTATGGGGCATTGTCAGGTGAAAGACACTGGTCGTGGTACCGTATGACATATTGCCAGGTGAAAGACACTGGTCGTGGTACCGTATGACACATTGTCAGGTGAAAGGCACTGGTCGTGGTACCGTATGACATATTGCCAGGTGAAATACACTGGTCGTGGTACCGTATGACATATTGCCAGAGGAAAGACACTGGTCGTGGTACCGTATGACATATTGCCAGGTGAAAGACACTGGTCGTGGTACCGTATGACATATTGCCAGGTGAAAGACACTGGTCGTGGTACCGTATGACATATTGCCATGTGAAATACACTGATTGTGTTACCGCATGGCGCATTATCATGTTGCACTGGTCGTGGTACCGTATGGGGCATTGTCAGGTAAAAGACACTGGTCGTGGTACCGTATGACATATTGCCAGGTGAAAGACACTGATCGTGGTACCGTATGACATATTGCCAGGTGAAAGACACTGGTCGTGGTACCGTATGACATATTGCCAGGTGAAATACACTGACTGTGCTACCGCATGGCGCATTGTCATGTTGCACTGGTCGTGGTACCGTATGGCGCATTGTCAGGTGAAAGACACTGGTCGTGGTACCGTATGACATATTGCCAGGTGAAAGACACTGGTCGTGGTACCGTATGACATATTGCCAGGTGAAATACACTGATTGTGTTACCGCATGGCGCATTATCATGTTGCACTGGTCGTGGTACCGTATGGGGCATTGTCAGGTGAAAGACACTGGTCGTGATACCGTATAACATATTGCCAGGTGAAATATACTGGTCGTGGTACCGTATGACATATTGCCATGTGAAAGACACTGGTCGTGGTACCGTATGACATATTGCCAGGTGAAAGACACTGGTCGTGGTACCGTATGACATATTGCCAGGTGAAATACACTGATTGTGTTACCGCATGGCGCATTGTCATGTTGCACTGGTCGTGGTACTATATGAGGCATTGTCAGGTGAAAGACACTGGTCGTGGTACCGTATGACATATTGCCAGGTGAAAGACACTGGTCGTGGTACCGTATGACACATTGTCAGGTGAAAGACACTGGTCGTGGTACCGTATGACATATTGCCAAGTGAAATACACTGATTGTGCTACCGCATGGCGCATTGTCATGTTGCACTGGTCGTGGTACCGTATGGGGCATTGTCAGGTGAAAGACACTGTTCGTGGTACCGTATGACATATTGCCAGGTGAAATACACTGGTGGTGATACCGTATGACATATTGCCAGGTGAAATACACTGATTGTGTTACCGCATGGCGCATTGTCATGTTGCACTGGTTGTGGTACCGTATGGGGCATTGTCAGGTGAAAGACACTGGTCGTGGTACCGTATGACATATTGCCAGGTGAAAGACACTGGTCGTGGTACCGTATGACATATTGCCAGGTGAAAGACACTGGTCGTGGTACCGTATGACATATTGCCAGGTGAAATACACTGGTCGTGGTACCGTATGACATATTGCCATGTGAAAGACACTGGTCGTGGTACCGTATGACATATTGCCAGGTGAAATACACTGGTCGTGGTACCGTATGACATATTGCCATGTGAAATACGCTGATTGTGTTACCGCATGGCGCATTGTCATGTTGCACTGGTCGTGGTACGTATGGGGCATTGTCAGGTGAAAGGCACTGGTCGTGGTACCGTATGACATATTGCCAGGTGAAAGACACTGGTCGTGGTACCGTATGACATATTGCCAGGTGAAAGACACTGGTCGTGGTACCGTATGACATATTGCCAGGTGAAAGACACTGGTCGTGGTACCGTATGACATATTGCCAGGTGAAAGACACTGGTCGTGGTACCGTATGACATATTGCCATGTGAAATACACTGATTGTGTTACCGCATGGCGCATTGTCATGTTGCACTGGTTGTGGTACCGTATGACATATTGCCAGGTGAAAGACACTGGTCGTGGTACCCTATGACATATTGCCAGGTGAAATACACTGGTCGTGGTACCGTATGACATATTGCCAGTTGAAAGACACTGGTCGTCGTACGGTATGACATTTTGCCATGTGAAATACACTGATTGTGTTACCGCATGGCCCATTGTCATGTTGCACTGGTCGTGGTACCGTATGACATATTGCCAGGTGAAAGACACTGGTCGTGGTACCGTATGACATATTGCCAGGTGAAAGACACTGGTTGTGGTACCGTATGAAATATTGCCAGGTGAAAGACACTTGTCGTGGTACCGTATGACATATTGCCAGGTCAAAGACACTGGTCGTGGTACCGTATGACATATTGCCAGGTCAAAGACACTGGTCGTGGTACCGTATGACATATTGCCAGGTGAGAGACACTGGTCGTGGTACCGTATGACATATTGCCATGTGAAATACACTGATTGTGTTACCGCATGGCGCATTGTCATATTGCACTGGTCGTGGTACCGTATGACATATTGCCAGGTCAAAGACACTGGTCGTGGTACCGTATCACACATTCTCATGTGAAAGGCTCTAGTCATGGTACCGTATGACATATTGCCAGATGAGAGTCACTGGTCGTGGTAGCGTAAGACACATTGTGTGATGAAAGGCACTGGTTTGTGGTACCGTATGACACATTGCTAGGTGAAAGACACTGGTTGTGGTACCGTATGACATATTGCCATGTGAAATACACTGGTTGTGTTACCGTATGGCGCATTGTCATGTTGCACTGGTCGTGGTACCGTATGGCGCATTGTCAGGTGAAAGGCACTGGTCGTGGTACCGTATGACACATTGTCATGTGAAAGGCACTAGTCATGGTACTGTATGACACATTGCCAGGTGAGAGGCACTGGTCGTGGTACCGTAAGACACATTGTCAGATGAAAGGCACTGGTGTGGTAGCGTATGATGCATTGCTAGGTGAAAGAAACTGGTTGTGATACCGTATGACACATTGCCATGTGAAATACACTGGTCGTGGTAACGTATGACACATTGCCAGGTGAAATACACTGGTCGTTGTACCATATGACATAATGCCAAGTGAAATACACTGATAGTGGTACCGCATAACACATTGCCAGGTGAAATATATTGGTTGTGGTACCACATAGCACATTGCCAGGTGAAATACACTGGTTGTGGTACCGCATTACACATTGCCAGGTGAAATACACTGGTTTGTGGTACCGTATGACACATTGCCAAGTGAAAGACACTGGTCGTGGTACCGTATGACATATTGCCATGTGAAATACACTGGTTGTGTTACCGTATGGCGCATTGTCATGTTGCACTGATCGTGGTACCGTATGGCGCATTGTCAGGTGAAAGGCACTGGTCGTGGTACCGTATGAAACATTGCCAGGTGAGAGGCACTGGTCATGGTACCGTAATACACATTGTCAGATGAAAGGCACTGGTTGTGGTAGCGTATGATGCAGTGCTAGGTGAAAGACACTGGTTGTGGTACTGTATGACACATTGCCATGTGAAATACATTGGTCGTCGTAACGTATGACACATTGCCAGATGAAATACACTGGTCGTTGTACCGTATGACATAATGCCAAGTGAAATACACTGGTAATGGTACAGCATAACACATTGCCAGGTGAAATACATTGGTTATGGTAGCGCATTACACATTGCCAGGTGAAATACACTGGTTAGTGGTACAGTATGACACATTGCCAGGTGAAATACACTGGTTGCGGTACAGCATTACACATTGCCAGTTTAAATACACTGGTTAGTGGTACGTATGACACATTGCCAGGTGAAATACACTGGTTGTGGTAGGTACCGTATGACATATTGCTAGTTTGCACTGGTCGTGGTACCGCATGACACATTGCCGGTGAAAGGCACTGGTCGTGGTACCATATGACACATTGCCAGGTGAAATACACTGGTTGTGGTATCGTATAACACATTGCCAGGTGAAATGCACTGGTTGTGGTAGTGCATAACACAATGCCAGGTGAAATACACTGGTTGTGGTACCGTATGACATATTACTAGGTTGCACTGGTCGTGGTACCGCATGACACATTGCCAAGTGAAAGGCACTGGTTGTGGTACCGTATAACACATTGCCAGATGAAATACACTGGTTGTGGTACCGCATGATACATTGCTAGGTTGTACTGGTCGTGGTACCGCATAACACATTGCCAGGTGAAATACACTGGTTGTGGTACTGTATGACATATTGCTAAGTTGTACTGGTCGTGGTACCGTATGACACATTGTCAGGTGAAAGGCACTGGTCGTGTTACCGTATGACACATTGCCATGTGAAATAAACTGCTTGTGTTAGGTACCGTATGATATATTGCTAGTTTGCACTGGTCGTGGTACCGCATGAGACATTGCCAGGTGAAAGGCACTGGTCCTGGTACCATATGACACATTGCCAGGTGAAATACACTGGTTGTGGTATCGTATAACACATTGCCAGGTGAAATGCACTGGTTGTGGTACCGCATAACACATTGTCAGGTGAAATACACTTGTTGTTTTACCGTATGACATATTGCTAGGTTGCACTGGTCGTAGTACCGCATGACACATTGCCAGGTGAAAGGCACTGGTTGTGGTACCGCATGATAAATTGCTAGGTTGCACTGGTCGTGGTACCGCATAACACATTGCCAGGTGAAATACACTGTGCTGTGGTACCGTATGACATATTGCTAGGTAGTACTGGTCGTGGTACCATATGACACATTGCCAGGTGAAAGACACTGGTCGTGGTACCGTATGACATATTCCCATGTGAAATACACTGGTTGTGTTACCGTATGGCGCATTGCCATGTTGCACTGATCGTGGTACCATATGGCGCATTGTCAGGTGAAAGGCACTGGTCGTGGTACCGTATGACACATTGTCATGTGAAAGGCACTAGTCATGGTACTGTATGAAACATTGCCAGGTGAGAGGCACTGGTCATGGTACCGTAATACACATTGTCAGATGAAAGGCACTGGTTGTGGTAGCGTATGATGCATTGCTAGGTGAAATACACTGGTTGTGGTACCGTATGACACATTGCCATGTGAAATACATTGGTCGTGGTAACGTATGACACATTGCCAGGTGAAATACACTGGTCGTTGTACCGTATGACATAATGCCAAGTGAAATACACTGGTAATGGTACAGCATAACACATTGACAGGTGAAATACATTGGTTGTGGTAGCGCATAACACATTGCCAGGTGAAATACATTGGTTGTGGTAGGGCATTACACATTGCCAGGTGAAATACACTGGTTAGTGGTACCGTGACACATTGCCAGGTGAAATACACTGGTTGCGGTACCGCATTACACATTGCCAGTTGAAATACACTGGTTAGTGGTACTGTATGACACATTGCCAGGTGAAATACACTGGTTGTGGTAGGTACCGTATGACATATTGCTAGTTTGCACTGGTCGTGGTACCGCATGACACATTGCCGGTGAAAGGCACTGGTCGTGGTACCATATGACACATTGCCAGGTGAAATACACTGGTTGTGGTACCGTATAACACATTGCCAGGTGAAATGCACTGGTTGTGGTACCGCATGATACATTGCTAGGTTGCACTGGTCGTGGTACCGCATAACACATTGCCAGGTGAAATACACTGGTTGTGGTACTCTATGACATATTGCTAGGTTGTACTGGTCGTGGTACCGTATGACACATTGTCAGGTGAAAGGCACTGGTCGTGTTACCGTATGACACATTGCCATGTGAAATAAACTGGTTGTGTTAGGTACCGTATGATATATTGCTAGTTTGCACTGGTCGTGGTACCGCATGAGACATTGCCAGGTGAAAGGCACTGGTTGTGGTACCATATGACACATTGCCAGGTGAAATACACTGGTTGTGGTATCGTATAACACATTGCCAGGTGAAATGCACTGGTTGTGGTACCGCATAGCACATTGTCAGGTGAAATACACTTGTTGTTTTACTGTATGACATATTGCTAGGTTGCACTGGTCGTAGTACCGCATGACACATTGCCAGGTGAAAGGCACTGGTTGTGGTACCGCATGATAAATTGCTTGGTTGCACTGGTCGTGGTACCGCATAACACATTGCCAGGTGAAATACACTGGTTGTGGTACCGTATGACATATTCCTAGGTAGTACTGGTCGTGGTACCGTATGACACATTGCCAGGTGAAAGACACTGGTCGTGTTACCGTATGACACATTGCCATGTGAAATACACTGGTCGTTGTACCATATGACATCATGCCAGCTGAAATACACTGGTCGTGGTATCGTATGATACATTGCCATGTGAAATACACTGGTCGTGGTAACGTATTACACATTGCCAGGTGAAATACAATGGTCGTTGTACCGTATGACATAATGCCAAGTGCAATACACTGGTAGTGGTACCGTATAACACATTGTCAGGTGAAATACATTGGTTGTGGTACCGCATATCACATTGCCAGGTGAAATACACTGGTTTGTGGTACCGTATGACACATTGCCAGGTGAAATACACTGGTTGTGGTAGGTACCGTATGATATATTGCTATGTTGCACTGGTCGTGGTACCGCATGACACATTTTCAGGTGAAAAGCACTGGTCGTGGTACCATATGACGCATTGCCAGGTGAAATACACTGGTTGTGGTATCGCATAACACATTGCCAGGTGAAATGAACTGGTTGTGGTACCGCATAACACATTGCCAGGTGAAATACACTGGCTGTGGTACCGTATGACATATTGCTAGGTTGCACTGGTGGTGGTACCACATGACACATTGCCAAGTTAAAGGCACTGGCTGTGGTACCGTATAACACATTGCCAGGTGAAATACACTGGTTGTGGTACCGCATGATACATTGCTAGGTTGCACTGGTCGTGGTATCGCATAACACATTGCCAGGTGAAATACACTGGTTGTGGTACCGTATGACCTATTGTTAGGTTGTACTGGTCGTGGTACCGTATGACACATTGTCAGGTGAAAGGCACTGGTCATTTTACCGTATGACACATTGCCATGTGAAATACACTGGTCATGGTACCATATGGCATAATGCCAGCTGAAATACACTGGTCGTGATACCGTATGACGCATTGCCATGTGAAATACACTGGTTGTGGTAGCATATGACACATTGCCAGGTGAAATACACTGGTCGTTTTACCGTATGACATAATGCCAAGTGAAATACACTGGTAGTGGTACCGCATAACACATTGCCAGGTGAAATATATTGGTTGTGGTACCGCAGAACACATTGCCAGGTGAAATACACCGGTTTGTGGCACCGTATGACACAATGCCTGTACGAAGTCAGGGTCATTACGGTTTTCACATTTTTCCGGTTGTTGACCGATTTTTTCTGTTTATATACTTATGAGTTTTGACTTTCCCTTTGTAAGATTGTTTGGAGTTCGGTAATTTTGTTATTACCCTTATTTCCAGGTGAAATACACTGGTTGTGGTAGGTACCGTATGATATATTGCTAGGTTGCACTGGTCGTGGTACCACATGACACATTGCCAGGTGAAAGGCATTGGTCGTGGTACCATATGACACATTGCCAGGTGAAATACACTGGTTGTGGTATCGTATAGCACATTGCCAGGTGAAATGCACTGGTTGTGGTACCGCATAGCACATTGTCAGATGAAATACACTGGTTGTGGTACCGTATGACAGATTGCTAGGTTGCACTGGTCGTGGTACCGCATGACACATTGCCAGGTGAAAAGCACTGGTTGTGGTAACGTATAGCAAATTGCCAGGTGAAATACACTAGTTGTGGTACCGCATGATACATTGCTAGGTTGCAATGGTCGTGGTACCGCATAACACATTGCCAGGTGAAATACACTGGTTGTGGTACCATATGACATATTGCTAGGTAGTACTGGTCGTGGGACCGTATGACACATTGCCAGGTGAAATGCACTGGTTGTGGTACCGCATAGCACATTGTCAGGTGAAATACACTTGTTGTTTTACTGTATGACATATTGCTAGGTTGCACTGGTCGTGGTACCGCATGACACATTGCCAGGTGAAAGGCACTGGTTGTGGTACCGCATGATAAATTGCTAGGTTGCACTGGTCGTGGTACCGCATAACACATTGCCAGGTGAAATACACTGGTTGTGGTACCGTATGACATATTCCTAGGTAGTACTGGTCGTGGTACCGTATGATACATTGCCAGGTGAAAGACACTGGTCGTGTTACCGTATGACACATTGCCATGTGAAATACACTGGTCGTGGTACCATATACCAAGATACCAATATCTTGTCGAAATATATTCCGTCTCTGCAGAAAAAATTATAAGCGATGCATTTTCATATAGTGAAAATGTATAAAGA
Organism: Bathymodiolus septemdierum; assembly: GCA_963383655.1. Lineage (NCBI taxonomy): Eukaryota > Metazoa > Mollusca > Bivalvia > Mytilida > Modiolidae > Bathymodiolus > Bathymodiolus septemdierum. Next base: position 56,972,309 of record OY726525.1, on the reverse strand, counting down.
TAAAGAAGTCAAAAATGTCAAGAATTTTTTTTGTCAATGTGTGACGTAAAAATATTTTTGACATTTACGTCACCGAATATGGTACTGCTTTGACTACTATTTTACCTATTTTGTTCCTGTATTTAAATACTGTTACAGTGACAGCCGGAACCTTTGAACCGTAATGAGAGCGGGAGGTTTGGCGCCTTAAAATCTGATTCAACCCACCATTTCTTTAGAAATGCCTGTACCAAGTAAGGGTCATTACGGTTTTCACAGTTTTCCGGTTGTTGACTGATTTTGTCTGTTTATATAATTATGAGTTTTGACTTTCCCTTTGTAAGATTGTTCGGAGTTCGGTAATTTTGTTATTACCTTTATATATGACATAATGCCAGCTGAAATACACTGGTCGTGGTATCGTATGATACATTGCCATGTGAAATACACTGGTCGTGGTAACGTATTACACATTGCCAGGTGAAATACAATGGTCGTTGTACCGTATGACATAATGCCAAGTGCAATACACTGGTAGTGGTACCGTATAACACATTGTCAGGTGAAATACATTGGCTGTGGTACCGCATATCACATTGCCAGGTGAAATACACTGGTTGTGGTACCGCATAACACATTGCCAGGTGAAATACACTGGTTTGTGGTACCTTATGACACATTGCCAGGTGAAATACACTGGTTGTGGTAGGCACCGTATGATATATTGCTATGTTGCACTGGTCGTGGTACCGCATGACACATTTTCAGTTGAAAAGCACTGGTCGTGGTACCATATGACGCATTGCCAGGTGAAATACACTGGTTGTGGTATCGCATAACACATTGCCAGGTGAAATGCACTGGTTGTGGTACCGCATAACACATTGCCAGGTGAAATACACTGGCTGTGGTACCGTATGACATATTGCTAGGTTGCACTGGTGGTGGTACCACATGACACATTGCCAAGTTAAAGGCACTGGCTGTGGTACCGTATAACACATTGCCAGGTGAAATACACTGGTTGTGGTACCGCATGATACATTGCTAGGTTGCACTGGTCGTGGTACCGCATAACACATTGCCAGGTGAAATACACTGGTTGTGGTACCGTATGACCTATTGTTAGGTTGTACTGGTCGTGGTACCGTATGACACATTGTCAGGTGAAAGGCACTGGTCATTTTACCGTATGACACATTGCCATGTGAAATACACTGGTCATGGTACCATATGGCATAATGACAGCTGAAATACACTGGTCGTGATACCGTATGACGCATTGCCATGTGAAATACACTGGTTGTGGTAGCATATGACACATTGCCAGGTGAAATACACTGGTCGTTTTACCGTATGACATAATGCCAAGTGAAATACACTGGTAGTGGTACCGCATAACACATTGCCAGGTGAAATATATTGGTTGTGGTACCGCAGAACACATTGCCAGGTGAAATACACCGGTTTGTGGCACCGTATGACACAATGCCTATACGAAGTCAGGGTCATTACGGTTTTCACATTTTTCCGGTTGTTGACCGATTTTTTCGGTTTATATACTTATGAGTTTTGACTTTCCCTTTGTAAGATTGTTTGGAGTTCGGTAATTTTGTTATTACCCTTATTTCCAGGTGAAATACACTGGTTGTGGTAGGTACCGTATGATATATTGCTAGGTTGCACTGGTCGTGGTACCACATGACACATTGCCAGGTGAAAGGCATTGGTCGTGGTACCATATGACACATTGCCAGGTGAAATACACTGGTTGTGGTATCGTATAGCACATTGCCAGGTGAAATGCACTGGTTGTGGTACCGCATAGCACATTGTCAGATGAAATACACTGGTTGTGGTACCGTATGACAGATTGCTAGGTTGCACTGGTCGTGGTACCGCATGACACATTGCCAGGTGAAAAGCACTGGTTGTGGTAACGTATAACAAATTGCCAGGTGAAATACACTAGTTGTGGTACCGCATGATACATTGCTAGGTTGCACTGGTCGTGGTACCGCATAACACATTGCCAGGTGAAATACACTGGTTGTGGTACCGTATGACATATTGCTAGGTAGTACTGGTCGTGGTACCGTATGACACATTGCCAGGTGAAAGACACTGGTCGTGTTACCGTATGACACATTGCCATGTGAAATACACTGGTCGTGGTACCATATGACATAATGCCAGCTGAAATACACTGGTCGTGGTACCGTATGACACATTGCCATGTGAAATACACTGGTCGTTGTACCGTATGACATAAAGCCAAGTGAAATAAACTGGTGGTGGTACCGCATAACACATTGCCAGGTGAAATACAATGGTTGTGGTATCACATAACACATTGCCAGGTGAAATACACTGGTTCTGGTACCGCATAGCACATTGCCAGGTGAAATACAACTGGTTTGTGGTACCGTATGACACATTGCCAGGTGAAATACACTGGTTGTGGTATCGTATAACACATTGCTAGGTGAAATGCACTGGTTGTGGTAACGCATAGCACATTGTCAGACGAAATACACTGGTCGTGGTACCATATGACATAATGCCAGCTTAAATACACTGGTCGTGGTACCGTATGACACATTGCCATGTGAAATATACTGTTTGTTGTAACGTATGACACATTGCCAGGTGAAATACACTGGTCGTTGTACTATGACATAAAGCCAAGTGAAATACACTGGTAGTGGTACCGCATAACACATTGCCAGGTGAAATACAACTGGTTTGTGGTACCGTATGACACATTGCCAGGTAAAATACACTGGTTGTGGTAGGTACCGTATGATATATTGCTAGGTTGTACTGGTCGTGATACCGCATGACACATTACCAGGTGAAAGGCACTGGTCGTGGTACCATATGCTTCATTGCCAGTTGAAATACACTGGTTGTGGTATCGCATAACACATTGCCAGGTGAAATGCACTGGTTGTGGTACCGCATAACACAATACCAGGTGAAATACACTGGTTATGGTACCGTATGACATATTTCTAGGTTGCACTGGTGGTACTGCATGACACATTGCTAGGTGAAAGGCACTGGTTGTGGTACCGTATAACACATTGCCAGGTGAAATACACTGGTTTTGGTACCATATGACATATTGCTAGGTTGTACTGGTCGTGGTACCGTTTGACACATTGTCAGGTGAAAGGCACTGGTCGTGTTACCGTATGACACATTGCCATGTGAAATACACTGGTTGTGGTACCATATGACACAATGCCAGCTGAAATACACTGGTCGTGGTACCGTACGACACATTGCCATGTGAAATACACTGGTCGTGGTTACGTATGACACATTGCCAGGTGAAATACACTGGTCGTTGTACCGTATGACATAATGCCAAGTGAAATACACTGGTTATGGTACCGCATAATACATTGCCAGATGAAATACATTGGTTTTGGTACCGCATAACACATTGGCAGGTTAAATACACTGGTTGTTGTACCGCATAACACATTGCCAGGTGAAATACACTGGTTTGTGGTACCGTATGACACAATGCCTGTACCAAGTCAGGGTCATTACGGTTTTCACAGTTTTCCGGTTGTTTACTGATTTTGTCTGTTTATATACTTATTAATTTTGACTTTCCCTTTGAAAGATTGTTCGGAGTTCGGTAATTTTGTTATTACCCTTATTGCCAGGTGAAATACACTGGTTGTGGTAGGTACCGTATGACATAATGGTAGGTTGCACTGGTCGTGGTACCGCATGACACATTACCAGGTGAAAGGCACTGGTCGTGGTACCATATGACACATTGCCAGGTGAAATACACTGGTTGTGGTATCGCATAACACATTGCCAGGTGAAATGCACTGGTTGTGGTACCGCATAACACATTGCCAGGTGAACTACACTGGTTGTGGTACCGCATGATACATTGCTAGGTTGCACTGGTCGTGGTACCGCATAACACATTGTCAGGTGAAATACACTGGTTGTGGTACTGTATGACATATTTCTAGGTTGTACAGGTCGTGGTACCGTATGACACATTGCCAGGTGAAAGGCACTGATCGTGTTACCGTATGACACATTCCATGTGAAATACACTGGTCGTGGTACCATAAGACACATTGCCAGGTGCGAGGCACTGGTCGTGGTACCATATGACACATTGACAGGTGGGAAGCACTGGTCGTGGTACCGTATGACACATCTTAACACATGACCACGTTGGAAACGAATACAAAATCTCCACAAATTCAGAAGCTATGGTAAAAGTATTTGACAACATTTATGCTTTTGTGTCGATCGGAAATAAAAGATTACTTACTTCTATGTGACTAATAACCCTTTTAGGTTAAACGTGACATTGTTGTTCTTTTGGTGGTCTTTTACAACGATTTTGTTTAATTTTGTGTCGATCGATAATAAAGATGGCCGCCATATCAAGGGGATATTTTAATTTACTTCCTCTTTGGTATTTCAAAATTACCTTAAGCTATATCATACATGTACTTGTCCTTTACCAAGGTGACGTTTTCGTATGCCGATTTGAAATTGTCACAAATCAAGGACCAATTAAGTTAAAACAAGTTATAACATGGCGATGTATTCAACAACAGAAATATATTTCAATTAAAAGAAAATACAAAATGTTATGTTCAATTAGACAAATTTTGTGAGAAAGGTCGAAAACCTCTGTTTCTACTTGTCGACCAACTGAACGAAATCTTTCTTTAAACTGCCGTATTGATATGGGAAAAATTGATATGGCCTTATTTTAGTTACAAGACTCCTGACCTCGGAGTCTATTCAAAGGAGATACTTACATGATAATCAAATAAATATAAAATTACCCGGGGTTGGTTAAATGCGTTAATCATGCAACATCGAGACAACTATTTTGTACTTTATTTACATCGTTATAAAGAAACCGATCTTACAAGATGGTATTTCTTCCTTGTGTACATGTTTTTATATCTTATAAATCCTTGTCTCGGATAATAATAATACTATAAACTATTGTTATCTGATTGAATATCTAGAGTTTAATAAAAACTATATTTTTACCCCAAAAATGTCTAATAATTTTGTTTTGTGATCATAATTATTCGGAAATCACAATTTAAATCTAGTATTACAACTTTTGTCTGACAGTTAATGAATCCTAGATTAGACATATTTCCCAATGTAACTCTCATGTTGTGAATTAAATTTGGCATAAATCAACGTTAAAAGCTTGTATGTACGATATTAAAAAAATGAAGTTGCAGTACATTGACTTCCATGTTCAACAATTACAGGTTCGATTTCTTGTACTTCTTTTTTTTTGCGGGGGGTGCTCTTTTCGTTTTTTTTTTTCAATCTAAGTTATGGCCCTTCATTATGATCAATATTAGTTACATTAAATGGCTCCATATACACTTGAATCTTTTCTAACTACAGTTGACCACTTTAACCTACACTTTCCAACTATATATATAGTCAGCCAACAACACATCTTACGAGACCTATTCCGCGGGTATAATAGTTTCTGATTCATATTATGTGAACAAATCTTCTGGGACACAATTGTTAGAGGCGCAGTGGCGGATCGGAAAGTGGGTAGAAACGTTGGAAAGTGGGTGCAAACTTCATGAGGTGACGGTAAAGTGGAAGGGTAATCTTTAAAATTTTCAAAACTGGAAAGCAAAAAAAAGGTCTTTCGGCTTCAAACACCCTTGACCTCTTGATTTCTTCAAAATGCATTGAAGAATGTTGATTCTAAAGTTTTCACAAGGATGTTACGCAGTACAAATTTGACCCGGTGACATTAACCTTTGACCTATGACCTTGAAAATCAACAGGGTTCCAGACTCTCCTAAGGACTAAGTATGTACCAAGTTTGGTCAAAATCCATTGAAGGATCTTGATTCTAGAGTGTTCACAAGGATGCTATGCGGTAACAATTTGACCCGGTGACCATGACCTTTGACCTTGAAAATCAATAGAGTTCCAGACTCTCCCAAGGACTATGCATGTACCAAGTTTGGTCAAAATCCATTGAAGGATGTTGATTCTACAGTTTTTACAAAGATGTTACGCGGAAAAAATTTGACCCGGTGACATTGACCTTTGACATATGACCTTGAAAATCAATACGGTTCCAGACTCTCCTAAGGACTAAGTATGTGCTAAGTTTGGTCAAAATCCATTGAAGGATGTTGATTCTAGAGTATTCTCAAGGATGTTACACGGTAGAACAAATTACACAGTGACCTCGACCTTTGACCTTAAAAATCAGTAGGGTTCCAGACTCTCCCAAGGACTAAGTATGTACTAAGATTAGTCAAAATCCATTGAAGTATGTTGATTCTAGTGTTCACAAAGATGTTATGCGGTACAAATTTGACCCGGTGACCTTGACCTTTGACACATGACATTGAAAATCAACAGGGTTCCAGATTCTCTTAAGAACTAAATATGTTCCAAGTTTGGTCAAAATCCATTGAAGGATGTTGATTCTAGAGTGTTCACAAGGATGTTACACGGTAAACATTTGACTCATTGACCTTTGACCTTGAAAATCAATAGGGTTCTAGACTCTCTTAAGGACTATGTATGTACCAAGTTTGGTCAAAATCCATTGAAGGATGTTGATTCTAGAGTGTTCACAAGGATGTTACGCAGTAAAAATTTGACCCGGTGACATTAACCTTTGACCTATGACCTTGAAAATCAATAGGTTCCAGACTCTCCTAAGGACTAAGTATGTACCAAGTTTGGTCAAAATCCATTGAAGGATCTTGATTCTAGAGTGTTCACAAGGATGCTCTGCGGTAACAATTTGACCCGGTGACCATGACCTTTGACCTTGAAAATCAATAGAGTCCCAGACTCTCCTAGAGACTAAGTATGTACCAACTTTGGTCAAAATCCATTGAAGGATGTTGATTCTAGAGTGTTCACAAGGATGTTATGCGGTGAAAATTTGACCCCTTGACCTTTGACCTTGAAAATCAATAGGGTTCCAGACTCTCCTAAGCACTAAGTATGTACCAAGTTTGGTCAAAATCCATTGAAGGATGTTGATTCTAGAGTGTTCACAAGGATGTTACACGGTAGAAAAAATTACCCAGTGACCTCGACCTTTGACCTATGACCTTGGAAATCAGTACGGTTCCAGACTCTCCTAAGGACTAAGTATGTACCAAGTTTAGTCAAAATCCATTGAAGTATGTTGATTCTAGAGTGTTCACCAGGATGTTATTCGGTACAAATTTGACCCGGTGACCTTGACCTTTGACATATGACCTTGAAAATCGACAGAGTTCCAGATTTTCTTAAGGACTATGTATGTACCAAGATTGGTCAAAATCCATTGAAGGATGTTGATTCTAGAGTGTTCACAAGGATGTTACACGGTAAACATTTGACTCATTGACCTTTGACCTTGAAAATCAATAGGGTTCCAGACTCTCCTAAGGAATAAGTATGTACCAAGTTTGGTCAAAATCCATTGAAGGATCTTGATTCTAGAGTGTTCACAAGGATGCTCTGCGGTAACAATTTGACCCGGTGACCATGACCTTTGACCTTGAAAATCAATAGAGTCCCAGACTCTCCTAGAGACTAAGTATGTACCAACTTTGGTCAAAATCCATTGAAGGATGTTGATTCTAGAGTGTTCACAATGATGTTATGCGGTGAAAATTTGACCCCTTGACCTTTGACCTTGAAAATCAATAGGGTTCCAGACTCTCCTAAGCACTAAGTATGTACCAAGTTTGGTCAAAATCCATTGAAGGATGTTGATTCTAGAGTGTTCACAAGGATGTTACACGGTAGAAAAAATTACCCAGTGACCTCGACCTTTGACCTATGACCTTGGAAATCAGTACGGTTCCAGACTCTCCTAAGGACTAAGTATGTACCAAGTTTAGTCAAAATCCATTGAAGTATGTTGATTCTAGAGTGTTCACCAAGGTGTTATTCGGTACAAATTTGACCCGGTGACCTTGACCTTTGACATATGACCTTGAAAATCGACAGAGTTCCAGATTCTCTTAAGGACTATGTATGTACCAAGTTTGGTCAAAATCCATTGAAGGATGTTGATTCTAGAGTGTTCACAAGGATGTTACACGGTAAACATTTGACTCATTGACCTTTGACCTTGAAAATCAATAGGGTTCCAGACTCTCTTAAGGACTATGTATGTACCAAGTTTGGTCAAAATCCATTGAAGGATGTTGATTCTAGAGTGTTCACAAGGATGTTACGCAGTAAAAATTTGACCCGGTGACATTAACCTTTGACCTATGACCTTGAAAATCAATAGGTTCCAGACTCTCCTAAGGACTAAGTATGTACCAAGTTTGGTCAAAATCCATTGAAGGATCTTGATTCTAGAGTGTTCACAAGGATGCTCTGCGGTAACAATTTGACCCGGTGACCATGACCTTTGACCTTGAAAATCAATAGAGTCCCAGACTCTCCTAGAGACTAAGTATGTACCAACTTTGGTCAAAATCCATTGAAGGATGTTGATTCTAGAGTGTTCACAAGGATGTTATGCGGTGAAAATTTGACCCCTTGACCTTTGACCTTGAAAATCAATAGGGTTCCAGACTCTCCTAAGCACTAAGTATGTACCAAGTTTGGTCAAAATCCATTGAAGGATGTTGATTCTAGAGTGTTCACAAGGATGTTACACGGTAGAAAAAATTACCCAGTGACCTCGACCTTTGACCTATGACCTTGGAAATCAGTACGGTTCCAGACTCTCCTAAGGACTAAGTATGTACCAAGTTTAGTCAAAATCCATTGAAGTATGTTGATTCTAGAGTGTTCACCAGGATGTTATTCGGTACAAATTTGACCCGGTGACCTTGACCTTTGACATATGACCTTGAAAATCGACAGAGTTCCAGATTCTCTTAAGGACTATGTATGTACCAAGTTTGGTCAAAATCCATTGAAGGATGTTGATCCTAGAGTGTTCACAAGGATGTTACGGAAGGACGAACGGACGGAAGGAAGGAAGGAAGGACGGACGGACGGACGGACGGACGGACGATATCGTTAATATATCCCTTCGCAATTTCGTTGGCGAGGGGATAATTAGCGTACCAACTTTGATAGGCCGCCAATCACACGAACTAATCATACATTTACAAATCGGACTTTGATTTGTATTTTGGGCGTTTAATGCCACTTTCAACATACCTATGTTCTATCACGAGTCGCTGGTTTTATTCGGCGAGTTCAGTTGTGGGTATATATAGTACACATCGAAACAGGCGGGATACGAACTTATGCAGATGTTAGTAGATAGGCATACAGACACTTATTGCACGAGTCTATCATACCGTTGTGATCATATTGGAGTTCCCGCAGTCGCCATGTTGTTTGCCTGGATATTATGCCAACGAAATAAATACTTAGATGAAATAAAGTATTCAATTCAGTACATAACATCATCAGTGTAATCGTGAAATATACATAGTCTTTAAAAAGCACAAAATATATTCATCGCAAATTTATGCAGGTTTAGGTTTCGTTTATGGTGTTTAATGCTACTTTCAATAATATGTATACCCCCCGCAACGAAGTTGTAGGGGGTATTGCTGGTTTCACCATGTCCGTCCGTCTGTCCGTCCGTCCGTCCGTCCGTCCGTCCCTCTGTAGACAAATCCTATATCGTACGATAACTTGAGTTGTGTTTCTTAGAATCTTTTAAAATTTTATCAGCTGTTTACTGGTGGAGAGAGGAGGATCCCTTTCTTTTTTGACGGTTTTCACTTTTGCCGTTCCAGAGCTATTAGACTTGATATGACGGAAAATATAATTTTTATCCTATGTCGTATGATAACTTGAGTAGTGTTTCTCAGAATGTTTTGAAATTTTATCAGCAGCTTACCGGTGAAGAGAGGAGGGTTCCTTTCATTTTTGGTCGGAACAATCAATAATGTTTTGGTTATGGAAATAGGTTGGACAGATGTGGGGAACGGGAGGTATATCTTAGTGAGCTGTGCTCACAGTAATACTAGTTCAGTAATATCGTGGCGGTCAGTTTTATTGGTGGAGGAAACCGGATTACCCGGAAAAAAAACCACCGACTTGTCGCAAGTCACTGACAAACTTTATCACATAATGTTGTATCGAGTATACCTCGCCTGAGCGGGTTTCGAACTCACAACATTAGTGATGATAGGCACTGATTCAAAACAAATATTCACCGTTGTGAAGGACAAACTTTATATCCTCATTGATACTGGAAATATCTGATATGACTAGTAATATAGCATAGTCTTGTTTGCATGTTAGTTTTGTCGCTGATCTGCACGACAGTACATGTTCAACAATAGTGCTACATGTATTTAGTGTATCAATATGGTAGCCTTTGTGAGACTACACACATCACCTTCTAAACACGGTCGTAATAAATTACAACAGCTCGTTAAATGAATTACATCTGGTTTTTCAGAGCTACTAAAGAAGCCAAATATAGAAATACATGTACGTACTAATCTCTGGAGCTCTAAATCATTATAGGTATATTTTACGTTGATCTGAAACGTATGTTCGGTAAAATACATTTTTTTTTAATTATCTTTGAGAGAGAATACTTCTTGGAAGTAACCGTGCGTTTTTCCACAATAACTACAATATTGTTGAAAGTGGCGTTAAACACCATAACCCCCTCTCAATCACTGAAAACAAATATCGTCTAACGCATTCCTGCAGCACAAAAAAATGATATGTGCGCAATATCAGACGATGCCAACAACCGATCGCCTCAGGTGACCATTTTATACCGAGGGGGTCGTTTCACTTAATGTATAATAGCGGTCTATGCAAACTCGCCTAAGAACAGAATCTCGTTGACGATCATGATTTTTTCATGCATGTATTCCTGGGAATTTCAAGACTTTAAAATAAAACAAAACACTTACTATTGACAACCTCTAATTGACTACTTCCCTGTATTTGTTTTAGTCTCCATACATGTACACACCACCAAGGGTTTACGTTTTGCTTTAATTGTTTTCATTTTTTTTTTTTTTTTGTATTTTCAACTATGCTTAGTTTATTTAGAAAAATACATCACTTAGACTTCTGAATTGGTTGTTGATCATCACTCACATTTACATTGTAACCAAGAAGGCCATCATTTCATCATATTACATATATTTCCGGTCCTTCAGGTTCAAACTTTCTAGACATTCTGCTGCACAGAACATAAAGCATTTACGAAAGCTTACCAGTGGTTTTATCGGATCTCAGATCCTAAATTTTGAGATAAGCATCAGCTTGTCCCCAGTGACCCAAAGCAGTCTTGTTCTACCTTGCAAAATCCTTTTGGAGGCCCTGCACGCCACAAAACCGTAGAAGTGGACCAGAAAGTGAAAGGTAAGCTTTGTAAACGGACGGGAAATGGGAGGAACAAATATTGGTAGTTGCCGAAAGTGGGTGAGGAGGGGGTTTCAAACTTTCGAAACTGACGATAAAAAAAGTCATTTGGGTTCCAATATACCTTTTTACCTCTTAATTTATTGATATTTTTTGGCGTCCATGCTAAAACTGCAGCTTCTTCTAAATTTCTGTCACAAAAGTGTATGTGTGCGTTTGTGGTTGCGGGGGGGGGGGGGGGGAAGGGGGGAGGGGCGGTTCCTCCTACGCCTCTGTGTAAAAACATTCAATGTCACATAATTTGTCCATATGGACTAGTATTGGTAGTATGTCAAATGGACTCGAGCTTGTATTTTCACCCCAAGATTGATTGAACATCCATTGTTTAACATCCAGCGAGCAGTTTTGCGCTATATTCATAACAACGAGTTCAAAAATATATATAAACGTCTGAAATGGTTTGAAAAACAATTTCAAGTACACAAAACAAAGGGATAAAGAATTACACACTTTGTTGATTGACATTGAAATGAGGGAAGGGATAGATCAACCGGGTCAACGATATTTGACTGACAAATTATGGAGAGTTTGGTAAAACCTAAAAAAAATTAGTGGGTTTGAGTCCTCTGAGTCTTCACTAATAAACATAATATGTTTGTATTTGTAAATTGTTTGGATGTGTTAAGATTTGCTTTAATATTAATCTATACGTAATTAATTTATAAAATATATATACAAGTGAAAAGGTATTATTTCTTAACATTAAGTTAATTAAACACAAGACCACAAAAATGTAAGAACCCCCGATATGACCATTTCCTATGTTATTGTACAGATAGATACTGTCAATCCACCCTTTTTTAATAAAAAAATAAAAAATTTGACCATTAAAAATAAAACTTTCTTAAAATAATACATATGCGTGCAATTAATTTTAACAAATAATATATGGTTTTATATTAGAATATTCATAATAAGACTTGCTTTCCACAATATAAAATGAATTTCTACACACTTTACATGTGTTAAAATATCGGTACGTCTAAACACCGCTAAGACCGTCTTAGTGTACTAAGACTCTAAAAACTGCCACTAAGCACATGAAGGAATGGGTTTTGTTTTGTGCATAATGATCCCTTTAGATGAAAAATATATTATTCAAAATCTTAATTATGAAATTTGATGGAAAAAAGTTAAGTTATAAGGGAGTTATAACAAATTTAATCAGCACGTGTCGTCTATTGCCGTTTTAGTTTATTACCTGTTGATTAACCATTGTCTCCCCACTTGGACACATTATCCTGATTCCGAGTCAGCCAGTCTTTGCTCTTTCTCCTTAATGCTACGTGTTTAGCGGAGAAGCAACAAATACCAATTTTATAGTCTTTGGTTTTACCCGATCGAGACTAGAACCCATTATCTATCGCACTCGATGCGAGCACGCCAACCATTGCATCACCTATGCGGTTGAAATTGACATGGATATTGAAATAAAAAATAATATTTGTAATAAAAGAAAACAAATTATACAAGGGAAGTGTAGGATAATAAGTCTTTAAAAATTTACTTCAAATACGGTATTAATCAATTAATTTTAGATCTATAGAAATAGAAATAGAAATAAGTTTATTAACCAAATCAGGGCCCCAGGAGGGCAAATACCCCGTGATTGTTTTGTATTGCACTCCTTTTGATTCAAAGTTTTCTTGTTTTATATCACTGTGCTACATGTGCACTTTTATAAAAAAAACTGCCGGCGAACGAAACCTTTTCAAGTACACACACACACACATATATACATAAACTCCATTCGTATTGAGCGGAGTTCATGGGAAGGGTACTATCAAACTGACTCTTCAGGGTACAATTTATAAAGTACTTAATGAAGGACGAGTTTGATAATATCTCGGCATGTAAGGATGGCATGACGGAGCTTTTAGCTTGACAGTCTTGTGCTGATGGCTTTCCCATTGCACGGATCTTAACGCTCATACAGTAGTATTACAAGAATGGAGTGCCCTAACCATCTTGGAAAAATTTCGTTGCTTTAAGACGATTATCTTGAACTCGTCGTCAGCTTTTCTTTTTAACATAAGTTTGTCGATATCATCAAAATTATATTCATTTCACACAAAAAAGTTACGTCTGTTTTTTGTATAATTATCAATAATAATAGTTTGACAGTTTGATATGATATCGAAAATTGAAAAAAGTAAAAAATACTTTTACACTAGCAATAATCATATGGTTTCACCGTCCCGTTCTGTCATATAATAAAAAAGAAACAATCAAGAACTGGACAAGTGTGTAGCCATATGATTTGTATTTCATTTTTTGTGGATAGGGTCAGAAAAGTTCCATATTTAAATTTTTGGAACTTTTCTGACCCTATCGTTGAAGTTAATGCAGTGGTACGTCACTTCCGTCATCCGTGGGTCCTTATACGAAAAATTTGGCAATAAATGTGTGAAAATCTTAAAATTCTGGAGAACTGAGCTATCGTATGCACAAAGCAAAAACAGGGACAGAAAGATGCGTCTTTTAGGAATAGATATATGTCCTAGTTTGAATGACATAATGGAAATAAAGTGCTATAAATGTACTCGAAGCGAGCAGGGGTAAGATTTTTAAACCTGCCGAGTTGCATGCCTTGTGTATTATTAGTATCTAATAGGGTCGATACATGCAATTTGATGTTAACATAAGATTGTATGAATATTGACACGAACAAGTTAAAATAAGGAAAAAGAGATGAAATAATAAAAAAATAAAGAAATTTTATTGAAAATAAATTTGTAAACAGAAAGTTAGAAAAAGGGGGTGGTCCGTGCCTGTGCATGTAACTGTCTTTTTCCTGTATTTTGGAGTTTCCTCTTTTCCCGCCATCTTTGCACAACACGTGTAGTTGTTATTATTTACATTCACAAATTGATGCTGATAAGGATTCTGTCTTCTGATTGGTCAATCTCCATCCAAGTTCCATCTAAGTTGAAAAAAATAGGATGCATTTCTATTCCATCCAAGTCCGTTCAAGTTTTTTGATTCAAGTTTCTTGTATGGTATACACGATCAAAAAACTTGAATTCAAGAAACTTGAATGGAAACTTGGATGCAACACTTGTATCGTGTATAACGGGCTGAAGACAACTTTAAGTACACAATATTTGTTAACATAATACACAATATAATAGTTGATAACACAACAGCTGAGGAAAGACAGAGTTATCTCCCATACAATACAAATGTATAAAATTTCAAGTCACCTCCCATTGACAATTAAAGATCAGTAAAAGTGACATAAAAAATTAAAACCACTGATTAATCTTGTTTTTTAGACTGATTTAGACTATACAACTTATTGACACCTAATATACACATTTTACATATGTCTAGATCATTACTACTTAACATAAATTTAAATTTGTCAACGTCAGACATATTAATAAATGAAGGGACAACATCACAGATATCCTTGAAAAATTCTTCACGACAAGACTGTAATTTTGAACATATAATAGTAAAATGGAATTCGTCTTCTACTCCAGAATTACACAATTTACAAATCCTGTCTTCAGCAGGAGTATTTAAATATCTGCCTTTTTCAATATTTAAATTACTATTACTTATTCTGATTTTAACAAATGTTGATATAGATTTTTTGTTTACATCTGCACATAAATAGAATTCCAAATCAAACTGTGTTTTTAGTTTTCTATATGTTCTTAATTTATTTCCTACATATTTATTATCATCATTAAACAATAATGTCTTCCAAGGTTTAATATATCTGTTCTCTAACTGTTTTGTAACAAAAAATAAAAGTTTAGATTTTGAAAAAGTGCCTTGATTTTCCCAAATATGACTGAAACCAATTATACTAAATAACTGCTTCAATTTGTTACATAAACTTTCATTAAGTTTTAGATTTTCTCGATATGCCTGAAATATTAAACTGTTACACTTTGAGTTTAATAAATGAATCCAATAAATGACAGATGATTTAAGTGCTGCAATTGAAAGTGGATATAACCCAAGTTCAGCCAATACAGCAATGTTTGTAGCTGACTTATGTACACCCAGCATATTAATATATGATACGAATTCTGACAATTAATTTCAAAATTGTCAGTCCATTATAAAAAAAGTTACCCAATAGGTCTCTATGCTAATTTTATTTTCTGACGCGTAACAATCTGGATGGAGTGAGTACAAATAACAGACTGTACCATGTGACATAAGATATTTAAATATTAAAGGACATCAATAACAATTGACTATCACTTTACCCATTCTCTATCCAGAGTTGTCGTTCCCGCCAAGCTCCACTATAAACTGACGAGTTCTGTCCCCTGGCTCGTACCTCGGCTCAAGGAACAGATAAATACTAATCTGTTGCAGTGACATTCTACTTAGGTGACGTCATCACCATAAGATCCTTGATCTTTTTTTATCTTTAACTTATTTTAGCTTATACAAATGAGTATTTTAAAGATAAAGAGTTTATTTTTCTATAAAAATCATGAAATAAAATTAGAACGTTTTTGCATAAAAAATGAACTTCCGGTGTAAACAAGCGAGAGAAATATTCAAACAGAGATGATGACTGCATACCGGAAACGACTTCCCAGTAATTGTAACTAAAAATAGCTCTACCAATCAAAAAAGAGCTAAGTAAGAACCAATGAACGCCAACGACAAATTAGTCTTTCTCTGTCTTTATATCCATTAGATTGAGACAGGCAATTGTCAGTCTAAGCTCCACTACATCTCTATCAACGCTTGAAAAATAGTCCCAAAAGCCCATGACCATCATTAACGTTTTTCAATCACATGATCAAAACATCGTCTACTTGTTGAACACTCTATCCTCCATTGTGTCTATCATGTGATCGTTTTTAATTTTTACCTCCGCAAAATAGTTCTCCACGAAGAAGGGGGAGAAATCATTTTTAAGAGAGAATTAATTTGAAATAAGTGATTTATTTTCATCTTTATTGATATTTACAATAATTAAAACAATTTTTAAGAACATTGTTTTACTGTTTCTAAATTTTACAAAAATCTTGTAAAATGAGCGTTGACAGAGATGTAGTGAAGCTTAGCGGGAACGACAACTCTGGATAAAGAATGTCACTTTATGGTCAGTTAATGACTAGTCTTTTAAATTTAAATGTCCCATGTCACATGGTACGTGAAAGCACATGTCTATTATTTTGTTTTGATGGTTTGGGCTCGTACATTACTTGTACTCACTCCAGGTAGATTTGTACACTTCAGAAAATATCATTAACATAAGGGTAATAACAAAATTACCGAACTCCGAGCAATCTTATAAAGGGAAAGTCAAAACTCATAAGTATATAAACAGACAAAATCAGTCAACAAGTGGAAAACTGTGAAAACCGTATTGACCCTGACTTGGTACAGGCATTTCTAAAGAAATGGTGGGTTGAATCATATTTTAAAGCGCCAAACCTCCCCCTTTCATTACGGCTCAAAGTTTCCGGTTGTTGCTATAACAGTATTTATAACAATACTTGAACAAAACAGGTAAAACAGTTGTCAAAGCAGCGCCAAACTCAGAGAAGTAAATGTCAAAGACACTTTTACGTCACACATTGATAAAAAAAAAAATTGACATTTTTGTTGACACCTTATCTTTATACATTTTCACTATATGAAAATCCATCGCTTATAATCTTTTCTGCAGAGACGGAATATATTTCGACAAGATCTTGGTATCGGAATATAAACTTTTTAAGAGATCAAAAAGGCGAATCTTTATTATAGCCCTGGTCCAGTAGCCTGTTTCTCAGATGAAGATGACGTTTCAGGAAACCAGAATAATTGCTACTGGCCCTTGCATAACGAATCAATTGCGAGATGTAAACACCATATACAGGAGAAGCTGGTATATTGCTGCACATATTTGGAAAATTTATGATTTTAAAATTGAAGTCGTCGCGTTTATCATAAATTTTAGTACTGATTTGACCACTGTCGTCAAATTCGAGGTATAAGTCCAAAAATGATCCGGACGAAGCGGTATCTGTGGTCTCTTTAACTTCCAGCTCTGGAGGATATATCAATGGAAGAAATTCTGCCTAATGGGTAACTTTTTTAATAATGGACCAAAAATTTGAAATTAATTGTTAGAGTTCGTATATATCATATATTAATATACATTTAGAAAACAAATTGTTGATTTAAAAACTGGATTTTTAAGAATTTTTTTCTGAACATTTATAGAAGTCAAATGGACTTATATGTCATATATTATGGTTTTTCCTTGCTTTAACGACAAAATAGATTATTTGAATTTTCCCAGTGTGAACTTTCGGTTCCATTTATCTGTAGCGACATTCCAGCAGCACCCGCATAGAGAGTAAATATCTCTCAGTTGATACGATATTCCAGAGCTTGTGGAAGCTACTAGGATGTCATTGATAAAGTGTTACTGCTAACAAGGAAGCCAATGAATCAAAGGTTTCTATTGGCTAAGTTGAAGTCATCACTTCGGAAGTTTTACGGTGGTCACCATGTCTTGGTGAACCGCTACGGAATATCTGTGTCACAAATGACCACTGATATGTTCCGTTTGTCATAATCACAATTCTCTCTCTGCTCATTCATGACTTACTACCGTGTTTGTAACAAGGGTAACATGACGGGTGCCACATGTGTAGCAGGAACGCCTACCCCTCCGGAGCACGCACTAGATAACCGTTTACTATAGCATTGTTTGTTTTGATCCGCCGGGGTGATCTCGAAAATATCAGCCTGTACTTATACTTGTACTTTATACACACAAAATAACTTCTCATGAAACATTGGGATTGTTGAAAATTGTTTAAAAAAATTTAAACATTTTCATATTGTTTTGAACAATACGGAAATCCATTTTCAGAACATACAATGTTCCGAATCCAAGCCAACCAGTCTTTACCCTTTCTCCTTAATTCGTCATGTTCAGCGGAGAGGCAGTAAATACCAATATTGTAGTCATTGGTTTGATCCAATCAGAGGTCGACACCACAACCTATTACACTGAAGGCTAGCACGCTGACAATTACACCACCGACGAGGTTCCGAATGAAACGAAATGAAATACTAAGTAAATACCAAATTTGTAGTCATTGCTTTGACCCATCCAGAGTTTGACACCACAACCTATTACACTGAAGGCTAGCAAGCTGACAATTACACCACCGACGAGGTTCCGAATGAAACGAAATGAAATACTAAGTAAATACCAATTTTGCAGTCATTGGTTTGATCCAATCAGAGGTCGACACCACAACCTATTACATTGAAGGCTAGCACGCTGACAATTACACCACCGACGAGGTTCCGAAGGAAACGAAATGAAATACTAAGTAAATACCAAATTTGTAGTCATTGCTTTGACCCATCCAGAGTTTGACACCACAACCTATTACACTGAAGGCTAGCAAGCTGACAATTACACCACCGACGAGGTTCCGAATGAAACGAAATGAAATACTAAGTAAATACCAAATTTGTATTCATTGCTTTGACCCAACCAGAGCTTGACACCACAACCAATCAAACTCATGGTAGCACGCTGAGATTCTGAATGAAACGAAATGAAAAACTCGGTTAATACCAATTTTGTAGTCAATGTCATTGCTTTGACCCGATCCGAGCTCGACACCACAACCCAAACTCCGGACAGTTACCAGCTCCGGTCCGCACACTACCCTCCACTAGTGTAACCAGCAGATGAACCATGTTCGGTAGCGGATACGAAAACTGACCGATGTTTGACCACAACCTATCCAATGAAAGGAAATGCAATACTAGTACTTAATGAAAAATATTGAACAATTACGCAAGTAATATTTCTACCAAGTTTGGTTTCAATTAGTCAAATGGTTTTTGAGAAATAAATTGAAATTTCAAAGAAAAAGTGATCCACATATTAGTATGTTGGCATTGCAATACTGGTTAATGGTCTCTATATGTTGGGATTTTTACATTAGTGAGTGGTCCACATATGTCTGGACTGCTACACTGGCGAGTGGCGCTATATATTGGCATTGCTATACTGGTGAGTGGTCCTTACATTGTGGGATTGCTATACTGGTGAGTGGTCATATATGTTGGTATTGTTATACTGGTGAGTGATCACTACATGTTGGCATTGTTATACTGGTGGGTGATCCATACATGTTGGCATTGCTATACTGGTGAGTGATCCATACATGTTGGCATTGCTATACTGGTGAATGATCCATACATGTTGGCATTGCTATACTGGTGAGTGATCACATGTTGGCATTGCTATACTGGTGAGTGATCACATGTTGGCATTGCTTCACTGGTGAGTGCTCCATACATGTTGGCATTGCTATACTGGTGAGTGATCCATACATGTTGGCATTGCTATACTGGTGAGTGATCCATACATGTTGGCATTGCTACATTGGTGAGTGATCCCTTTATGTAGGCATTGCTACACTGTGCTAGTTGTCCTTGTATATGATGACATTGGTGAGTGGTGCCTATATGCTGGTATTGCTTCACTGGCGAGTGTTGCTAGATGTTGGCATTGTTACATTGATGAGTGGTCCCTACATGTTGGGATTGTTTCACTGCTGAGTGTTCCTAGATATTGGTATTGCTACACTGATGTCTTATATATTGGTGTTGCTATACTGGTGAGTGTTCCCGATATGTTGGCATTGCTTTACTGGTGAGTGGTCCCTATATGTTGGCATTGTTACATTCATGAGTGGTCCCTACATGTTGGGATTGTTTCACTGCTGAGTGTTCCTAGATGTTGGTATTGCTACACAGAGGTCTTATATATTGGTGTTGCTATACTGGTGAGTGTTCCCTATATGTTGGCATTGCTACACTGGTGAGTGGTCCTATATGCTGGCATTGCTTCACTGGTGAGTGGTCATATATGTTGGCATTGCTATTCTGGTGAGTGGTCATATATGCTGGTATTGCTTCACTGGTGAGTAGTCATATATGTTGGCATTACAATACTGGTCTGTGGTCTTATATGTTGGTATTGCTTCACTGGTGAGTGGTCATATATGTTGGCATTGCAATACTGGTGAGTGGTCCTATATGTTGGTATTGCTTCACTGGTGAGTGGTTCTATATGTTGGCATTGCTATACTGGTGAGTGGTCCATGCATGTTGGCATTGCTATACTAGTGAGTGATCACAGGTTGGCATTGCTATACTGGTGAGTGATCCATACACGTTGGGATTGCTATACTGGTGAGTGATCCATACATGTTGGCATTGCTATTCTAGTGAGTGATCCATACATGTTGGCATTGCTACATTGGTGAGTGATCCCTTTATGTAGGCATTGCTACACTGTGCTAGTTGTCCTTGTATATGATGACATTGGTGAGTGGTACCTATATGCTGGTATTGCTTCACTGGCGAGTGTCCCTAGATGTTGGCATTGTTACATTGATGAGTGGTCCCTATATGTTGGCATTGTTACATTCGTGAGTGGTCACTACATGTTGGGATTGTTTCACTGCTGAGTGTTCCTAGATGTTGGTATTGCTACACAGAGGTCTTATATATTGGTGTTGCTATACTGGTGAGTGTTCCCTATATGTTGGCATTGCAATACTTGTGAGTGGTCCTATGTGCTTGCATTGCTTCACTGGTGAATGGTCATATATGTTGGCACTGTTATACTGGTGAGTGGTCCTATATGTTGGCATTGCCTCACTGGTGAGTGGTCATATATGTTGGCATTACAATACTGGTGAGTGGTCCTATATGTTGGCATTGCTTCACTGATGAGTGGTCATATATGTTGGCATTGCTATACTGGTGAGTGGTCCTATATGTTGGTATTGCTTCACTGGTGAGTGGTCCTATATGTTGGCATTGCTATACTGGTGAGTGGTCCTATATGTTGGTATTGCTTCACTGGTGAGTGGTCCTATATGTTGGCATTGCTATACTGGTGAGTAGTCCTATATGTTGGCATTGCTACATTGGTACGTGGTCATATATTTTGGCATTGCTATACTGGTGAGTGTTCCAAACATTTTGGCATTGCTATACTGGTGAGTGATCCACATTTGTTGGAATTGCTACATTGGTGAGTGGTTCCTTTATGTAAGCATTGCTAGACTGTGCGAGTTGTCCTTGTATATGGTGACATTTCTATACTGGTGAGTGGGGCCTATATGCTGGTATTGCTTCACTGGTGAGTGTTCCCTATATGTTGGGATTGCTGCATTGGTGAGTGGTCCCTATATGTTGGGATTGTTATACTGGTGGAGTGTTCCCTATATGTTGGCATTGCTATACTGGTGAGTGTTCCCTATATCTTGGGACTGCTACATTGGTGAGTGGTCCCTATATGTTGGCACTGTTACATTGGTTAGTGGGCCTATGTTGGTATTGATATTCTGGTGAGTAATCACTACATGTTGGTATTGTTTCACTGCTGAGTGTTCCTAGATGTTGGTATTTCTACACTGAGGTCTTATATATTGGCATTGCTATACTGGTGAGTGGTGCCTATATGCTGGTATTGCTTCATTGGGGAGTGTTCCCTTCATGGTGGGATTGATATACTGGCGAGTGGTCCCTATATGTTGGCATTTCTACTCTGGTGAGTGGTCCTATAAGTTGTCATTGCTATACTGGCGAGTAATCCCTACATTGTGGCATTGCTATACTGATGATTGTTCCTAGATGTTGATATTGCTACACTGAGGTCTTATATATTGGCATTGCTATACTGGTGAGTGGTGCCTATATGCTGGTATTGCTTCACTGGTGAGAGTTCCCTACATGTTGAGATTGCTATACTGGCGAGTGATCCCTATATGTTGGCATTGCTACTCTGCTGAGTTGTCCTATATGTTGGCATTGCTATACTGGCGAGTGGTCCCTGCATGTTGGGATTGCTATACTGAGGTCTTATATATTGGCATTGCTTAACTGGTGAGTGGTCATATATGTTGGGATTGTTATACTGGTGAATGGTCCTATATGTTGGGATTGCTATACTGGTGAGTGGTCCTATATGTTGGTATTGCTATACTGGTGAGTGGTCCTATATGTTGAGACTGTTATACTGGTGGAGTGTTCCTAGATGTTGGTATTGCTATACTGGCGAGTGGTCCCTATATGTTGGTATTGCTACTCTGGTGAGTGTTTCTATATGTTGGCATTGCTATACTGGCGAGTGATCCGTACATGTTGGTATTGCTACTCTGGCGAGTGTTCCTAGATGTTGGTATTGCTATAATGGCGAGTGGTCCCTATATGTTGGCATTGCCACTCTGGTGAGTGTTTCTACATGTTGGCATTGCTATACTGGTGAGTGGTCCCTACATGTTGGGATTGCTATACTGGCGAGTGGTCCCTATATGTTGGCATTGCTACTCTGATTAGTGGTCCTATATGTTGGCATTGCTATTCTGGCGAGTGATCTCTACATTGTGGCATTGCTATACTGGTGAGTGTTGCTAGATTTTGGTATTGCTACACTGAGGTCTTATATATTGGCATTGCTTCATTGGTGAGTGGTCATATATGTTGGCATTGATATACTGGCGAGTGGTCCCTACATGTTGGAATTGCTATACTTGTGAGTGTTCCTAGATGTTGGTATTGCTACACTGAAGTCTTATATATTGGCATTGCTATACTGGTGAGTGGTGCCTATTTGCTGATATTGTTTGACTGGTGAGTGTTCCCTACATGTTGGGACTGCTATACTGGTGGAGTGTTCCTAGATATTGGCATTGCTACTCTGGTGAGTGTTTCTATATGGTGGCACTGCTATACTGGCGAGTGATTCGTACATGTTGGTATTGCTACTCTGGTAAGTGTTCCTAGATGTTGGTATTGCTATACTGGCGAGTGGTCCCTATATGTTGGCATTGCTACTCTGGTGAGTGTTTCTACATGTTGGCATTGCTATACTGGCGAGTGATCCCTACATGTTGGCATTGCAATACTGTTGAGTGCTCCTAGATGTTGGTATTGCTATACTGGTGAGTGGTCCCTACATGTTGGGATTGCTATACTGGTGAGTGGTCCCTACATGATGGGATTGCTATACTGGCGAGTGATCTCTACATTGTGGCATTACTATACTGGTGAGTGTTGCTAGATTTTGGTATTGCTACACTGAGGTTTTATATATTGACATTGCTTCACTGGTGAGTGGTCATATATGTTGGCATTGATATACTGGCGAGTGGTCCCTACATGTTGGGATTGCTATTCTTGTGAGTGTTCCTAGATGTTGATATTGCTACACTGAAGTCTTATATATTGGCATTGCTATATTGGTGGGTGGTGCCTATATGCTGGTATTGCCTCACTGGTGAGTGTTCCCTACATGTTGGGATTGCTATTCTGGCGAGTGGTCCCTATATGTTGGCATTGCTACTCTGGTGAGTGGTCCTATATGTTGGCATTGCTATACTGGCGAGTGACCCCTACATTGTGGCATTGCTATACTGATGATTGTTCCTAGATATTGATATTGCTACACTGAGGTCTTATATATTGGCATTGCTATACTGTTGAGTGGTGCCTATTTGCTGGTATTGCTTCACTGGTGAGAGTTCCCTATATGTTGAGATTGCTATACTGGCGAGTGGTCCCTATATGTTGGCATTGCTATACTGGCGACTGGTCCCTACATGTTGGGATTGCTATACTGAGGTCTTATATATTGGCATTGCTTCACTGGTGAGTGGTCATATATGTTGGGATTGCTATACTGGTGAGTGGTCCTATATGTTGGGATTGCTATACTGGTGAGTGGTCCTATATGTTGGTATTGCTATACTGGTGAGTGGTCCTATATGTTGGGATTGCTATACTGGTGGAGTGTTCCTAGATGTTGATATTGCTATACTGGCGAGTGGTCCCTATATGTTGGTATTGCTACTCTGGTGAGTGTTCCTAGATGTTGGTATTGCTATGCTGGCGAGTGATTCCTACATGTTGGGATTGTTATACTGGCGAGTGGTCCCTACATGTTGACATTGCTATACTGGCGAGTGATCCCTACATGTTGGGATTGTTATACTGGTGGAGTGTTCCTAGATGTTGGTATTGCTATACTGGCGAGTGGTCCCTATATGTTACCATTGCCACTCTGGTGAGTGTTTCTACATGTTGGCATTGCTATGCTGGCGAGTGATCCCTACATGTTGGGATTGTTATACTTGCGAGTGATCCCTACATGTTGACATTGCTATACTGGCGAGTGATCCCTACATGTTGGGATTGTTATACTGGTGGAGTGTTCCTAGATGTTGGTATTGCTATACTGGCGAGTGGTACCTATATGTTGGTATTGCTACTCTGGTGAGTGTTTCTATATGTTGGCATTGCTATACTGGCGAGTGATCCGTACATGTTGGTATTGCTACTCTGGTGAGTGTTCCTAGATGTTGGTATTGCTTTACTGGTGAGTGGTCCTATATGTTGGGATTGTTATACTGGTGGAGTGTTCCTAGATGTTGGTATTACTATACTGGCGAGTGGTCCCTATATGTTGGTATTGCTACTCTGGTGAGTGTTCCTAGATGTTGGTATTGCTACACTTGCTAGTGGTCCCTATATGTTGGCATTGCCACTCTGGTGAGTGTTTCTACATGTTGGCATTGCTATACTGGCGAGTGATCCCTACATGTTGGGATTGTTATACTGGCGAGTGATCCCTACATGTTGGCATTGCTATACTGGCGAGTTATCCCTACATGTTGGGATTGTTATACTGGTGGAGTGTTCCTAGATGTTGGTATTGCTATACTGGCGAGTGGTCCCTATATGTTGGTATTGCTACTCTGATGAGTGTTCCTAGATGTTGGTATTGCTATGCTGGCGAGTGGTCCCTATAGGGTGGCATTGCTACTCTGGTGAGTGTTTCTACATGTTGGGATTGCTATACTGGTGAGTGGTCCCTACATATTGGGATTGCTATACTGGCGAGTGGTCCCTATATGTTGGGATTGCTACTCTGATGTGTGGTCCTATATGTTGGCATTGCTTCACTGGTGATTGGTCCCTACATGTTGGATTGCTATACTTGTGAGTGTTCCTAGATGTTGGTATTGCTACACTGATGTCTTATATATTGACATTGCTATACTGGTGAGTGGTGCCTATATGCTGGTATTGCTTGACTGGTGAGTGTTCACTACATGCTGGGATTGCTATACTGGTGGAGTGTTCCTAGATGTTGGCATTGCTATTCTGGCGAGTGAACCCTATATTGTGGCTTTGGTATACTGATGAGTGTTCCTAGATGTTGATATTGCCACACTGAAGTCTTATATATTGGCATTGCTATACTGGTGAGTGTTGCTAGATTTTGGTATTGCTACACTGAGGTCTTATATATTGGCATTGCTTCACTGGTGAGTGGTCATATATGTTGGCATTGATATACTGGCGAGTGGTCCCTACATGTTGGAATTGCTATACTTGTGAGTGTTCCTAGATGTTGGTATTGCTACACTGATGTCTTATATATTGGCATTGCTATACTGGTGAGTGGTGCCTATTTGCTGGTATTGTTTGACTGGTGAGTGTTCCCTACATGTTGGGACTGCTATACTGGTGGAGTGTTCCTAGATATTGGCATTGCTACTCTGGTGAGTGTTTCTATATGCTGGCACTGCTATACTGGCGAGTGATTCGTACATGTTGGTATTGCTACTCTGGTAAGTGTTCCTAGATGTTGGTATTGCTATACTGGCGAGTGGTCCCTATATGTTGGCATTGCTACTCTGGTGAGTGTTTCTACATGTTGGCATTGCTATACTGGCGAGTGATCCCTACATGTTGGCATTGCAATACTGTTGAGTGCTCCTATATGTTGGTATTGCTATACTGGTGAGTGGTCCCTACATGTTGGGATTGCTATACTGGTGAGTGGTCCCTACATGATGGGATTGCTATACTGGCGAGTGATCTCTACATTGTGGCATTACTATACTGGTGAGTGTTGCTAGATTTTGGTATTGCTACACTGAGGTTTTATATATTGGCATTGCTTCACTGGTGAGTGGTCATATATGTTGGCATTGATATACTGGCGAGTGGTCCCTACATGTTGGGATTGCTATACTTGTGAGTGTTCCTAGATGTTGATATTGCTACACTGAAGTCTTATATATTGGCATTGCTATACTGGTGGGTGGTGCCTATATGCTGGTATTGCCTCACTGGTGAGTGTTCCCTACATGTTGGGATTGCTATTCTGGCGAGTGGTAACTATATGTTGGCATTGCTACTCTGGTGAGTGGTCCTATATGTTGGCATTGCTATACTGGCGAGTGACCCTACATTGTGGCATTGCTATACTGATGATTGTTCATAGATATTGATATTGCTACACTGAGGTCTTATATATTGCCATTGCTATACTGGTGAGTGGTGCCTATTTGCTGGTATTGCTTCACTGGTGAGAGTTCCCTACATGTTGAGATTGCTATTCTGGCGAGTGGTCCCTATATGTTGGCATTGCTATACTGGCGACTGGTCCCTACATGTTGGGATTGCTATACTGAGGTCTTATATATTGGCATTGCTTCACTGGTGAGTGGTCATATATGTTGGGATTGCTATACTGGTGAGTGGTCCTATATGTTGGGATTGCTATACTGGTGAGTGGTCCTATATGTTGGTATTGCTATACTGGTGAGTGGTCCTATATGTTGGGATTGCTATACTGGTGGAGTGTTCCTAGATATTGATATTGCTATACTGGCGAGTGGTCCCTATATGTTGGTATTGCTACTCTGGTGAGTGTTCCTAGATGTTGGGATTGCTATACTGGTGAGTGGTCCCTACATGTTGGGATTGCTATACTGGTGAGTGGTCCCTACATGATGGGATTGCTATACTGGCGAGTGATCTCTACATTGTGGCATTACTATACTGGTGAGTGTTGCTAGATTTTGGTATTGCTACACTGAGGTTTTATATATTGACATTGCTTCACTGGTGAGTGGTCATATATGTTGGCATTGATATACTGGCGAGTGGTCCCTACATGTTGGGATTGCTATTCTTGTGAGTGTTCCTAGATGTTGATATTGCTACACTGAAGTCTTATATATTGGCATTGCTATATTGGTGGGTGGTGCCTATATGCTGGTTTTGCCTCACTGGTGAGTGTTCCCTACATGTTGGGATTGCTATTCTGGCGAGTGGTCCCTATATGTTGGCATTGCTACTCTGGTGAGTGGTCCTATATGTTGGCATTGCTATACTGGCGAGTGACCCCTACATTGTGGCATTGCTATACTGATGATTGTTCCTAGATATTGATATTGCTACACTGAGGTCTTATATATTGGCATTGCTATACTGTTGAGTGGTGCCTATTTGCTGGTATTGCTTCACTGGTGAGAGTTCCCTATATGTTGAGATTGCTATACTGGCGAGTGGTCCCTATATGTTGGCATTGCTATACTGGCGACTGGTCCCTACATGTTGGGATTGCTATACTGAGGTCTTATATATTGGCATTGCTTCACTGGTGAGTGGTCATATATGTTGGGATTGCTATACTGGTGAGTGGTCCTATATGTTGGGATTGCTATACTGGTGAGTGGTCCTATATGTTGGTATTGCTATACTGGTGAGTGGTCCTATATGTTGGGATTGCTATACTGGTGGAGTGTTCCTAGATGTTGATATTGCTATACTGGCGAGTGGTCCCTATATGTTGGTATTGCTACTCTGGTGAGTGTTCCTAGATGTTGGTATTGCTATGCTGGCGAGTGATTCCTACATGTTGGGATTGTTATACTGGCGAGTGATCCCTACATGTTGACATTGCTATACTGGCGAGTGATCCCTACATGTTGGGATTGTTATACTGGTGGAGTGTTCCTAGATGTTGGTATTACTATACTGGCGAGTGGTCCCTATATGTTACCATTGCCACTCTGGTGAGTGTTTCTACATGTTGGCATTGCTATGCTGGCGAGTGATCCCTACATGTTGGGATTGTTATACTTGCGAGTGATCCCTACATGTTGACATTGCTATACTGGCGAGTGATCCCTACATGTTGGGATTGTTATACTGGTGGAGTGTTCCTAGATGTTGGTATTGCTATACTGGCGAGTGGTACCTATATGTTGGTATTGCTACTCTGGTGAGTGTTTCTATATGTTGGCATTGCTATACTGGCGAGTGATCCGTACATGTTGGTATTGCTACTCTGGTGAGTGTTCCTAGATGTTGGTATTGCTTTACTGGTGAGTGGTCCTATATGTTGGGATTGTTATACTGGTGGAGTGTTCCTAGATGTTGGTATTACTATACTGGCGAGTGGTCCCTATATGTTGGTATTGCTACTCTGGTGAGTGTTCCTAGATGTTGGTATTGCTACACTTGCTAGTGGTCCCTATATGTTGGCATTGCCACTCTGGTGAGTGTTTCTACATGTTGGCATTGCTATACTGGCGAGTGATCCCTACATGTTGGGATTGTTATACTGGCGAGTGATCCCTACATGTTGGCATTGCTATACTGGCGAGTTATCCCTACATGTTGGGATTGTTATACTGGTGGAGTGTTCCTAGATGTTGGTATTGCTATACTGGCGAGTGGTCCCTATATGTTGGTATTGCTACTCTGATGAGTGTTCCTAGATGTTGGTATTGCTATGCTGGCGAGTGGTCCCTATAGGGTGGCATTGCTACTCTGGTGAGTGTTTCTACATGTTGGGATTGCTATACTGGTGAGTGGTCCCTACATATTGGGATTGCTATACTGGCGAGTGGTCCCTATATGTTGGGATTGCTACTCTGATGTGTGGTCCTATATGTTGGCATTGCTTCACTGGTGATTGGTCCCTACATGTTGGATTGCTATACTTGTGAGTGTTCCTAGATGTTGGTATTGCTACACTGATGTCTTATATATTGACATTGCTATACTGGTGAGTGGTGCCTATATGCTGGTATTGCTTGACTGGTGAGTGTTCACTACATGCTGGGATTGCTATACTGGTGGAGTGTTCCTAGATGTTGGCATTGCTATTCTGGCGAGTGAACCCTATATTGTGGCTTTGGTATACTGATGAGTGTTCCTAGATGTTGATATTGCCACACTGAAGTCTTATATATTGGCATTGCTATACTGGTGAGTGTTGCTAGATTTTGGTATTGCTACACTGAGGTCTTATATATTGGCATTGCTTCACTGGTGAGTGGTCATATATGTTGGCATTGATATACTGGCGAGTGGTCCCTACATGTTGGAATTGCTATACTTGTGAGTGTTCCTAGATGTTGGTATTGCTACACTGATGTCTTATATATTGGCATTGCTATACTGGTGAGTGGTGCCTATTTGCTGGTATTGTTTGACTGGTGAGTGTTCCCTACATGTTGGGACTGCTATACTGGTGGAGTGTTCCTAGATATTGGCATTGCTACTCTGGTGAGTGTTTCTATATGCTGGCACTGCTATACTGGCGAGTGATTCGTACATGTTGGTATTGCTACTCTGGTAAGTGTTCCTAGATGTTGGTATTGCTATACTGGCGAGTGGTCCCTATATGTTGGCATTGCTACTCTGGTGAGTGTTTCTACATGTTGGCATTGCTATACTGGCGAGTGATCCCTACATGTTGGCATTGCAATACTGTTGAGTGCTCCTATATGTTGGTATTGCTATACTGGTGAGTGGTCCCTACATGTTGGGATTGCTATACTGGTGAGTGGTCCCTACATGATGGGATTGCTATACTGGCGAGTGATCTCTACATTGTGGCATTACTATACTGGTGAGTGTTGCTAGATTTTGGTATTGCTACACTGAGGTTTTATATATTGGCATTGCTTCACTGGTGAGTGGTCATATATGTTGGCATTGATATACTGGCGAGTGGTCCCTACATGTTGGGATTGCTATACTTGTGAGTGTTCCTAGATGTTGATATTGCTACACTGAAGTCTTATATATTGGCATTGCTATACTGGTGGGTGGTGCCTATATGCTGGTATTGCCTCACTGGTGAGTGTTCCCTACATGTTGGGATTGCTATTCTGGCGAGTGGTCCCTATATGTTGGCATTGCTACTCTGGTGAGTGGTCCTATATGTTGGCATTGCTATACTGGCGAGTGACCCTACATTGTGGCATTGCTATACTGATGATTGTTCATAGATATTGATATTGCTACACTGAGGTCTTATATATTGCCATTGCTATACTGGTGAGTGGTGCCTATTTGCTGGTATTGCTTCACTGGTGAGAGTTCCCTACATGTTGAGATTGCTATTCTGGCGAGTGGTCCCTATATGTTGGCATTGCTATACTGGCGACTGGTCCCTACATGTTGGGATTGCTATACTGAGGTCTTATATATTGGCATTGCTTCACTGGTGAGTGGTCATATATGTTGGGATTGCTATACTGGTGAGTGGTCCTATATGTTGGGATTGCTATACTGGTGAGTGGTCCTATATGTTGGTATTGCTATACTGGTGAGTGGTCCTATATGTTGGGATTGCTATACTGGTGGAGTGTTCCTAGATATTGATATTGCTATACTGGCGAGTGGTCCCTATATGTTGGTATTGCTACTCTGGTGAGTGTTCCTAGATGTTGGTATTGCTACACTGGCGATTGGTCCCTATATGTTACCATTGCCACTCTGGTGAGTGTTTCTACATGTTGGCATTGCTATGCTGGCGAGTGATCCCTACATGTTGGGATTGTTATACTGGCGAGTGATCCCTACATGTTGACATTGCTATATTGGCGAGTGATCCCTACATGTTGGGATTGTTATACTGGTGGAGTGTTCCTAGATGTTGGTATTGCTATACTGGCGAGTGGTCCCTATATGTTACCATTGCCACTCTGGTGAGTGTTTCTACATGTTGGCATTGCTATGCTGGCGAGTGATCCCTACATGTTGGGATTGTTATACTTGCGAGTGATCCCTACATGTTGACATTGCTATATTGGCGAGTGATCCCTACATGTTGGGATTGTTATACTGGTGGAGTGTTCCTATATGTTGGTATTGCTATACTGGCGAGTGGTACGTATATGTTGGCATTGCTACTCTGGTGAGTGTTTCTAGATGTTGGTATTGCTACACTGGCGAGTGGTCCCTATATGTTGGCATTGCCACTCTGGTGAGTGTTTCTACATGTTGGCATTGCTATACTGGCGAGTGATCCCTACATTTTGGCATTGCTATATTGGCGAGTGATCCCTACATGTTGGGATTGTTATACTGGTGGAGTGTTCCTAGATGTTGGTATTGCTATACTGGCGAGTGGTCCCTATATGTTGGTATTGCTACTCTGATGAGTGTTCCTAGATGTTGGTATTGCTATGCTGGCGAGTGGTCCCTATAGGGTGGCATTGCTACTCTGGTGAGTGTTTCTACATGTTGGGATTGCTATACTGGTGAGTGGTCCCTACATATTGGGATTGCTATACTGGCGAATGGTCCCTATATGTTGGCATTGCTACTCTGATGTGTGGTCCTATATGTTGGCTTTGCTTCACTGGTGATTGGTCCCTACATGTTGGGATTGCTATACTTGTGAGTGTTCCTAGATGTTGGTATTGCTACACTGATGTCTTATATATTGGCATTGCTATACTGGTGAGTGGTGCCTATATGCTGATATTGCTTGACTGGTGAGTGTTCCCTATATGTTGGGATTGCTATACTGGTGGAGTGTTCCTAGATGTTGGCATTGCTATTCTGGCGAGTGATCCCTATATTGTGGCTTTGGTATACTGATGAGTGTTCCTAGATGTTGATATTGCCACACTGAAGTCTTATATATTGGCATTGCTATACTGGTGAGTGTTGCTAGATTTTGGTATTGCTACACTGAGGTCTTATATATTGGCATTGCTTCACTGGTGAGTGGTCATATATGTTGGCATTGATATACTGGCGAGTGGTCCCTACATGTTGGAATTGCTATACTTGTGAGTGTTCCTAGATGTTGGTATTGCTACACTGATGTCTTATATATTGGCATTGCTATACTGGTGAGTGGTGCCTATTTGCTGGTATTGTTTGACTGGTGAGTGTTCCCTACATGTTGGGACTGCTATACTGGTGAAGTGTTCCTAGATATTGGCATTGCTACTCTGGTGAGTGTTTCTATATGTTGGCACTGCTATACTGGCGAGTGATTCGTACATGTTGGTATTGCTACTCTGGTAAGTGTTCCTAGATGTTGGTATTGCTATACTGGCGAGTGGTCCCTATATGTTGGCATTGCTACTCTGGTGAGTGTTTCTACATATTGGCATTGCTATACTGGCGAGTGATCCCTACATGTTGGCATTGCAATACTGTTGAGTGCTCCTTGATGTTGGTATTGCTATACTGGTGAGTGGTCCCTACATGTTGGGATTGCTATACTGGTGAGTGGTCCCTACATGATGGGATTGCTATACTGGCGAGTGATCTCTACATTGTGGCATTACTATACTGGTGAGTGTTGCTAGATTTTGGTATTGCTACACTGAGGTTTTATATATTGGCATTGCTTCACTGGTGAGTGGTCATATATGTTGGCATTAATATACTGGCGAGTGGTCCCTACATGTTGGGATTGCTATACTTGTGAGTGTTCCTAGATGTTGATATTGCTACACTGAAGTCTTATATATTGGCATTGCTATACTGGTGGGTGGTGCCTATATGCTGGTATTGCCTCACTGGTGAGTGTTCCCTACATGTTGGGATTGCTATTCTGGCGAGTGGTCCCTATATGTTGGCATTGCTACTCTGGTGAGTGGTCCTATATGTTGGCATTGCTATACTGGCGAGTGACCCCTACATTATGGCATTGCTATACTGATGATTGTTCCTAGATATTGATATTGCTACACTGAGGTCTTATATATTGGCATTGCTATACTGGTGAGTGGTGCCTATTTGCTGGTATTGCTTCACTGGTGAGAGTTCCCTACATGTTGAGATTGCTATTCTGGCGAGTGGTCCCTATATGTTGGCATTGCTATACTGGCGACTGGTCCCTACATGTTGGGATTGCTATACTGAGGTCTTATATATTGGCATTGCTTCACTGGTGAGTGGTCATATATGTTGGGATTGCTATACTGGTGAGTGGTCCTATATGTTGGGATTGCTATACTGGTGAGTGGTCCTATATGTTGGTATTGCTATACTGGTGAGTGGTCCTATATGTTGGGATTGCTATACTGGTGGAGTGTTCCTAGATGTTGATATTACTATACTGGTGAGTGTTCCTAGATGCTGGTATTGCTACACTGGCGAGTGGTCCCTATATGTTACCATTGCCACTATGGTGAGTGTTTCTACATGTTGGCATTGCTATGCTGGCGAGTGATCCCTACATGTTGGGATTGTTATACTTGCGAGTGATCCCTACATGTTGACATTGCTATACTGGCGAGTGATCCCTACATGTTGGGATTGTTATACTGGTGGAGTGTTCCTAGATGTTGGTATTGCTATACTGGCGAGTGGTACCTATATGTTGGCATTGCTACTCTGGTGAGTGTTTCTATATGTTGGCATTGCAATACTGGCTAGTGATCCGTACATGTTGGCATTGTTACTCTGGTGAGTGTTCCTAGATATTGGTATTGCTTTACTGGTGAGTGGTCCTATATGTTGGGATTGTTATACTGGTGGAGTGTTCCTAGATGTTGGTATTACTATACTGGCGAGTGGTCCCTATATGTTGGTATTGCTACTCTGGTGAGTGTTCCTAGATGTTGGTATTGCTACACTGGCGAGTGGTCCCTATATGTTGGCATTGCCACTCTGGTGAGTGTTTCTACATGTTGGCATTGCTATACTGGCGAGTGATCCCTACATGTTGGGATTGTTATACTGGCGAGTGATCCCTACATGTTGGCATTGCTATACTGGCGAGTGATCCCTACATGTTGGGATTGTTATACTGGTAGAGTGTTCCTAGATGTTGGTATTGCTATACTGGCGAGTGGTCCCTATATGTTGGTATTGCTACTCTGATGAGTGTTCCTAGATGTTGGTATTGCTATACTGGCGAGTGGTCCCTATAGGGTGGCATTGTTACTCTGGTGAGTGTTTCTACATGTTGGAATTGCTATACTGGTGAGTGGTCCCTACATATTGGGATTGCTATACTGGCGAGTGGTCCCTATATGTTGGCATTGCTACTCTGATGTGTGGTCCTATATGTTGGCATTGCTTCACTGGTGATTGGTCCATACATGTTGGGATTGCTATTCTTGTGAGTGTTCCTAGATGTTGGTATTGCTACACTGATGTCTTATATTTTGGCATTGCTATACTGGTGAGTGGTGCCTATATGCTGGTATTGCTTGACTGGTGAGTGTTCCCTACATGTTGGGATTGCTATACTGGTGGAGTGTTCCTAGATGTTGGCATTGCTATTCTGGCGAGTGATCCCTACATTGTGGCATTGCTATGCTGGTGAGTGTTCCTAGGTGTTGGTATTGCTATGCTGGCGAATGGTTCCTACATGTTGAGATTGCTATACTGGCAAGTGGTCCCTACATGTTGGGATTGCTATACTGGTGAGTGGTCCCTACATGATGGGATTGCTATACTGGCGAGTGATCTCTACATTGTGGCATTACTATACTGGTGAGTGTTGCTAGATTTTGGTATTGCTACACTGAGGTTTTATATATTGGCATTGCTTCACTGGTGAGTGGTCATATATGTTGGCATTAATATACTGGCGAGTGGTCCCTACATGTTGGGATTGCTATACTTGTGAGTGTTCCTAGATGTTGATATTGCTACACTGAAGTCTTATATATTGGCATTGCTATACTGGTGGGTGGTGCCTATATGCTGGTATTGCCTCACTGGTGAGTGTTCCCTACATGTTGGGATTGCTATTCTGGCGAGTGGTCCCTATATGTTGGCATTGCTACTCTGGTGAGTGGTCCTATATGTTGGCATTGCTATACTGGCGAGTGACCCCTACATTGTGGCATTGCTATACTGATGATTGTTCCTAGATATTGATATTGCTACACTGAGGTCTTATATATTGGCATTGCTATACTGGTGAGTGGTGCCTATTTGCTGGTATTGCTTCACTGGTGAGAGTTCCCTACATGTTGAGATTGCTATTCTGGCGAGTGGTCCCTATATGTTGGCATTGCTATACTGGCGACTGGTCCCTACATGTTGGGATTGCTATACTGAGGTCTTATATATTGGCATTGCTTCACTGGTGAGTGGTCATATATGTTGGGATTGCTATACTGGTGAGTGGTCCTATATGTTGGGATTGCTATACTGGTGAGTGGTCCTATATGTTGGTATTGCTATACTGGTGAGTGGTCCTATATGTTGGGATTGCTATACTGGTGGAGTGTTCCTAGATGTTGATATTACTATACTGGTGAGTGTTCCTAGATGCTGGTATTGCTACACTGGCGAGTGGTCCCTATATGTTACCATTGCCACTATGGTGAGTGTTTCTACATGTTGGCATTGCTATGCTGGCGAGTGATCCCTACATGTTGGGATTGTTATACTTGCGAGTGATCCCTACATGTTGACATTGCTATACTGGCGAGTGATCCCTACATGTTGGGATTGTTATACTGGTGGAGTGTTCCTAGATGTTGGTATTGCTATACTGGCGAGTGGTACCTATATGTTGGCATTGCTACTCTGGTGAGTGTTTCTATATGTTGGCATTGCAATACTGGCTAGTGATCCGTACATGTTGGCATTGTTACTCTGGTGAGTGTTCCTAGATATTGGTATTGCTTTACTGGTGAGTGGTCCTATATGTTGGGATTGTTATACTGGTGGAGTGTTCTTAGATGTTGGTATTACTATACTGGCGAGTGGTCCCTATATGTTGGTATTGCTACTCTGGTGAGTGTTCCTAGATGTTGGTATTGCTACACTGGCGAGTGGTCCCTATATGTTGGCATTGCCACTCTGGTGAGTGTTTCTACATGTTGGCATTGCTATACTGGCGAGTGATCCCTACATGTTGGGATTGTTATACTGGCGAGTGATCCCTACATGTTGGCATTGCTATACTGGCGAGTGATCCCTACATGTTGGGATTGTTATACTGGTAGAGTGTTCCTAGATGTTGGTATTGCTATACTGGCGAGTGGTCCCTATATGTTGGTATTGCTACTCTGATGAGTGTTCCTAGATGTTGGTATTGCTATACTGGCGAGTGGTCCCTATAGGGTGGCATTGTTACTCTGGTGAGTGTTTCTACATGTTGGAATTGCTATACTGGTGAGTGGTCCCTACATATTGGGATTGCTATACTGGCGAGTGGTCCCTATATGTTGGCATTGCTACTCTGATGTGTGGTCCTATATGTTGGCATTGCTTCACTGGTGATTGGTCCATACATGTTGGGATTGCTATTCTTGTGAGTGTTCCTAGATGTTGGTATTGCTACACTGATGTCTTATATTTTGGCATTGCTATACTGGTGAGTGGTGCCTATATGCTGGTATTGCTTGACTGGTGAGTGTTCCCTACATGTTGGGATTGCTATACTGGTGGAGTGTTCCTAGATGTTGGCATTGCTATTCTGGCGAGTGATCCCTACATTGTGGCATTGCTATGCTGGTGAGTGTTCCTAGGTGTTGGTATTGCTATGCTGGCGAATGGTTCCTACATGTTGAGATTGCTATACTGGCAAGTGGTCCCTACATGTTGGGATTGCTATACTGGTGAGTGGTCCCTACATGATGGGATTGCTATACTGGCGAGTGATCTCTACATTGTGGCATTACTATACTGGTGAGTGTTGCTAGATTTTGGTATTGCTACACTGAGGTTTTATATATTGGCATTGCTTCACTGGTGAGTGGTCATATATGTTGGCATTAATATACTGGCGAGTGGTCCCTACATGTTGGGATTGCTATACTTGTGAGTGTTCCTAGATGTTGATATTGCTACACTGAAGTCTTATATATTGGCATTGCTATACTGGTGGGTGGTGCCTATATGCTGGTATTGCCTCACTGGTGAGTGTTCCCTACATGTTGGGATTGCTATTCTGGCGAGTGGTCCCTATATGTTGGCATTGCTACTCTGGTGAGTGGTCCTATATGTTGGCATTGCTATACTGGCGAGTGACCCCTACATTGTGGCATTGCTATACTGATGATTGTTCCTAGATATTGATATTGCTACACTGAGGTCTTATATATTGGCATTGCTATACTGGTGAGTGGTGCCTATTTGCTGGTATTGCTTCACTGGTGAGAGTTCCCTACATGTTGAGATTGCTATTCTGGCGAGTGGTCCCTATATGTTGGCATTGCTATACTGGCGACTGGTCCCTACATGTTGGGATTGCTATACTGAGGTCTTATATATTGGCATTGCTTCACTGGTGAGTGGTCATATATGTTGGGATTGCTATACTGGTGAGTGGTCCTATATGTTGGGATTGCTATACTGGTGAGTGGTCCTATATGTTGGTATTGCTATACTGGTGAGTGGTCCTATATGTTGGGATTGCTATACTGGTGGAGTGTTCCTAGATGTTGATATTACTATACTGGTGAGTGTTCCTAGATGCTGGTATTGCTACACTGGCGAGTGGTCCCTATATGTTACCATTGCCACTATGGTGAGTGTTTCTACATGTTGGCATTGCTATGCTGGCGAGTGATCCCTACATGTTGGGATTGTTATACTTGCGAGTGATCCCTACATGTTGACATTGCTATACTGGCGAGTGATCCCTACATGTTGGGATTGTTATACTGGTGGAGTGTTCCTAGATGTTGGTATTGCTATACTGGCGAGTGGTACCTATATGTTGGCATTGCTACTCTGGTGAGTGTTTCTATATGTTGGCATTGCAATACTGGCTAGTGATCCGTACATGTTGGCATTGCTACTCTGGTGAGTGTTCCTAGATATTGGTATTGCTTTACTGGTGAGTGGTCCTATATGTTGGGATTGTTATACTGGTGGAGTGTTCCTAGATGTTGGTATTACTATACTGGCGAGTGGTCCCTATATGTTGGTATTGCTACTCTGGTGAGTGTTCCTAGATGTTGGTATTGCTACACTGGCGAGT
Organism: Bathymodiolus septemdierum; assembly: GCA_963383655.1. Lineage (NCBI taxonomy): Eukaryota > Metazoa > Mollusca > Bivalvia > Mytilida > Modiolidae > Bathymodiolus > Bathymodiolus septemdierum. Next base: position 56,933,860 of record OY726525.1, on the reverse strand, counting down.
GGTCCCTATATGTTGGCATTGCCACTCTGGTGAGTGTTTCTACATGTTGGCATTGCTATACTGGCGAGTGATCCCTACATGTTGGGATTGTTATACTGGCGAGTGATCCCTACATGTTGGCATTGCTATACTGGCGAGTGATCCCTACATGTTGGGATTGTTATACTGGCGAGTGATCCCTACATGTTGGCATTGCTATACTGGTGAGTGGTGCCTATATGCTGGTATTGCTTGACTGGTGAGTGTTCCCTACATGTTGGGATTGCTATACTGGTGGAGTGTTCCTAGATGTTGGCATTGCTATTCTGGCGAGTGATCCCTACATTGTGGCATTGCTATGCTGGTGAGTGTTCCTAGGTGTTGGTATTGCTATGCTGGCGAATGGTTCCTACATGTTGAGATTGCTATACTGGCAAGTGGTCCCTACATGTTGGGATTGCTATACTGGTGAGTGGACCCTACATGATGGGATTGCTATACTGGCGAGTGATCTCTACATTGAGGCATTATTATACTGGTGAGTGTTGCTAGATTTTGGTATTGCTACACTGAGGTTTTATATATTGGCATTGCTTCACTGGTGAGTGGTCATATATGTTGGCATTGATATACTGGCGAGTGGTCCCTACATGTTGGGATTGCTATACTTGTGAGTGTTCCTAGATTTTGATATTGCTACACTGAAATCTTATATATTGGCATTGCTATACTGGTGGGTGGTGCCTATATGCTGGCATTGCCTCACTGGTGAGTGTTCCCTACATGTTGGGATTGCTATTCTGGCGAGTGGTCCCTATATGTTGGCATTGATATACTGGCGACTGGTCCCTACATGTTGAGATTGCTATACTGAGGTCTTATATATTGGCATTGCTTCACTGGTGAGTGGTCATATATGTTGGGATTGCTATACTGGTGAGTGGTCCTATATGTTGGGATTGCTATACTGGTGAGTGGTCCTATATGTTGGTATTGCTATACTGGTGAGTGGTCCTATATGTTGGGATTGCTATACTGGTGGAGTGTTCCTAGATGTTGGTATTGCTACACTGATGTCTTATATATTGGCATTGCTATACTGGTGAGTGGTGCCTATATGCTGGTATTGCTTGACTGGTGAGTGTTCCCTACATGTTGGGATTGCTATACTGGTGGAGTGTTCCTAGATGTTGGCATTGCTATTCTGGCGAGTGATCCCTATATTGTCGCTTTGGTACACTGATGAGTGTTCCTAGATGTTGATATTGCCACACTGAAGTCTTATATATTGGCATTGCTATACTGGTGAGTGGTGCCTATATGCTGGTATTGCCTCACTGGTGAGTGTTCCATACATGTTGGGATTGTTATACTGGCGAGTGGTCCCCATATGGTGGCATTGCTACTCTGGTGAGTTTTCCTATATGTTGGCATTGCTATACTGGCGAGTGGTCGCTCCTTGTTGGGATTGCTATACTGGTGAGTGGTCCTATATGTTGGGATTGCTATACTGGTGGAGTGTTCCTAGTTGTTGGTATTGCTACAGTATAGCAATGCCAACATATAGGGACCACTCGCCAGTATAGCAATCTCAACATGTAGGGAACTCTCACCAGTGAAGCAATACCAGCAAATAGGCACCACTCACCAGTATAGCAATGCCAATATATAAGACCTCAGTGTAGCAATATCAATATCTAGGAACAATCATCAGTATAGCAATGCCACAATGTAGGGGTCACTCGCCAGTATAGCAATGCCAACATATAGGACCACTCACCAGAGTAGCAATGCCAACATATAGGGACCACTCGCCAGAATAGCAATCCCAACATGTAGGGAACACTCACCAGTGAGGCAATACCAGCATATAGGAACCACCCACCAGTATAGCAATGCCAATATATAAGACTTCAGTGTAGCAATATCAACATCTAGGAACACTCACAAGTATAGCAATCCCAACATGTAGGGACCACTCGCCAGTATATCAATGCCAACATATATGACCACTCACCAGTGAAGCAATGCCAATATATAAAACCTCAGTGTAGCAATACCAAAATCTAGCAACACTCACCAGTATAGTAATGCCACAATGTAGAGATCACTCGCCAGTATAGCAATCCCATCATGTAGGGACCACTCACCAGTATAGCAATCCCAACATGTAGGGACCACTCACCAGTATAGCAATACCAACATCTAGGAGCACTCAACAGTATTGCAATGCCAACATGTAGGGATCACTCGCCAGTATAGCAATGCCAACATGTAGAAACACTCACCAGAGTAGCAATGCCAACATATAGGGACCACTCGCCAGTATAGCAATACCAACATCTAGGAACACTTACCAGAGTAGCAATACCAACATGTACGAATCACTCGCCAGTATAGCAGTGCCAACATATAGAAACACTCACCAGAGTAGCAATGCCAATATCTAGGAGCACTCCACCAGTATAGCAGTCCCAACATGTAGGGAACACTCACCAGTCAAACAATACCAGCAAATAGGCACCACTCACCGGTATAGCAATGCCAATATATAAGACATCAGTGTAGCAATACCAACATCTAGGAACACTCACAAGTATAGCAATTCCAACATGTAGGGACCACTCGCCAGTATATCAATGCCAACATATATGACCACTCACCAGTGAAGCAATGCCAAAATATAAGACCTGAGTGTAGCAATACCAAAATCTAGCAACACTCACCAGTATAGCAATGCCAATATATAAGACTTCAGTGTGGCAATATCAACATCTAGGAACACTCATCAGTATACCAAAGCCTATAGGGTGGCATTGCTACTCTGGTGAGTGTTTCTACATGTTGGGATTGCTATACTGGTGAGTGGTCCCTACATATTGGGATTGCTATACTGGCGAATGGTCCCTATATGTTGGCATTGCTACTCTGATGTGTGGACCTATATGTTGGCATTGCTTCACTGGTGATTGGTCCCTACATGTTGGGATTGCTATACTTGTGAGTGTTCCTAGATGTTGGTATTGCTACACTGATGTCTTATATATTGGCATTGCTATACTGGTGAGTGGTGCCTATATGCTGGTATTGCTTGACTGGTGAGTGTTCCCTACATGTTGGGATTGCTATACTGGTGGAGTGTTCCTAGATGTTGGCATTGCTATTCTGGCGAGTGATCCCTATATTGTGGCTTTGGTATACTGATGAGTGTTCCTAGATGTTGATATTGCCACACTGAAGTCTTATATATTGGCATTGCTATACTGGTGAGTGGTGCCTATATGCTGGTATTGCCTCACTGGTGAGTGTTCCATACATGTTGGGATTGCTATACTGGCGAGTGGTCCCCATATGGTGGCATTGCTACTCTGGTGAGTTTTCCTATATGTTGGCATTGCTATACTGGCGAGTGGTCGCTCCTTGTTGGGATTGCTATACTGGTGAGTGTTCCTAGTTGTTGGTATTGCTACAGTATAGCAATGCCAACATATAGGGACCACTCGCCAGTATAGCAATCTCAACATGTAGGGAACTCTCACCAGTGAAGCAATACCAGCAAATAGGCACCACTCACCAGTATAGCAATGCCAATATATAAGACCTCAGTGTAGCAATATCAATATCTAGGAACAATCATCAGTATAGCAATGCCACAATGTAGGGGTCACTCGCCAGTATAGCAATGCCAACATATAGGACCACTCACCAGAGTAGCAATGCCAACATATAGGGACCACTCGCCAGAATAGCAATCCCAACATGTAGGGAACACTCACCAGTGAGGCAATACCAGCATATAGGAACCACCCACCAGTATAGCAATGCCAATATATAAGACTTCAGTGTAGCAATATCAACATCTAGGAACACTCACAAGTATAGCAATCCCAACATGTAGGGACCACTCGCCAGTATATCAATGCCAACATATATGACCACTCACCAGTGAAGCAATGCCAATATATAAAACCTCAGTGTAGCAATACCAAAATCTAGCAACACTCACCAGTATAGTAATGCCACAATGTAGAGATCACTCGCCAGTATAGCAATCCCATCATGTAGGGACCACTCACCAGTATAGCAATCCCAACAGGTAGGGACCACTCACCAGTATAGCAATACCAACATCTAGGAGCACTCAACAGTATTGCAATGCCAACATGTAGGGATCACTCGCCAGTATAGCAATGCCAACATGTAGAAACACTCACCAGAGTAGCAATGCCAACATATAGGGACCACTCGCCAGTATAGCAATACCAACATCTAGGAACACTTACCAGAGTAGCAATACCAACATGTACGAATCACTCGCCAGTATAGCAGTGCCAACATATAGAAACACTCACCAGAGTAGCAATGCCAATATCTAGGAACACTCCACCAGTATAGCAGTCCCAACATGTAGGGAACACTCACCAGTCAAACAATACCAGCAAATAGGCACCACTCACCGGTATAGCAATGCCAATATATAAGACATCAGTGTAGCAATACCAACATCTAGGAACACTCACAAGTATAGCAATTCCAACATGTAGGGACCACTCGCCAGTATATCAATGCCAACATATATGACCACTCACCAGTGAAGCAATGCCAAAATATAAGACCTGAGTGTAGCAATACCAAAATCTAGCAACACTCACCAGTATAGCAATGCCAATATATAAGACTTCAGTGTGGCAATATCAACATCTAGGAACACTCATCAGTATACCAAAGCCTATAGGGTGGCATTGCTACTCTGGTGAGTGTTTCTACATGTTGGGATTGCTATACTGGTGAGTGGTCCCTACATATTGGGATTGCTATACTGGCGAATGGTCCCTATATGTTGGCATTGCTACTCTGATGTGTGGACCTATATGTTGGCATTGCTTCACTGGTGATTGGTCCCTACATGTTGGGATTGCTATACTTGTGAGTGTTCCTAGATGTTGGTATTGCTACACTGATGTCTTATATATTGGCATTGCTATACTGGTGAGTGGTGCCTATATGCTGGTATTGCTTGACTGGTGAGTGTTCCCTACATGTTGGGATTGCTATACTGGTGGAGTGTTCCTAGATGTTGGCATTGCTATTCTGGCGAGTGATCCCTATATTGTGGCTTTGGTATACTGATGAGTGTTCCTAGATGTTGATATTGCCACACTGAAGTCTTATATATTGGCATTGCTATACTGGTGAGTGGTGCCTATATGCTGGTATTGCCTCACTGGTGAGTGTTCCATACATGTTGGGATTGCTATACTGGCGAGTGGTCCCCATATGGTGGCATTGCTACTCTGGTGAGTTTTCCTATATGTTGGCATTGCTATACTGGCGAGTGGTCGCTCCTTGTTGGGATTGCTATACTGGTGAGTGTTCCTAGTTGTTGGTATTGCTACAGTATAGCAATGCCAACATATAGGGACCACTCGCCAGAATAGCAATCTCAACATGTAGGGAACTCTCACCAGTGAAGCAATACCAGCAAATAGGCACCACTCACCAGTATAGCAATGCCAATATATAAGACCTCAGTGTAGCAATATCAATATCTAGGAACAATCATCAGTATAGCAATGCCACAATGTAGGGGTCACTCGCCAGTATAGCAATGCCAACATATAGGACCACTCACCAGAGTAGCAATGCCAACATATAGGGACCACTCGCCAGAATAGCAATCCCAACATGTAGGGAACACTCACCAGTGAGGCAATACCAGCATATAGGAACCACCCACCAGTATAGCAATGCCAATATATAAGACTTCAGTGTAGCAATATCAACATCTAGGAACACTCACAAGTATAGCAATCCCAACATGTAGGGACCACTCGCCAGTATATCAATGCCAACATATATGACCACTCACCAGTGAAGCAATGCCAATATATAAAACCTCAGTGTAGCAATACCAAAATCTAGCAACACTCACCAGTATAGTAATGCCACAATGTAGAGATCACTCGCCAGTATAGCAATCCCATCATGTAGGGACCACTCACCAGTATAGCAATCCCAACAGGTAGGGACCACTCACCAGTATAGCAATACCAACATCTAGGAGCACTCAACAGTATTGCAATGCCAACATGTAGGGATCACTCGCCAGTATAGCAATGCCAACATGTAGAAACACTCACCAGAGTAGCAATGCCAACATATAGGGACCACTCGCCAGTATAGCAATACCAACATCTAGGAACACTTACCAGAGTAGCAATACCAACATGTACGAATCACTCGCCAGTATAGCAGTGCCAACATATAGAAACACTCACCAGAGTAGCAATGCCAATATCTAGGAACACTCCACCAGTATAGCAGTCCCAACATGTAGGGAACACTCACCAGTCAAACAATACCAGCAAATAGGCACCACTCACCGGTATAGCAATGCCAATATATAAGACATCAGTGTAGCAATACCAACATCTAGGAACACTCACAAGTATAGCAATTCCAACATGTAGGGACCACTCGCCAGTATATCAATGCCAACATATATGACCACTCACCAGTGAAGCAATGCCAAAATATAAGACCTGAGTGTAGCAATACCAAAATCTAGCAACACTCACCAGTATAGCAATGCCAATATATAAGACTTCAGTGTGGCAATATCAACATCTAGGAACACTCATCAGTATACCAAAGCCTATAGGGTGGCATTGCTACTCTGGTGAGTGTTTCTACATGTTGGGATTGCTATACTGGTGAGTGGTCCCTACATATTGGGTCCCTATATGTTGGCATTGCTACTCTGATGTGTGGTCCTATATGTTGGCATTGCTTCACTGGTGATTGGTCCCTACATGTTGGGATTGCTATACTTGTGAGTGTTCCTAGATGTTGGTATTGCTACACTGATGTCTTATATATTGGCATTGCTATACTGGTGAGTGATGCCTATATGCTGGTATTGCTTGACTGGTGAGTGTTCCCTACATGTTGGGATTGCTATACTGGTGGAGTGTTCCTAGATGTTGGCATTGCTATTCTGGCGAGTGATCCCTATATTGAGGCTTTGGTATACTGATGAGTGTTCCTAGATGTTGATATTGCCACACTGAAGTCTTATATATTGGCATTGCTATACTGGTGAGTGGTGCCTATATGCTGGTATTGCCTCACTGGTGAGTGTTCCATACATGTTGGGATTGCTATACTGGCGAGTGGTCCCCATATGGTGGCATTGCTACTCTGATGAGTTTTCCTATATGTTGGCATTGCTATACTGGCGAGTGGTCGCTCCTTGTTGGGATTGCTATACTGGTGAGTGTTCCTAGTTGTTGGTATTGCTACAGTATAGCAATGCCAACATATAGGGACCACTCGCCAGTATAGCAATCTCAACATGTAGGGAACTCTCACCAGTGAAGCAATACCAGCAAATAGGCACCACTCACCAGTATAGCAATGCCAATATATAAGACCTCAGTGTAGCAATATCAATATCTAGGAACAATCATCAGTATAGCAATGCCACAATGTAGGGGTCACTCGCCAGTATAGCAATGCCAACATATAGGACCACTCACCAGAGTAGCAATGCCAACATATAGGGACCACTCGCCAGAATAGCAATCCCAACATGTAGGGAACACTCACCAGTGAGGCAATACCAGCATATAGGAACCACCCACCAGTATAGCAATGCCAATATATAAGACTTCAGTGTAGCAATATCAACATCTAGGAACACTCACAAGTATAGCAATCCCAACATGTAGGGACCACTCGCCAGTATATCAATGCCAACATATATGACCACTCACCAGTGAAGCAATGCCAATATATAAAACCTCAGTGTAGCAATTCCAACATCTAGCAACACTCACCAGTATAGTAATGCCACAATGTAGAGATCACTCGCCAGTATAGCAATCCCATCATGTAGGGACCACTCACCAGTATAGCAATCCCAACATGTAGGGACCACTCACCAGTATAGCAATACCAACATCTAGGAGCACTCAACAGTATTGCAATGCCAACATGTAGGGATCACTCGCCAGTATAGCAATGCCAACATGTAGAAACACTCACCAGAGTAGCAATGCCAACATATAGGGACCACTCGCCAGTATAGCAATACCAACATCTAGGAACACTTACCAGAGTAGCAATACCAACATGTACGAATCACTCGCCAGTATAGCAGTGCCAACATATAGAAACACTCACCAGAGCAGCAATGCCAATATCTAGGAGCACTCCACCAGTATAGCAGTCCCAACATGTAGGGAACACTCACCAGTCAAACAATACCAGCAAATAGGCACCACTCACCGGTATAGCAATGCCAATATATAAGACATCAGTGTAGCAATACCAACATCTAGGAACACTCACAAGTATAGCAATTCCAACATGTAGGAACCACTCGCCAGTATATCAATGCCAACATATATGACCACTCACCAGTGAAGCAATGCCAAAATATAAGACCTGAGTGTAGCAATACCAAAATCTAGCAACACTCACCAGTATAGCAATGCCAATATATAAGACTTCAGTGTGGCAATATCAACATCTAGGAACACTCATCAGTATACCAAAGCCTATAGGGTGGCATTGCTACTCTGGTGAGTGTTTCTACATGTTGGGATTGCTATACTGGTGAGTGGTCCCTACATATTGGGATTGCTATACTGGCGAATGGTCCCTATATGTTGGCATTGCTACTCTGATGTGTGGACCTATATGTTGGCATTGCTTCACTGGTGATTGGTCCCTACATGTTGGGATTGCTATACTTGTGAGTGTTCCTAGATGTTGGTATTGCTACACTGATGTCTTATATATTGGCATTGCTATACTGGTGAGTGGTGCCTATATGCTGGTATTGCTTGACTGGTGAGTGTTCCCTACATGTTGGGATTGCTATACTGGTGGAGTGTTCCTAGATGTTGGCATTGCTATTCTGGCGAGTGATCCCTATATTGTGGCTTTGGTATACTGATGAGTGTTCCTAGATGTTGATATTGCCACACTGAAGTCTTATATATTGGCATTGCTATACTGGTGAGTGGTGCCTATATGCTGGTATTGCCTCACTGGTGAGTGTTCCATACATGTTGGGATTGCTATACTGGCGAGTGGTCCCCATATGGTGGCATTGCTACTCTGGTGAGTTTTCCTATATGTTGGCATTGCTATACTGGCGAGTGGTCGCTCCTTGTTGGGATTGCTATACTGGTGAGTGTTCCTAGTTGTTGGTATTGCTACAGTATAGCAATGCCAACATATAGGGACCACTCGCCAGTATAGCAATCTCAACATGTAGGGAACTCTCACCAGTGAAGCAATACCAGCAAATAGGCACCACTCACCAGTATAGCAATGCCAATATATAAGACCTCAGTGTAGCAATATCAATATCTAGGAACAATCATCAGTATAGCAATGCCACAATGTAGGGGTCACTCGCCAGTATAGCAATGCCAACATATAGGACCACTCACCAGAGTAGCAATGCCAACATATAGGGACCACTCGCCAGAATAGCAATCCCAACATGTAGGGAACACTCACCAGTGAGGCAATACCAGCATATAGGAACCACCCACCAGTATAGCAATGCCAATATATAAGACTTCAGTGTAGCAATATCAACATCTAGGAACACTCACAAGTATAGCAATCCCAACATGTAGGGACCACTCGCCAGTATATCAATGCCAACATATATGACCACTCACCAGTGAAGCAATGCCAATATATAAAACCTCAGTGTAGCAATACCAAAATCTAGCAACACTCACCAGTATAGTAATGCCACAATGTAGAGATCACTCGCCAGTATAGCAATCCCATCATGTAGGGACCACTCACCAGTATAGCAATCCCAACAGGTAGGGACCACTCACCAGTATAGCAATACCAACATCTAGGAGCACTCAACAGTATTGCAATGCCAACATGTAGGGATCACTCGCCAGTATAGCAATGCCAACATGTAGAAACACTCACCAGAGTAGCAATGCCAACATATAGGGACCACTCGCCAGTATAGCAATACCAACATCTAGGAACACTTACCAGAGTAGCAATACCAACATGTACGAATCACTCGCCAGTATAGCAGTGCCAACATATAGAAACACTCACCAGAGTAGCAATGCCAATATCTAGGAACACTCCACCAGTATAGCAGTCCCAACATGTAGGGAACACTCACCAGTCAAACAATACCAGCAAATAGGCACCACTCACCGGTATAGCAATGCCAATATATAAGACATCAGTGTAGCAATACCAACATCTAGGAACACTCACAAGTATAGCAATTCCAACATGTAGGGACCACTCGCCAATATATCAATGCCAACATATATGACCACTCACCAGTGAAGCAATGCCAAAATATAAGACCTCAGTGTAGCAATACCAAAATCTAGCAACACTCACCAGTATAGCAATGCCAATATATAAGACTTCAGTGTGGCAATATCAACATCTAGGAACACTCATCAGTATACCAAAGCCTATAGGGTGGCATTGCTACTCTGGTGAGTGTTTCTACATGTTGGGATTGCTATACTGGTGAGTGGTCCCTACATATTGGGTCCCTATATGTTGGCATTGCTACTCTGATGTGTGGTCCTATATGTTGGCATTGCTTCACTGGTGATTGGTCCCTACATGTTGGGATTGCTATACTTGTGAGTGTTCCTAGATGTTGGTATTGCTACACTGATGTCTTATATATTGGCATTGCTATACTGGTGAGTGATGCCTATATGCTGGTATTGCTTGACTGGTGAGTGTTCCCTACATGTTGGGATTGCTATACTGGTGGAGTGTTCCTAGATGTTGGCATTGCTATTCTGGCGAGTGATCCCTATATTGTGGCTTTGGTATACTGATGAGTGTTCCTAGATGTTGATATTGCCACACTGAAGTCTTATATATTGGCATTGCTATACTGGTGAGTGGTGCCTATATGCTGGTATTGCCTCACTGGTGAGTGTTCCATACATGTTGCGATTGCTATACTGGCGAGTGGTCCCCATATGGTGGCATTGCTACTCTGATGAGTTTTCCTATATGTTGGCATTGCTATACTGGCGAGTGGTCGCTCCTTGTTGGGATTGCTATACTGGTGAGTGTTCCTAGTTGTTGGTATTGCTACAGTATAGCAATGCCAACATATAGGGACCACTCGCCAGTATAGCAATCTCAACATGTAGGGAACTCTCACCAGTGAAGCAATACCAGCAAATAGGCACCACTCACCAGTATAGCAATGCCAATATATAAGACCTCAGTGTAGCAATATCAATATCTAGGAACAATCATCAGTATAGCAATGCCACAATGTAGGGGTCACTCGCCAGTATAGCAATGCCAACATATAGGACCACTCACCAGAGTAGCAATGCCAACATATAGGGACCACTCGCCAGAATAGCAATCCCAACATGTAGGGAACACTCACCAGTGAGGCAATACCAGCATATAGGAACCACCCACCAGTATAGCAATGCCAATATATAAGACTTCAGTGTAGCAATATCAACATCTAGGAACACTCACAAGTATAGGAATCCCAACATGTAGGGACCACTCGCCAGTATATCAATGCCAACATATATGACCACTCACCAGTGAAGCAATGCCAATATATACAACCTCAGTGTAGCAATACCAAAATCTAGCAACACTCACCAGTATAGTAATGCCACAATGTAGAGATCACTCGCCAGTATAGCAATCCCATCATGTAGGGACCACTCACCAGTATAGCAATCCCAACATGTAGGGACCACTCACCAGTATAGCAATACCAACATCTAGGAGCACTCAACAGTATTGCAATGCCAACATGTAGGGATCACTCGCCAGTATAGCAATGCCAACATGTAGAAACACTCACCAGAGTAGCAATGCCAACATATAGGGACCACTCGCCAGTATAGCAATACCAACATCTAGGAACACTTACCAGAGTAGCAATACCAACATGTACGAATCACTCGCCAGTATAGCAGTGCCAACATATAGAAACACTCACCAGAGTAGCAATGCCAATATCTAGGAACACTCCACCAGTATAGCAGTCCCAACATGTAGGGAACACTCACCAGTCAAACAATACCAGCAAATAGGCACCACTCACCGGTATAGCAATGCCAATATATAAGACATCAGTGTAGCAATACCAACATCTAGGAACACTCACAAGTATAGCAATTCCAACATGTAGGGACCACTCGCCAGTATATCAATGCCAACATATATGACCACTCACCAGTGAAGCAATGCCAAAATATAAGACCTCAGTGTAGCAATACCAAAATCTAGCAACACTCACCAGTATAGCAATGCCAATATATAAGACTTCAGTGTGGCAATATCAACATCTAGGAACACTCATCAGTATACCAAAGCCTATAGGGTGGCATTGCTACTCTGGTGAGTGTTTCTACATGTTGGGATTGCTATACTGGTGAGTGGTCTCTACATATTGGCATTGCTATACTGGCGAATGGTCCCTATATGTTGGCATTGCTACTCTGATGTGTGGTCCTATATGTTGGCATTGCTTCACTGGTGATTGGTCCCTACATGTTGGGATTGCTATACTTGTGAGTGTTCCTAGATGTTGGTATTGCTACACTGATGTCTTATATATTGGCATTGCTATACTGGTGAGTGATGCCTATATGCTGGTATTGCTTGACTGGTGAGTGTTCCCTACATGTTGGGATTGCTATACTGGTGGAGTGTTCCTAGATGTTGGCATTGCTATTCTGGCGAGTGATCCCTATATTGTGGCTTTGGTATACTGATGAGTGTTCCTAGATGTTGATATTGCCACACTGAAGTCTTATATATTGGCATTGCTATACTGGTGAGTGTTGCTAGATTTTGGTATTGCTACACTGAGGTCTTATATATTGGCATTGCTTCACTGGTGAGTGGTCATATATGTTGGCATTGATATACTGGCGAGTGGTCCCTACATGTTGGAATTGCTATACTTGTGAGTGTTCCTAGATGTTGGTATTGCTACACTGATGTCTTATATATTGGCATTGCTATACCGGTGAGTGGTGCCTATTTGCTGGTATTGTTTGACTGGTGAGTGTTCCCTACATGTTGGGACTGCTATACTGGTGGAGTGTTCCTAGATATTGGCATTGCTACTCTGGTGAGTGTTTCTATATGTTGGCACTGCTATACTGGCGAGTGATTCGTACATGTTGGTATTGCTACTCTGGTAAGTGTTCCTAGATGTTGGTATTGCTATACTGGCGAGTGGTCCCTATATGTTGGCATTGCTACTCTGGTGAGTGTTTCTACATGTTGGCATTGCTATACTGGCGAGTGATCCCTACATGTTGGCATTGCAATACTGTTGAGTGCTCCTAGATGTTGGTATTGCTATACTGGTGAGTGGTCCCTACATGTTGGGATTGCTATACTGGTGAGTGGTCCCTACATGATGGGATTGCTATACTGGCGAGTGATCTCTACATTGTGGCATTACTATACTGGTGAGTGTTGCTAGATTTTGGTATTGCTACACTGAGGTTTTATATATTGGCATTGCTTCACTGGTGAGTGGTCATATATGTTGGCATTGCTATACTGGCGAGTGGTCCCTGCATGTTGGGATTGCTATACTGAGGTCTTATATATTGGCATTGCTTAACTGGTGAGTGGTCATATATGTTGGGATTGTTATACTGGTGAATGGTCCTATATGTTGGGATTGCTATACTGGTGAGTGGTCCTATATGTTGGTATTGCTATACTGGTGAGTGGTCCTATATGTTGAGACTGTTATACTGGTGGAGTGTTCCTAGATGTTGGTATTGCTATACTGGCGAGTGGTCCCTATATGTTGGTATTGCTACTCTGGTGAGTGTTTCTATATGTTGGCATTGCTATACTGGCGAGTGATCCGTACATGTTGGTATTGCTACTCTGGCGAGTGTTCCTAGATGTTGGTATTGCTATAATGGCGAGTGGTCCCTATATGTTGGCATTGCCACTCTGGTGAGTGTTTCTACATGTTGGCATTGCTATACTGGTGAGTGGTCCCTACATGTTGGGATTGCTATACTGGCGAGTGGTCCCTATATGTTGGCATTGCTACTCTGATTAGTGGTCCTATATGTTGGCATTGCTATTCTGGCGAGTGATCTCTACATTGTGGCATTGCTATACTGGTGAGTGTTGCTAGATTTTGGTATTGCTACACTGAGGTCTTATATATTGGCATTGCTTCACTGGTGAGTGGTCATATATGTTGGCATTGATATACTGGCGAGTGGTCCCTACATGTTGGAATTGCTATACTTGTGAGTGTTCCTAGATGTTGGTATTGCTACACTGAAGTCTTATATATTGGCATTGCTATACTGGTGAGTGGTGCCTATTTGCTGATATTGTTTGACTGGTGAGTGTTCCCTACATGTTGGGACTGCTATACTGGTGGAGTGTTCCTAGATATTGGCATTGCTACTCTGGTGAGTGTTTCTATATGGTGGCACTGCTATACTGGCGAGTGATTCGTACATGTTGGTATTGCTACTCTGGTAAGTGTTCCTAGATGTTGGTATTGCTATACTGGCGAGTGGTCCCTATATGTTGGCATTGCTACTCTGGTGAGTGTTTCTACATGTTGGCATTGCTATACTGGCGAGTGATCCCTACATGTTGGCATTGCAATACTGTTGAGTGCTCCTAGATGTTGGTATTGCTATACTGGTGAGTGGTCCCTACATGTTGGGATTGCTATACTGGTGAGTGGTCCCTACATGATGGGATTGCTATACTGGCGAGTGATCTCTACATTGTGGCATTACTATACTGGTGAGTGTTGCTAGATTTTGGTATTGCTACACTGAGGTTTTATATATTGACATTGCTTCACTGGTGAGTGGTCATATATGTTGGCATTGATATACTGGCGAGTGGTCCCTACATGTTGGGATTGCTATTCTTGTGAGTGTTCCTAGATGTTGATATTGCTACACTGAAGTCTTATATATTGGCATTGCTATACTGGTGGGTGGTGCCTATATGCTGGTATTGCCTCACTGGTGAGTGTTCCCTACATGTTGGGATTGCTATTCTGGCGAGTGGTCCCTATATGTTGGCATTGCTACTCTGGTGAGTGGTCCTATATGTTGGCATTGCTATACTGGCGAGTGACCCCTACATTGTGGCATTGCTATACTGATGATTGTTCCTAGATATTGATATTGCTACACTGAGGTCTTATATATTGGCATTGCTATACTGTTGAGTGGTGCCTATTTGCTGGTATTGCTTCACTGGTGAGAGTTCCCTATATGTTGAGATTGCTATACTGGCGAGTGGTCCCTATATGTTGGCATTGCTATACTGGCGACTGGTCCCTACATGTTGGGATTGCTATACTGAGGTCTTATATATTGGCATTGCTTCACTGGTGAGTGGTCATATATGTTGGGATTGCTATACTGGTGAGTGGTCCTATATGTTGGGATTGCTATACTGGTGAGTGGTCCTATATGTTGGTATTGCTATACTGGTGAGTGGTCCTATATGTTGGGATTGCTATACTGGTGGAGTGTTCCTAGATGTTGATATTGCTATACTGGCGAGTGGTCCCTATATGTTGGTATTGCTACTCTGGTGAGTGTTCCTAGATGTTGGTATTGCTATGCTGGCGAGTGATTCCTACATGTTGGGATTGTTATACTGGCGAGTGATCCCTACATGTTGACATTGCTATACTGGCGAGTGATCCCTACATGTTGGGATTGTTATACTGGTGGAGTGTTCCTAGATGTTGGTATTGCTATACTGGCGAGTGGTCCCTATATGTTACCATTGCCACTCTGGTGAGTGTTTCTACATGTTGGCATTGCTATGCTGGCGAGTGATCCCTACATGTTGGGATTGTTATACTTGCGAGTGATCCCTACATGTTCACATTGCTATACTGGCGAGTGATCCCTACATGTTGGGATTGTTATACTGGTGGGGTGTTCCTAGATGTTGGTATTGCTATACTGGCGAGTGGTACCTATATGTTGGTATTGCTACTCTGGTGAGTGTTTCTATATGTTGGCATTGCTATACTGGCGAGTGATCCGTACATGTTGGTATTGCTACTCTGGTGAGTGTTCCTAGATGTTGGTATTGCTTTACTGGTGAGTGGTCCTATATGTTGGGATTGTTATACTGGTGGAGTGTTCCTAGATGTTGGTATTACTATACTGGCGAGTGGTCCCTATATGTTGGTATTGCTACTCTGGTGAGTGTTCCTAGATGTTGGTATTGCTACACTTGCTAGTGGTCCCTATATGTTGGCATTGCCACTCTGGTGAGTGTTTCTACATGTTGGCATTGCTATACTGGCGAGTGATCCCTACATGTTGGGATTGTTATACTGGCGAGTGATCCCTACATGTTGGCATTGCTATACTGGCGAGTGATCCCTACATGTTGGGATTGTTATACTGGTGGAGTGTTCCTAGATGTTGGTATTGCTATACTGGCGAGTGGTCCCTATATGTTGGTATTGCTACTCTGATGAGTGTTCCTAGATGTTGGTATTGCTATGCTGGCGAGTGGTCCCTATAGGGTGGCATTGCTACTCTGGTGAGTGTTTCTACATGTTGGGATTGCTATACTGGTGAGTGGTCCCTACATATTGGGATTGCTATACTGGCGAGTGGTCCCTATATGTTGGGATTGCTACTCTGATGTGTGGTCCTATATGTTGGCATTGCTTCACTGGTGATTGGTCCCTACATGTTGGATTGCTATACTTGTGAGTGTTCCTAGATGTTGGTATTGCTACACTGATGTCTTATATATTGACATTGCTATACTGGTGAGTGGTGCCTATATGCTGGTATTGCTTGACTGGTGAGTGTTCCCTACATGCTGGGATTGCTATACTGGTGGAGTGTTCCTAGATGTTGGCATTGCTATTCTGGCGAGTGAACCCTATATTGTGGCTTTGGTATACTGATGAGTGTTCCTAGATGTTGATATTGCCACACTGAAGTCTTATATATTGGCATTGCTATACTGGTGAGTGTTGCTAGATTTTGGTATTGCTACACTGAGGTCTTATATATTGGCATTGCTTCACTGGTGAGTGGTCATATATGTTGGCATTGATATACTGGCGAGTGGTCCCTACATGTTGGAATTGCTATACTTGTGAGTGTTCCTAGATGTTGGTATTGCTACACTGATGTCTTATATATTGGCATTGCTATACTGGTGAGTGGTGCCTATTTGCTGGTATTGTTTGACTGGTGAGTGTTCCCTACATGTTGGGACTGCTATACTGGTGGAGTGTTCCTAGATATTGGCATTGCTACTCTGGTGAGTGTTTCTATATGCTGGCACTGCTATACTGGCGAGTGATTCGTACATGTTGGTTTTTGCTACTCTGGTAAGTGTTCCTAGATGTTGGTATTGCTATACTGGCGAGTGGTCCCTATATGTTGGCATTGCTACTCTGGTGAGTGTTTCTACATGTTGGCATTGCTATACTGGCGAGTGATCCCTACATGTTGGCATTGCAATACTGTTGAGTGCTCCTATATGTTGGTATTGCTATACTGGTGAGTGGTCCCTACATGTTGGGATTGCTATACTGGTGAGTGGTCCCTACATGATGGGATTGCTATACTGGCGAGTGATCTCTACATTGTGGCATTACTATACTGGTGAGTGTTGCTAGATTTTGGTATTGCTACACTGAGGTTTTATATATTGGCATTGCTTCACTGGTGAGTGGTCATATATGTTGGCATTGATATACTGGCGAGTGGTCCCTACATGTTGGGATTGCTATACTTGTGAGTGTTCCTAGATGTTGATATTGCTACACTGAAGTCTTATATATTGGCATTGCTATACTGGTGGGTGGTGCCTATATGCTGGTATTGCCTCACTGGTGAGTGTTCCCTACATGTTGGGATTGCTATTCTGGCGAGTGGTAACTATATGTTGGCATTGCTACTCTGGTGAGTGGTCCTATATGTTGGCATTGCTATACTGGCGAGTGACCCTACATTGTGGCATTGCTATACTGATGATTGTTCATATATATTGATATTGCTACACTGAGGTCTTATATATTGCCATTGCTATACTGGTGAGTGGTGCCTATTTGCTGGTATTGCTTCACTGGTGAGAGTTCCCTACATGTTGAGATTGCTATTCTGGCGAGTGGTCCCTATATGTTGGCATTGCTATACTGGCGACTGGTCCCTACATGTTGGGATTGCTATACTGAGGTCTTATATATTGGCATTGCTTCACTGGTGAGTGGTCATATATGTTGGGATTGCTATACTGGTGAGTGGTCCTATATGTTGGGATTGCTATACTGGTGAGTGGTTCTATATGTTGGTATTGCTATACTGGTGAGTGGTCCTATATGTTGGGATTGCTATACTGGTGGAGTGTTCCTAGATATTGATATTGCTATACTGGCGAGTGGTCCCTATATGTTGGTATTGCTACTCTGGTGAGTGTTCCTAGATGTTGGTATTGCTACACTGGCGATTGGTCCCTATATGTTACCATTGCCACTCTGGTGAGTGTTTCTACATGTTGGCATTGCTATGCTGGCGAGTGATCCCTACATGTTGGGATTGTTATACTGGCGAGTGATCCCTACATGTTGACATTGCTATATTGGCGAGTGATCCCTACATGTTGGGATTGTTATACTGGTGGAGTGTTCCTAGATGTTGGTATTGCTATACTGGCGAGTGGTCCCTATATGTTACCATTGCCACTCTGGTGAGTGTTTCTACATGTTGGCATTGCTATGCTGGCGAGTGATCCCTACATGTTGGGATTGTTATACTTGCGAGTGATCCCTACATGTTGACATTGCTATATTGGCGAGTGATCCCTACATGTTGGGATTGTTATACTGGTGGAGTGTTCCTAGATGTTGGTATTGCTATACTGGCGAGTGGTACGTATATGTTGGCATTGCTACTCTGGTGAGTGTTTCTAGATGTTGGTATTGCTACACTGGCGAGTGGTCCCTATATGTTGGCATTGCCACTCTGGTGAGTGTTTCTACATGTTGGCATTGCTATACTGGCGAGTGATCCCTACATTTTGGCATTGCTATATTGGCGAGTGATCCCTACATGTTGGGATTGTTATACTGGTGGAGTGTTCCTAGATGTTGGTATTGCTATACTGGCGAGTGGTCCCTATATGTTGGTATTGCTACTCTGATGAGTGTTCCTAGATGTTGGTATTGCTATGCTGGCGAGTGGTCCCTATAGGGTGGCATTGCTACTCTGGTGAGTGTTTCTACATGTTGGGATTGCTATACTGGTGAGTGGTCCCTACATATTGGGATTGCTATACTGGCGAATGGTCCCTATATGTTGGCATTGCTACTCTGATGTGTGGTCCTATATGTTGGCTTTGCTTCACTGGTGATTGGTCCCTACATGTTGGGATTGCTATACTTGTGAGTGTTCCTAGATGTTGGTATTGCTACACTGATGTCTTATATATTGGCATTGCTATACTGGTGAGTGGTGCCTATATGCTGATATTGCTTGACTGGTGAGTGTTCCCTATATGTTGGGATTGCTATACTGGTGGAGTGTTCCTAGATGTTGGCATTGCTATTCTGGCGAGTGATCCCTATATTGTGGCTTTGGTATACTGATGAGTGTTCCTAGATGTTGATATTGCCACACTGAAGTCTTATATATTGGCATTGCTATACTGGTGAGTGTTGCTAGATTTTGGTATTGCTACACTGAGGTCTTATATATTGGCATTGCTTCACTGGTGAGTGGTCATATATGTTGGCATTGATATACTGGCGAGTGGTCCCTACATGTTGGAATTGCTATACTTGTGAGTGTTCCTAGATGTTGGTATTGCTACACTGATGTCTTATATATTGGCATTGCTATACTGGTGAGTGGTGCCTATTTGCTGGTATTGTTTGACTGGTGAGTGTTCCCTACATGTTGGGACTGCTATACTGGTGAAGTGTTCCTAGATATTGGCATTGCTACTCTGGTGAGTGTTTCTATATGTTGGCACTGCTATACTGGCGAGTGATTCGTACATGTTGGTATTGCTACTCTGGTAAGTGTTCCTAGATGTTGGTATTGCTATACTGGCGAGTGGTCCCTATATGTTGGCATTGCTACTCTGGTGAGTGTTTCTACATATTGGCATTGCTATACTGGCGAGTGATCCCTACATGTTGGCATTGCAATACTGTTGAGTGCTCCTAGATGTTGGTATTGCTATACTGGTGAGTGGTCCCTACATGTTGGGATTGCTATACTGGTGAGTGGTCCCTACATGATGGGATTGCTATACTGGCGAGTGATCTCTACATTGTGGCATTACTATACTGGTGAGTGTTGCTAGATTTTGGTATTGCTACACTGAGGTTTTATATATTGGCATTGCTTCACTGGTGAGTGGTCATATATGTTGGCATTAATATACTGGCGAGTGGTCCCTACATGTTGGGATTGCTATACTTGTGAGTGTTCCTAGATGTTGATATTGCTACACTGAAGTCTTATATATTGGCATTGCTATACTGGTGGGTGGTGCCTATATGCTGGTATTGCCTCACTGGTGAGTGTTCCCTACATGTTGGGATTGCTATTCTGGCGAGTGGTCCCTATATGTTGGCATTGCTACTCTGGTGAGTGGTCCTATATGTTGGCATTGCTATACTGGCGAGTGACCCCTACATTGTGGCATTGCTATACTGATGATTGTTCCTAGATATTGATATTGCTACACTGAGGTCTTATATATTGGCATTGCTATACTGGTGAGTGGTGCCTATTTGCTGGTATTGCTTCACTGGTGAGAGTTCCCTACATGTTGAGATTGCTATTCTGGCGAGTGGTCCCTATATGTTGGCATTGCTATACTGGCGACTGGTCCCTACATGTTGGGATTGCTATACTGAGGTCTTATATATTGGCAATGCTTCACTGGTGAGTGGTCATATATGTTGGGATTGCTATACTGGTGAGTGGTCCTATATGTTGGGATTGCTATACTGGTGAGTGGTCCTATATGTTGGTATTGCTATACTGGTGAGTGGTCCTATATGTTGGGATTGCTATACTGGTGGAGTGTTCCTAGATGTTGATATTACTATACTGGTGAGTGTTCCTAGATGCTGGTATTGCTACACTGGCGAGTGGTCCCTATATGTTACCATTGCCACTATGGTGAGTGTTTCTACATGTTGGCATTGCTATGCTGGCGAGTGATCCCTACATGTTGGGATTGTTATACTTGCGAGTGATCCCTACATGTTGACATTGCTATACTGGCGAGTGATCCCTACATGTTGGGATTGTTATACTGGTGGAGTGTTCCTAGATGTTGGTATTGCTATACTGGCGAGTGGTACCTATATGTTGGCATTGCTACTCTGGTGAGTGTTTCTATATGTTGGCATTGCAATACTGGCTAGTGATCCGTACATGTTGGCATTGCTACTCTGGTGAGTGTTCCTAGATATTGGTATTGCTTTACTGGTGAGTGGTCCTATATGTTGGGATTGTTATACTGGTGGAGTGTTCCTAGATGTTGGTATTACTATACTGGCGAGTGGTCCCTATATGTTGGTATTGCTACTCTGGTGAGTGTTCCTAGATGTTGGTATTGCTACACTGGCGAGTGGTCCCTATATGTTGGCATTGCCACTCTGGTGAGTGTTTCTACATGTTGGCATTGCTATACTGGCGAGTGATCCCTACATGTTGGGATTGTTATACTGGCGAGTGATCCCTACATGTTGGCATTGCTATACTGGCGAGTGATCCCTACATGTTGGGATTGTTATACTGGTAGAGTGTTCCTAGATGTTGGTATTGCTATACTGTCGAGTGGTCCCTATATGTTGGTATTGCTACTCTGATGAGTGTTCCTAGATGTTGGTATTGCTATACTGGCGAGTGGTCCCTATAGGGTGGCATTGCTACTCTGGTGAGTGTTTCTACATGTTGGAATTGCTATACTGGTGAGTGGTCCCTACATATTGGGATTGCTATACTGGCGAGTGGTCCCTATATGTTGGCATTGCTACTCTGATGTGTGGTCCTATATGTTGGCATTGCTTCACTGGTGATTGGTCCATACATGTTGGGATTGCTATTCTTGTGAGTGTTCCTAGATGTTGGTATTGCTACACTGATGTCTTATATTTTGGCATTGCTATACTGGTGAGTGGTGCCTATATGCTGGTATTGCTTGACTGGTGAGTGTTCCCTACATGTTGGGATTGCTATACTGGTGGAGTGTTCCTAGATGTTGGCATTGCTATTCTGGCGAGTGATCCCTACATTGTGGCATTGCTATGCTGGTGAGTGTTCCTAGGTGTTGGTATTGCTATGCTGGCGAATGGTTCCTACATGTTGAGATTGCTATACTGGCAAGTGGTCCCTACATGTTGGGATTGCTATACTGGTGAGTGGTCCCTACATGATGGGATTGCTATACTGGCGAGTGATCTCTACATTGTGGCATTACTATACTGGTGAGTGTTGCTAGATTTTGGTATTGCTACACTGAGGTTTTATATATTGGCATTGCTTCACTGGTGAGTGGTCATATATGTTGGCATTAATATACTGGCGAGTGGTCCCTACATGTTGGGATTGCTATACTTGTGAGTGTTCCTAGATGTTGATATTGCTACACTGAAGTCTTATATATTGGCATTGCTATACTGGTGGGTGGTGCCTATATGCTGGTATTGCCTCACTGGTGAGTGTTCCCTACATGTTGGGATTGCTATTCTGGCGAGTGGTCCCTATATGTTGGCATTGCTACTCTGGTGAGTGGTCCTATATGTTGGCATTGCTATACTGGCGAGTGACCCCTACATTGTGGCATTGCTATACTGATGATTGTTCCTAGATATTGATATTGCTACACTGAGGTCTTATATATTGGCATTGCTATACTGGTGAGTGGTGCCTATTTGCTGGTATTGCTTCACTGGTGAGAGTTCCCTACATGTTGAGATTGCTATTCTGGCGAGTGGTCCCTATATGTTGGCATTGCTATACTGGCGACTGGTCCCTACATGTTGGGATTGCTATACTGAGGTCTTATATATTGGCATTGCTTCACTGGTGAGTGGTCATATATGTTGGGATTGCTATACTGGTGAGTGGTCCTATATGTTGGGATTGCTATACTGGTGAGTGGTCCTATATGTTGGTATTGCTATACTGGTGAGTGGTCCTATATGTTGGGATTGCTATACTGGTGGAGTGTTCCTAGATGTTGATATTACTATACTGGTGAGTGTTCCTAGATGCTGGTATTGCTACACTGGCGAGTGGTCCCTATATGTTACCATTGCCACTATGGTGAGTGTTTCTACATGTTGGCATTGCTATGCTGGCGAATGATCCCTACATGTTGGGATTGTTATACTTGCGAGTGATCCCTACATGTTGACATTGCTATACTGGCGAGTGATCCCTACATGTTGGGATTGTTATAATGGTGGAGTGTTCCTAGATGTTGGTATTGCTATACTGGCGAGTGGTACCTATATGTTGGCATTGCTACTCTGGTGAGTGTTTCTATATGTTGGCATTGCAATACTGGCTAGTGATCCGTACATGTTGGCATTGCTACTCTGGTGAGTGTTCCTAGATATTGGTATTGCTTTACTGGTGAGTGGTCCTATATGTTGGGATTGTTATACTGGTGGAGTGTTCCTAGATGTTGGTATTACTATACTGGCGAGTGGTCCCTATATGTTGGTATTGCTACTCTGGTGAGTGTTCCTAGATGTT
Organism: Bathymodiolus septemdierum; assembly: GCA_963383655.1. Taxonomy (NCBI): domain Eukaryota; kingdom Metazoa; phylum Mollusca; class Bivalvia; order Mytilida; family Modiolidae; genus Bathymodiolus; species Bathymodiolus septemdierum. The sequence goes on along the minus strand of OY726525.1, from coordinate 56,910,071 downwards.
GGTATTGCTACACTGGCGAGTGGTCCCTATATGTTGGCATTGCCACTCTGGTGAGTGTTTCTACATGTTGGCATTGCTATACTGGCGAGTGATCCCTACATGTTGGGATTGTTATACTGGCGAGTGATCCCTACATGTTGGCATTGCTATACTGGCGAGTGATCCCTACATGTTGGGATTGTTATACTGGCGAGTGATCCCTACATGTTGGCATTGCTATACTGGTGAGTGGTGCCTATATGCTGGTATTGCTTGACTGGTGAGTGTTCCCTACATGTTGGGATTGCTATACTGGTGGAGTGTTCCTAGATGTTGGCATTGCTATTCTGGCGAGTGATCCCTACATTGTGGCATTGCTATGCTGGTGAGTGTTCCTAGGTGTTGGTATTGCTATGCTGGCGAATGGTTCCTACATGTTGAGATTGCTATACTGGCAAGTGGTCCCTACATGTTGGGATTGCTATACTGGTGAGTGGTCCCTACATGATGGGATTGCTATACTGGCGAGTGATCTCTACATTGTGGCATTACTATACTGGTGAGTGTTGCTAGATTTTGGTATTGCTACACTGAGGTTTTATATATTGGCATTGCTTCACTGGTGAGTGGTCATATATGTTGGCATTGATATACTGGCGAGAGGTCCCTACATGTTGGGATTGCTATACTTGTGAGTGTTCCTAGATTTTGATATTGCTACACTGAAATCTTATATATTGGCATTGCTATACTGGTGGGTGGTGCCTATATGCTGGTATTGCCTCACTGGTGAGTGTTCCCTACATGTTGGGATTGCTATTCTGGCGAGTGGTCCCTATATGTTGGCATTGATATACTGGCGACTGGTCCCTACATGTTGGGATTGCTATACTGAGGTCTTATATATTGGCATTGCTTCACTGGTGAGTGGTCATATATGTTGGGATTGCTATACTGGTGAGTGGTCCTATATGTTGGGATTGCTATACTGGTGAGTGGTCCTATATGTTGGTATTGCTATACTGGTGAGTGGTCCTATATGTTGGGATTGCTATACTGGTGGAGTGTTCCTAGATGTTGGTATTGCTACACTGATGTCTTATATATTGGCATTGCTATACTGGTGAGTGGTGCCTATATGCTGGTATTGCTTGACTGGTGAGTGTTCCCTACATGTTGGGATTGCTATACTGGTGGAGTGTTCCTAGATGTTGGCATTGCTATTCTGGCGAGTGATCCCTATATTGTCGCTTTGGTACACTGATGAGTGTTCCTAGATGTTGATATTGCCACACTGAAGTCTTATATATTGGCATTGCTATACTGGTGAGTGGTGCCTATATGCTGGTATTGCCTCACTGGTGAGTGTTCCATACATGTTGGGATTGCTATACTGGCGAGTGGTCCCCATATGGTGGCATTGCTACTCTGGTGAGTTTTCCTATATGTTGGCATTGCTATACTGGCGAGTGGTCGCTCCTTGTTGGGATTGCTATACTGGTGAGTGGTCCTATATGTTGGGATTGCTATACTGGTGGAGTGTTCCTAGTTGTTGGTATTGCTACAGTATAGCAATGCCAACATATAGGGACCACTCGCCAGTATAGCAATCTCAACATGTAGGGAACTCTCACCAGTGAAGCAATACCAGCAAATAGGCACCACTCACCAGTATAGCAATGCCAATATATAAGACCTCAGTGTAGCAATATCAATATCTAGGAACAATCATCAGTATAGCAATGCCACAATGTAGGGGTCACTCGCCAGTATAGCAATGCCAACATATAGGACCACTCACCAGAGTAGCAATGCCAACATATAGGGACCACTCGCCAGAATAGCAATCCCAACATGTAGGGAACACTCACCAGTGAGGCAATACCAGCATATAGGAACCACCCACCAGTATAGCAATGCCAATATATAAGACTTCAGTGTAGCAATATCAACATCTAGGAACACTCACAAGTATAGCAATCCCAACATGTAGGGACCACTCGCCAGTATATCAATGCCAACATATATGACCACTCACCAGTGAAGCAATGCCAATATATAAAACCTCAGTGTAGCAATACCAAAATCTAGCAACACTCACCAGTATAGTAATGCCACAATGTAGAGATCACTCGCCAGTATAGCAATCCCATCATGTAGGGACCACTCACCAGTATAGCAATCCCAACAGGTAGGGACCACTCACCAGTATAGCAATACCAACATCTAGGAGCACTCAACAGTATTGCAATGCCAACATGTAGGGATCACTCGCCAGTATAGCAATGCCAACATGTAGAAACACTCACCAGAGTAGCAATGCCAACATATAGGGACCACTCGCCAGTATAGCAATACCAACATCTAGGAACACTTACCAGAGTAGCAATACCAACATGTACGAATCACTCGCCAGTATAGCAGTGCCAACATATAGAAACACTCACCAGAGTAGCAATGCCAATATCTAGGAACACTCCACCAGTATAGCATTCCCAACATGTAGGGAACACTCACCAGTCAAACAATACCAGCAAATAGGCACCACTCACCGGTATAGCAATGCCAATATATAAGACATCAGTGTAGCAATACCAACATCTAGGAACACTCACAAGTATAGCAATTCCAACATGTAGGGACCACTCGCCAGTATATCAATGCCAACATATATGACCACTCACCAGTGAAGCAATGCCAAAATATAAGACCTGAGTGTAGCAATACCAAAATCTAGCAACACTCACCAGTATAGCAATGCCAATATATAAGACTTCAGTGTGGCAATATCAACATCTAGGAACACTCATCAGTATACCAAAGCCTATAGGGTGGCATTGCTACTCTGGTGAGTGTTTCTACATGTTGGGATTGCTATACTGGTGAGTGGTCCCTACATATTGGGATTGCTATACTGGCGAATGGTCCCTATATGTTGGCATTGCTACTCTGATGTGTGGACCTATATGTTGGCATTGCTTCACTGGTGATTGGTCCCTACATGTTGGGATTGCTATTCTTGTGAGTGTTCCTAGATGTTGGTATTGCTACACTGATGTCTTATATATTGGCATTGCTATACTGGTGAGTGGTGCCTATATGCTGGTATTGCTTGACTGGTGAGTGTTCCCTACATGTTGGGATTGCTATACTGGTGGAGTGTTCCTAGATGTTGGCATTGCTATTCTGGCGAGTGATCCCTATATTGTGGCTTTGGTATACTGATGAGTGTTCCTAGATGTTGATATTGCCACACTGAAGTCTTATATATTGGCATTGCTATACTGGTGAGTGGTGCCTATATGCTGGTATTGCCTCACTGGTGAGTGTTCCATACATGTTGGGATTGCTATACTGGCGAGTGGTCCCCATATGGTGGCATTGCTACTCTGGTGAGTTTTCCTATATGTTGGCATTGCTATACTGGCGAGTGGTCGCTCCTTGTTGGGATTGCTATACTGGTGAGTGTTCCTAGTTGTTGGTATTGCTACAGTATAGCAATGCCAACATATAGGGACCACTCGCCAGTATAGCAATCTCAACATGTAGGGAACTCTCACCAGTGAAGCAATACCAGCAAATAGGCACCACTCACCAGTATAGCAATGCCAATATATAAGACCTCAGGGTAGCAATATCAATATCTAGGAACAATCATCAGTATAGCAATGCCACAATGTAGGGGTCACTCGCCAGTATAGCAATGCCAACATATAGGACCACTCACCAGAGTAGCAATGCCAACATATAGGGACCACTCGCCAGAATAGCAATCCCAACATGTAGGGAACACTCACCAGTGAGGCAATACCAGCATATAGGAACCACCCACCAGTATAGCAATGCCAATATATAAGACTTCAGTGTAGCAATATCAACATCTAGGAACACTCACAAGTATAGCAATCCCAACATGTAGGGACCACTCGCCAGTATATCAATGCCAACATATATGACCACTCACCAGTGAAGCAATGCCAATATATAAAACCTCAGTGTAGCAATACCAAAATCTAGCAACACTCACCAGTATAGTAATGCCACAATGTAGAGATCACTCGCCAGTATAGCAATCCCATCATGTAGGGACCACTCACCAGTATAGCAATCCCAACAGGTAGGGACCACTCACCAGTATAGCAATACCAACATCTAGGAGCACTCAACAGTATTGCAATGCCAACATGTAGGGATCACTCGCCAGTATAGCAATGCCAACATGTAGAAACACTCACCAGAGTAGCAATGCCAACATATAGGGACCACTCGCCAGTATAGCAATACCAACATCTAGGAACACTTACCAGAGTAGCAATACCAACATGTACGAATCACTCGCCAGTATAGCAGTGCCAACATATAGAAACACTCACCAGAGTAGCAATGCCAATATCTAGGAACACTCCACCAGTATAGCAGTCCCAACATGTAGGGAACACTCACCAGTCAAACAATACCAGCAAATAGGCACCACTCACCGGTATAGCAATGCCAATATATAAGACATCAGTGTAGCAATACCAACATCTAGGAACACTCACAAGTATAGCAATTCCAACATGTAGGGACCACTCGTCAGTATATCAATGCCAACATATATGACCACTCACCAGTGAAGCAATGCCAAAATATAAGACCTCAGTGTAGCAATACCAAAATCTAGCAACACTCACCAGTATAGCAATGCCAATATATAAGACTTCAGTGTGGCAATATCAACATCTAGGAACACTCATCAGTATACCAAAGCCTATAGGGTGGCATTGCTACTCTGGTGAGTGTTTCTACATGTTGGGATTGCTATACTGGTGAGTGGTCCCTACATATTGGGTCCCTATATGTTGGCATTGCTACTCTGATGTGTGGACCTATATGTTGGCATTGCTTCACTGGTGATTGGTCCCTACATGTTGGGATTGCTATACTTGTGAGTGTTCCTAGATGTTGGTATTGCTACACTGATGTCTTATATATTGGCATTGCTATACTGGTGAGTGATGCCTATATGCTGGTATTGCTTGACTGGTGAGTGTTCCCTACATGTTGGGATTGCTATACTGGTGGAGTGTTCCTAGATGTTGGCATTGCTATTCTGGCGAGTGATCCCTATATTGTGGCTTTGGTATACTGATGAGTGTTCCTAGATGTTGATATTGCCACACTGAAGTCTTATATATTGGCATTGCTATACTGGTGAGTGGTGCCTATATGCTGGTATTGCCTCACTGGTGAGTGTTCCATACATGTTGGGATTGCTATACTGGCGAGTGGTCCCCATATGGTGGCATTGCTACTCTGATGAGTTTTCCTATATGTTGGCATTGCTATACTGGCGAGTGGTCGCTCCTTGTTGGGATTGCTATACTGGTGAGTGTTCCTAGTTGTTGGTATTGCTACAGTATAGCAATGCCAACATATAGGGACCACTCGCCAGTATAGCAATCTCAACATGTAGGGAACTCTCACCAGTGAAGCAATACCAGCAAATAGGCACCACTCACCAGTATAGCAATGCCAATATATAAGACCTCAGTGTAGCAATATCAATATCTAGGAACAATCATCAGTATAGCAATGCCACAATGTAGGGGTCACTCGCCAGTATAGCAATGCCAACATATA